>JAUIMM010000597.1:0-705118 GCA_031769625.1 Taudactylus pleione | reverse complement strand
GTGGGGCTATACTGTGCACAGGGGAGATAATGATCTGTGGGGGAGTGGGGCTATTCTGTGCTAAGGGGAGATAATGATCTGTGGAGGGGAGATGTGTGTGGGGGATAGGACTTTTCTGTGCTATAAGAGGATGATCTGTGTGTGGGAGAGTGGGGCTATTCTGTGCTAAGGTGAGATAATGATCTGTCGGGGAGAGGGCTATTCTGTACTATTGGGAGATGATCTGTGTGTGGGGGAGAGGGCTATTCTGTGCTTTGGGGAGATGATCTGTGTGTGGTGGAGAGGGTTATTCTGTGCTGTGGGGAGATCTGTGTGTGGGGGAGAGGGCTACTCTGTGTTATGGCGAGATGACTTGTGTGTGGGGGAGAGGGCTATTCTGTGCTATGGGGAGATGATCTGTGTGTGGGGGAGAGGGCTGTTCTGTGCTATGGGGAGATGATCTGTGTGTGGGGAAGAGGGCTGTTCTGTGCTATGGGGAGATGATCTGGCTGTGGGGAGAGGGCTATTCTGTGCTATGGGGAGATGATCTGGATGTGGGGGAGAGGACTTTTCTGTGCTATAAGAGGATGGTCTGTGTGTGGGAGAGTGGGGCTATTCTGTGCTAAGGTGAGATAATGACCTGTCATGGAGAGAGCTATTATGTACTATTGGGAGATGATCTTTGTGTGGGGGAGAGGGCTATTCTGTGCTATGGGGAGATGATCTTGCTGTGGGGGAGGGGCTATTCTGTACTATGGGGAGATGACCCATGTGTGGGGGAGAGGGCTATTTTGTGCTATGGGGAGATGATCTGTGAGTGGGGGAGAGGGTTATTATGTGCTATGTGGAGATGATCTGTGTGTGGGGGGAGAGGGCTATTCTGTGCTATGGGGAGATGATCTGGCTGTGGGGGAGAGAGCTATTCTGTGCTATGGGGAGATGGTCTGTGTGTGGGGGAGAGGACTATTCTGTGCTACGGGGAGATGATCTGTGTGTGGAGGAGAGGGGTATTCTGTGCTATGGGGAGATTATCTGTGTGTGGGGGAGTGGGGCTATTCTGTGCTATGGGGAGATGATCTGGCTGTGGGGGAGAGGGCTATTCTGTGCTATGAGGAGATGATCTGGCTGTGGGGGAGAGGGCTATTCTGTGCTACGGGGAGATCATGTGGCTGTGGGGAGAGGGCTATTCTGTGCTATAGGGAGATGATCTGGATGTGGGGGAGATGTCTATTTTGTGCTACGGGGAGATGACCTGGCTGTGGGGGAGAGGGCTATTCTGTATTAAAAGAGGATGATCTGTGTGTGGGAGAGTGGGGCTATTCTGTGCACAGGGGAGATAATGATCTGTGGGGGAGAGGGGCTATTCTGTGCTAAGGGGAGATAATAATCTGTGGGGGAGAGGGCTATTCTGTACTATTGGAAGATGATCTGTGTGTGGGAGAAGGGGCTATTCTGTGCTCAGGGGAGTTGAAGATCTGTGGAGGGGAGATTATCTGTGTGTGGTGGAGAGGGTTATTCTGTGCTGTGGGGAGATCTGTGTGTGGGGGAGAGGGCTATTCTGTGCTGTGGGGAGATGATCTGTGTGTGGGGGAGAGGGCTGTTCTGTGCTATGGGGAGATGATCTGTGTGTGGGGGAGAGGGCTGTTCTGTGCTATGGGGAGATGATCTGGCTGTGGGAAGAGGGCTATTCTGTGCTATGGGGAGAACTGTGTGTGGGGGAGAGGGCTACTCTGTGCTAAGGTGAGATGACCTGTGTGTGGGGGAGAGGGCTACTCTGTGCTAAGGTGAGATGACCTGTGTGTTGGGGAGAGGGCTATTCTGTGCTATGGGGAGATGATCTGGCTGTGGGGGAGGGGGCTATTCTGTGCTATGTAGAGATGATCTGTGTGTGGGGGAGAGGGCTATTCTGTGCTATGGGGAGATGATCTGGCTGTGGGGGAGGGAGCTATTCTGTGCTATGGGGAGATGATCTGTGTGTGGGGGAGAGGCTATTCTGTGCTATGGGGAGATGATCTGTGTGTGGGGGAGATGGCTATTCTGTGCTACAGGGAGATGATCTGGCTGTGGGGGAGAGGGCAATTCTGTGCTATGGGGAGATGATCTGGCTGTGGGGGAGATGGCTATTCTGTGCTATGGGGAGATGATCTGTGTGTGGGGGAGAGGGCTATTCTGTGCTATGGTGAGATGATCTGGCTGTGGGGGAATGGGCTATTCTGTGCTATGGGGAGATGATCTGTGTGTGGGGAGAGAGCTATTCTGTGCTATGTGGAGATTATCTGGCTGTGGAGGAGAGGTCTATTCTGTGCTTTGGGGAAATGATCTGTGTGTGGGGGAGTGGGCTATTATGTGCTATGGGGATATGATCAGTGTGTGGGGGAGAGGGCTATTCTGTGCAATGGGGAGATGATCTGTGTGTGTGGGAGAGGGCTATTCTGTGCTATGGGGAGAGGATCTGTGTGTGAGGGATTGGGATATTCTGTGCTATGGAGAGATGATCTGTGTAGGGGAGTGGGCTATTCTGTGCTACAGCGAGATGATCTGTGTGTGGGGGACAGGGTTATTCTGTGCTGTGGGGAGATGATCTGTGTGTGGGGGAGAGGGCTACTCTGTGCTATGGCGAGATGATCTGTTTATGGGGGAGAGGGCTATTCTGTGCTATGGGGAGATGATCTGTGTGTGGGGGAGAGGGCTATTCTGTGCTGAGGGGAAATGATCTGTGTGGGGAGAGAGGGTGTTCTGTGCTAAAGGGAGATAATGATCTGTGGGGGAGAGGGCTATTCTGTGCTATGGGGAGATGATCTGTGTGTGGGTGAGAGAGCTATTATGTGCTATGGGGAGATCATCTGCGTGTGGGGGAGAGGGCTATTCTGTGGTATGGGGAGATGATCTGGCTGTGGGGGAGAGGGCTATTCTGTGCTATGGGGAGATGATCTGGCTGTGGGGGAGAGGGCTACTCTGTACTATGGCGAGATGATCTGTGTGTGGGGGAGAGAGCTATTCTGTGCTATGGGGAGATGATCTGTGTGTGGTGGAAAGGGCTATTCTGTGCAGTGGAGAGATGATCTGTGTGTCGGGGAGAGGGTGTTCTGTGCTAAAGGGAGATAATGATCTGTGGGGGAGAGGACTATTCTGTGCAGTGGAGAGATGATCTGTGTGTGGGGGAGAGGGCTGTTCTGTGCAATGGGGAGATGATCTGGCTGTGGGGAGAGG
Organism: Taudactylus pleione; assembly: GCA_031769625.1. Classification (NCBI taxonomy): domain Eukaryota; kingdom Metazoa; phylum Chordata; class Amphibia; order Anura; family Myobatrachidae; genus Taudactylus; species Taudactylus pleione. The sequence continues at coordinate 701,929 of JAUIMM010000597.1, read as the reverse complement.
GCTATTCTGTGCTATGGGGAGATGATCTGGCTGTGGGGGAGAGGGTTATTCTGTGCTATGGGGAGATGATCTGGCTGTGGGGGCGAGGGCTGTTCTGTGCTATGGGGAGATGATCTGGCTGTGGGGAGAGGGCTATTCTGTGCTATGGGGAGATGATCTGGCTGTGGGGGAGAGGGCTATTCTGTGCTATGGGGAGATGATCTGGCTGTGGGGGAGAGGGCTATTCTGTGCTACATGGAGATGATGTTGCTGTGGGGGAGAGGGCTATTCTGTGCTATGGGGAGATGATCTGTGTGTGGGGGATAGGACTTTTCTGTGCTATAAGAGGATGATCTGTGTGTGGGAGAGTGGGGCTATTCTGTGCTAAGGTGAGATAATGATCTGTCGGGGAGAGGGCTATTCTGTACTATTGGGAGATGATCTGTGTATGGGGGAGAGGGCTATTCTGTGCTATGGGGAGATGATCTGTGAGTGGGGGAGAGGGTTATTATGTGCTATGGGGAGATGATCTGTGTGTGGGGGGAGAGGGCTATTCTGTGCTATGGGGAGATGATCTGGCTGTGGTGGAGAGAGCTATTCTGTGCTATGGGGAGATGGTCTGTGTGTGGGGGAGAGAACTATTCTGTGCTACGGGGAGATGATCTGTGTGTGGAGGAGAGGGGTAATCTGTGCTATGTGTAGAATATCTGTGTGTGGGGGAGAGGGGAAATTCTGTGCTATGGGGAGATGATCTGGCTGTGGGGGAGAGGGCTATTCTGTGCTATGAGGAGATGATCTGGCTGTGGGGGAGAGAGCTATTCTGTGCTACGGGGAGATCATGTGGCTGTGGGGGAGAGGGCTATTCTGTGCTATCGGGAGATGATCTGGATGTGGGGGAGACGGCTATTTTGTGCTACGGGGAGATGACCTGGCTGTGGGGGAGAGGGCTATTCTGTGTTAAAAGAGGAAGATCTGTGTGTGGGAGAGTGGGGCTATTCTGTGCACAGGGGAGATAATGATCTGTGGGGGAGAGGGGCTATTCTGTGCTAAGGGGAGATAATAATCTGTGGGGGAGAGGGCTATTCTGTACTATTGGAAGATGATCTGTGTGTGGGAGAAGGGGCTATTCTGTGCTCAGGGGAGATGAAGATCTGTGGAGGGGAGATGATCTGTGTGTGGTGGAGAGGGTTATTCTGTGCTGTGGAAAGATCTGTGTGTGGGGGAGAGGGCTACTCTGTGCTATGGCGAGATGACTTGTGTGTGGGTGAGAGGGCTATTCTGTGCTATGGGGAGATGATTTGTGTGTGGGGGAGAGGGCTGTTCTGTGCTATGGGGAGATGATCTGTGTGTGGGGGAGAGGGCTGTTCTGTGCTATGGGGAGATGATCTGGCTGTGGGGAGAGGGCTATTCTGTGCTATGGGGAGATCTGTGTGTGGGGGAGAGGGCTACTCTGTGCTAAGGTGAGATGACCTGTGTGTGGGGGAGAGGGCTATTCTGTGCTGTGGGGAGATGATCTGTGTGTGGGGGCGAGGGCTGTTCTGTGCTATGGGGAGATGATCTGGCTGTGGGGAGAGGGCTATTCTGTGCTATGGGGAGATGATCTGGCTGTGGGGGAGAGGGCTATTCTGTGCTATGGGGAGATGATCTGGCTGTGGGGGAGAGGGCTATTCTGTGCTACATGGAGATGATGTTGCTGTGGGGGAGAGGGCTATTCTGTGCTATGGGGAGATGATCTGTGTGTGGGGGATAGGACTTTTCTGTGCTATAAGAGGATGATCTGTGTGTGGGAGAGTGGGGCTATTCTGTGCTAAGGTGAGATAATGATCTGTCGGGGAGAGGGCTATTCTGTACTATTGGGAGATGATCTGTGTATGGGGGAGAGGGCTATTCTGTGCTATGGGGAGATGATCTGTGAGTGGGGGAGAGGGTTATTATGTGCTATGGGGAGATGATCTGTGTGTGGGGGGAGAGGGCTATTCTGTGCTATGGGGAGATCGTCTGTGTGTGGGGGAGAGGACTATTCTGTGCTACGGGGAGATGATCTGTGTGTATAGGAGAGGGGTATTCTGTGCTATGGGGAGATTATCTGTGTGTGGGGGAGAGGGGCTATTCTGTGCTATGGGGAAATGATCTGGCTGTGGGGGAGAGGGCTATTCTGTGCTATGAGGAGATGATCTGGCTGTGGGGGAGAGGGCTATTCTGTGCTATGGGGAGATCATGTGGCTGTGGGGGAGAGGGCTATTCTGTGCTATGGGAAGATGATCTGGATGTGGGGGAGACGGCTATTTTGTGCTTCGGGGAGATGACCTGGCTGTGGGGGAGAGGGCTATTCTGTGATAAAAGAGGATGATCTGTGTGTGGGAGAGTGGGGCTATTCTGTGCACAGGGGAGATAATGATCTGTGGGGGAGAGGGGCTATTCTGTGCTAAGGGGAGATAATAATCTGTGGGGGAGAGGGCTATTCTGTACTATTGGAAGATGATCTGTGTGTGGGAGAAGGGGCTATTCTGTGCTCAGGGGAGATGAAGATCTGTGGAGGGGAGATGATCTGTGTGTGGTGGAGAGGGTTATTCTGTGCTGTGGGGAGATCTGTGTGTGGGGGAGTGGGCTATTCTGTGCTATGGGGAGATGATCTGTGTGTGAGGGAGAGGGCAATAATATGCTATGGGGAGATGATCTTGCTTTGGGGGAGGGGGCTATTCTGTGCTATGGGGTGATGATCTGTATATGGGGGAGAGGGCTGTTCTTTGCTACGGGGAGATGATCTGTGTGTTTTAGATAAGGTCCATTCTGTGCTATGGGGAGATGATCTGTGTGTGGGGGAGAAGGCTATTCTGTGCTATGGCGAGATGACTTGTGTGTGGGGGAGAGGGCTATTCTGTGCTATGGGGAGATGATCTGTGTGTGGGGGAGAGGGCTGTTCTGTGCTATGGGGAGATGATCTGTGTGTGGGGGAGAGGGCTGTTCTGTGCTATGGGGAGATGATCTGGCTGTGGGGAGAGGGCTATTCTGTGCTATGGGGAGAACTGTGTGTGGGGGAGAGGGCTACTCTGTGCAAAGGCGAGATGACCTGTGTCTGGGGGAGAGGGCTATTCTGTGCTATGGGGAGATGATCTGTGTGTGGGGGAGAGGGCTATTCTGTGCTGTGGGGAGATGATCTGTGTGTGGGGGAGAGGGCTGTTCTGTGCTATGGGGAGATGATCTGGCTGTGGGGAGAGGGCTATTCTGTGCTATGGGGAGATGATCTGGCTGTGGGGGAGAGGGCTATTCTGTGCTATGGGGAGATGATCTGGCTGTGGGGGAGAGGGCTATTCTGTGCTACGGAGCGATGATCTGTGAGTGGGGGCATAGGCTATTCTGTGCTATGGGTAGATAATCTGTGTGTGGGGGACAGGTCTATTTTGTGCTATGGGGAGATGATGTGACTGTGGGGGAGACGGCTATTCTGTGCTACGGGGAGATGATCTGGCTGCGGGGTAGAGGGCTATTCTGTGCTATGGGGAGATGATGTGGCCGTGTGGGAGATGGCTATTCTGTGCTACGGGAGATGATCTTGCTGCGGGGTAGAGGGCTATTCTGAGCTATGGGGAGATGATGTGGCTGTGTGGGAGATGGCTATTCTGTGCTACGGGGAGATGATCTGGCTGTGGGGGAGAGGGCTAATCTGTGCTATGGGGAGATGATCTGGCTGTGGGGGAGAGGGCTATTCTGTGCTATGGGGAGAACTGTGTGTGGGGGAGAGGGCTACTCTGTGCTAAGGCGAGATGACCTGTGTCTGGGGGAGAGGGCTATTCTGTGCTATGGGGAGATGATCTGTGTGTGGGGGAGAGGGCTATTCTGTGCTGTGGGGAGATGATCTGTGTGTGGGGGAGAGGGCTGTTCTGTGCTATGGGGAGATGATCTGGCTGTGGGGAGAGGGCTATTCTGTGCTATGGGGAGATGATCTGGCTGTGGGGGAGAGGGCTATTCTGTGCTATGGGGAGATGATCTGGCTGTGGGGGAGAGGGCTATTCTGTGCTACGGAGCGATGATCTGTGTGTGGGGGCATAGGCTATTCTGTGCTATGGGTAGATAATCTGTGTGTGGGGGACAGGTCTATTCTGTGCTATGGGGAGATGATGTGACTGTGGGGGAGACGGCTATTCTGTGCTACGGGGAGATGATCTGGCTGCGGGGTAGAGGGCTATTCTGTGCTATGGGGAGATGATGTGGCTGTGTGGGAGATGGCTATTCTGTGCTACGGGGAGATGATCTGGCTGTGGGGGAGAGGGCTAATCTGTGCTATGGGGAGATGATCTGGCTGTGGGGGCGAGAGCTATTCTGTGCTATGGGGAGATGATCTGTGTGTGGGGTAGAGGACTATTCTGTGCTACGGGGAGATGATCTGTGTGTGGGGGAGAGGGCTATTCTGTGCTATGGGGAGATAATCTGTGTATGGGGGAGAGGGGCTATTCTGTGCTAAGGCGAGATGATCTTGCTGTGGGGGAGAGGGCTATTCCGTGCTACGGGGAGATGATCTGGCTGTGGGGGAGAGGGCTATTCTGTGCTAAGGGGAGATGATCTGTGTGTGGGGGAGAGGGCTATTCTGTGCTATAAGAGGATGATCTGTGTGTGGGGGGAGAGGGCTATTCTGTGCTACGGGGAGATGATCTGTGTGTGGGGGAGACGGCTATTCAGTGATACGGGGAGATGATCTGGCTGTGGGGAGAGGGCAATTCTGTGCTACGGGGAGATGATGTGGCTGTGGGGGAGAGGGCTATTCTGTGCTACGGGGAGATGATCTGGCTGTGGGGGAGAGGGCTATTCTGTGCTATGGGGAGATGATCTGGCTGTGGGGGAGAGAGCTATTCTGTGCTATGGGGAGATGATCTGTGTGTGGGGGAGAGGGCTATTCTGTGCTACGGGGAGATGATCTGGCTGTGGGGAGAGGGCTATTCTCTACTATTGGAAGATGATCTGTGTGTGGGGGACAGGGCTATTCTGTGTTATGGGGAGATGATCTGTGTGTGGGGGAGAGGGCTATTCTGTGCTATGGGGAGATGATCTGTGTGTGGGGGGAGAGGGCTATTCTGTGCTATGGGGAGATGATCTGTGTGTGGGGAGAGGGCTATTCTGTGCTATGGGGAGATGATCTGGCTGTGGGGGAAAGAGCTATTCTGTGCTATGGGGAGATGGTCTGTGTGTGGGGGAGAGGACTATTCTGTGCTACGGGGAGATGATCTGTGTGTGGGGGAGAGGGCTATTCTGTACTATTGGAAGATGATCTGTGTGTGGGGGAGAAGGCTTTTCTGTGCTATGGGGAGATGATCTGGCTGTGGTGGACAGAGTTACTCTGTGAGGTGGGGAGATCTGTGTGTAGGGGAGAGGGCAACTCTGTGCTATGGCGAGATGACCTGTGTGTAGCTATGCTGTGCTCAGGGTTGATGATGATCTGTGGAGGGGAGATGATCTGTGTGTGGGGGAGAGGGCTATTCTTTGCTATGGGGAGATGATCTGTATGTGGGAGAGAGGGCTATTCTGTGCTATGGGGAGATGATCTGGCTGTGGAGGATATAGTTATTCTGTGTTGTGGTGAGATCTGTGTGTAGGGGAGAGGGCTTCTCTGTACTATGGCGGGATGACCTGTGTGTGGGGGAGAGGGCTATTCTGTGCTATAGGGAGATGATCTGTGTGTGGGGGAGAGGGCTATTCTGTGCTGTAGGGAGATGATCTGTGTGTGGGGGAGAGGGCTGTTCTGTGCAATGGGGAGATGATCTGGCTGTGGGGAGAGGGCTATTCTGTGCTATGGGGAGATGATCTGGCTGTGGGGGAGAGGGTTATTCTGTGCTATGGGGAGATGATCTGGCTGTGGGGGAGAGGGCTATTCTGTGCTATGGGGAGATTATCTGTGTGTGGGGGAGATGGGCTATTCTGTGCTATGGGGAGATGATCTGGCTGTGGGGGAGAGGGCTATTCTGTGCTATGGGGAGATTATCTGGCTGTGGGGGAGAGGTCTATTCTGTGCTATGGGGAGATGATCTGGCTGTGGGGGAGAGGGCTATTCTGTGCTATGGGGATATGATCAGTGTGTGGGGGAGAGGGCTATTCTGTGCTATGGGGAGATGATCTGGCTGTGGGGGAGAGAGCTATTCTGTGCTATGGGGAGATGATCAGTTTGTGGTTAGAGGGCTATTCTGTGCTATGGGGAGATGATGTGGCTGTGGGGGAGAAGTCTATTCTGTGCTACGGGGAGATGATCTGGCTGTGGGGGAGAGGGCTATTCAGTGCTATGGGGAGATGATCTGGCTGTGGGGGAGAGAGCTATTCTGTGCTATGGGGTGATGATCTGTGTGTGGGGGAGAGGACTATTCTTTGCTACGTGGAGATGATCTGTGTGTGGCGGAGAGGGGCTATTCTGTGCTAAGGGGATATGATCTGGCTGTGGGGGAGAGGGCTATTCTGTGCTATGGGGAGATGATCTGGCTGTGGGGGAGAGGGCTATTCTGTGCTATGGGGTGATCATGTGGCTGTGGGGGAGAGGGCTATTCTGTGCTATGGGGAGATGATCTGGATGTGGGGGAGACGGCTATTCTGTGCTACGGGGAGATGACCTGGCTGTGGGGGAGAGGGCTATTCTGTGTTAAAAGAGGATGATCTGTGTGTGGGAGAGTGGGGCTATACTGTGCACAGGGGAGATAATGATCTGTGGGGGAGTGGGGCTATTCTGTGCTAAGGGGAGATAATGATCTGTGGAGGGGAGATGTGTGTGGGGGATAGGACTTTTCTGTGCTATAAGAGGATGATCTGTGTGTGGGAGAGTGGGGCTATTCTGTGCTAAGGTGAGATAATGATCTGTCGGGGAGAGGGCTATTCTGTACTATTGGGAGATGATCTGTGTGTGGGGGAGAGGGCTATTCTGTGCTTTGGGGAGATGATCTGTGTGTGGTGGAGAGGGTTATTCTGTGCTGTGGGGAGATCTGTGTGTGGGGGAGAGGGCTACTCTGTGTTATGGCGAGATGACTTGTGTGTGGGGGAGAGGGCTATTCTGTGCTATGGGGAGATGATCTGTGTGTGGGGGAGAGGGCTGTTCTGTGCTATGGGGAGATGATCTGTGTGTGGGGAAGAGGGCTGTTCTGTGCTATGGGGAGATGATCTGGCTGTGGGGAGAGGGCTATTCTGTGCTATGGGGAGATGATCTGGATGTGGGGGAGAGGACTTTTCTGTGCTATAAGAGGATGGTCTGTGTGTGGGAGAGTGGGGCTATTCTGTGCTAAGGTGAGATAATGACCTGTCATGGAGAGGGCTATTCTGTACTATTGGGAGATGATCTTTGTGTGGGTGAGAGGGCTATTCTGTGCTATGGGGAGATGATCTTGCTGTGGGGGAGGGGCTATTCTGTACTATGGGGAGATGACCCATGTGTGGGGGAGAGGGCTATTTTGTGCTATGGGGAGATGATCTGTGAGTGGGGGAGAGGGTTATTATGTGCTATGTGGAGATGATCTGTGTGTGGGGGGAGAGAGCTATTCTGTGCTATGGGGAGATGGTCTGTGTGTGGGGGAGAGGACTATTCTGTGCTACGGGGAGATGATCTGTGTGTGGAGGAGAGGGGTATTCTGTGCTATGGGGAGATTATCTGTGTGTGGGGGAGTGGGGCTATTCTGTGCTATGGGGAGATGATCTGGCTGTGGGGGAGAGGGCTATTCTGTGCTATGAGGAGATGATCTGGCTGTGGGGGAGAGGGCTATTCTGTGCTACGGGGAGATCATGTGGCTGTGGGGAGAGGGCTATTCTGTGCTATAGGGAGATGATCTGGATGTGGGGGAGATGTCTATTTTGTGCTACGGGGAGATGACCTGGCTGTGGGGGAGAGGGCTATTCTGTATTAAAAGAGGATGATCTGTGTGTGGGAGAGTGGGGCTATTCTGTGCACAGGGGAGATAATGATCTGTGGGGGAGAGGGGCTATTCTGTGCTAAGGGGAGATAATAATCTGTGGGGGAGAGGGCTATTCTGTACTATTGGAAGATGATCTGTGTGTGGGAGAAGGGGCTAATCTGTGCTCAGGGGAGTTGAAGATCTGTGGAGGGGAGATTATCTGTGTGTGGTGGAGAGGGTTATTCTGTGCTGTGGGGAGATCTGTGTGTGGGGGAGAGGGCTATTCTGTGCTGTGGGGAGATGATCTGTGTGTGGGGGAGAGGGCTGTTCTGTGCTATGGGGAGATGATCTGTGTGTGGGGGAGAGGGCTGTTCTGTGCTATGGGGAGATGATCTGGCTGTGGGAAGAGGGCTATTCTGTGCTATGGGGAGATCTGTGTGTGGGGGAGAGGGCTACTCTGTGCTAAGGTGAGATGACCTGTGTGTGGGGGAGAGGGCTACTCTGTGCTAAGGTGAGATGACCTGTGTGTTGGGGAGAGGGCTATTCTGTGCTATGGGGAGATGATCTGGCTGTGGGGGAGGGGGCTATTCTGTGCTATGTAGAGATGATCTGTGTGTGGGGGAGAGGGCTATTCTGTGCTATGGGGAGATGATCTGGCTGTGGGGGAGGGAGCTATTCTGTGCTATGGGGAGATGATCTGTGTGTGGGGGAGAGGCTATTCTGTGCTATGGGGAGATGATCTGTGTGTGGGGGAGATGGCTATTCTGTGCTACAGGGAGATGATCTGGCTGTGGGGGAGAGGGCAATTCTGTGCTATGGGGAGATGATCTGGCTGTGGGGGAGATGGCTATTCTGTGCTATGGGGAGATGATCTGTGTGTGGGGGAGAGGGCTATTCTGTGCTATGGTGAGATGATCTGGCTGTGGGGGAATGGGCTATTCTGTGCTATGGGGAGATGATCTGTGTGTGGGGAGAGAGCTATTCTGTGCTATGTGGAGATTATCTGGCTGTGGAGGAGAGGTCTATTCTGTGCTTTGGGGAAATGATCTGTGTGTGGGGGAGTGGGCTATTATGTGCTATGGGGATATGATCAGTGTGTGGGGGAGAGGGCTATTCTGTGCAATGGGGAGATGATCTGTGTGTGTGGGAGAGGGCTATTCTGTGCTATGGGGAGAGGATCTGTGTGTGAGGGATTGGGATATTCTGTGCTATGGAGAGATGATCTGTGTAGGGGAGTGGGCTATTCTGTGCTACAGCGAGATGATCTGTGTGTGGGGGACAGGGTTATTCTGTGCTGTGGGGAGATGATCTGTGTGTGGGGGAGAGGGCTACTCTGTGCTATGGCGAGATGATCTGTTTATGGGGGAGAGGGCTATTCTGTGCTATGGGGAGATGATCTGTGTGTGGGGGAGAGGGCTATTCTGTGCTGAGGGGAAATGATCTGTGTGGGGAGAGAGGGTGTTCTGTGCTAAAGGGAGATAATGATCTGTGGGGGAGAGGGCTATTCTGTGCTATGGGGAGATGATCTGTGTGTGGGTGAGAGAGCTATTATGTGCTATGGGGAGATCATCTGCGTGTGGGGGAGAGGGCTATTCTGTGGTATGGGGAGATGATCTGGCTGTGGGGGAGAGGGCTATTCTGTGCTATGGGGAGATGATCTGGCTGTGGGGGAGAGGGCTATTCTGTGCTATGGGGAGATGATCTGTGTGTGGTGGAAAGGGCTATTCTGTGCAGTGGAGAGATGATCTGTGTGTCGGGGAGAGGGTGTTCTGTGCTAAAGGGAGATAATGATCTGTGGGGGAGAGGGCTATTCTGTGCTATGGGGAGATGATCTGTGTGTGGGTGAGAGAGCTATTATGTGCTATGGGGAGATCATCTGCGTGTGGGGGAGAGGGCTATTCTGTGGTATGGGGAGATGATCTGGCTGTGGGGGAGAGGGCTACTCTGTACTATGGCGAGATGATCTGTGTGTGGGGGAGAGAGCTATTCTGTGCTATGGGGAGATGATCTGTGTGTGGTGGAAAGGGCTATTCTGTGCAGTGGAGAGATGATCTGTGTGTCGGGGAGAGGGTGTTCTGTGCTAAAGGGAGATAATGATCTGTGGGGGAGAGGACTATTCTGTGCTACGGGGAGATGATCTATGTGTGGGTGAGAGAGCTATTCTGTGCTATGGGGAGAGGATCTGTGTGTGGGGGATTGGGATATTCTGTGCTATGGAGAGATGATCTGTGTAGGGGAGAGGGCTATTCTGTGCTACAACGAGATGATCTGTGTGTGGGGGACAGGGTTATTCTGTGCTGTGGGGAGATGATCTGTGTGTGGGGGAGAGGGCTACTCTGTGCTATGGCTAGATGATCTGTTTGTGGGGGAGAGGGCTGTTCTGTGCTATGCGGAGATGATCTGTGAGTGGGGGAGAGGGCTATTCTGTGCTGTGGGGAGATGATCTGTGTGGGGAGAGAGGGTGTTCTGTGCTAAAGGGAGATAATGATCTGTGGGGGAGAGGGCTATTCTGTGCTATGGGGAGATGATCTGTGTGTGGGTGAGAGAGCTATTATGTGCTATGGGGAGATCATCTGCGTGTGCGGGAGAGGGCTATTCTGTGGTATGGGGAGATGATCTGGCTGTGGGGGAGAGGATGTTCTGTGCTAAAGGGAGATAATGATCTGTGGGGGAGAGGTCTATTCTGTGCTATGGGGAGATGATATGTGTGTGGGTGAGAGAGCTATTATGTGCTATGGGGAGATCATCTGCGTGTGGGGGAGAGGGCTATTCTGTGGTATGGGGAGATGATCTGGCTGTGGGGGAGAGGGTTATTCTGTGCTGTGGGGAGATGATCTGTGTGTGGGGGAGAGGGCTACTCTGTGCTATGGGGAGATGATCTGTGTGTGGGGGAAAGGGCTATTCTGTGCTGTGGAGAGATGATCTGTGTGTGGGGGAGAGGGTGTTCTGTGCTAAAGGGAGATAATGATCTGTGGGGGAGAGGACTATTCTGTGCTACGGGGAGATGATCTGTGTGTGGGTGAGAGAGCTATTCTGTGCTACGGGGAGATCATCTGCGTGTGGGGGAGATTGCTATTCTTTGGTATGGGGAGATGATCTGTGTGTGAGGGAGAGGGCTATTCTCTGCTAAGGGGAGATGAACTGCGTGTTGGGGAGAGAGCTATTCTGTGCTATGGGGCGATGATCTGGCTGTGGGGGAGAGGGCTATTCTGTGCTATGGGGAGATGATCTGGCTGTGGGGGAGAGAGGCTATTCTGTGCTATGGGGAGATGCTGTGTGTGTTGGGGAGAGGGCTATTCTGTGCTATGGGGCGATGATCTGGCTGTCAGGGAGAGGGCTATTCTGTGCTATGGGGAGATAATCTGTGTGTGGCGGAGAGGGGCTATTCTGTGCTACGAGGAGATGATCTGGCTGTGGGGGAGAGGGCTATTCAGTGCTACGTGGAGATGATGTTGCTGTGGGGGAGGGGGCTATTCTGTGCTATGGGGAGATGATCTGTGTGTGGGGGAGAGGACTTTTCTGTGCTATAAGAGGATGATCTGTGTGTGGGAGAGTGGGGCTATTCTGTGCTAAGGTGAGATAATGATCTGTCTGGGAGAGGGCTATTCTGTACTATTGGGAGATGATCTGTGTGTGGGGGAGAGGGCTATTCTGTGCTATGGGGAGATGATCTGTGAGTGGGGGAGAGGGCTATTCTGTGCTATGGGGAGATGATCTGTGAGTGGGGGAGAGGGTTATTATGTGCTATGGGGAAATGATCTGTGTGTGGGGGGAGAGGGCTATTCTGTGCTATGGGGAGATGATCTGGCTGTGGTGGAGAGAGCTATTCTGTGCTATGGGGAGATGGTCTGTGTGTGGGGGAGAGAACTATTCTGTGCTACGGGGAGATGATCTGTGTGTGGAGGAGAGGGGTATTCTGTGCTATGGGTAGATTATCTGTGTGTGGGGGAGAGGGGATATTCTGTGCTATGGGGAGATGATCTGGCTGTGGGGGAGAGGGCTATTCTGTGCTATGAGGAGATGATCTGGCTGTGGGGGAGAGAGCTATTCTGTGCTACGGGGAGATCATGTGGCTGTGGGGGAGAGGGCTATTCTGTGCTATCGGGAGATGATCTGGATGTGGGGGAGACGGCTATTTTGTGCTACCCGGGAGATGACCTGGCTGTGGGGGAGAGGGCTATTCTGTGTTAAAAGAGGAAGATCTGTGTGTGGGAGAGTGGGGCTATTCTGTGCACAGGGGAGATAATGATCTGTGGGGGAGAGGGGCTATTCTGTGCTAAGGGGAGATAATAATCTGTGGGGGAGAGGGCTATTCTGTACTATTGGAAGATGATCTGTGTGTGGGAGAAGGGGCTATTCTGTGCTCAGGGGAGATGAAGATCTGTGGAGGGGAGATGATCTGTGTGTGGTGGAGAGGGTTATTCTGTGCTGTGGAAAGATCTGTGTGTGGGGGAGAGGGCTACTCTGTGCTATGGCGAGATGACTTGTGTGTGGGTGAGAGGGCTATTCTGTGCTATGGGGAGATGATTTGTGTGTGGGGGAGAGGGCTGTTCTGTGCTATGGGGAGATGATCTGTGTGTGGGGGAGAGGGCTGTTCTGTGCTATGGGGAGATGATCTGGCTGTGGGGAGAGGGCTATTCTGTGCTATGGGGAGATCTGTGTGTGGGGGAGAGGGCTACTCTGTGCTAAGGTGAGATGACCTGTGTGTGGGGGAGAGGGCTATTCTGTGCTGTGGGGAGATGATCTGTGTGTGGGGGCGAGGGCTGTTCTGTGCTATGGGGAGATGATCTGGCTGTGGGGAGAGGGCTATTCTGTGCTATGGGGAGATGATCTGGCTGTGGGGGAGAGGGCTATTCTGTGCTATGGGGAGATGATCTGGCTGTGGGGGAGAGGGCTATTCTGTGCTACATGGAGATGATGTTGCTGTGGGGGAGAGGGCTATTCTGTGCTATGGGGAGATGATCTGTGTGTGGGGGATAGGACTTTTCTGTGCTATAAGAGGATGATCTGTGTGTGGGAGAGTGGGGCTATTCTGTGCTAAGGTGAGATAATGATCTGTCGGGGAGAGGGCTATTATGTACTATTGGGAGATGATCTGTGTGTGGGGGAGAGGGCTATTCTGTGCTATGGGGAGATGATCTGTGAGTGGGGGAGAGGGTTATTATGTGCTATGGGGAGATGATCTGTGTGTGGGGGGAGAGGGCTATTCTGTGCTATGGGGAGATCGTCTGTGTGTGGGGGAGAGGACTATTCTGTGCTACGGGGAGATGATCTGTGTGTATAGGAGAGGGGTATTCTGTGCTATGGGGAGATTATCTGTGTGTGGGGGAGAGGGGCTATTCTGTGCTATGGGGAGATGATCTGGCTGTGGGGGAGAGGGCTATTCTGTGCTATGAGGAGATGATCTGGCTGTGGGGGAGAGGGCTATTCTGTGCTATGGGGAGATCATGTGGCTGTGGGGGAGAGGGCTATTCTGTGCTATGGGAAGATGATCTGGGTGTGGGGGAGACGGCTATTTTGTGCTTCGGGGAGATGACCTGGCTGTGGGGGAGAGGGCTATTCTGTGATAAAAGAGGATGATCTGTGTGTGGGAGAGTGGGGCTATTCTGTGCACAGGGGAGATAATGATCTGTGGGGGAGAGGGGCTATTCTGTGCTAAGGGGAGATAATAATCTGTGGGGGAGAGGGCTATTCTGTACTATTGGAAGATGATCTGTGTGTGGGAGAAGGGGCTATTCTGTGCTCAGGGGAGATGAAGATCTGTGGAGGGGAGATGATCTGTGTGTGGTGGAGAGGGTTATTCTGTGCTGTGGGGAGATCTGTTTGTGGGGGAGTGGGCTAACTTGTGCTATGGCGAGATGACTTGTGTGTGGGGGAGTGGGCTATTCTGTGCTATGGGGAGATGATCTGTGTGTGGGGGAGAGGGCTGTTCTGTGCTATGGGGAGATGATCTGTGTGTGGGGGAGAGGGCTATTCTGTGCTATGGGGAGATGATCTGGCTGTGGGGAGAGGGCTATTCTGTGCTATGGGGAGAACTGTGTGTGGGGGAGAGGGCTACTCTGTGCTAAGGCGAGATGACCTGTGTCTGGGGGAGAGGGCTATTCTGTGCTATGGGGAGATGATCTGTGTGTGGGGGAGAGGGCTATTCTGTGCTGTGGGGAGATGATCTGTGTGTGGGGGAGAGGGCTGTTCTGTGCTATGGGGAGATGATCTGGCTGTGGGGAGAGGGCTATTCTGTGCTATGGGGAGATGATCTGGCTGTGGGGGAGAGGGCTATTCTGTGCTATGGGGAGATGATCTGGCTGTGGGGGAGAGGGCTATTCTGTGCTACGGAGCGATGATCTGTGAGTGGGGGCATAGGCTATTCTGTGCTATGGGTAGATAATCTGTGTGTGGGGGACAGGTCTATTCTGTGCTATGGGGAGATGATGTGACTGTGGGGGAGACGGCTATTCTGTGCTACGGGGAGATGATCTGGCTGCGGGGTACAGGGCTATTCTGTGCTATGGGGAGATGATGTGGCTGTGTGGGAGATGGCTATTCTGTGCTACGGGGAGATGATCTGGCTGTGGGGGAGAGGGCTAATCTGTGCTATGGGGAGATGATCTGGCTGTGGGGGAGAGGGCTATTCTGTGCTATGGGGAGAACTGTGTGTGGGGGAGAGGGCTACTCTGTGCTAAGGCGAGATGACCTGTGTCTGGGGGAGAGGGCTATTCTGTGCTATGGGGAGATGATCTGTGTGTGGGGGAGAGGGCTATTCTGTGCTGTGGGGAGATGATCTGTGTGTGGGGGAGAGGGCTGTTCTGTGCTATGGGGAGATGATCTGGCTGTGGGGAGAGGGCTATTCTGTGCTATGGGGAGATGATCTGGCTGTGGGGGAGAGGGCTATTCTGTGCTATGGGGAGATGATCTGGCTGTGGGGGAGAGGGCTATTCTGTGCTATGGAGCGATGATCTGTGTGTGGGGGCATAGGCTATTCTGTGCTATGGGTAGATAATCTGTGTGTGGGGGACAGGTCTATTCTGTGCTATGGGGAGATGATGTGACTGTGGGGGAGACGGCTATTCTGTGCTACGGGGATATGATCTGGCTGCGGGGTAGAGGGCTATTCTGTGCTATGGGGAGTTGATGTGGCTGTGTGGGAGATGGCTATTCTGTGCTACGGGGAGATGATCTGGCTGTGGGGGAGAGGGCTAATCTGTGCTATGGGGAGATGATCTGGCTGTGGGGGAGAGA
Organism: Taudactylus pleione; assembly: GCA_031769625.1. Taxonomy (NCBI): domain Eukaryota; kingdom Metazoa; phylum Chordata; class Amphibia; order Anura; family Myobatrachidae; genus Taudactylus; species Taudactylus pleione. The sequence goes on along the minus strand of JAUIMM010000597.1, from coordinate 686,858 downwards.
GCTATTCTGTGCTATGGGGAGATGATCTGTGTGTGGGGTAGAGGACTATTCTGTGCTACGGGGAGATGATCTGTGTGTGGGGGAGAGGGCTATTCTGTGCTATGGGGAGATAATCTGTGTATGGGGGAGAGGGGCTATTCTGTGCTAAGGCGAGATGATCTTGCTGTGGGGGAGAGGGCTATTCCGTGCTACGGGGAGATGATCTGGCTGTGGGGGAGAGGGCTATTCTGTGCTAAGGGGAGATGATCTGTGTGTGGGGGAGAGGGCTATTCTGTGCTATAAGAGGATGATCTGTGTGTGGGGGGAGAGGGCTATTCTGTGCTACGGGGAGATGATCTGTGTGTGGGGGAGACGGCTATTCAGTGATACGGGGAGATGATCTGGCTGTGGGGAGAGGGCAATTCTGTGCTACGGGGAGATGATGTGGCTGTGGGGGAGAGGGGCTATTCTGTGCTACGGGGAGATGATCTGGCTGTGGGGGAGAGGGCTATTCTGTGCTATGGGGAGATGATCTGGCTGTGGGGGAGAGAGCTATTCTGTGCTATGGGTAGATGATCTGTGTGTGGGGGAGAGGACTATTCTGTGCTATGGGGAGATTATCTGGCTGTGGGGGAGAGGGCTATGCTGTGCTATGGGGAGATGATCTGTCTGTGGGGGAGAGGGCTATTCTGTGCTACGGGGAGATGATCTGGCTGTGGGGGAGAGGGCTATTCTCTACTATTGGAAGATGATCTGTGTGTGGGGGAGAGGGCTATTCTGTGTTATGGGGAGATGATCTGTGTGTGGGGGAGAAGGCTATTCTGTGCTATGGGGAGATGATCTGTGTGTGGGGGGAGAGGGCTATTCTGTGCTATGGGGAGATGATCTGTGTGTGGGGAGAGGGCTATTCTGTGCTATGGGGAGATGATCTGGCTGTGGGGGAAAGAGCTATTCTGTGCTATGGGGAGATGGTCTGTGTGTGGGGGAGAGGACTATTCTGTGCTACGGGGAGATGATCTGTGTGTGGGGGAGAGGGCTATTCTGTACTATTGGAAGATGATCTGTGTGTGGGGGAGAAGGCTTTTCTGTGCTATGGGGAGATGATCTGGCTGTGGGGGACAGAGTTACTCTGTGAGGTGGGGAGATCTGTGTGTAGGGGAGAGGGCAACTCTGTGCTATGGCGAGATGACCTGTGTGTAGCTATGCTGTGCTCAGGGTTGATGATGATCTGTGGAGGGGAGATGATCTGTGTGTGGGGGAGAGGGCTATTCTTTGCTATGGGGAGATGATCTGTATGTGGGGGAGAGGGCTATTCTGTGCTATGGGGAGATGATCTGGCTGTGGAGGATATAGTTATTCTGTGTTGTGGTGAGATCTGTGTGTAGGGGAGAGGGCTTCTCTGTACTATGGCGGGATGACCTGTGTGTGGGGGAGAGGGCTATTCTGTGCTATGGGGAGATGATCTGTGTGTGGGGGAGAGGGCTATTCTGTGCTGTAGGGAGATGATCTGTGTGTGGGGGAGAGGGGCTGTTCTGTGCAATGGGGAGATGATCTGGCTGTGGGGAGAGGGCTATTCTGTGCTATGGGGAGATGATCTGGCTGTGGGGGAGAGGGTTATTCTGTGCTATGGGGAGATGATCTGGCTGTGGGGGAGAGGGCTATTCTGTGCTATGGGGAGATTATCTGTGTGTGGGGGAGATGGGCTATTCTGTGCTATGGGGAGATGATCTGGCTGTGGGGGAGAGGGCTATTCTGTGCTATGGGGAGATTATCTGGCTGTGGGGGAGAGGTCTATTCTGTGCTATGGGGAGATGATCTGGCTGTGGGGGAGAGGGCTATTCTGTGCTATGGGGATATGATCAGTGTGTGGGGGAGAGGGCTATTCTGTGCTATGGGGAGATGATCTGGCTGTGGGGGAGAGAGCTATTCTGTGCTATGGGGAGATGATCAGTTTGTGGTTAGAGGGCTATTCTGTGCTATGGGGAGATGATGTGGCTGTGGGGGAGAGGGCTATTCTGTGCTACGGGGAGATGATCTGGCTGTGGGGGAGAGAGCTATTCTGTGCTATGGGGTGATGATCTGTGTGTGGGGGAGAGGACTATTCTTTGCTACGTGGAGATGATCTGTGTGTGGCGGAGAGGGGCTATTCTGTGCTAAGGGGATATGATCTGGCTGTGGGGGAGAGGGCTATTCTGTGCTATGGGGAGATGATCTGGCTGTGGGGGAGAGGGCTATTCTGTGCTATGGGGGTGATCAGTGGCTGTGGGGAGAGGGCTATTCTGTGCTATGGGGAGATGATCTGGATGTGGGGAGACAGCTATTCTGTGCTACGGGGAGATGACCTGGCTGTGGGGGAGAGGGCTATTCTGTGTTAAAAGAGGATGATCTGTGTGTGGGAGAGTGGGGCTATTCTGTGCTAAGGGGAGATAATGATCTGTGGAGGGGAGATGTGTGTGGGCGGATAGGACTTTTCTGTGCTATAAGAGGATGATCTGTGTGTGGGAGAGTGGGGCTATTCTGTGCTAAGGTGAGATAATGATCTGTCGGGGAGAGGGCTATTCTGTACTATTGGGAGATGATCTGTGTGTGGGGGAGAGGGCTATTCTGTGCTTTGGGGAGATGATCTGTGTGTGGTGGAGAGGGTTATTCTGTGCTGTGGGGGAGATCTGTGTGTGGGGGAGAGGGCTACTCTGTGTTATGGCGAGATGACTTGTGTGTGGGGGAGAGGGCTATTCTGTGCTATGGGGAGATGATCTGTGTGTGGGGGAGAGGGCTGTTCTGTGCTATGGGGAGATGATCTGTGTGTGGGGAAGAGGGCTGTTCTGTGCTATGGGGAGATGATCTGGGCTGTGGGGAGAGGGCTATTCTGTGCTATGGGGAGATGATCTGGATGTGGGGGAGAGGGCTATTCTGTGCTATGGGGAGATGATCTGTGTGTGGGGGAGAGGACTTTTCTGTGCTATAAGAGGATGGTCTGTGTGTGGGAGAGTGGGGCTATTCTGTGCTAAGGTGAGATAATGACCTGTCATGGAGAGGGGCTATTCTGTACTATTGGGAGATGATCTTTGTGTGGGGAGAGGGCTATTCTGTGCTATGGGGAGATGATCTTGCTGTGGGGGAGGGGCTATTCTGTACTATGGGGAGATGACCCATGTGTGGGGGAGAGGGCTATTTTGTGCTATGGGGAGATGATCTGTGAGTGGGGGAGAGGGTTATTATGTGCTATGTGGAGATGATCTGTGTGTGGGGGGAGAGGGCTATTCTGTGCTATGGGAGATGATCTGCTGTGGGGGAGAGAGCTATTCTGTGCTATGGGATATGGTCTGTGTGTGGGGGAGAGGACTATTCTGTGCTACGGGGAGATGATCTGTGTGTGGAGGAGAGGGGTATTCTGTGCTATGGGGAGATTATCTGTGTGTGGGGGAGTGGGCTATTCTGTGCTATGGGGAGATGATCTGGCTGTGGGGGAGAGGGCTATTCTGTGCTATGAGGAGATGATCTGGCTGTGGGGGAGAGGGCTATTCTGTGCTACGGGGAGATCATGTGGCTGTGGGGGAGAGGCTATTCTGTGCTATGGAGAGATGATCTGGGATGTGGGGGAGATGTCTATTTTGTGCTACGGGGAGATGACCTGGCTGTGGGGGAGAGGGCTATTCTGTGTTAAAAAGAGGATGATCTGTGTGTTGGAGAGTGGGGCTATTCTGTGCACAGGGGAGATAATGATCTGTGGGGGAGAGGGGCTATTCTGTGCTAAGGGGAGATAATAATCTGTGGGGGAGAGGGCTATTCTGTACTATTGGAAGATGATCTGTGTGTGGGAGAAGGGGCTATTCTGTGCTCAGGGGAGTTGAAGATCTGTGGAGGGGAGATGATCTGTGTGTGGTGGAGAGGGTTATTCTGTGCTATGGGGAGATCTGTGTGTGGGGGAGAGGGCTACTCTGTGCTATGGTGAGATGACTTGTGTGTGGGGGAGAGGGGCTATTCTGTGCTATGGGGAGATGATCTGTGTGTGGGGGAGAGGTCTGTTCTGTGCTATGGGGAGATGATCTGTGTGTGGGGGAGAGGGCTGTTCTGTGCTATGGGGGAGATGATCTGGCTGTGGGGAGAGGGCTATTCTGTGCTATAGGGAGATCTGTGTGTGGGGGAGAGGGCTACTCTGTGCTAAGGCGAGATGACCTGAGTGTGGGGGAGAGGGCTATTCTGTGCTATGGGGAGATGATCTGTGCGAGGGGGAGAGGGCTATTCTGTGCTGTGGGGAGATGATCTGTGTGTGGGGGAGAGGGCTGTTCTGTGCTATGGGGAGATGACCTGGCTGTGGGGAGAGGGCTATTGTGTGCTATGGGGAGATGATCTGGCTGTGGGGGAGAGGCTATTCTGTGCTATGGGGAGATGATCTGGCTGTGGGGGAGAGGGCTATTCTGTGCTACGTGGAGATGATGTTGCTGTGGGGGAGAGGGCTATTCTGTGCTATGGGGAGATGATCTGTGTGTGGGGGAGAGGACTTTTCTGTGCTATGGGGAGATGATCTGTTTGTGGGGGAGAGGGTTATTATGTGCTATGGGGAGATGATCTGTGAGTGGGGGAGAGGGTTATTATGTGCTATGGGGAGATGATCTGTGTGTGGGGGGAGAGGGCTATTCTGTGCTATGGGGAGATGATCTGGCTGTGGGGGAGAGAGCTATTCTGTGCTATGGGGAGATGGTCTATGTGTGGGGGAGAGGACTATTCTGTGCTACGGGGAGATGATCTGTGTGTGGAGGAGAGGGGTATTCTGTGCTATGGGGAGATTATCTGTGTGGGGGGGAGAGGGGCTATTCTGTGCTATGGGGAGATGATCTGGCTGTGGGGGAGAGGGCTATTCTGTGCTATGAGGAGATGATCTGGCTGTGGGGGAGAGGGCTATTCTGTGCTACGGGGAGATCATGTGGCTGTGGGGGAGAGGGCTATTCTGTGCTATGGGGAGATGATCTGGATGTGGGGGAGATGGCTATTTTGTGCTACGGGGAGATGACCTGGCTGTGGGGGAGAGGGCTATTCTGTGTTAAAAGAGGAAGATCTGTGTGTGGGAGAGTGGGGCTATTCTGTGCACAGGGGAGATAATGATCTGTGGGGGAGAGGGGCTATTCTGTTCTAAGGGGAGATAATAATCTGTGGGGTAGAGGGCTATTCTGTACTATTGGAAGATGATCTGTGTGTGGGAGAAGGGGCTATTCTGTGCTCAGGTGAGATGAAGATCTGTGGAGGGGAGATGATCTGTGTGTGGTGGAGAGGGTTATTCTGTGCTGTGGGGAGATCTGTGTGTGGGGGAGAGGGCTACTCTGTGCTATGGCGAGATGACTTGTGTGTGGGGGAGAGGGCTATTCTGTGCTATGGGGAGATGATCTGTGTGTGGGGGAGAGGGCTGTTCTGTGCTATGGGGAGATGATCTGTGTGTGGGGGAGAGGGCTGTTCTGTGCTATTGGGAGATGATCTGGCTGTGGGGAGAGGGCTATTCTGTGCTATAGGGAGATGATCTGGCTGTGGGGGAGAGGGCTATTCTGTGCTATGGGGAGATGATCTGGCTGTGGGGGAGAGGGCTATTCTGTGCTACGGAGCGATGATCTGTGTGTGGGGGCATAGGCTATTCTGTGCTATGGGTAGATAATCTGTGTGTGGGGGACAGGTCTATTCTGTGCTATGGGGAGATGATGTGACTGTGGGGGAGACGGCTATTCTGTGCTATGGGGAGATGATCTGGCTGCGGGGGAGAGGACTATTCTGTGCTATGGGGAGATGATGTGGCTGTGGGGGAGAGGGCTATTCTGTGCTACGGGGAGATGATCTGGCTGTTTTGGGGGAGAGGGCTATTCTGTGCTATGGGGAGATGATCTGGCTGTGGGGGAGAGAGCTATTCTGTGCTATGGGGAGATGATCTGTGTGTGGGGGAGAGGACTATTCTGTGCTACGGGGAGATGATCTGTGTGTGGGGGAGAGGGCTATTCTGTGCTATGGGGAGATAATCTGTGTATGGGGGAGAGGAGCTATTCTGTGCTAAGGCGAGATGATCTTGCTGTGGGGGAGAGGGCTATTCCGTGCTACGGGGAGATGATCTGGCTGTGGGGGAGAGGGCTATTCTGTGCTAAGGGGAGATGATCTGTGTGTGGGGGAGAGGGCTATTCTGTGCTATAAGAGGATGATCTGTGTGTGGGGGGAGAGGGCTATTCTGTGCTACCGGGAGATGATCTGTGTGTGGGGGAGACGGCTATTCTGTGATACGGGGAGATGATCTGGCTGTGGGGAGAGGGCAATTCTGTGCTACGGGGAGATGATGTGGCTGTGGGGGAGAGGGCTATTCTGTGCTACGGGGAGATGATCTGGCTGTGGGGGAGAGGGCTATTCTGTGCTATGGGGAGATGATCTGGCTGTGGGGGAGAGAGCTATTCTGTGCTATGGAGAGATGATCTGGATGTGGGGGAGATGTCTATTTTGTGCTACGGGGAGATGACCTGGCTGTGGGGGAGAGGGCTATTCTGTGTTAAAAGAGGATGATCTGTGTGTTGGAGAGTGGGGCTATTCTGTGCACAGGGGAGATAATGATCTGTGGGGGAGAGGGGCTATTCTGTGCTAAGGGGAGATAATAATCTGTGGGGGAGAGGGCTATTCTGTACTATTGGAAGATGATCTGTGTGTGGGAGAAGGGGCTATTCTGTGCTCAGGGGAGTTGAAGATCTGTGGAGGGGAGATGATCTGTGTGTGGTGGAGAGGGTTATTCTGTGCTATGGGGAGATCTGTGTGTGGGGGAGAGGGCTACTCTGTGCTATGGTGAGATGACTTGTGTGTGGGGGAGAGGGCTATTCTGTGCTATGGGGAGATGATCTGTGTGTGGGGGAGAGGTCTTTTCTGTGCTATGGGGAGATGATCTGTGTGTGGGGGAGAGGGCTGTTCTGTGCTATGGGGAGATGATCTGGCTGTGGGGAGAGGGCTATTCTGTGCTATAGGGAGATCTGTGTGTGGGGGAGAGGGCTACTCTGTGCTAAGGCGAGATGACCTGTGTGTGGGGGAGAGGGCTATTCTGTGCTATGGGGAGATGATCTGTGCGAGGGGGAGAGGGCTATTCTGTGCTGTGGGGAGATGATCTGTGTGTGGGGGAGAGGGCTGTTCTGTGCTATGGGGAGATGACCTGGCTGTGGGGAGAGGGCTATTGTGTGCTATGGGGAGATGATCTGGCTGTGGGGGAGAGGCTATTCTGTGCTATGGGGAGATGATCTGGCTGTGGGGGAGAGGGCTATTCTGTGCTACGTGGAGATGATGTTGCTGTGGGGGAGAGGGCTATTCTGTGCTATGGGGAGATGATCTGTGTGTGGGGGAGAGGACTTTTCTGTGCTATGGGGAGATGATCTGTTTGTGGGGGAGAGGGTTATTATGTGCTATGGGGAGATGATCTGTGAGTGGGGGAGAGGGTTATTATGTGCTATGGGGAGATGATCTGTGTGTGGGGGGAGAGGGCTATTCTGTGCTATGGGGAGATGATCTGGCTGTGGGGGAGAGAGCTATTCTGTGCTATGGGGAGATGGTCTATGTGTGGGGGAGAGGACTATTCTGTGCTACGGGGAGATGATCTGTGTGTGGAGGAGAGGGGTATTCTGTGCTATGGGGAGATTATCTGTGTGGGGGGGAGAGGGGCTATTCTGTGCTATGGGGAGATGATCTGGCTGTGGGGGAGAGGGCTATTCTGTGCTATGAGGAGATGATCTGGCTGTGGGGGAGAGGGCTATTCTGTGCTACGGGGAGATCATGTGGCTGTGGGGGAGAGGGCTATTCTGTGCTATGGGGAGATGATCTGGATGTGGGGGAGATGGCTATTTTGTGCTACGGGGAGATGACCTGGCTGTGGGGGAGAGGGCTATTCTGTGTTAAAAGAGGAAGATCTGTGTGTGGGAGAGTGGGGCTATTCTGTGCACAGGGGAGATAATGATCTGTGGGGGAGAGGGGCTATTCTGTTCTAAGGGGAGATAATAATCTGTGGGGTAGAGGGCTATTCTGTACTATTGGAAGATGATCTGTGTGTGGGAGAAGGGGCTATTCTGTGCTCAGGTGAGATGAAGATCTGTGGAGGGGAGATGATCTGTGTGTGGTGGAGAGGGTTATTCTGTGCTGTGGGGAGATCTGTGTGTGGGGGAGAGGGCTACTCTGTGCTATGGCGAGATGACTTGTGTGTGGGGGAGAGGGCTATTCTGTGCTATGGGGAGATGATCTGTGTGTGGGGGAGAGGGCTGTTCTGTGCTATGGGGAGATGATCTGTGTGTGGGGGAGAGGGCTGTTCTGTGCTATTGGGAGATGATCTGGCTGTGGGGAGAGGGCTATTCTGTGCTATAGGGAGATGATCTGGCTGTGGGGGAGAGGGCTATTCTGTGCTATGGGGAGATGATCTGGCTGTGGGGGAGAGGGCTATTCTGTGCTACGGAGCGATGATCTGTGTGTGGGGGCATAGGCTATTCTGTGCTATGGGTAGATAATCTGTGTGTGGGGGACAGGTCTATTCTGTGCTATGGGGAGATGATGTGACTGTGGGGGAGACGGCTATTCTGTGCTATGGGGAGATGATCTGGCTGCGGGGGAGAGGACTATTCTGTGCTATGGGGAGATGATGTGGCTGTGGGGGAGAGGGCTATTCTGTGCTACGGGGAGATGATCTGGCTGTTTTGGGGGAGAGGGCTATTCTGTGCTATGGGGAGATGATCTGGCTGTGGGGGAGAGAGCTATTCTGTGCTATGGGGAGATGATCTGTGTGTGGGGGAGAGGACTATTCTGTGCTACGGGGAGATGATCTGTGTGTGGGGGAGAGGGCTATTCTGTGCTATGGGGAGATAATCTGTGTATGGGGGAGAGGAGCTATTCTGTGCTAAGGCGAGATGATCTTGCTGTGGGGGAGAGGGCTATTCCGTGCTACGGGGAGATGATCTGGCTGTGGGGGAGAGGGCTATTCTGTGCTAAGGGGAGATGATCTGTGTGTGGGGGAGAGGGCTATTCTGTGCTATAAGAGGATGATCTGTGTGTGGGGGGAGAGGGCTATTCTGTGCTACCGGGAGATGATCTGTGTGTGGGGGAGACGGCTATTCTGTGATACGGGGAGATGATCTGGCTGTGGGGAGAGGGCAATTCTGTGCTACGGGGAGATGATGTGGCTGTGGGGGAGAGGGCTATTCTGTGCTACGGGGAGATGATCTGGCTGTGGGGGAGAGGGCTATTCTGTGCTATGGGGAGATGATCTGGCTGTGGGGGAGAGAGCTATTCTGTGCTATGGGGAGATGATCTGTGTGTGGGGGAGAGGACTATTCTGTGCTATGGGGAGATTATCTGGCTGTGGGGGAGAGGGCTATTCTGTGCTATGGGGAGATGATCTGGCTGTGGGGGAGAGGGCTATTTTGTGCTATGGGGAGATGATCTGTGTGTGGGGGAGAGGGCTATTCTGTGCTATGGGGAGATAATCTGTGTATGGGGGAGAGGGGCTATTCTGTGCTAAGGCGAGATGATCTTGCTGTGGGGGAGAGGGCTATTCCGTGCTACGGGGAGATGATCTGACTGTGGGGGAGAGGGCTATTCTGTGCTAAGGGGAGATGATCTGTGTGTGGGGGAGAGGGCTATTCTGTGCTATAAGAGGATGATCTGTGTGTGGGGGGAGAGGGCTATTCTGTGCTACGGGGAGATGATCTGTGTGTGGGGGAGACGGCTATTCTGTGATACGGGGAGATGATCTGGCTGTGGGGAGAGGGCAATTCTGTGCTACGGGGAGATGATGTGGCTGTGGGGGAGAGGGCTATTCTGTGCTACGGGGAGATGATCTGGCTGTGGGGGAGAGGGCTATTCTGTGCTATGGGGAGATGATCTGGCTGTGGGGGAGAGAGCTATTCTGTGCTATGGGGAGATGATCTGTGTGTGGGGGAGAGGACTATTCTGTGCTATGGGGAGATTATCTGGCTGTGGGGGAGAGGGCTATTCTGTGCTATGGGGAGATGATCTGTCTGTGGGGGAGACGGCTATTCTGTGCTACGGGGAGATGATCTGGCTGTGGGGGAGAGGGCTATTCTCTACTATTGGAAGATGATCTGTGTGTTGGGGAGAGGGCTATTCTGTGTTATGGGGAGATGATCTGTGTGTGGGGGAGAGGGCTATTCTGTGCTATGGGGAGATGATCTGTGTGTGGGGGGAGAGGGCTATTCTGTGCTATGGGGAGATGATCTGTGTGTGGGGAGAGGGCTATTCTGTGCTATGGGGAGATGATCTGGCTGTGGGGGAAAGAGCTATTCTGTGCTATGGGGAGATGGTCTGTGTGTGGGGGAGAGGACTATTCTGTGCTACGGGGAGATGATCTGTGTGTGGGGGAGAGGACTATTCTGTGCTATGGGGAGATTATCTGGCTGTGGGGGAGAGGGCTATTCTGTGCTACGGGGAGATGATCTGGCTGTGGGGGAGAGGGCTATTCTCTACTATTGGAAGATGATCTGTGTGTGGGGGAGAGGGCTATTCTGTGTTATGGGGAGATGATCTGTGTGTGGGGGAGAGGGCTATTCTGTGCTATGGGGAGATGATCTGTGTGTGGGGGGAGAGGGCTATTCTGTGCTATGGGGAGATGATCTGTGTGTGGGGAGAGGGCTATTCTGTGCTATGGGGAGATGATCTGGCTGTGGGGGAAAGAGCTATTCTGTGCTATGGGGAGATGGTCTGTGTGTGGGTGAGAGGACTATTCTGTGCTACGGGGAGATGATCTGTGTGTGGGGGAGAGGACTATTCTGTGCTATGGGGAGATTATCTGGCTGTGGGGAGAGGGCTATTCTGTGCTATGGGGAGATGATCTGGCTGTGGGGGAGAGGGCTATTCTGTGCTACGGGGAGATGATCTGTGTGTGGGGGAGAGGGCTATTCTGTGCTATGGGGAGATAATCTGTGTATGGGGGAGAGGGGCTATTCTGTGCTAAGGCGAGATGATCTTGCTGTGGGGGAGAGGGCTATTCCGTGCTACGGGGAGATGATCTGGCTGTGGGGGAGAGGGCTATTCTGTGCTAAGGGGAGATGATCTGTGTGTGGGGGAGAGGGCTATTCTGTGCTATAAGAGGATGATCTGTGTGTGGGGGGAGAGGGCTATTATGTGCTACGGGGAGATGATCTGTGTGTGGGGGAGACGGCTATTCTGTGATACGGGGAGATGATCTGGTTGTGGGGAGAGGGCAATTCTGTGCTACGGGGAGATGATGTGGCTGTGGGGGAGAGGGCTATTCTGTGCTATGGGGAGATGATCTGGCTGTGGGGGAGAGAGCTATTCTGTGCTATGGGGAGATGGTCTATGTGTGATGGAGAGGACTATTCTGTGCTACGGGGAGATGATCTGTGTGTGGAGGAGAGGGGTATTCTGTGCTATGGGGAGATTATCTGTGTGGGGGGGAGAGGGGCTATTCTGTGCTATGGGGAGATGATCTGGCTGTGGGGGAGAGGGCTATTCTGTGCTATGAGGAGATGATCTGGCTGTGGGGGAGAGGGCTATTCTGTGCTACGGGGAGATCATGTGGCTGTGGGGGAGAGGGCTATTCTGTGCTATGGGGAGATGATCTGGATGTGGGGGAGATGGCTATTTTGTGCTACGGGGAGATGACCTGGCTGTGGGGGAGAGGGCTATTCTGTGTTAAAAGAGGAAGATCTGTGTGTGGGAGAGTGGGGCTATTCTGTGCACAGGGGAGATAATGATCTGTGGGGGAGAGGGGCTATTCTGTTCTAAGAGGAGATAATAATCTGTGGGGTAGAGGGCTATTCTGTACTATTGGAAGATGATCTGTGTGTGGGAGAAGGGGCTATTCTGTGCTCAGGTGAGATGAAGATCTGTGGAGGGGAGATGATCTGTGTGTGGTGGAGAGGGTTATTCTGTGCTGTGGGGAGATCTGTGTGTGGGGGAGAGGGCTACTCTGTGCTATGGCAAAATGACTTGTGTGTGGGGGAGAGGGCTATTCTGTGCTATGGGGAGATGATCTGTGTGTGGGGGAGAGGGCTGTTCTGTGCTATGGGGAGATGATCTGTGTGTGGGGGAGAGGGCTGTTCTGTGCTATGGGGAGATGATCTGGCTGTGGGGAGAGGGCTATTCTGTGCTATAGGGAGATGATCTGGCTGTGGGGGAGAGGGCTATTCTGTGCTATGGGGAGATGATCTGGCTGTGGGGGAGAGGGCTATTCTGTGCTACGGAGCGATGATCTGTGTGTGGGGGCATAGGCTATTCTGTGCTATGGGTAGATAATCTGTGTGTGGGGGACAGGTCTATTCTGTGCTATGGGGAGATGATGTGACTGTGGGGGAGACGGCTATTCTGTGCTATGGGGAGATGATCTGGCTGCGGGGGAGAGGGCTATTCTGTGCTATGGGGAGATGATGTGGCTGTGGGGGAGAGGGCTATTCTGTGCTACGGGGAGATGATCTGGCTGTTTTGGGGGAGAGGGCTATTCTGTGCAATTGGGAGATGATCTGGCTGTGGGGGAGAGAGCTACTCTGTGCTATGGGGAGATGATCTGTGTGTGGGGGAGAGGACTATTCTGTGCTACGGGGAGATGATCTGTGTGTGGGGGAGAGGGCTATTCTGTGCTATGGGGAGATAATCTGTGTATGGGGGAGAGGAGCTATTCTGTGCTAAGGCGAGATGATCTTGCTGTGGGGGAGAGGGCTATTCCGTGCTACGGGGAGATGATCTGGCTGTGGGGGAGAGGGCTATTCTGTGCTAAGGGGAGATGATCTGTGTGTGGGGGAGAGGGCTATTCTGTGCTATAAGAGGATGATCTGTGTGTGGGGGGAGAGGGCTATTCTGTGCTACCGGGAGATGATCTGTGTGTGGGGGAGACGGCTATTCTGTGATACGGGGAGATGATCTGGCTGTGGGGAGAGGGCAATTCTGTGCTACGGGGAGATGATGTGGCTGTGGGGGAGAGGGCTATTCTGTGCTATGGGGAGATGATCTGGCTGTGGGGGAGAGGGCTATTCTGTGCTATGGGGAGATGATCTGGCTGTGGGGGAGAGAGCTATTCTGTGCTATGGGGAGATGATCTGTGTGTGGGGGAGAGGACTATTCTGTGCTATGGGGAGATTATCTGGCTGTGGGGGAGAGGGCTATTCTGTGCTATGGGGAGATGATCTGGCTGTGGGGGAGAGGGCTATTTTGTGCTACGGGGAGATGATCTGTGTGTGGGGGAGAGGGCTATTCTGTGCTATGGGGAGATAATCTGTGTATGGGGGAGAGGGGCTATTCTGTGCTAAGGCGAGATGATCTTGCTGTGGGGGAGAGGGCTATTCCGTGCTACGGGGAGATGATCTGACTGTGGGGGAGAGGGCTATTCTGTGCTAAGGGGAGATGATCTGTGTGTGGGGGAGAGGGCTATTCTGTGCTATAAGAGGATGATCTGTGTGTGGGGGGAGAGGGCTATTCTGTGCTACGGGGAGATGATCTGTGTGTGGGGGAGACGGCTATTCTGTGATACGGGGAGATGATCTGGCTGTGGGGAGAGGGCAATTCTGTGCTACGGGGAGATGATGTGGCTGTGGGGGAGAGGGCTATTCTGTGCTACGGGGAGATGATCTGGCTGTGGGGGAGAGGGCTATTCTGTGCTATGGGGAGATGATCTGGCTGTGGGGGAGAGAGCTATTCTGTGCTATGGGGAGATGATCTGTGTGTGGGGGAGAGGACTATTCTGTGCTATGGGGAGATTATCTGGCTGTGGGGGAGAGGGCTATTCTGTGCTATGGGGAGATGATCTGTCTGTGGGGGAGACGGCTATTCTGTGCTACGGGGAGATGATCTGGCTGTGGGGGAGAGGGCTATTCTCTACTATTGGAAGATGATCTGTGTGTTGGGGAGAGGGCTATTCTGTGTTATGGGGAGATGATCTGTGTGTGGGGGAGAGGGCTATTCTGTGCTATGGGGAGATGATCTGTGTGTGGGGGGAGAGGGCTATTCTGTGCTATGGGGAGATGATCTGTGTGTGGGGAGAGGGCTATTCTGTGCTATGGGGAGATGATCTGGCTGTGGGGGAAAGAGCTATTCTGTGCTATGGGGAGATGGTCTGTGTGTGGGGGAGAGGACTATTCTGTGCTACGGGGAGATGATCTGTGTGTGGGGGAGAGGACTATTCTGTGCTATGGGGAGATTATCTGGCTGTGGGGGAGAGGGCTATTCTGTGCTACGGGGAGATGATCTGGCTGTGGGGGAGAGGGCTATTCTCTACTATTGGAAGATGATCTGTGTGTGGGGGAGAGGGCTATTCTGTGTTATGGGGAGATGATCTGTGTGTGGGGGAGAGGGCTATTCTGTGCTATGGGGAGATGATCTGTGTGTGGGGGGAGAGGGCTATTCTGTGCTATGGGGAGATGATCTGTGTGTGGGGAGAGGGCTATTCTGTGCTATGGGGAGATGATCTGGCTGTGCGGGAAAGAGCTATTCTGTGCTATGGGGAGATGGTCTGTGTGTGGGGGAGAGGACTATTCTGTGCTACGGGGAGATGATCTGTGTGTGGGGGAGAGGACTATTCTGTGCTATGGGGAGATTATCTGGCTGTGGGGAGAGGGCTATTCTGTGCTATGGGGAGATGATCTGGCTGTGGGGGAGAGGGCTATTCTGTGCTACGGGGAGATGATCTGTGTGTGGGGGAGAGGGCTATTCTGTGCTATGGGGAGATAATCTGTGTATGGGGGAGAGGGGCTATTCTGTGCTAAGGCGAGATGATCTTGCTGTGGGGGAGAGGGCTATTCCGTGCTACGGGGAGATGATCTGGCTGTGGGGGAGAGGGCTATTCTGTGCTAAGGGGAGATGATCTGTGTGTGGGGGAGAGGGCTATTCTGTGCTATAAGAGGATGATCTGTGTGTGGGGGGAGAGGGCTATTCTGTGCTACGGGGAGATGATCTGTGTGTGGGGGAGACGGCTATTCTGTGATACGGGGAGATGATCTGGTTGTGGGGAGAGGGCAATTCTGTGCTACGGGGAGATGATGTGGGTGTGGGGGAGAGGGCTATTCTGTGCTATGGGGAGATGATCTGGCTGTGGGGGAGAGAGCTATTCTGTGCTATGGGGAGATGGTCTATGTGTGGGGGAGAGGACTATTCTGTGCTACGGGGAGATGATCTGTGTGTGGAGGAGAGGGGTATTCTGTGCTATGGGGAGATTATCTGTGTGGGGGGGAGAGGGGCTATTCTGTGCTATGGGGAGATGATCTGGCTGTGGGGGAGAGGGCTATTCTGTGCTATGAGGAGATGATCTGGCTGTGGGGGAGAGGGCTATTCTGTGCTACGGGGAGATCATGTGGCTGTGGGGGAGAGGGCTATTCTGTGCTATGGGGAGATGATCTGGATGTGGGGGAGATGGCTATTTTGTGCTACGGGGAGATGACCTGGCTGTGGGGGAGAGGGCTATTCTGTGTTAAAAGAGGAAGATCTGTGTGTGGGAGAGTGGGGCTATTCTGTGCACAGGGGAGATAATGATCTGTGGGGGAGAGGGGCTATTCTGTTCTAAGGGGAGATAATAATCTGTGGGGTAGAGGGCTATTCTGTACTATTGGAAGATGATCTGTGTGTGGGAGAAGGGGCTATTCTGTGCTCAGGTGAGATGAAGATCTGTGGAGGGGAGATGATCTGTGTGTGGTGGAGAGGGTTATTCTGTGCTGTGGGGAGATCTGTGTGTGGGGGAGAGGGCTACTCTGTGCTATGGCGAGATGACTTCTGTGTGGGGGAGAGGGCTTTTCTGTGCTATGGGGAGATGATCTGTGTGTGGGGGAGAGGGCTGTTCTGTGCTATGGGGAGATGATCTGTGTGTGGGGGAGAGGGCTGTTCTGTGCTATGGGGAGATGATCTGGCTGTGGGGAGAGGGCTATTCTGTGCTATAGGGAGATGATCTGGCTGTGGGGGAGAGGGCTATTCTGTGCTATGGGGAGATGATCTGGCTGTGGGGGAGAGGGCTATTCTGTGCTACGGAGCGATGATCTGTGTGTGGGGGCATAGGCTATTCTGTGCTATGGGTAGATAATCTGTGTGTGGGGGACAGGTCTATTCTGTGCTATGGGGAGATGATGTGACTGTGGGGGAGACGGCTATTCTGTGCTATGGGGAGATGATCTGGCTGCGGGGGAGAGGGCTATTCTGTGCTATGGGGAGATGATGTGGCTGTGGGGGAGAGGGCTATTCTGTGCTACGGGGAGATGATCTGGCTGTTTTGGGGGAGAGGGCTATTCTGTGCTATGGGGAGATGATCTGGCTGTGGGGGAGAGAGCTATTCTGTGCTATGGGGAGATGATCTGTGTGTGGGGGAGAGGACTATTCTGTGCTACGGGGAGATGATCTGTGTGTGGGGGAGAGGGCTATTCTGTGCTATGGGGAGATAATCTGTGTATGGGGGAGAGGAGCTATTCTGTGCTAAGGCGAGATGATCTTGCTGTGGGGGAGAGGGCTATTCCGTGCTACGGGGAGATGATCTGGCTGTGGGGGAGAGGGCTATTCTGTGCTAAGGGGAGATGATCTGTGTGTGGGGGAGAGGGCTATTCTGTGCTATAAGAGGATGATCTGTGTGTGGGGGGAGAAGGCTATTCTGTGCTACCGGGAGATGATCTGTGTGTGGGGGAGACGGCTATTCTGTGATACGGGGAGATGATCTGGCTGTGGGGAGAGGGCAATTCTGTGCTACGGGGAGATGATGTGGCTGTGGGGGAGAGGGCTATTCTGTGCTACGGGGAGATGATCTGGCTGTGGGGGAGAGGGCTATTCTGTGCTATGGGGAGATGATCTGGCTGTGGGGGAGAGAGCTATTCTGTGCTATGGGGAGATGATCTGTGTGTGGGGGAGAGGACTATTCTGTGCTATGGGGAGATTATCTGGCTGTGGGGGAGAGGGCTATTCTGTGCTATGGGGAGATGATCTGGCTGTGGGGGAGAGGGCTATTTTGTGCTACGGGGAGATGATCTGTGTGTGGGGGAGAGGGTTATTCTGTGCTATGGGGAGATAATCTGTGTATGGGGGAGAGGGGCTATTCTGTGCTAAGGCGAGATGATCTTGCTGTGGGGGAGAGGGCTATTCCGTGCTACGGGGAGATGATCTGGCTGTGGGGGAGAGGGCTATTCTGTGCTAAGGGGAGATGATCTGTGTGTGGGGGAGAGGGCTATTCTGTGCTATAAGAGGATGATCTGTGTGTGGGGGGAGAGGGCTATTCTGTGCTACGGGGAGATGATCTGTGTGTGGGGGAGACGGCTATTCTGTGATACGGGGAGATGATCTGGCTGTGGGGAGAGGGCAATTCTGTGCTACGGGGAGATGATGTGGCTGTGGGGGAGAGGGCTATTCTGTGCTACGGGGAGATGATCTGGCTGTGGGGGAGAGGGCTATTCTGTGCTATGGGGAGATGATCTGGCTGTGGGGAAGAGAGCTATTCTGTGCTACGGGGAGATGATCTGTGTGTGGGGGAGAGGACTATTCTGTGCTATGGGGAGATTATCTGGCTGTGGGGGAGAGGGCTATTCTGTGCTATGGGGAGATGATCTGTCTGTGGGGGAGACGGCTATTCTGTGCTACGGGGAGATGATCTGGCTGTGGGGGAGAGGGCTATTCTCTACTATTGGAAGATGATCTGTGTGTTGGGGAGAGGGCTATTCTGTGTTATGGGGAGATGATCTGTGTGTGGGGGAGAGGGCTATTCTGTGCTATGGGCAGATGATCTGTGTGTGGGGGGAGAGGGCTATTCTGTGCTATGGGGAGATGATCTGTGTGTGGGGAGAGGGCTATTCTGTGCTATGGGGAGATGATCTGGCTGTGGGGGAAAGAGCTATTCTGTGCTATGGGGAGATGGTCTGTGTGTGGGGGAGAGGACTATTCTGTGCTACGGGGAGATGATCTGTGTGTGGGGGAGAGGACTATTCTGTGCTATGGGGAGATTATCTGGCTGTGGGGGAGAGGGCTATTCTGTGCTACGGGGAGATGATCTGGCTGTGGGGGAGAGGGCTATTCTCTACTATTGGAAGATGATCTGTGTGTGGGGGAGAGGGCTATTCTGTGTTATGGGGAGATGATCTGTGTGTGGGGGAGAGGGCTATTCTGTGCTATGGGGAGATGATCTGTGTGTGGGGGGAGAGGGCTATTCTGTGCTATGGGGAGATGATCTGTGTGTGGGGAGAGGGCTATTCTGTGCTATGGGGAGATGATCTGGCTGTGGGGGAAAGAGCTATTCTGTGCTATGGGGAGATGGTCTGTGTGTGGGGGAGAGGACTATTCTGTGCTACGGGGAGATGATCTGTGTGTGGGGGAGAGGACTATTCTGTGCTATGGGGAGATTATCTGGCTGTGGGGAGAGGGCTATTCTGTGCTATGGGGAGATGATCTGGCTGTGGGGGAGAGGGCTATTCTGTGCTACGGGGAGATGATCTGTGTGTGGGGGAGAGGGCTATTCTGTGCTATGGGGAGATAATCTGTGTATGGGGGAGATGGGCTATTCTGTGCTAAGGCGAGATGATCTTGCTGTGGGGGAGAGGGCTATTCCGTGCTACGGGGAGATGATCTGGCTGTGGGGGAGAGGGCTATTCTGTGCTAAGGGGAGATGATCTGTGTGTGGGGGAGAGTGCTATTCTGTGCTATAAGAGGATGATCTGTGTGTGGGGGGAGAGGGCTATTCTGTGCTACGGGGAGATGATCTGTGTGTGGGGGAGAGGACTATTCTGTGCTATGGGGAGATTATCTGGCTGTGGGGGAGAGGGCTATTCTGTGCTATGGGGAGATGATCTGTCTGTGGGGGAGAGGGCTATTCTGTGCTACGGGGAGATGATCTGGCTGTGGGGGAGAGGGCTATTCTCTACTATTGGAAGATGATCTGTGTGTGGGGGAGAGGGCTATTCTGTGTTATGGGGAGATGATCTGTGTGTGGGGGAGAGGGCTATTCTGTGCTATGGGGAGATGATCTGTGTGTGGGGGGAGAGGGCTATTCTGTGCTATGGGGAGATGATCTGTGTGTGGGGAGAGGGCTATTCTGTGCTATGGGGAGATGATCTGGCTGTGGGGGAAAGAGCTATTCTGTGCTATGGGGAGATGGTCTGTGTGTGGGGGAGAGGACTATTCTGTGCTACGGGGAGATGATCTGTGTGTGGGGGAGAGGGCTATTCTATACTATTGGAAGATGATCTGTGTGTGGGGGAGAAGGCTTTTCTGTGCTATGGGGAGATGATCTGGCTGTGGGGGACAGAGTTACTCTGTGAGGTGGGGAGATCTGTGTGTAGGGGAGAGGGCAACTCTGTGCTATGGCGAGATGACCTGTGTGTAGCTATGCTGTGCTCAGGGTTGATGATGATCTGTGGAGGGGAGATGATCTGTGTGTGGGGGAGAGGGCTATTCTTTGCTATGGGGAGATGATCTGTATGTGGGGGATATAGTTATTCTGTGTTGTGGTGAGATCTGTGTGTAGGGGAGAGGGCTTCTCTGTACTATGGCGGGATGACCTGTGTGTGGGGGAGAGGGCTATTCTGTGCTATGGGGAGATGATCTGTGTGTGGGGGAGAGGGCTATTCTGTGCTGTAGGGAGATGATCTGTGTGTGGGGGGAGAGGGCTATTCTGTGCTATGGGGAGATGATCTGTGTGTGGGGAGAGGGCTATTCAGTGCTATGGGGAGATGATCTGGCTGTGGGGGAAAGAGCTATTCTGTGCTATGGGGAGATGGTCTGTGTGTGGGGGAGAGGACTATTCTGTGCTACGGGGAGATGATCTGTGTGTGGGGGAGAGGACTATTCTGTGCTATGGGGAGATTATCTGGCTGTGGGGAGAGGGCTATTCTGTGCTATGGGGAGATGATGTGGCTGTGGGGGAGAGGGCTATTCTGTGCTACGGGGAGATGATCTGTGTGTGGGGGAGAGGGCTATTCTGTGCTATGGGGAGATAATCTGTGTATGGGGGAGAGGGTCTATTCTGTGCTAAGGCGAGATGATCTTGCTGTGGGGGAGAGGGCTATTCCGTGCTGTAGGGAGATGATCTGTGTGTGGGGGAGAGGGCTGTTCTGTGCAATGGGGAGATGATCTGGCTGTGGGGAGAGGGCTATTCTGTGCTATGGGGAGATGATCTGGCTGTGGGGGAGAGGGTTATTCTGTGCTATGGGGAGATGATCTGGCTGTGGGGGAGAGGGCTATTCTGTGCTATGGGGAGATTATCTGTGTGTGGGGGAGATGGGCTATTCTGTGCTATGGGGAGATGATCTGGCTGTGGGGGAGAGGGCTATTTGGGGGAGAGGGCTATTCTGTGCTATGGGGAGATTATCTGGCTGTGGGGGAGAGGTCTATTCTGTGCTATGGGGAGATGATCTGGCTGTGGAGGAGAGGGCTATTCTGTGCTATGGGGATATGATCAGTGTGTGGGGGAGAGGGCTATTCTGTGCTATGGGGAGATGATCTGGCTGTGGGGGAGAGAGGTATTCTGTGCTATGGGGAGATGATCAGTTTGTGGTTATAGGGCTATTCTGTGCTATGGGGAGATGATGTGGCTGTGGGGGAGAGGGCTATTCTGTGCTATGGGGAGATGATCTGGCTGTGGGGGAGAGGGCTATTCAGTGCTATGGGGAGATGATCTGGCTGTGGGGGAGAGAGCTATTCTGTGCTATGGGGTGATGATCTGTGTGTGGGGGAGAGGACTATTCTTTGCTACGTGGAGATGATCTGTGTGTGGCGGAGAGGGGCTATTCTGTGCTAAGGGGATATGATCTGGCTGTGGGGGAGAGGGCTATTCTGTGCTATGGGGAGATGATCTGGCTGTGGGGGAGAGGGCTATTCTGTGCTATGGGGTGATCATGTGGCTGTGGGGGAGAGGGCTATTCTGTGCTATGGGGAGATGATCTGGATGTGGGGGAGACGGCTATTCTGTGCTACGGGGAGATGACCTGGCTGTGGGGGAGAGGGCTATTCTGTGTTAAAAGAGGATGATCTGTGTGTGGGAGAGTGGGGCTATACTGTGCACAGGGGAGATAATGATCTGTGGGGGAGTGGGGCTATTCTGTGCTAAGGGGAGATAATGATCTGTGGAGGGGAGATGTGTGTGGGGGATAGGACTTTTCTGTGGTATAAGAGGATGATCTGTGTGTGGGAGAGTGGGGCTATTCTGTGCTAAGGTGAGATAATGATCTGTCGGGGAGAAGGCTATTCTGTACTATTGGGAGATGATCTGTGTGTGGGGGAGAGGGCTATTCTGTGCTTTGGGGAGATGATCTGTGTGTGGTGGAGAGGGTTATTCTGTGCTGTGGGGAGATCTGTGTGTGGGGGAGAGGGCTACTCTGTGTTATGGCGAGATGACTTGTGTGTGGGGGAGAGGGCTATTCTGTGCTATGGGGAGATGATCTGTGTGTGGGGGAGAGGGCTGTTCTGTGCTATGGGGAGATGATCTGTGTGTGGGGAAGAGGGCTGTTCTGTGCTATGGGGAGATGATCTGGCTGTGGGGAGAGGGCTATTCTGTGCTATGGGGAGATGATCTGGATGTGGGGGAGAGGGCTATTCTGTGCTATGGGGAGATGATGTGTGTGGGGGAGAGGACTTTTCTGTGCTATAAGAGGATGGTCTGTGTGTGGGAGAGTGGGGCTATTCTGTGCTAAGGTGAGATAATGACCTGTCATGGAGAGGGCTATTCTGTACTATTGGGAGATGATCTTTGTGTGGGGGAGAGGGCTATTCTGTGCTATGGGGAGATGATCTTGCTGTGGGGGAGGCGCTATTCTGTACTATGGGGAGACGACCCATGTGTGGGGGAGAGGGCTATTTTGTGCTATGGGGAGATGATCTGTGAGTGGGGGAGAGGGTTATTATGTGCTATGTGGAGATGATCTGTGTGTGGGGGGAGAGGGATATTCTGTGCTATGGGGAGATGATCTGGCTGTGGGGGAGAGAGCTATTCTGTGCTATGGGGAGATGGTCTGTGTGTGGGGGAGAGGGGTATTCTGTGCTATGGGGAGATTATCTGTGTGTGGGGGAGTGGGGCTATTCTGTGCTATGGGGAGATGATCTGGCTGTGGGGGAGAGGGCTATTCTGTGCTATGAGGAGATGATCTGGCTGTGGGGGAGAGGGCTATTCTGTGCTACGGGGAGATCATGTGGCTGTGGGGGAGAGGGCTATTCTGTGCTATGGGGAGATGATCTGGATGTGGGGGAGATGTCTATTTTGTGCTACGGGGAGATGACCTGGCTGTGGGGGAGAGGGCTATTCTGTGTTAAAAGAGGATGATCTGTGTGTGGGAGAGTGGGGCTATTCTGTGCACAGGGGAGATAATGATCTGTGGGGGAGAGGGGCTATTCTGTGCTAAGGGGAGATAATAATCTGTGGGGGAGAGGGCTATTCTGTACTATTGGAAGATGATCTGTGTGTGGGAGAAGGGGCTATTCTGTGCTCAGGGGAGATGAAGATCTGTGGAGGGGAGATGATCTGTGTGTGGTGGAGAGGGTTATTCTGTGCTATGGGGAGATCTGTGTGTGGGGGAGAGGGCTACTCTGTGCTATGGTGAGATGACTTGTGTGTGGGGGAGAGGGCTATTCTGTGCTATGGGGAGATGACCTGTGTGTGGGGGAGAGGGCTGTTCTGTGCTATGGGGAGATGATCTGTGTGTGGGGGAGAGGGCTGTTCTGTGCTATGGGGAGATGATCTGGCTGTGGGGGAGAGGGCTATTCTCTACTATTGGAAGATGATCTGTGTGTGGGGGAGAGGGCTATTCTGTGTTATGGGAGATGATCTGTGTGTGGGGGAGAGGGCTATTCTGTGCTATGGGGAGATGATCTGTGTGTGGGGGGAGAGGGCTATTCTGTGCTATGGGGAGATGATCTGTGTGTGGGGAGAGGGCTATTCTGTGCTATGGGGAGATGATCTGGCTGTGGGGGAAAGAGCTATTCTGTGCTATGGGGAGATGGTCTGTGTGTGGGGGAGAGGGCTATTCTGTGCTATGGGGAGATGATCTGGCTGTGGGGGAGAGAGGTATTCTGTGCTATGGGGAGATGATCAGTTTGTGGTTATAGGGCTATTCTGTGCTATGGGGAGATGATGTGGCTGTGGGGGAGAGGGCTATTCTGTGCTATGGGGAGATGATCTGGCTGTGGGGGAGAGGGCTATTCAGTGCTATGGGGAGATGATCTGGCTGTGGGGGAGAGAGCTATTCTGTGCTATGGGGTGATGATCTGTGTGTGGGGGAGAGGACTATTCTTTGCTACGTGGAGATGATCTGTGTGTGGCGGAGAGGGGCTATTCTGTGCTAAGGGGATATGATCTGGCTGTGGGGGAGAGGGCTATTCTGTGCTATGGGGAGATGATCTGGCTGTGGGGGAGAGGGCTATTCTGTGCTATGGGGTGATCATGTGGCTGTGGGGGAGAGGGCTATTCTGTGCTATGGGGAGATGATCTGGATGTGGGGGAGACGGCTATTCTGTGCTACGGGGAGATGACCTGGCTGTGGGGGAGAGGGCTATTCTGTGTTAAAAGAGGATGATCTGTGTGTGGGAGAGTGGGGCTATACTGTGCACAGGGGAGATAATGATCTGTGGGGGAGTGGGGCTATTCTGTGCTAAGGGGAGATAATGATCTGTGGAGGGGAGATGTGTGTGGGGGATAGGACTTTTCTGTGGTATAAGAGGATGATCTGTGTGTGGGAGAGTGGGGCTATTCTGTGCTAAGGTGAGATAATGATCTGTCGGGGAGAGGGCTATTCTGTACTATTGGGAGATGATCTGTGTGTGGGGGAGAGGGCTATTCTGTGCTTTGGGGAGATGATCTGTGTGTGGTGGAGAGGGTTATTCTGTGCTGTGGGGAGATCTGTGTGTGGGGGAGAGGGCTACTCTGTGTTATGGCGAGATGACTTGTGTGTGGGGGAGAGGGCTATTCTGTGCTATGGGGAGATGATCTGTGTGTGGGGGAGAGGGCTGTTCTGTGCTATGGGGAGATGATCTGTGTGTGGGGAAGAGGGCTGTTCTGTGCTATGGGGAGATGATCTGGCTGTGGGGAGAGGGCTATTCTGTGCTATGGGGAGATGATCTGGATGTGGGGGAGAGGGCTATTCTGTGCTATGGGGAGATGATGTGTGTGGGGGAGAGGACTTTTCTGTGCTATAAGAGGATGGTCTGTGTGTGGGAGAGTGGGGCTATTCTGTGCTAAGGTGAGATAATGACCTGTCATGGAGAGGGCTATTCTGTACTATTGGGAGATGATCTTTGTGTGGGGGAGAGGGCTATTCTGTGCTATGGGGAGATGATCTTGCTGTGGGGGAGGCGCTATTCTGTACTATGGGGAGACGACCCATGTGTGGGGGAGAGGGCTATTTTGTGCTATGGGGAGATGATCTGTGAGTGGGGGAGAGGGTTATTATGTGCTATGTGGAGATGATCTGTGTGTGGGGGGAGAGGGATATTCTGTGCTATGGGGAGATGATCTGGCTGTGGGGGAGAGAGCTATTCTGTGCTATGGGGAGATGGTCTGTGTGTGGGGGAGAGGGGTATTCTGTGCTATGGGGAGATTATCTGTGTGTGGGGGAGTGGGGCTATTCTGTGCTATGGGGAGATGATCTGGCTGTGGGGGAGAGGGCTATTCTGTGCTATGAGGAGATGATCTGGCTGTGGGGGAGAGGGCTATTCTGTGCTACGGGGAGATCATGTGGCTGTGGGGGAGAGGGCTATTCTGTGCTATGGGGAGATGATCTGGATGTGGGGGAGATGTCTATTTTGTGCTACGGGGAGATGACCTGGCTGTGGGGGAGAGGGCTATTCTGTGTTAAAAGAGGATGATCTGTGTGTGGGAGAGTGGGGCTATTCTGTGCACAGGGGAGATAATGATCTGTGGGGGAGAGGGGCTATTCTGTGCTAAGGGGAGATAATAATCTGTGGGGGAGAGGGCTATTCTGTACTATTGGAAGATGATCTGTGTGTGGGAGAAGGGGCTATTCTGTGCTCAGGGGAGATGAAGATCTGTGGAGGGGAGATGATCTGTGTGTGGTGGAGAGGGTTATTCTGTGCTATGGGGAGATCTGTGTGTGGGGGAGAGGGCTACTCTGTGCTATGGTGAGATGACTTGTGTGTGGGGGAGAGGGCTATTCTGTGCTATGGGGAGATGACCTGTGTGTGGGGGAGAGGGCTGTTCTGTGCTATGGGGAGATGATCTGTGTGTGGGGGAGAGGGCTGTTCTGTGCTATGGGGAGATGATCTGGCTGTGGGGGAGAGGGCTATTCTCTACTATTGGAAGATGATCTGTGTGTGGGGGAGAGGGCTATTCTGTGTTATGGGGAGATGATCTGTGTGTGGGGGAGAGGGCTATTCTGTGCTATGGGGAGATGATCTGTGTGTGGGGGGAGAGGGCTATTCTGTGCTATGGGGAGATGATCTGTGTGTGGGGAGAGGGCTATTCTGTGCTATGGGGAGATGATCTGGCTGTGGGGGAAAGAGCTATTCTGTGCTATGGGGAGATGGTCTGTGTGTGGGGGAGAGGGCTATTCTGTGCTACGGGGAGATGATCTGTGTGTGGGGGAGAGGACTATTCTGTGCTATGGGGAGATTATCTGGCTGTGGGGGAGAGGGCTATTCTGTGCTAAGGGGAGATGATCTGTGTGTGGGGGAGAGGGCTATTCTGTGCTATAAGAGGATGATCTGTGTGTGGGGGGAGAGGGCTATTCTGTGCTACGGGGAGATGATCTGTGTGTGGGGGAGACGGCTATTCTGTGATACGGGGAGATGATCTGGCTGTGGGGAGAGGGCAATTCTGTGCCACGGGGAGATGATGTGGCTGTGGGGGAGAGAGCTATTCTGTGCTACGGGGAGATGATCTGGCTGTGGGGGAGAGGGCTATTCTGTGCTATGGGGAGATGATCTGGCTGTGGGGGAGAGAGCTATTCTGTGCTATGGGGAGATGATCTGTGTGTGGGGGAGAGGACTATTCTTTGCTATGGGGAGATTATCTGGCTGTGGGGGAGAGGGCTATTCTGTGCTATGGGGAGATGATCTGTCTGTGGGGGAGAGGGCTATTCTGTGCTACGGGGAGATGATCTGGCTGTGGGGGAGAGGGCTATTCTCTACTATTGGAAGATGATCTGTGTGTGGGGGAGAGGGCTATTCTGTGTTATGGGGAGATGATCTGTGTGTGGGGGAGAGGGCTATTCTGTGCTATGGGGAGATGATCTGTGTGTGGGGGGAGAGGGCTATTCTGTGCTATGGGGAGATGATCTGTGTGTGGGGAGAGGGCTATTCTGTGCTATGGGGAGATGATCTGGCTGTGGGGGAAAGAGCTATTCTGTGATATGGGGAGATGGTCTGTGTGTGGGGGAGAGGACTATTCTGTGCTACGGGGAGATGATCTGTGTGTGGGGGAGAGGGCTATTCTGTACTATTGGAAGATGATCTGTGTGTGGGGGAGAAGGCTTTTCTGTGCTATGGGGAGATGATCTGGCTGTGGGGGACAGAGTTACTCTGTGAGGTGGGGAGATCTGTGTGTAGGGGAGAGGGCAACTCTGTGCTATGGCGAGATGACCTGTGTGTAGCTATGCTGTGCTCAGGGTTGATGATGATCTGTGGAGGGGAGATGATCTGTGTGTGGGGGAGAGGGCTATTCTTTGCTATGGGGAGATGATCTGTATGTGGGGGATATAGTTATTCTGTGTTGTGGTGAGATCTGTGTGTAGGGGAGAGGGCTTCTCTGTACTATGGCGGGATGACCTGTGTGTGGGGGAGAGGGCTATTCTGTGCTATGGGGAGATGATCTGTGTGTGGGGGAGAGGGCTATTCTGTGCTGTAGGGAGATGATCTGTGTGTGGGGGGAGAGGGCTATTCTGTGCTATGGGGAGATGCTCTGTGTGTGGGGAGAGGGCTATTCTGTGCTATGGGGAGATGATCTGGCTGTGGGGGAAAGAGCTATTCTGTGCTATGGGGAGATGGTCTGTGTGTGGGGGAGAGGACTATTCTGTGCTACGGGGAGATGATCTGTGTGTGGGGGAGAGGACTATTCTGTGCTATGGGGAGATTATCTGGCTGTGGGGAGAGGGCTATTCTGTGCTATGGGGAGATGATCTGGCTGTGGGGGAGAGGGCTATTCTGTGCTACCTATTCTGTGCTACGGGGAGATGATCTGTGTGTGGGGGAGAGGGCTATTCTGTGCTATGGGGAGATAATCTGTGTATGAGGGAGAGGGGCTATTCTGTGCTAAGGCGAGATGATCTTGCTGTGGGGGAGAGGGCTATTCCGTGCTACGGGGAGATGATCTGGCTGTGGGGGGAGAGGGCTATTCTGTGCTAAGGGGAGATGATCTGTGTGTGGGGGAGAGGGCTATTCTGTGCTATAAGAGGATGATCTGTGTGTGGGGGGAGAGGGCTATTCTGTGCTACGGGGAGATGATCTGTGTGTGGGGGAGACGGCTATT
This sequence comes from Taudactylus pleione, assembly GCA_031769625.1. Taxonomy (NCBI): domain Eukaryota; kingdom Metazoa; phylum Chordata; class Amphibia; order Anura; family Myobatrachidae; genus Taudactylus; species Taudactylus pleione. The sequence continues at coordinate 659,503 of JAUIMM010000597.1, read as the reverse complement.
CTGTGATACGGGGAGATGATCTGGCTGTGGGGAGAGGGCAATTCTGTGCTACGGGGAGATGATGTGGCTGTGGGGGAGAGGGCTATTCTGTGCTACGGGGAGATGATCTGGCTGTGGGGGAGAGGGCTATTCTGTGCTATGGGGAGATGATCTGGCTGTGGGGGAGAGAGCTATTCTGTGCTATGGGGAGATGATCTGTGTGTGGGGGAGAGGACTATTCTGTGCTATGGGGAGATTATCTGGCTGTGGGGGAGAGGGCTATTCTGTGCTATGGGGAGATGATCTGTCTGTGGGGTGAGAGGGCTATTCTGTGCTACGGGGAGATGATCTGGCTGTGGGGGAGAGGGCTATTCTCTACTATTGGAAGATGATCTGTGTGTGGGGGAGAGGGGCTATTCTGTGTTATGGGGAGATGATCTGTGTGTGGGGGAGAGGGCTATTCTGTGCTATGGGGAGATGATCTGTGTGTGGGGGGAGAGGGCTATTCTGTGCTATGGGGAGATGATCTGTGTGTGGGGAGAGGGCTATTCTGTGCTATGGGGAGATGATCTGGCTGTGGGGGAAAGAGCTATTCTGTGCTATGGGGAGATGGTCTGTGTGTGGGGGAGAGGACTATTCTGTGCTACGGGGAGATGATCTGTGTGTGGGGGAGAGGGCTATTCTGTACTATTGGAAGATGATCTGTGTGTGGGGGAGAAGGCTTTTCTGTGCTATGGGGAGATGATCTGGCTGTGGGGGACAGAGTTACTCTGTGAGGTGGGGAGATCTGTGTGTAGGGGAGAGGGCAACTCTGTGCTATGGCGAGATGACCTGTGTGTAGCTATGCTGTGCTCAGGGTTGATGATGATCTGTGGAGGGGAGATGATCTGTGTGTGGGGGAGAGGGCTATTCTTTGCTATGGGGAGATGATCTGTATGTGGGGGATATAGTTATTCTGTGTTGTGGTGAGATCTGTGTGTAGGGGAGAGGGCTTCTCTGTACTATGGCGGGATGACCTGTGTGTGGGGGAGAGGGCTATTCTGTGCTATGGGGAGATGATCTGTGTGTGGGGGAGAGGGCTATTCTGTGCTGTAGGGAGATGATCTGTGTGTGGGGGAGAGGGCTGTTCTGTGCAATGGGGAGATGATCTGGCTGTGGGGAGAGGGCTATTCTGTGCTATGGGGAGATGATCTGGCTGTGGGGGAGAGGGTTATTCTGTGCTATGGGGAGATGATCTGGCTGTGGGGGAGAGGGCTATTCTGTGCTATGGGGAGATTATCTGTGTGTGGGGGAGATGGGCTATTCTGTGCTATGGGGAGATGATCTGGCTGTGGGGGAGAGGGCTATTCTGTGCTATGGGGAGATTATCTGGCTGTGGGGGAGAGGTCTATTCTGTGCTATGGGGAGATGATCTGGCTGTGGAGGAGAGGGCTATTCTGTGCTATGGGGATATGATCAGTGTGTGGGGGAGAGGGCTATTCTGTGCTATGGGGAGATGATCTGGCTGTGGGGGAGAGAGGTATTCTGTGCTATGGGGAGATGATCAGTTTGTGGTTAGAGGGCTATTCTGTGCTATGGGGAGATGATGTGGCTGTGGGGGAGAGGGCTATTCTGTGCTATGGGGAGATGATCTGGCTGTGGGGGAGAGGGCTATTCAGTGCTATGGGGAGATGATCTGGCTGTGGGGTAGAGAGCTATTCTGTGCTATGGGGTGATTATCTGTGTGTGGGGGAGAGGACTATTCTTTGCTACGTGGAGATGATCTGTGTGTGGCGGAGAGGGTCTATTCTGTGCTAAGGGGATATGATCTGGCTGTGGGGGAGAGGGCTATTCTGTGCTATGGGGAGATGATCTGGCTGTGGGGGAGAGGGCTATTCTGTGCTATGGGGTGATCATGTGGCTGTGGGGGAGAGGGCTATTCTGTGCTATGGGGAGATGATCTGGATGTGGGGGAGACGGCTATTCTGTGCTACGGGGAGATGACCTGGCTGTGGGGGAGAGGGCTATTCTGTGTTAAAAGAGGATGATCTGTGTGTGGGAGAGTGGGGCTATACTGTGCACAGGGGAGATAATGATCTGTGGGGGAGTGGGGCTATTCTGTGCTAAGGGGAGATAATGATCTGTGGAGGGGAGATGTGTGTGGGGGATAGGACTTTTCTGTGCTATAAGAGGATGATCTGTGTGTGGGAGAGTGGGGCTATTCTGTGCTAAGGTGAGATAATGATCTGTCGGGGAGAGGGCTATTCTGTACTATTGGGAGATGATCTGTGTGTGGGGGAGAGGGCTATTCTGTGCTTTGGGGAGATGATCTGTGTGTGGTGGAGAGGGTTATTCTGTGCTGTGGGGAGATCTGTGTGTGGGGGAGAGGGCTACTCTGTGTTATGGCGAGATGACTTGTGTGTGGGGGAGAGGGCTATTCTGTGCTATGGGGAGATGATCTGTGTGTGGGGGAGAGGGCTGTTCTGTGCTATGGGGAGATGATCTGTGTGTGGGGAAGAGGGCTGTTCTGTGCTATGGGGAGATGATCTGGCTGTGGGGAGAGGGCTATTCTGTGCTATGGGGAGATGATCTGGATGTGGGGGAGAGGGCTATTCTGTGCTATGGGGAGATGATGTGTGTGGGGGAGAGGACTTTTCTGTGCTATAAGAGGATGGTCAGTGTGTGGGAGAGTGGGGCTATTCTGTGCTAAGGTGAGATAATGACCTGTCATGGAGAGGGCTATTCTGTACTATTGGGAGATGATCTTTGTGTGGGGGAGAGGGCTATTCTGTGCTATGGGGAGATGATCTTGCTGTGGGGGAGGGGCTATTCTGTACTATGGGGAGACGACCCATGTGTGGGGGAGAGGGCTATTTTGTGCTATGGGGAGATGATCTGTGAGTGGGGGAGAGGGCTGTTCTGTGCTATGGGGAGATGATCTGGCTGTGGGGAGAGGGCTATTCTGTGCTATGGGGAGATCTGTGTGTGGGGGAGAGGGCTACTCTGTGCTAAGGCGAGATGACCTGTGTGTGGGGGAGAGGGCTATTCTGTGCTATGGGGAGATGATCTGTGCGAGGGGGAGAGGGCTATTCTGTGCTGTGGGGAGATGATCTGTGTGTGGGGGAGAGGGCTGTTCTGTGCTATGGGGAGATGACCTGGCTGTGGGGAGAGGGCTATTGTGTGCTATGGGGAGATGATCTGGCTGTGGGGGAGAGGCTATTCTGTGCTATGGGGAGATGATCTGGCTGTGGGGGAGAGGGCTATTCTGTGCTACGTGGAGATGATGTTGCTGTGGGGGAGAGGGCTATTCTGTGCTATGGGGAGATGATCTGTGTGTGGGGGAGAGGACTTTTCTGTGCTATGGGGAGATGATCTGTGTGTGGGGGAGAGGGTTATTATGTGCTATGGGGAGATGATCTGTGAGTGGGGGAGAGGGTTATTATGTGCTATGGGGAGATGATCTGTGTGTGGGGGGAGAGGGCTATTCGGTGCTATGGGGAGATGATCTGGCTGTGGGGGAGAGAGCTATTCTGTGCTATGGGGAGATGGTCTGTGTGTGGGGGAGAGGACTATTCTGTGCTACGGGGAGATGATCTGTGTGTGGAGGAGAGGGGTATTCTGTGCTATGGGGAGATTATCTGTGTGTGGGGGAGAGGGGCTATTCTGTGCTATGGGGAGATGATCTGGCTGTGGGGGAGAGGGCTATTCTGTGCTATGAGGAGATGATCTGGCTGTGGGGGAGAGGGCTATTCTGTGCTACGGGGAGATCATGTGGCTGTGGGGGAGAGGGCTATTCTGTGCTATGGGGAGATGATCTGGATGTGGGGGAGATGGCTATTTTGTGCTACGGGGAGATGACCTGGCTGTGGGGGAGAGGTCTATTCTGTGTTAAAAGAGGAAGATCTGTGTGTGGGAGAGTGGGGCTATTCTGTGCACAGGGGAGATAATGATCTGTGGGGGAGAGGGGCTATTCTGTTCTAAGGGGAGATAATAATCTGTGGGGTAGAGGGCTATTCTGTACTATTGGAAGATGATCTGTGTGTGGGAGAAGGGGCTATTCTGTGCTCAGGGGAGATGAAGATCTGTGGCAGGGAGATGATCTGTGTGTGGTGGAGAGGGTTATTCTGTGCTGTGGGGAGATCTGTGTGTGGGGGAGAGGGCTACTCTGTGCTATGGTGAGATGACTTGTGTGTGGGGGAGAGGGCTATTCTGTGCTATGGGGAGATGATCTGTGTGTGGGGGAGAGGGCTGTTCTGTGCTATGGGGAGATGATCTGTGTGTGGGGGAGAGGGCTGTTCTGTGCTATAGGGAGATGATCTGGCTGTGGGGGAGAGGGCTATTCTGTGCTATGGGGAGATGATCTGGCTGTGGGGGAGAGGGCTATTCTGTGCTACGGAGCGATGATCTGTGTGTGGGGGCATAGGCTATTCTGTGCTATGGGTAGATAATCTGTGTGTGGGGGACAGGTCTATTCTGTGCTATGGGGAGATGATGTGACTGTGGGGGAGACGGCTATTCTGTGCTATGGGGAGATGATCTGGCTGCGGGGGAGAGGGCTATTCTGTGCTATGGGGAGATGATGTGGCTGTGGGGGAGAGGGCTATTCTGTGCTATGGGGAGATGATCTGGCTGTGGGGGAGAGGGCTATTCTGTGCTATGGGGAGATGATCTGGCTGTGGGGGAGAGAGCTATTCTGTGCTATGGGGAGATGATCTGTGTGTGGGGGAGAGGACTATTCTGTGCTACGGGGAGATGATCTGTGTGTGGGGGAGAGGGCTATTCTGTGCTATGGGGAGATAATCTGTGTATGGGGGAGAGGGGCTATTCTGTGCTAAGGCGAGATGATCTGGCTGTGGGGGAGTGGGCTATTCCGTGCTACGGGGAGATGATCTGGCTGTGGGGGAGAGGGCTATTCTGTGCTAAGGGGAGATGATCTGTGTGTGGGGGAGAGGGCTTTTCTGTGCTATAAAAGGATTATCTGTGTGTGGGTGAGAGGACTATTCTGTGCTATAAGAGGATGATCTCTATGTGGGAGAGTATGGCTATTCTGTGCTCAGGGGAGATAATGATCTGTGGGGGAGGGGGGCTATTCTGTGCTAAGGTGAGATAATGATCTGTCGGGGAGAGGGCTATTCTCTACTATTGGAAGATGATCTGTGTGTGGGGGAGAGGGCTATTCTGTGCTATGGGGAGATGATCTGTGAGTGGGGGAGAGGGTTATTATGTGCTATGGGGAGATGATCTGTGTGTGGGGGGAGAGGGCTATTCTGTGCTATGGGGAGATGATCTGGCTGTGGGGGAGAGAGCTATTCTGTGCTATGGGGAGATGGTCTGTGTGTGGGGGAGAGGACTATTCTGTGCTACGGGGAGATGATCTGTGTGTGGAGGAGAGGGGTTTTCTGTGCTATGGGGAGATTATCTGTGTGTGGGGGAGAGGGGCTACTCTGTGCTATGGGGAGATGATCTGGCTGTGGGGGAGAGGGCTATTCTGTGCTATGAGGAGATGATCTGGCTGTGGGGGAGAGGGCTATTCTGTGCTACGGGGAGATCTTGTGGCTGTGGGGGAGAGGGCTTTTCTGTGCTAAGGGGAGATGATCTGGATGTGGGGGAGATGGCTATTTTGTGCTACGGGGAGATGACCTGGTTGTGGGGGAGAGGGCTATTCTGTGTTAAAAGAGGAAGATCTGTGTGAGGGAGAGTGGGGCTATTCTGTGCACAGGGGAGATAATGATCTGTGGGGGAGAGGGGCTATTCTGTTCTAAGGGGAGATAATAATCTGTGGGGGAGAGTGCTATTCTGTACTATTGGAAGATTATCTGTGTGTGGGAGAAGGGGCTATTCTGTGCTCAGGGGAGATGAAGATCTGTGGAGGGGAGATGATCTTTGTGTGGTGGAGAGGGTAATTCTGTGCTGTGGGGAGATCTGTGTGTGGGGGAGAGGGCTACTCTGTGCTATGGCGAGATGACTTGTGTGTGGGGGAGAGGGCTATTCTGTGCTATGGGGAGATGATCTGTGTGTGGGGGAGAGGGCTGTTCTGTGCTATGGGGAGATGATCTGTGTGTGGGGGAGAGGGCTGTTCTGTGCTATGGGGAGATGATCTGGCTGTGGGGAGAGGGCTATTCTGTGCTATGGGGAGATGAACTGGCTGTGGGGGAGAGGGCTATTCTGTGCTATGGGGAGATGATCTGGCTGTGGGGGAGAGGGCTATTCTGTGCTACGGAGCGATGATCTGTGTGTGGGGGCATAGGCTATTCTGTGCTATGGGTAGATAATCTGTGTGAGGGGGACAGGTCTATTCTGTGCTATGGGGAGATGATGTGACTGTGGGGGAGAGAGCTATTCTGTGCTATGGGGAGATGATCTGTGTGTGGGGGAGAGGACTATTCTGTGCTACGGGGAGATGATCTGTGTGTGGGGGAGAGGGCTATTCTGTGCTATGGGGAGATAATCTGTGTATGGGGGAGAGGGGCTATTCTGTGCTAAGGCGAGATGATCTGGCTGTGGGGGAGAGGGCTATTCTGTGCTACGGGGAGATGATCTGGTTCTGGGGGAGAGGGCTATTCTGTGCTAAGGGGAGATTATCTGTGTGTGGGGGAGAGGGCTATTCTGTGCTATAAGAGGATTATCTGTGTGTGGGTGAGAGGACTAATCTGTGCTATAAGAGGATGATCTCTATGTGGGAGAGTATGGCTATTCTGTGCTCAGGGGAGATAATGATCTGTGGGGGAGGGGGGCTATTCTGTGCTAAGGTGAGATAATGATCTGTCGGGGAGAGGGCTATTCTCTACTATTGGAAGATGATCTGTGTGTGGGGGAGAGGGCTATTCTGTGCTATGGGGAGATGATCTGTGAGTGGGGGAGAGGGTTATTATGTGCTATGGGGAGATGATCTGTGTGTGGGGGGAGAGGGCTATTCTGTGCTATGGGGAGATGATCTGGCTGTGGGGGAGAGAGCTATTCTGTGCTATGGGGAGATGGTCTGTGTGTGGGGGAGAGGACTATTCTGTGCTACGGGGAGATGATCTGTGTGTGGAGGAGAGGGGTATTCTGTGCTATGGGGAGATTATCTGTGTGTGGGGGAGAGGGGCTATTCTGTGCTATGGGGAGATGATCTGGCTGTGGGGGAGAGGGCTATCCTGTGCTATGAGGAGATGATCTGGCTGTGGGGGAGAGGGCTATTCTGTGCTACGGGAGATCTTGTGGCTGTGGGGGAGAGGGCTTTTCTGTGCTAAGGGGAGATGATCTGGATGTGGGGGAGATGGCTATTTTGTGCTACGGGGAGATGACCTGGTTGTGGGGGAGAGGGCTATTCTGTGTTAAAAGAGGAAGATCTGTGTGAGGGAGAGTGGGGCTATTCTGTGCACAGGGGAGATAATGATCTGTGGGGGAGAGGGGCTATTCTGTTCTAAGGGGAGATAATAATCTGTGGGGGAGAGTGCTATTCTGTACTATTGGAAGATTATCTGTGTGTGGGAGAAGGGGCTATTCTGTGCTCAGGGGAGATGAAGATCTGTGGAGGGGAGATGATCTTTGTGTGGTGGAGAGGGTAATTCTGTGCTGTGGGGAGATCTGTGTGTGGGGGAGAGGGCTACTCTGTGCTATGGCGAGATGACTTGTGTGTGGGGGAGAGGGCTATTCTGTGCTATGGGGAGATGATCTGTGTGTGGGGGAGAGGGCTGTTCTGTGCTATGGGGAGATGATCTGTGTGTGGGGGAGAGGGCTGTTCTGTGCTATGGGGAGATGATCTGGCTGTGGGGAGAGGGCTATTCTGTGCTATGGGGAGATGAACTGGCTGTGGGGGAGAGGGCTATTCTGTGCTATGGGGAGATGATCTGGCTGTGGGGGAGAGGGCTATTCTGTGCTACGGAGCGATGATCTGTGTGTGGGGGCATAGGCTATTCTGTGCTATGGGTAGATAATCTGTGTGAGGGGGACAGGTCTATTCTGTGCTATGGGGAGATGATGTGACTGTGGGGGAGAGAGCTATTCTGTGCTATGGGGAGATGATCTGTGTGTGGGGGAGAGGACTATTCTGTGCTACGGGGAGATGATCTGTGTGTGGGGGAGAGGGCTATTCTGTGCTATGGGGAGATAATCTGTGTATGGGGGAGAGGGGCTATTCTGTGCTAAGGCGAGATGATCTGGCTGTGGGGGAGAGGGCTATTCTGTGCTACGGGGAGATGATCTGGTTCTGGGGGAGAGGGCTATTCTGTGCTAAGGGGAGATTATCTGTGTGTGGGGGAGAGGGCTATTCTGTGCTATAAGAGGATTATCTGTGTGTGGGTGAGAGGACTAATCTGTGCTATAAGAGGATGATCTCTATGTGGGAGAGTATGGCTATTCTGTGCTCAGGGGAGATAATGATCTGTGGGGGAGGGGGGCTATTCTGTGCTAAGGTGAGATAATGATCTGTCGGGGAGAGGGCTATTCTCTACTATTGGAAGATGATCTGTGTGTGGGGGAGAGGGCTATTCTGTGCTATGGGGAGATGATCTGTGAGTGGGGGAGAGGGTTATTATGTGCTATGGGGAGATGATCTGTGTGTGGGGGGAGAGGGCTATTCTGTGCTATGGGGAGATGATCTGGCTGTGGGGGAGAGAGCTATTCTGTGCTATGGGGAGATGGTCTGTGTGTGGGGGAGAGGACTATTCTGTGCTACGGGGAGATGATCTGTGTGTGGAGGAGAGGGGTATTCTGTGCTATGGGGAGATTATCTGTGTGTGGGGGAGAGGGGCTATTCTGTGCTATGGGGAGATGATCTGGCTGTGGGGGAGAGGGCTATCCTGTGCTATGAGGAGATGATCTGGCTGTGGGGGAGAGGGCTATTCTGTGCTACGGGAGATCTTGTGGCTGTGGGGGAGAGGGCTTTTCTGTGCTAAGGGGAGATGATCTGGATGTGGGGGAGATGGCTATTTTGTGCTACGGGGAGATGACCTGGTTGTGGGGGAGAGGGCTATTCTGTGTTAAAAGAGGAAGATCTGTGTGAGGGAGAGTGGGGCTATTCTGTGCACAGGGGAGATAATGATCTGTGGGGGAGAGGGGCTATTCTGTTCTAAGGGGAGATAATAATCTGTGGGGGAGAGGGCTATTCTGTACTATTGGAAGATTATCTGTGTGTGGGAGAAGGGGCTATTCTGTGCTCAGGGGAGATGAAGATCTGTGGAGGGGAGATGATCTTTGTGTGGTGGAGAGGGTTATTCTGTGCTGTGGGGAGATCTGTGTGTGGGGGAGAGGGCTACTCTGTGCTATGGCGAGATGACTTGTGTGTGGGGGAGAGGGCTATTCTGTGCTATGGGGAGATGATCTGTGTGTGGGGGAGAGGGCTGTTCTGTGCTATGGGGAGATGATCTGTGTGTGGGGGAGAGGGCTGTTCTGTGCTATGGGGAGATGATCTGGCTGTGGGGAGAGGGCTATTCTGTGCTATGGGGAGATGATCTGGCTGTGGGGGAGAGGGCTATTCTGTGCTATGGGGAGATGATCTGGCTGTGGGGGAGAGGGCTATTCTGTGCTACGGAGCGATGATCTGTGTGTGGGGGCATAGGCTATTCTGTGCTATGGGTAGATAATCTGTGTGAGGGGGACAGGTCTATTCTGTGCTATGGGGAGATGATGTGACTGTGGGGGAGAGAGCTATTCTGTGCTATGGGGAGATGATCTGTGTGTGGGGGAGAGGACTATTCTGTGCTACGGGGAGATGATCTGTGTGTGGGGGAGAGGGCTATTCTGTGCTATGGGGAGATAATCTGTGTATGGGGGAGAGGGGCTATTCTGTGCTAAGGCGAGATGATCTGGCTGTGGGGGAGAGGGCTATTCCGTGCTACGGGGAGATGATCTGGTTCTGGGGGAGAGGGCTATTCTGTGCTAAGGGGAGATGATCTGTGTGTGGGGGAGAGGGCTATTCTGTGCTATAAAAGGATTATCTGTGTGTGGGGGAGAGGACTATTCTGTGCTATAAGAGGATTATCTCTATGTGGGAGAGTATGGCTATTCTGTGCACAGGGGAGATAATGATCTGTGGGGGAGGGGGGCTATTCTGTGCTAAGGTGAGATAATGATCTGTCGGGGAGAGGGCTATTCTCTACTATTGGAAGATGATCTGTGTGTGGGGGAGAGGGCTATTCTTTGTGCTATGGGGAGATGATCTGTGTGTGGGGAAAGGGCTATTCTGTGCTATGGGGAGATGATCTGTGTGTGGGGGGATAGGGCTATTCTGTGCTATGGGGAGATGATCTGGCTGTGGGGGAGACGGCTATTCTGTGCTACGGGGAGATGATCTGGCTGTGGGGAGAGGGCTATTCTGTGCTACTGGGAGATGATGTGGCTGTGGGGGAGAGGGCTATTCTGTGCTACGGGGAGATGATCTGGCTGTGGGGGAGAGGGCTATTCTGTGCTATGGGGAGATGATCTGGCTGTGGGGGAGAGAGCTATTCTGTGCTATGGGGAGATGATCTGTGTGTGGGGGAGATGACTATTCTGTGCTATGGGGAGATGATCTGTGTGTGGGGGAGAGGGCTATTCTGTGCAACGGGGAGATGATCTGGCTGTGGGGGAGAGGGCTATTCTGTGCTGTGGGGAGATGATCTGGCTGTGGGGGAGAGAGCTATTCTGTGCTATGGGGAGATGATCTGTTTGTGGGGGACAGGACTATTCTGTGCTACGGGGAGATGATCTGTGTGTGGGGGAGAGAGCTATTCTGTGCTATGGGGAAATGATCTGGCTGTGGGGGAGAGGGCTATTCCGTGCTACGGGGAGATGATCTGGCTATGGGGGAGAGGGCTATTCTGTGCTAAGGGGAGATGATCTGTGTGTGGGGGAGAGGGCTATTCTGTGCTTTAAGAGGAAGATCTGTGTGTGGGGGAGAGGACTATTCTGTGCTATAAGAGGATGATCTCTGTGTGGGAGAGTATGGCTATTCTGTGCTCCGGGGAGATAATGATCTGTGTGGGAGGGGGGCTATTCTGTGCTAAGGTGAGATAATGATCTATCGGGAAGAGGGCTATTCTCTACTATTGGAAGATGATCTGTGTGTGGGGGAGAGGGCTATTCTGTGCTATGGGGAGATGATCTGGCTGTGGGGGAGAGAGCTATTCTGTGCTATGGGGAGATGGTCTGTGTGTGGGGGAGAGGACTATTCTGTGCTACGTGGAGATGATCTGTGTGTGGAGGAGAGGGGTATTCTGTGCTATGGGGAGATTATCTGTGTGTCGGGGAGAGGGGCTATTCTGTGCTATGGGGAGATGATCTGGCTGTGGGGGAGAGGGCCATTCTGTGCTATGAGGAGATGATCTGGCTGTGGGGGAGAGGGCTATTCTGTGCTACGGGGAGATCATGTGGCTGTGGGGGAGAGGGCTATTCTGTGCTATGGGGAGATGATCTGGATGTGGGGGAGAAGGCTATTTTGTGCTACGGGGAGATGACCTGGCTGTGGGGGAGAGGGCTAATCTGTGTTAAAAGAGGATGATCTGTGTGTGGGAGAGTGGGGCTATTCTGTGCACAGGGGAGATAATGATCTGTGGGGGAGATTGGCTATTCTGTGCTAAGGGGAGATAATAATCTGTGGGGGAGAGGGCTATTCTGTACTATTGGAAGATGATCTGTGTGTGGGAGAAGGGGCTATTCTGTGCTCAGGGGAGATGAAGATCTGTGGAGGGGAGATGATCTGTGTGTTGTGGAGAGGGTTATTCTGTGCTGTGGGGAGATCTGTGTGTGGGGGAGAGGGCTACTCTGTGCTATGGTGAGATGACTTGTGTGTGGGGGAGAGGGCTATTCTGTGCTATGGGGAGATGATCTGTGTGTGGGGGAGAGGGCTGTTCTGTGCTATGGGGAGATGATCTGTGTGTGGGGGAGTGGGCTGTTCTGTGCTATGGGGAGATGATCTGGCTGTGGGGAGAGGGCTATTCTGTGCTATGGGGAGATCTGTGTGTGGGGGAGAGGGCTACTCTGTGCTAAGGCGAGATGATCTGTGTGTGGGGGAGAGGGCTACTCTGTGCTATGGGGAGATGATCTGTGCGTGGGGGAGAGGGCTATTCTGTGCTGTGGGGAGATGATCTGTGTGTGGGGGAGAGGGCTGTTCTGTGCTATGGGGAGATGATCTGGCTGTGGGGAGAGGGCTATTCTGTGCTATGGGGAGATGATCTGGCTGTGGGGGAGAGGCTATTCTGTGTTATGGGGAGATGATCTGGCTGTGGGGGAGAGGGCTATTCTGTGCTACGTGGAGATGATGTTGCTGTGGGGGAGAGGGCTATTCTGTGCTATGGGGAGATGATCTGTGTGTGGGGGAGAGAACTTTTCTGTGCTATAAGAGGTAGATCTGTGTGTGGGAGAGTGGGGCTATTCTGTGCTAAGGTGAGATAATGATCTGTCGGGGAGAGGGCTATTCTGTACTATTGGGAGATGATCTGTGTGTGGGGGAGAGGGCTATTCTGTGCTATGGGGAGATGATCTGTGAGTGGGGGAGAGGGTTATTATGTGCTATGGGGAGATGATCTGTGTGTGGGGGAGAGGGCTATTCTGTGCTATGGGGAGATGATCTGGCTGTGGGGGAGAGAGCTATTCTGTGCTATGGGGAGATGGTCTGTGTGTGGGGGAGAGGACTATTCTGTGCTACGGGGAGATGATCTGTGTGTGGAGGAGAGGGGTATTCTGTGCCATGGGGAGATTATCTGTGTGTGGGGGAGAGGGGCTATTCTGTGCTATGGAGAGTTGATCTGGCTGTGGGGGAGAGGGCTATTCTGTGCTATGAGGAGATGATCTGGCTGTGGGGGAGAGGGCTATTCTGTGCTACTGGGAGATCATGTGGCTGTGGGGGAGAGGGCTATTCTGTGCTATGGGGAGATGATCTGGATGTGGGGGAGATGGCTATTTTGTGCTACGGGGAGATGACCTGGCTGTGGGGGAGAGGGCTATTCTGTGATAAAAGAGGAAGATCTGTGTGTGGGAGAGTGGGGCTATTCTGTGCACAGGGGAGATAATGATCTGTGGGGGAGAGGGTCTATTCTGTTCTAAGGGGAGATAATAATCTGTGGTGGAGAGGGCTATTCTGTACTATTGGAAGATGATCTGTGTGTGGGAGAAGGGTCTATTCTGTGCTCAGGGGAGATGAAGATCTGTGGAGGGGAGATGCTCTGTGTGTGGTGGAGAGGGTTACTCTGTGCTATGGCGAGATGACTTGTGTGTGGGGGAGAGGGCTATTCTGTGCTATGGGGAGATGATCTGTGTGTGGGGGAGAGGGCTGTTCTGTGCTATGGGGAGATGATCTGTGTGTGGGTGAGAGGGCTGTTCTGTGCTATGGGGAGATGCTCTGGCTGTGGGGAGAGGGCTTTTCTGTGCTATGGGGAGATCTGTGTGTGGGGGAGAGGGCTACTCTGTGCTAAGGCGAGATGACCTGTGTGTGGGGGAGAGGGCTATTCTATGCTATGGGGAGATGATCTGTGTGTGGGGGAGAGGGCTATTCTGTGCTGTGGGTAGATGATCTGTGTGTGGGGGAGAGGGCTGTTCTGTGCTCTGGGGAGATGATCTGGCTGTGGGGAGAGGGCTATTCTGTGCTATGGGGAGATGATCTGGCTGTGGGGGAGAGGGCTATTCTGTGCTATGGGGAGATGATCTGGCTGTGGGGGAGAGGGCTATTCTGTGCTACGGATCGATGATCTGTGTGTGGGGGCATAGGCTATTCTGTGCTATGGGTAGATAATCTGTGTGTGGGGGACAGGTCTATTCTGTGCTATGGGGAGATGATGTGACTGTGGGGGAGACGGCTATTCTGTGCTACGGGGAGATGATCTGGCTGCGGGGGAGAGGGCTATTCTGTGCTATGTGGAGATGATGTGGCTGTGGGGGAGAGGGCTATTCTGTGCTACGGGGAGATGATCTGGCTGTGGGGGAGAGGGCTATTCTGTGCTTAGGGGAGATGATCTGGCTGTGGGTGAGAGAGTTATTCTGTGCTATGGGGAGATGATCTGTGTGTGGGGGAGAGGACTTTTCTGTGCTACGGGGAGATGATCTGTGTGTGGGGGAGAGGGCTATTCTGTGCTATGGGGAGATAATCTGTGTATGGGGGAGAGGGGCTATTCTGTGCTAAGGCGAGATGATCTGGTTGTGGGGGAGAGGGCTATTCCGTGCTACGGGGAGATGATCTGGCTGTGGGGGAGAGGGCTATTCTGTGCTAAGGGGAGATGATCTGTGTGTGGGGGAGAGGGCTATTCTGTGCTATAAGACGATGATCTGTGTGTGGGGGAGAGGACTATTCTGTGCTATAAGAGGATGATCTCTATGTGGGAGAGTATGGCTATTCTGTGCTCAGGGGAGATAATGATCTGTGGGGGAGGGGGGCTATTCTGTGCTAAGGTGAGATAATGATCTGTCGGGGAGAGGGCTATTCTCTACTATTGGAAGATGATCTGTGTGTGGGGGAGAGGGCTATTCTTTGTGCTATGGGGAGATGATCTGTGTGTGGGGGAGAGTGCTATTCTGTGCTATGGGGAGATGATCTGTATGTGGGGGGAGAGGGCTATTCTGTGCTATGGGGAGATGATCTGGCTGTGGGGGAGACGGCTATTCTGTGCTACGGGGAGATGATCTGGCTGTGGGGAGAGGTTATTCTGTGCTACGGGGAGATGATGTGGCTGTGGGGGAGAGGGCTATTCTGTGCTACGGGGAGATGATCTGGCTGTGGGGGAGAGGGCTATTCTGTGCTATGGGGAGATGATCTGGCTGTGGGGGAGAGAGCTATTCTGTGCTATGGGGAGATGATCTGTGTGTGGGGGAGATGACTATTCTGTGCTACGGGGAGATGATCTGGCTGTGGGGGAGAGGGCTATTCTGTGCTATGGGGAGATGATCTGGCTGTGGGGGAGAGAGCTATTCTGTGCTATGGGGAGATGATCTGTGTGTGGGGGAGAGGACTATTCTGTGCTACAGGGAGAAGATCTGTGTGTGGGGGAGAGAGCTATACTGTGCTATGGGGAAATGATCTGTGTGTGGGGGGAGAGGGCTATTCTGTGCTATGGGGAGATGATCTGGCTGTGGGGGAGAGAGCTATTCTGTGCTATGGGGAGATGGTCTGTGTGTGGGGGAGAGGACTATTCTGTGCTACGGGGAGATGATCTGTGTGTGGAGGAGAGGGGTATTCTGTGCTATGGGGAGATTATCTGTGTGTGGGGGAGAGGGGCTATTCTGTGCTATGGGGAGATGATCTGGCTGTGGGGGAGAGGGCTATTCTGTGCTATGAGGAGATGATCTGGCTGTGGGGGAGAGGGCTATTCTGTGCTACGGGGAGATCTTGTGGCTGTGGGGGAGAGGGCTTTTCTGTGCTAAGGGGAGATGATCTGGATGTGGGGGAGATGGCTATTTTGTGCTACGGGGAGATGACCTGGTTGTGGGGGAGAGGGCTATTCTGTGTTAAAAGAGGAAGAACTGTGTGACGGAGAGTGGGGCTATTCTGTGCACAGGGGAGATAATGATCTGTGGGGGAGAGGGGCTATTCTGTGCTAAGGGGAGATAATAATCTGTGGGTGAGAGGGCTATTCTGTACTATTGGAAGATGATCTGTGTGTGGGAGAAGGGGCTATTCTGTGCTCAGGGGAGATGAAGATCTGTGGAGGGGAGATGATCCGTGTGTTGTGGAGAGGGTTATTCTGTGCTGTGGGGAGATCTGTGTGTGGGGGAGAGGGCTACTCTGTGCTATGGTGAGATGACTTGTGTGTGGGGGAGAGGGCTGTTCTGTGCTATGGGGAGATGATCTGTGTGTGGGGGAGTGGGCTGTTCTGTGCTATGGGGAGATGATCTGGCTGTGGGGAAAGGGCTATTCTGTGCTATGGGGAGATCTGTGTGTGGGGGAGAGGGCTACTCTGTGCTAAGGCGAGATGATCTGTGTGTGGGGGAGAGGGCTACTCTGTGCTATGGGGAGATGATCTGTGCGTGGGGGAGAGGGCTATTCTGTGCTGTGGGGAGATGATCTGTGTGTGGGGGAGAGGGCTGTTCTGTGCTATGGGGAGATGATCTGGCTGTGGGGAGAGGGCTATTCTGTGCTATGGGGAGATGATCTGGCTGTGGGGGAGAGGCTATTCTGTGTTATGGGGAGATGATCTGGCTGTGGGGGAGAGGGCTATTCTGTGCTACGTGGAGATGATGTTGCTGTGGGGGAGAGGGCTATTCTGTGCTATGGGGAGATGATCTGTGTGTGGGGGAGAGGACTTTTCTGTGCTATAAGAGGAAGATCTGTGTGTGGGAGAGTGGGGCTATTCTGTGCTAAGGTGAGATAATGATCTGTCGGGGAGAGGGCTATTCTGTACTATTGGGAGATGATCTGTGTGTGGGGGAGAGGGCTATTCTGTGCTATGGGGAGATGATCTGTGAGTGGGGGAGAGGGTTATTATGTGCTATGGGGAGATGATCTGTGTGTGGGGGAGAGGGCTGTTCTGTGCTATGGGGAGATGATCTGGCTGTGGGGGAGAGAGCTATTCTGTGCTATGGGGAGATGGTCTGTGTGTGGGGGAGAGGACTATTCTGTGCTACGGGGAGATGATCTGTGTGTGGAGGAGAGGGGTATTCTGTGCCATGGGGAGATTATCTGTGTGTGGGGGAGAGGGGCTATTCTGTGCTATGGAGAGTTGATCTGGCTGTGGGGGAGAGGGCTATTCTGTGCTATGAGGAGATGATCTGGCTGTGGGGGAGAGGGCTATTCTGTGCTACGGGGAGATCATGTGGCTGTGGGGGAGAGGGCTATTCTGTGCTATGGGGAGATGATCTGGATGTGGGGGAGATGGCTATTTTGTGCTATGGGGAGATGACCTGGCTGTGGGGGAGAGGGCTATTCTGTGATAAAAGAGGAAGATCTGTGTGTGGGAGAGTGGGGCTATTCTGTGCACAGGGGAGATAATGATCTGTGGGGGAGAGGGTCTATTCTGTTCTAAGGGGAGATAATAATCTGTGGTGGAGAGGGCTATTCTGTACTATTGGAAGATGATCTGTGTGTGGGAGAAGGGTCTATTCTGTGCTCAGGGGAGATGAAGATCTGTGGAGGGGAGATGCTCTGTGTGTGGTGGAGAGGGTTACTCTGTGCTATGGCGAGATGACTTGTGTGTGGGGGAGAGGGCTATTCTGTGCTATGGGGAGATGATCTGTGTGTAGGGGAGAGGGCTGTTCTGTGCTATGGGGAGATGATCTGTGTGTGGGGGAGAGGGCTGTTCTGTGCTATGGGGAGATGCTCTGGCTGTGGGGAGAGGGCTTTTCTGTGCTATGGGGAGATCTGTGTGTGGGGGAGAGGGCTACTCTGTGCTAAGGCGAGATGACCTGTGTGTGGGGGAGAGGGCTATTCTATGCTATGGGGAGATGATCTGTGTGTGGGGGAGAGGGCTATTCTGTGCTGTGGGTAGATGATCTGTGTGTGGGGGAGAGGGCTGTTCTGTGCTCTGGGGAGATGATCTGGCTGTGGGGAGAGGGCTATTCTGTGCTATGGGGAGATGATCTGGCTGTGGGGGAGAGGGCTATTCTGTGCTATGGGGAGATGATCTGGCTGTGGGGGAGAGGGCTATTCTGTGCTACGGATCGATGATCTGTGTGTGGGGGCATAGGCTATTCTGTGCTATGGGTAGATAATCTGTGTGTGGAGGACAGGTCTATTCTGTGCTATGGGGAGATGATGTGACTGTGGGGGAGACGGCTATTCTGTGCTACGGGGAGATGATCTGGCTGCGGGGGAGAGGGCTATTCTGTGCTATGTGGAGATGATGTGGCTGTGGGGGAGAGGGCTATTCTGTGCTACGGGGAGATGATCTGGCTGTGGGTGAGAGAGTTATTCTGTGCTATGGGGAGATGATCTGTGTGTGGGGGAGAGGACTTTTCTGTGCTACGGGGAGATGATCTGTGTGTGGGGGAGAGGGCTATTCTGTGCTATGGGGAGATAATTTGTGTATGGGGGAGAGGGGCTATTCTGTGCTAAGGCGAGATGATCTGGTTGTGGGGGAGAGGGCTATTCCGTGCTACGGGGAGATGATCTGGCTGTGGGGGAGAGGGCTATTCTGTGCTAAGGGGAGATGATCTGTGTGTGGGGGAGAGGGCTATTCTGTGCTATAAGACGATGATCTGTGTGTGGGGGAGAGGACAATTCTGTGCTATAAGAGGATGATCTCTATGTGGGAGAGTATGGCTATTCTGTGCTCAGGGGAGATAATGAACTGTGGGGGAGGGGGGCTATTCTGTGCTAAGGTGAGATAATGATCTGTCGGGGAGAGGGCTATTCTCTACTATTGGAAGATGATCTGTGTGTGGGGGAGAGGGCTATTCTTTGTGCTATGGGGAGATGATCTGTGTGTGGGGGAGAGTGCTATTCTGTGCTATGGGGAGATGATCTGTATGTGGGGGGAGAGGGCTATTCTGTGCTATGGGGAGATGATCTGGCCGTGGGGGAGACGGCTATTCTGTGCTACGGGGAGATGATCTGGCTGTGGGGAGAGGTTATTCTGTGCTACGGGTAGATGATGTGGCTGTGGGGGAGAGGGCTATTCTGTGCTATGGGGAGATGATCTGGCTGTGGGGGAGAGAGCTATTCTGTGCTATGGGGAGATGATCTGTGTGTGGGGGAGATGACTATTCTGTGCTACGGGGAGATGATCTGGCTGTGGGGGAGAGAGCTATTCTGTGCTATGGGGAGACGATCTGGCTGTGGGGGAGAGGGCTATTCTGTGCTATGAGGAGATGATCTGGCTGTGGGGGAGAGGGCTATTCTGTGCTACGGGGAGATCTTGTGGCTGTAGGGGAGAGGGCTTTTCTGTGCTAAGGGGAGATGATCTGGATGTGGGGGAGATGGCTATTTTGTGCTACGGGGAGATGACCTGGTTGTGGGGGAGAGGGCTATTCTGTGTTAAAAGAGGAAGATCTGTGTGAGGGAGAGTGGGGCTATTCTGTGCACAGGGGAGATAATGATCTGTGGGGGAGAGGGGCTATTCTGTGCTAAGGGGAGATAATAATCTGTGGGGGAGAGGGCTATTCTGTACTATTGGAAGATGATCTGTGTGTGGGAGAAGGGGCTATTCTGTGCTCAGGGGAGATGAAGATCTGTGGAGGGGAGATGATCTGTGTGTTGTGGAGAGGGTTATTCTGTGCTGTGGGGAGATCTGTGTGTGGGGGAGAGGGCTACTCTGTGCTATGGTGAGATGACTTGTGTGTGGGGGAGAGGGCTGTTCTGTGCTATGGGGAGATGATCTGTGTGTGGGGGAGTGGGCTGTTCTGTGCTATGGGGATATGATCTGGCTGTGGGGAGAGGGCTATTCTGTGCTATGGGGAGATCTGTGTGTGGGGGAGAGGGCTACTCTGTGCTAAGGCGAGATGATCTGTGTGTGGGGGAGAGGGCTACTCTGTGCTATGGGGAGATGATCTGTGCGTGGGGGAGAGGGCTATTCTGTGCTGTGGGGAGATGATCTGTGTGTGGGGGAGAGGGCTGTTCTGTGCTATGGGGAGATGATCTGGCTGTGGGGAGAGGGCTATTCTGTGCTATGGGGAGATGATCTGGCTGTGGGGGAGAGGCTATTCTGTGTTATGGGGAGATGATCTGGCTGTGGGGGAGAGGGCTATTCTGTGCTACGTGGAGATGATGTTGCTGTGGGGGAGAGGGCTATTCTGTGCTATGGGGAGATGATCTGTGTGTGGGGGAGAGGACTTTTCTGTGCTATAAGAGGAAGATCTGTGTGTGGGAGAGTGGGGCTATTCTGTGCTAAGGTGAGATAATGATCTGTCGGTGAGAGGGCTATTCTGTACTATTGGGAGATGATCTGTGTGTGGGGGAGAGGGCTATTCTGTGCTATGGGGAGATGATCTGTGAGTGGGGGAGAGGGTTATTATGTGCTATGGGGAGATGATCTGTGTGTGGGGGAGAGGGCTATTCTGTGCTATGGGGAGATGATCTGGCTGTGGGGGAGAGAGCTATTCTGTGCTATGGGGAGATGGTCTGTGTGTGGGGGAGAGGACTATTCTGTGCTACGGGGAGATGATCTGTGTGTGGAGGAGAGGGGTATTCTGTGCCATGGGGAGATTATCTGTGTGTGGGGGAGAGGGGCTATTCTGTGCTATGGAGAGTTGATCTGGCTGTGGGGGAGAGGGCTATTCTGTGCTATAAGGAGATGATCTGGCTGTGGGGGAGAGGGCTATTCTGTGCTACTGGGAGATCATGTGGCTGTGGGGGAGAGGGCTATTCTGTGCTATGGGGAGATGATCTGGATGTGGGGGAGATGGCTATTTTGTTTTACGGGGAGATGACCTGGCTGTGGGGGAGAGGGCTATTCTGTGATAAAAGAGGAAGATCTGTGTGTGGGAGAGTGGGGCTATTCTGTGCACAGGGGAGATAATGATCTGTGGGGGAGAGGGTCTATTCTGTTCTAAGGGGAGATAATAATCTGTGGTGGAGAGGGCTATTCTGTACTATTGGAAGATGATCTGTGTGTGGGAGAAGGGTCTATTCTGTGCTCAGGGGAGATGAAGATCTGTGGAGGGGAGATGCTCTGTGTGTGGTGGAGAGGGTTACTCTGTGCTATGGCGAGATGACTTGTGTGTGGGGGAGAGGGCTATTCTGTGCTATGGGGAGATGATCTGTGTGTAGGGGAGAGGGCTGTTCTGTGCTATGGGGAGATGATCTGTGTGTGGGGGAGAGGGCTGTTCTGTGCTATGGGGAGATGCTCTGGCTGTGGGGAGAGGGCTTTTCTGTGCTATGGGGAGATCTGTGTGTGGGGGAGAGGGCTACTCTGTGCTAAGGCGAGATGACCTGTGTGTGGGGGAGAGGGCTATTCTATGCTATGGGGAGATGATCTGTGTGTGGGGGAGAGGGCTATTCTGTGCTGTGGGTAGATGATCTGTGTGTGGGGGAGAGGGCTGTTCTGTGCTCTGGGGAGATGAACTGGCTGTGGGGAGAGGGCTATTCTGTGCTATGGGGAGATGATCTGGCTGTGGGGGAGAGGGCTATTCTGTGCTATGGGGAGATGATCTGGCTGTGGGGGAGAGGGCTATTCTGTGCTACGGATCGATGATCTGTGTGTGGGGGCATAGGCTTTTTTGTTTTATGGGTAGATAATCTGTGTGTGGGGGACAGGTCTATTCTGTGCTATGGGGAGATGATGTGACTGTGGGGGAGACGGCTATTCTGTGCTACGGGGAGATGATCTGGCTGCGGGGGAGAGGGCTATTCTGTGCTATGTGGAGATGATGTGGCTGTGGGGGAGAGGGCTATTCTGTGCTACGGGGAGATGATCTGGCTGTGGGGGAGAGGGCTATTCTGTGCTTAGGGGAGATGATCTGGCTGTGGGTGAGAGAGTTATTCTGTGCTATGGGGAGATGATCTGTGTGTGGGGGAGAGGACTTTTCTGTGCTACGGGGAGATGATCTGTGTGTGGGGGAGAGGGCTATTCTGTGCTATGGGGAGATAATCTGTGTATGGGGGAGAGGGGCTATTCTGTGCTAAGGCGAGATGATCTGGTTGTGGGGGAGAGGGCTATTCCGTGCTACGGGGAGATGATCTGGCTGTGGGGGAGAGGGCTATTCTGTGCTAAGGGGAGATGATCTGTGTGTGGGGGAGAGGGCTATTCTGTGCTATAAGACGATGATCTGTGTGTGCGGGAGAGGACTATTCTGTGCTATAAGAGGATGATCTCTATGTGGGAGAGTATGGCTATTCTGTGCTCAGGGGAGATAATGATCTGTGGGGGAGGGGGGCTATTCTGTGCTAAGGTGAGATAATGATCTGTCGGGGAGAGGGCTATTCTCTACTATTGGAAGATGATCTGTGTGTGGGGGAGAGGGCTATTCTTTGTGCTATGGGGAGATGATCTGTGTGTGGGGGAGAGTGCTATTCTGTGCTATGGGGAGATGATCTGTATGTGGGGGGAGAGGGCTATTCTGTGCTATGGGGAGATGATCTGGCTGTGGGGGAGACGGCTATTCTGTACTACGGGGAGATGATCTGGCTGTGGGGAGAGGTTATTCTGTGCTACGGGGAGATGATGTGGCTGTGGGGGAGAGGGCTATTCTGTGCTACGGGGAGATTATCTGGCTGTGGGGGAGAGGGCTATTCTGTGCTATGGGGAGATGATCTGGCTGTGGGGGAGAGAGCTATTCTGTGCTATGGGGAGATGATCTGTGTGTGGGGGAGATGACTATTCTGTGCTACGGGGAGATGATCTGGCTGTGGGGGAGAGGGCTATTCTGTGCTATGGGGAGATGATCTGGCTGTGGGGGAGAGAGCTATTCTGTGCTATGGGGAGATGATCTGTGTGTGGGGGAGAGGACTATTCTGTGCTACGGGGAGAAGATCTGTGTGTGGGGGAGAGAGCTATACTGTGCTATGGGGAAATGATCTGTGTGTGGGGGGAGAGGGCTATTCTGTGCTATGGGGAGATGATCTGGCTGTGGGGGAGAGAGCTATTCTGTGCTATGGGGAGAGGGTCTGTGTGTGGGGGAGAGGACTATTCTGTGCTACGGGGAGATGATCTGTGTGTGGAGGAGAGGGGTATTCTGTGCTATGGGGAGATTATCTGTGTGTGGGGGAGAGGGGCTATTCTGTGCTATGGGGAGATGATCTGGCTGTGGGGGAGAGGGCTATTCTGTGCTATGAGGAGATGATCTGGCTGTGGGGGAGAGGGCTATTCTGTGCTATGGGGAGATCTTGTGGCTGTGGGGGAGAGGGCTTTTCTGTGCTAAGGGGAGATGATCTGGATGTGGGGGAGATGGCTATTTTGTGCTACGGGGAGATGACCTGGTTGTGGGGGAGAGGGCTATTCTGTGTTAAAAGAGGAAGATCTGTGTGAGGGAGAGTGGGGCTATTCTGTGCACAGGGGAGATAATGATCTGTGGGGGAGAGGAGCTATTCTGTTCTAAGGGGAGATAATAATCTGTGGGGGAGAGGGCTATTCTGTACTATTGGAAGATTATCTGTGTGTGGGAGAAGGGGCTATTCTGTGCTCAGGGGAGATGAAGATCTGTGGAGGGGAGATGATCTTTGTGTGGTGGAGAGGGTTATTCTGTGCTGTGGGGAGATCTGTGTGTGGGGGAGAGGGCTACTCTGTGCTATGGCGAGATGACTTGTGTGAGGGGGAGAGGGCTATTCTGTGCTATGGGGAGATGATCTGTGTGTGGGGGAGAGGGCTGTTCTGTGCTATGGGGAGATGATCTGTGTGTGGGGGAGAGGGCTGTTCTGTGCTAGGGGGAGATGATCTGGCTGTGGGGAGAGGGCTATTCTGTGCTATGGGGAGATGATCTGGCTGTGGGGGAGAGGGCTATTCTGTGCTATGGGGAGATGATCTGGCTGTGGGGGAGAGGGCTATTCTGTGCTACGGAGCGATGATCTGTGTCTGGGGGCATAGGCTATTCTGTGCTATGGGTAGATAATCTGTGTGAGGGGGACAGGTCTATTCTGTGCTATGGGGAGATGATGTGACTGTGGGGGAGAGAGCTATTCTGTGCTATGGGGAGATGATCTGTGTGTGGGGGAGAGGACTATTCTGTGCTACGGGGAGATGATCTGTGTGTGGGGGAGAGGGCTATTCTGTGCTATGGGGAGATATGTATGGGGGAGAGGGGCTATTCTGTGCTAAGGCGAGATGATCTGGCTGTGGGGGAGAGGGCTATTACGTGCTACGGGGAGATGATCTGGTTCTGGGGGAGAGGGCTATTCTGTGCTAAGGGGAGATGATCTGTGTGTGGGGGAGAGGGCCATTCTGTGCTATAAGAGGATTATCTGTGTGTGGGGGAGAGGACTATTCTGTGCTATAAGAGGATGATCTCTATGTGGGAGAGTATGGCTATTCTGTGCACAGGGGAGATAATGATCTGTGGGGGAGGGGGGCTATTCTGTGCTAAGGTGAGATAATGATCTGTCGGGGAGAGGGCTATTCTCTACTATTGGAAGATGATCTGTGTGTGGGGGAGAGGGCTATTCTTTGTGCTATGGGGAGATGATCTGTGTGTGGGGGAAAGGGCTATTCTGTGCTATGGGGAGATGATCTGTGTGTGGGGGGAGAGGGCTATTCTGTGCTATGGGGAGATGATCTGGCTGTGGGGGAGACGGCTATTCTGTGCTACGGGGAGATGATCTGGCTGTGGGGAGAGGGCTATTCTGTGCTACTGGGAGATGATGTGGCTGTGGGGGAGAGGGCTATTCTGTGCTACGGGGAGATGATCTGGCTGTGGGGGAGAGGGCTATTCTGTGCTATGGGGAGATGATCTGGCTGTGGGGGAGAGAGCTATTCTGTGCTATGGGGAGATGATCTGTGTGTGGGGGAGATGACTATTCTGTGCTATGGGGAGATGATCTGTGTGTGGGGGAGAGGGCTATTCTGTGCTACGGGGAGATGATCTGGCTGTGGGGGAGAGGGCTATTCTGTGCTGTGGGGAGATGATCTGGCTGTGGGGGAGAGAGCTATTCTGTGCTATGGGGAGATGATCTGTTTGTGGGGGACAGGACTATTCTGTGCTACGGGGAGATGATCTGTGTGTGGGGGAGAGAGCTATTCTGTGCTATGGGGAAATGATCTGGCTGTGGGGGAGAGGGCTATTCCGTGCTACGGGGAGATGATCTGGCTATGGGGGAGAGGGCTATTCTGTGCTAAGGGGAGATGATCTGTGTATGGGGGAGAGGGCTATTCTGTGCTTTAAGAGGAAGATCTGTGTGTGGGGGAGAGGACTATTCTGTGCTATAAGAGGATGATCTCTGTGTGGGAGAGTATGGCTATTCTGTGCTCAGGGGAGATAATGATCTGTGTGGGAGGGGGGCTATTCTGTGCTAAGGTGAGATAATGATCTATCGGGAAGAGGGCTATTCTCTACTATTGGAAGATGATCTGTGTGTGGGGGAGAGGGCTATTCTGTGCTATGGGGAGATGATCTGGCTGTGGGGGAGAGGGCTACTCTGTGCTAAGGCGAGATGGTCTGTGTGTGGGGGAGAGGACTATTCTGTGCTACGGGGAGATGATCTGTGTGTGGAGGAGAGGGGTATTCTGTGCTATGGGGAGATTATCTGTGTGTCGGGGAGAGGGGCTATTCTGTGCTATGGGGAGATGATCTGGCTGTGGGGGAGAGGGCCATTCTGTGCTATGAGGAGATGATCTGGCTGTGGGGGAGAGGGCTATTCTGTGCTACGGGGAGATCATGTGGCTGTGGGGGAGAGGGCTATTCTGTGCTATGGGGAGATGATCTGTATGTGGGGGAGATGGCTATTTTGTGCTACGGGGAGATGACCTGGCTGTGGGGGAGAGGGCTAATCTGTGTTAAAAGAGGATGATCTGTGTGTGGGAGAGTGGGGCTATTCTGTGCACAGGGGAGATAATGATCTGTGGGGGAGAGGGGCTATTCTGTGCTAAGGGGAGATAATAATCTGTGGGGGAGAGGGCTATTCTGTACTATTGGAAGATGATCTGTATGTGGGGGAGATGGCTATTTTGTGCTACGGGGAGATGACCTGGCTGTGGGGGAGAGGGCTAATCTGTGTTAAAAGAGGATGATCTGTGTGTGGGAGAGTGGGGCTATTCTGTGCACAGGGGAGATAATGATCTGTGGGGGAGAGGGGCTATTCTGTGCTAAGGGGAGATAATAATCTGTGGGGGAGAGGGCTATTCTGTACTATTGGAAGATGATCTGTGTGTGGGAGAAGGGGCTATTCTGTGCTCAGGGGAGATGAAGATCTGTGGAGGGGAGATGATCTGTGTGTTGTGGAGAGGGTTATTCTGTGCAGTGGGGAGATCTGTGTGTGGGGGAGAGGGCTACTCTGTGCTATGGTGAGATGACCTGTGTGTGGGGGAGAGGGCTACTCTGTGCTATGGGGAGATGATCTGTGCGTGGGGGAGAGGGCTATTCTGTGCTGTGGGGAGATGATCTGTGTGTGGGGGAGAGGGCTGTTCAGTGCTATGGGGAGATGATCTGGCTGTGGGGGAGAGGCTATTCTGTGTTATGGGGAGATGATCTGGCTGTGGGGGAGAGGGCTATTCTGTGCTACGTGGAGATGATGTTGCTGTGGGGGAGAGGGCTATTCTGTGCTATGGGGAGATGATCTGTGTGTGGGGGAGAGGACTTTTCTGTGCTATAAGAGGAAGATCTGTGTGTGGGAGAGTGGGGCTATTCTGTGAGATAATGATCTGTCGGGGAGAGGGCTATTCTGTACTATTGGGAGATGATCTGTGTGTGGGGGAGAGGGCTATTCTGTGCTATGGGGAGATGATCTGTGAGTGGGGGAGAGGGTTATTATGTGCTATGGGGAGATGATCTGTGTGTGGGGGAGAGGGCTATTCTGTGCTATGGGGAGATGATCTGGCTGTGGGGGAGAGAGCTATTCTGTGCTATGGGGAGATGGTCTGTGTGTGGGGGAGAGGACTATTCTGTGCTACGGGGAGATGATCTGTGTGTGGAGGAGAGGGGTATTCTGTGCCATGGGGAGATTATCTGTGTGTGGGGGAGAGGGGCTATTCTGTGCTATGGAGAGTTGATCTGGCTGTGGGGGAGAGGGCTATTCTGTGCTATGAGGAGATGATCTGGCTGTGGGGGAGAGGGCTATTCTGTGCTACGGGGAGATCATGTGGCTG
Source organism: Taudactylus pleione (assembly GCA_031769625.1). Classification (NCBI taxonomy): domain Eukaryota; kingdom Metazoa; phylum Chordata; class Amphibia; order Anura; family Myobatrachidae; genus Taudactylus; species Taudactylus pleione. Next base: position 632,993 of record JAUIMM010000597.1, on the reverse strand, counting down.
TGGGGGAGAGGGCTATTCTGTGCTATGGGGAGATGATCTGGATGTGGGGGAGATGGCTATTTTGTGCTACGGGGAGATGACCTGGCTGTGGGGGAGAGGGCTATTCTGTGATAAAAGAGGAAGATCTGTGTGTGGGAGAGTGGGGCTATTCTGTGCACAGGGGAGATAATGATCTGTGGGGGAGAGGGTCTATTCTGTTCTAAGGGGAGATAATAATCTGTGGTGGAGAGGGTTATTCTGTACTATTGGAAGATGATCTGTGTGTGGGAGAAAGGTCTATTCTGTGCTCAGGGGAGATGAAGATCTGTGGAGGGGAGATGCTCTGTGTGTGGTGGAGAGGGTTACTCTGTGCTATGGCGAGATGACTTGTTTGTGGGGGAGAGGGCTATTCTGTGCTATGGGGAGATGTTCTGTGTGTGGGGGAGAGGGCTGTTCTGTGCTATGGGGAGATGATCTGTGTGTGGGGGAGAGGGCTGTTCTGTGCTATGGGGAGATGCTCTGGCTGTGGGGAGAGGGCTTTTCTGTGCTATGGGGAGATCTGTGTGTGGGGGAGAGGGCTATTCTGTGCTGTGGGTAGATGATCTGTGTGTGGGGGAGAGGGCTGTTCTGTGCTCTGGTGAGATGATCTGGCTGTGGGGAGAGGGCTATTCTGTGCTATGGGGAGATGATCTGGCTGTGGGGGAGAGGGCTATTCTGTGCTATGGGGAGATGATCTGGCTGTGGGGGAGAGGGCTATTCTGTGCTACGGATCGATGATCTGTGTGTGGGGGCATAGGCTATTCTTTGCTATGGGTAGATAATCTGTGTGTGGGGGACAGGTCTATTCTGTGCTATGGGGAGATGATGTGACTGTGGGGGAGACGGCTATTCTGTGCTACGGGGAGATGATCTGGCTGCGGGGGAGAGGGCTATTCTGTGCTATGTGGAGATGATGTGGCTGTGGGGGAGAGGGCTATTCTGTGCAACGGGGAGATGATCTGGCTGTGGGGGAGAGGGCTATTTTGTGCTTAGGGGAGATGATCTGGCTGTGGGTGAGAGAGTTATTCTGTGCTATGGGGAGATGATCTGTGTGTGGGGGAGAGGACTTTTCTGTGCTACGGGGAGATGATCTGTGTGTGGGGGAGAGGGCTATTCTGTGCTATGGGGAGATAATCTGTGTATGGGGGAGAGGTGCTATTCTGTGCTAAGGCGAGATGATCTGGTTGTGGGGGAGAGGGCTATTCCGTGCTACGGGGAGATGATCTGGCTGTGGGGGAGAGGGCTATTCTGTGCTAAGGGGAGATGATCTGTGTGTGGGGGAGAGGGCTATTCTGTGCTATAAGAGGATGATCTGTGTGTGGGGGAGAGGACTATTCTGTGCTATAAGAGGATGATCTCTATGTGGGAGAGTATGGCTATTCTGTGCTCAGGGGAGATAATGATCTGTGGGGGAGGGGGGCTATTCTGTGCTAAGGTGAGATAATGATCTGTCGGGGAGAGGGCTATTCTCTACTATTGGAAGATGATCTGTGTGTGGGGGAGAGGGCTATTCTTTGTGCTATGGGGAGATGATCTGTGTGTGGGGGAGAGTGCTATTCTGTGCTATGGGGAGATGATCTGTATGTGGGGGGGAGGGCTATTCTGTGCTATGGGGAGATGATCTGGCTGTGGGGGAGAGGGCTATTCTGTGCTATGGGGAGATGATCTGGCTGTGGGGGAGAGAGCTATCCTGTGCTATGGGGAGATGATCTGTGTGTGGGGGAGATGACTATTCTGTGCTACGGGGAGATGATCTGGCTGTGGGGGAGAGGGCTATTCTGTGCTATGGGGAGATGATCTGGCTGTGGGGTAGAGAGCTATTCTGTGCTATGGGGAGATGATCTGTGTGTGGGGGAGAGGACTATTCTGTGCTACGGGGAGAAGATCTGTGTGTGGGGGAGAGAGCTATACTGTGCTATGGGGAAATGATCTGGCTGTGGGGGAGAGGGCTATTCCGTGCTACGGGGAGATGATCTGGCTGTGGGGGAGAGGGCTATTCTGTGCTAAGGGGAGATGATCTGTGTGTGGGGGAGAGGGCTATTCTGTGCTTTAAGAGGAAGATCTGTGTGTGGGGCAGAGGACTATTCTGTGCTATAAGAGGATGATCTCTTTGTGGGAGAGTATGGCTATTCTGTGCTCAGGGGAGATAATGATCTGTGGGGGAGGGGGGCTATTCTGTGCTAAGGTGAGATAATGATCTATCGGGAAGAGGGCTATTCTGTGCTATGGGGAGATGATCTGTGTGTGGGGGAGAGGGCTATTCTGTGCTATGGGGAGATGATCTGTGTGTGGGGGGAGAGGGCTATTCTGTGCTATGGGGAGATGATCTGTGTGTGGGGAGAGGGCTATTCTGTGCTATGGGGAGATGATCTGGCTGTGGGGGAAAGAGCTATTCTGTGCTATGGGGAGATGGTCTGTGTGTGGGGGAGAGGACTATTCTGTGCTACGGGGAGATGATCTGTGTGTGGGGGAGAGGGCTATTCTGTACTATTGGAAGATGATCTGTGTGTGGGGGAGAAGGCTTTTCTGTGCTATGGGGAGATGATCTGGCTGTGGGGGACAGAGTTATTCTGTGAGGTGGGGAGATCTGTGTGTAGGGGAGAGGGCTACTCTGTGCTATGGCGAGATGACCTGTGTGTAGCTATGCTGTGCACAGGGTTGATGATGATCTGTGGAGGGGAGATGATCTGTGTGTGGGGGAGAGGGCTATTCTTTGCTATGGGGAGATGATCTGTATGTGGGGGAGAGGGCTATTCTGTGCTATGGGGAGATGATCTGGCTGTGGGGGAGAGGGCTATTCTGTGCTACGGAGCGATGATCTGTGTGTTGGGGCATAGGCTATTCTGTGCTATGGGTAGATAATCTGTGTGTGGGGGACAGGTCTATTCTGTGCTATGGGGAGATGATGTGACTGTGGGGGAGAGGGCTATTCTGTGCTATGGGGAGATGATGTGGCTGTGGGGGAGAGGGCTATTCTGTGCTACGGGGAGATGATCTGGCTGTGGGGGAGAGGGCAATTCTGGGCTATGGGGAGATGATCTGGCTGTGGGGGAGAGAGCTATTCTGTGCTATGGGGAGATGATCTGTGTGTGGGGGAGAGGACTATTCTGTGCTACGGGGAGATGATCTGTGTGTGGGGGAGAGGGCTATTCTGTGCTAAGGTGAGATGATCTGGCTGTGGGGGAGAGGGCTATTCCGTGCTACGGGGAGATGATCTGGCTGTGGGGGAGAGGGCTATTCTGTGCTAAGGGGAAATGATCTGTGTGTGGGGGAGAGGGCTATTCTGTGCTATAAGAGGATGATCTGTGTGTGGGGGAGAGGACTATTCTGTGCTATAAGAGGATGATCTCTATGTGGGAGAGTATGGCTATTCTGTGCTCAGGGGAGATAATGATCTGTGGGGGAGGGGGGCTATTCTGTGCTAAGGTGAGATAATGATCTGTCGGGGAGAGGGCTATTCTCTACTATTGGAAGATGATCTGTGTGTGGGGGAGAGGGCTATTCTTTGTGCTATGGGGAGATGATCTGTGTGTGGGGGAGAGTGCTATTCTGTGCTATGGGGAGATGATCTGTATGTGGGGGGAGAGGGCTATTCTGTGCTATGGGGAGATGATCTGGCTGTGGGGGAGACGGCTATTCTGTGCTACGGGGAGATGATCTGGCTGTGGGGAGAGGGTATTCTGTGCTACGTGGAGATGATGTGGTTGTGGGGGAGAGGGCTATTCTGTGCTATTTGGAGATGATTTGACTGTGGGGGAGAGGGCTATTCTGTGCTATGGGAAGATGATCTGTGTGTGGCGGAGAAGTCTATTCTGTGCTACAGGTAGATGATCTGTGTGTGAGGGAGAGGGCTATTCTGTGCTATGGGGAGATGATCTGTATGTGGGGGAGAGGGCTATTCTGTGCTACAGGAAGATGATCTGTGTGTGAGGGAGAGAGCTATTCTGTGCTACGGGAAGATGATCTGTGTGTGGGGGTGAGGGCTATTCTGTGCTATGAGGAGATGATCTGTGTGTGGGGGAGTGGGTTATTCTGTGCTATGGGGAGATGATCTGGCTGTGGGGGAGAGGACTATTCTGTGCTATGGGGATATGATCTGGCTTTGGGGGAGAGAGCTATTCTGTGCTATGGGGATATGATCTGTGTGTGGGGTTGAGAGCTATTCTGTGCTATAGGGAGATGATCTGGCTGTGAGGGAGAGGGCTATTCTGTGCTATGCGGAGATGGTCTAGTTGTGGGGGAGAGGGGTATTCTGTGCTATAGGGAGATGATCTGTTATTTCTGGAGAGGACTATTCTGTGCTATGAGGAGATGATCTGGCTGTGGGGGAGAGGGCTTTTCTGTGCTATGGGGAGATGATCTGTGTGTGGGGTTGAGGGCTATTCTGCGCTATGGGGAGATGATCTGTGTGTGGCGTTGAGAGCTATTCTGTGCTATGGGGAGATGATCTGGCTGTGGGGGAGAGGGCTATTCTGTGCTACGGGGAGATTATCTGGGTGTGGGGGAGGGGGCTATTCTGTGCTATGGTTAGATGATCTGTGTGTGGGGGAGACGGCTATTCTGTGCTATGGGGAGATGATCTGGCTGTGAGGGAGAGGGCTATTCTGTGCTATGGGGAGATGGTCTAGTTGCGGGGGAGGGGGCTATTCTGTGGTATGGGGAGATGATCTGTGTGTGGGGGAGAGGGCTATTCTGTGCTATGGCGAGATGATCTGTGTGTGAGGGAGTGGGCTATTCTGTGCTAAGGTGAGATGATCTGTGTGTGATGGAGAGGGCTATTCTGTGCTATGGGGAGATGATCTTGCTGTTGAGGAGCGAACTATTCTGTTGCTATGGGGAGATGATCTGTGTGTGGGTCAGGGGGCTATTCTGTGCTATGGGGAAATGATCTGTGTTTGGGGTAGAGGGATATTCTGTGCTACGGTGAGATTATCTGGCTGTGGGGGAGAGGGCTCTTCTGTGCTATGGGGAGATGATCTGTGTGTGGGAGAGAGGGCTATTCTGTGCTACGGGAGACGATCTGTGTGTGGGGGAGAGAGCTATTCTGTGCTACGGGGAGAAGATTTGGCTGTGGGGGAGAGGGCTATTCTGTGCTACGGGGTGATGATCAGTGTGTGGGGGAGAGGGCTTTTCTGTGCTGTGGGGACATGGTCTGTGTGTGGTGTAGAGGGCTATTCTGTGCTACGGGGAGATGATCTGGCTGTGGGGGAGAGGGCTATTCTGTACCACGGGGAGATGATATGTGTATGGGGAGAGGGCTATTCTGTGCTATGGGGAGATGATCTGTGTGTGGGGGAGAGGGCTATTCTGTGCTATGGGGAGATGATCTGTGTGTGGGGGAGAGGGATATTCTGTGCTACGGGGAGATGATCTGTGTGTGGTAGAGAGGGCTATTCTGTGCAGTGGGGAGATGATCTGTGTGTGGGGGAGAGGGCTATTCTGTGCTACTGGGAGATGATCTTTGTGTGGTGGAGAGGGCTATTCTGTGCTGTGGGGAGATGATCTGTTTGTGGGGGAGAGGGCTATTCTGTGCTATGGGGAGAACTGTGTGTGGTGGAGAGGGCTATTCTCTGCTACGGGGAGATGATCTGTGTGTGGGGAAGTGAGCTATTCTGTGCTAGTGGGAGATGATCTGGCTGTTGGGGAGAGTACTATTCTGTGCTATGGGGAGATGATCTGGCTGTGGGGGAGAGGGCTATTCTGTGTTACGGGGAGATGATCTGTGTGTGGGGGAGAGGGCTATTCTGTGCTGTGGGGAGATGATCTGTGTGTGGGTGAGAGGGCTATTCTGTGCTATGGGGAGATGATCTGTGTGTGGGGGAGAGGTCTCTTCTGTGCTACTGGGAGATGATCTGGCTGTGGGGGAGAGGGCTATTCTGTGCTATGGGGAGATGATCTGGCTGTGGGGAGAGAGCAATTCTGTGCCACGGGGAGATGATATGTGTATGGGGAGAGGGCTATTCTGTGCTATGGGGAGATGATCTGTGTGTGGGGGAGAGGGCTATTCTGTGCTATGGTGAGATGATCTGTGTGTGGGGGAGAGGGCTATTCTGTGATGTGGGGAGATGATCTGTGTGTGGGGGAGAGGGCTATTCTGTGCTGTGGGGAGATGATCTGTGTGTGGTGGAGTGGGATATTCTGTGCTGTGGGGAGATGATCTGTGTGTGGGGGAGAGGGCTATTCTGTGCTAGTGGGAGATGATCTGGCTGTTGGGAAGAGGGCTATTCTGTGCTATGGGGAGATGATCTGGTTGTGGGGGAGAGGGCTATTCTGTGCTATGGGGGAGATGATCTGTGTGTGGGGGAGAGGGCTATTCTGTGCTATGGGGAAGATGATCTGTGTGTGGGGGAGAGGGCTATTCTGTGCTATGGGGAGATGATATGTGTATGGGGAGAGGGCTATTCTGTGCTAAGGTGAGATGATCTGGCTGTGGGGGAGAGGGCTATTCCGTGCTACGGGGAGATGATCTGGCTGTGGGGGAGAGGGCTATTCTGTGCTAAGGGGAAATGATCTGTGTGTGGGGGAGAGGGCTATTCTGTGCTATAAGAGGATGATCTGTGTGTGGGGGAGAGGACTATTCTGTGCTACAGGAAGATGATCTGTGTGTGAGGGAGAGAGCTATTCTGTGCTACGGGAAGATGATCTGTGTGTGGGGGTGAGGGCTATTCTGTGCTATGAGGAGATGATCTGTGTGTGGGGGAGTGGGTTATTCTGTGCTATGGGGAGATGATCTGGCTGTGGGGGAGAGGACTATTCTGTGCTATGGGGATATGATCTGGCTTTGGGGGAGAGAGCTATTCTGTGCTATGGGGATATGATCTGTGTGTGGGGTTGAGAGCTATTCTGTGCTATAGGGAGATGATCTGGCTGTGAGGGAGAGGGCTATTCTGTGCTATAGGGAGATGATCTGTTATTTCTGGAGAGGACTATTCTGTGCTATGAGGAGATGATCTGGCTGTGGGGGAGAGGGCTTTTCTTTGCTATGGGGAGATGATCTGTGTGTGGGGTTGAGGGCTATTCTGCGCTATGGGGAGATGATCTGTGTGTGGCGTTGAGAGCTATTCTGTGCTATGGGGAGATGATCTGGCTGTGGGGGAGAGGGCTATTCTGTGCTACGGGGAGATTATCTGGGTGTGGGGGAGGGGGCTATTCTGTGCTATGGTTAGATGATCTGTGTGTGGGGGAGACGGCTATTCTGTGCTATGGGGAGATGATCTGGCTGTGAGGGAGAGGGCTATTCTGTGCTATGGGGAGATGGTATAGTTGCGGGGGAGGGGGCTATTCTGTGGTATGGGGAGATGATCTGTGTGTGGGGGAGAGGGCTATTCTGTGCTATGGCGAGATGATCTGTGTGTGAGGGAGTGGGCTATTCTGTGCTAAGGTGAGATGATCTGTGTGTGATGGAGAGGGCTATTCTGTGCTATGGGGAGATGATCTTGCTGTTGAGGAGCGAACTATTCTGTTGCTATGGGGAGATGATCTGTGTGTGGGTCAGGGGGCTATTCTGTGCTATGGGGAAATGATCTGTGTTTGGGGTAGAGGGATATTCTGTGCTACGGTGAGATTATCTGCTGTGGGGGAGAGGGCTCTTCTGTGCTATGGGGAGATGATCTGTGTGTGGGAGAGAGGGCTATTCTGTGCTAATGGGAGATGATCTGCGTGTGGTGGAGAGGGCTATTCTGTGCTACGGGAGACGATCTGTGTGTGGGGGAGAGAGCTATTCTGTGCTACGGGGAGAAGATTTGGCTGTGGGGGAGAGGGCTATTCTGTGCTACGGGGAGATGATCAGTGTGTGGGGGAGAGGGCTATTCTGTGCTGTGGGGACATGGTCTGTGTGTGGTGTAGAGGGCTATTCTGTGCTACGGGGAGATGATCTGGCTGTGGGGGAGAGGGCTATTCTGTACCACGGGGAGATGATATGTGTATGGGGAGAGGGCTATTCTGTGCTATGGGGAGATGATCTGTGTGTGGGGGAAAGGGCTATTCTGTGCTATGGGGAGATGATCTGTGTGTGGGGGAGAGGGATATTCTGTGCTACGGGGAGATGATCTGTGTGTGGTGGAGAGGGCTATTCTGTGCAGTGGGGAGATGATCTGTGTGTGGGGGAGAGGGCTATTCTGTGCTACTGGGAGATGATCTGTGTGTGGTGGAGAGGGCTATTCTGTGCTGTGGGGAGATGATCTGTTTGTGGGGGAGAGGGCTATTCTGTGCTATGGGGAGATCTGTGTGTGGTGGAGAGGGCTATTCTGTGCTACGGGGAGATGATCTGTGTGTGGGGAAGTGAGCTATTCTGTGCTAGTGGGAGATGATCTGGCTGTTGGGGAGAGTACTATTCTGTGCTATGGGGAGATGATCTGGCTGTGGGGGAGAGGGCTATTCTGTGTTACGGGGAGATGATCTGTGTGTGGGGGAGAGGGCTATTCTGTGCTGTGGGGAGATGATCTGTGTGTGGGTGAGAGGGCTATTCTGTGCTATGGGGAGATGATCTGTGTGTGGGGGAGAGGTCTCTTCTGTGCTACTGGGACATGATCTGGCTGTGGGGGAGAGGGCTATTCTGTGCTATGGGGAGATGATCTGGCTGTGGGGAGAGAGCTATTCTGTGCCACGGGGAGATGATATGTGTATGGGGAGAGGGCTATTCTGTGCTATGGGGAGATGATCTGTGTGTGGGGGAGAGGGCTATTCTGTGCTATGGTGAGATGATCTGTGTGTGGGGGAGAGGGCTATTCTGTGATGTGGGGAGATGATCTGTGTGTGGGGGAGAGGGCTATTCTGTGCTGTGGGGAGATGATCTGTGTGTGGTGGAGTGGGCTATTCTGTGCTGTGGGGAGATGATCTGTGTGTGGGGGAGAGGGCTATTCTGTGCTAGTGGGAGATGATCTGGCTGTTGGGAAGAGGGCTATTCTGTGCTATGGGGAGATGATCTGGTTGTGGGGGAGAGGGCTATTCTATGCTATGGGGAGATGATCTGTGTGTGGGGGAGAGGGCTATTCTGTGCTATGGGAAGATGATCTGTGTGTGGGGGAGAGGGCTATTCTGTGCTATGGAGAGATGATATGTGTATGGGGAGAGGGCTATTCTGTGCTATGGGGAGATGATCTGTGTGTGGGGGAGAGGGCTCTTCTGTGCTATGGGGAGATGATCTGTGTGTGGGGGAGAGAGCTATTCTGTGCTGTGGGGAGATGATCTGTGTTTGGGGTAGAGGGATATTCTGTGCTATGGGGAGATGATCTGTGTGTGGGGGAGAGGGCTATTCTGTACTGTGGGGAGATGATCTGTGTGTGGGGGAGAGGGCTATTCTGTGCTACGGGGAGATGATCTGTGTGTGGGGGAGAGGGCTATTCTGTGCTATGGGGATATGATCTGGCTGTGGGGGAGGGGGCTATTCTGTGCTATGGGGAGATGATCTGTGTGTGGGAGAGAGGGCTATTCTGTGCTATGGGGAGATTGTCTAGTTGTGGGGGAGAGGGCTATTCTGTGCTATGGGGAGATGATCTGTGTGTGCTTGGGAGGGCTATAATGTGCTATGGGGAGATGATATGGCTTTGGGGGAGGGGACTATTCTGTGCTATGGGGAGGTGATCTGGCTGTGGGTGAGAGGGCTATTCTGTGCTATGGGGAGATGGTCTAGTTGTTGGGGAGAGGGCTATTATGTGCTATGGGGAGATGATCCGGCTGTGGGGGAGAGGGCTATTCTGTGCTATGCGGAGATGATCTGTGTGTGCGGGAGAGGGCTATTCTGTGCTATGGGGAGAGGATCTGGCTGTGAGGGAGAGGTCTATTCTGTGCTATGGGGAGATGGTCTAGTTGTGGGGGAGAGGGCTATTCTGTGCTATGGGGAGATGATCTGACTGTGATGGAGAGGGCTATTCTGTGCTTTGGGAAGATGATCTGTGTGTGGCGGAGAAGTCTATTTTGTGCTAAGGGGAGATGATCTGTGTGTGGGGGAGAGGGCTATTCTGTGCTACAGGAAGATGATCTGTGTGTGAGGGAGAGGGCTATTCTGTACTATGGGGAGATGATCTGTATGTGGGGGAGAGAGTTATTCTGTGCTACGGGAAGATGATATGTGTGTGGGGGTGAGGGCTACTCTGTGCTATGAGGAGATGATCTGTGTGTGGGGGAGTGGGTTATTCTGTGCTATGGGGAGATGATCTGGCTGTGGGGGAGAGGGCTATTCTGTGCTAAGGGGATATGATCTGGCTTTGGGGGAGAGGGCTTTTCTTTGCTATGGGGAGATGATCTGTCTGTGTGGGAGAAGGCTATTCTGTGCTATGGGGATATGATCTGTGTGTGGGGGAGAGGGCTATTCTGTGCTACGTGGAGGTGATCTGTGTGTGCTGAAGAGGGCTATAATGTGCTATGGGGAGATGATATGGCTTTGGGGGAGGGGACTATTCTGTGCTATGGGGAGGTGATCTGGCTGTGGGGGAGAGGGCTATTCTGTGCTATGGGGAGATGGTCTAGTTGTGGGGGAGAAGGCTATTCTGTGCTATGGGGAGATGATCTGGCTGTGGGGGAGAGGGCTATTCTGTGCTATGGGGAGATGATCTGTGTGAGTGGGGGAGAGGGCTATTCTGTGCTATGAGGAGATGATCTGTGTGCAGGAGAGGGCTATTCTTTGCTATTGGGAGATGATCTGGCTGTGGGGGAGATGGCTATTCTGTGCTATGGGGACTTGATCTGTGTGTGGTGGAGAGGGTTATTCTGTGCTATGGGGAGATGATCTGGCTGTGGAGGAGAGGGCTATTCTGTCCTATGGGGAGATGATCTGGCTGTGGGGGAGGGGGCTATTGTGTGCTATGGAGAGATGATCTTTGTGTGGGGGAAAGGGCTATTCTGTGCTATTGGGAAATGATCTGGCTGTGAGGGAGAGGGGCTATTCTGTGCTAAGGGGAGATAGTCTATTTGAGGGGGAGGGGACTATTCTGTGCTATGGGGAGGTGATCTGGCTGTGGGGCAGAGGGCTATTCTGTGCTATGGGGATATGGTCTAGTTGTGGGGGAGAAGGCGATTCTGTGCTATGGGGAGATGATCTGGCTGTGGGGGAGAGGGCTATTCTGTGCTATGGGGAGATGATCTGGCTGTGGGGGAGAGGGCTATTCTGTGCTATGAGGAGATGATCTGTGTGCAGGAGAGGGCTATTCTTTGCTATTGGGAGATGATCTGGCTGTAGGGGAGATGCCTATTCTGTGCTATGGGGACTTGATCTGTGTGTGGTGGAGAGGGTTATTCTGTGCTATGGGGAGATGATCTGGCTGTGGAAGAGAGGGCTATTCTGTCCTATGGGGAGATGATCTGGCTGTGGGGGAGGGGGCTATTGTGTGCTATGGGGAGATGATCTGGTTGTGGGGGAGAGGGCTATTCTGTGCTACAGGAAGATGATCTCTGTGTGAGGGAGAGGGCTATTCTGTGCTATGGGGAGATGATCTGTATGTGGGGGAGAGAGCTATTCTGTGCTACAGGAAGATGATCTGTGTGTGGGGGAGAGGGCTGTTCTGTGCTACGAGGAGATTATCTGGCTTTGGGGGAGGGGACTATTCTGTGCTATGGGGAGGTGATCTGGCTGTGGGGGAGAGGGCTATTCTGTGCTATGGGGAGATGATCTGGCTGTGGGGGAGAGGGCTATTCTGTGCTATGGGGAGATGATCTTGGTGTGCGGGAGCGGGCTATTCTGTGCTATGGGGAGATGATCTTGGTGTGCGGGAGAGGGCTATTCTGTGCTATGGGGAGATTATCTGGCTGTGGGGGTGAGGTCTATTCTGTGCTATGGGGAGATGATCTGGCTGTGGGGGAGAGGGCTATTCTGTGCTATGGGGAGATGATCTGTGTGTGGGGGAGAGGGCTATTCTGAGCTATGGGGATATGATCAGTGTGTGGGGGGAGAGGGCTATTCTGTGCTATGGGGAGATGATCTGGCTGTGGGGGAGAGAGCTATTCTGTGCTATGGGGAGATGATCAGTTTGTGGTTAGAGGGCTATTCTGTGCTATGGGGAGATGATGTGGCTGTGGGGGAGAGGGCTATTCTGTGCTATGGGGAGATGATCTGGCTGTGAGGGAGAGGGCTATTCAGTGCTATGGGGAGATGATCTGGCTGTGGGGGAGAGAGCTATTCTGTGCTATGGGGAGATGATCTGTGTGTGGGGGAGAGGACTATTCTGTGCTACGGGGAGATGATCTGTGTGTGGCGGAGAGGACTATTCTGTGCTACGGGGAGATGAAGATCTGTGGAGGGGAGATGATCTGTATGTGGTGGAGAGGGTTATTCTGTGCAATGGGGAGATCTGTGTGTGGGGGAGAGGGCTACTCTATGCTATGGCGAGATGACTTGTGTGTGGGGGAGAGGACTATTCTGTGCTATGGGGAGATGATCTGTGTGTGGGGAAGAGGGCTGTTCTGTGCTATGGGGAGATGATCTGGCTGTGGGGGAGAGGGCTATTCTGTGCTATGTGGAGATGATGTTGCTGTGGGGGAGAGGGCTATTCTGTGCTATGGGGAGATGATCTGTTTGTGGGGGAGAGGACTTTTCTGGGCTATAAGAGGATGATCTGTGTGTGGGGGAGAGGGTTATTCTGTGCTAAGGTGAGATAATGATCTGTCGGGGAGAGGGCTATTCTGTACTATTGGGAGATGATCTGTGTGTGGGGGAGAGGGCTATTCTGTGCTATGGGGAGATGATCTGTGAGTGGGGGAGAGGGTTATTATGTGCTATGGGGAGATGATCTGTGTGTGGGGGGAGAGGGCTATTCTGTGCTATGGGGAGATGATCTGGCTGTGGGGGAGAGAGCTATTCTTTGCTATGGGGAGATGATCTGTGTGTGGGGGAGAGGACTATTCTGTGCTATGGGGAGATGATCTGTGTGTGGTGGAGAGGGGTATTCTGTGCTATGGGGAGATTATCTGTGTGTGGGGGAGAGGGGCTATTCTGTGCTATGGGGAGATGATCTGGCTGTGGGGGAAAGGGCTATTCTGTGCTATGAGGAGATGATCTGGCTGTGGGGGAGAGGGCTATTCTGTGCTACGGGGAGATCATGTGGCTGTGGGGGAGAGGGCAATTCTGGGCTATGGGGAGATGATCTGGCTGTGGGGGAGAGGGCTATTCTGTGCTACGGAGCGATGATCTGTGTGTTGGGGCATAGGCTATTCTGTGCTATGGGTAGATAATCTGTGTGTGGGGGACAGGTCTATTCTGTGCTATGGGGAGATGATGTGACTGTGGGGGAGATGGCTATTCTGTGCTACGGGGAGATGATCTGTCTGCGGGGGAGAGGGCTATTCTGTGCTATGGGGAGATGATGTGGCTGTGGGGGAGAGGGCTATTCTGTGCTACGGGGAGATGATCTGGCTGTGGGGGAGAGGGCAATTCTGGGCTATGGGGAGATGATCTGGCTGTGGGGGAGAGAGCTATTCTGTGCTATGGGGAGATGATCTGTGTGTGGGGGAGAGGACTATTCTGTGCTACGGGGAGATGATCTGTGTGTGGGGGAAAGGGGTATTCTGTGCTATGGGGAGATAATCTGTGTATGGGGGAGAGGGGCTATTCTGTGCTAAGGTGAGATGATCTGGCTGTGGGGGAGAGGGCTATTCCGTGCTACGGGGAGATGATCTGGCTGTGGGGGAGAGGGCTATTCTGTGCTAAGGGGAAATGATCTGTGTGTGGGGGAGAGGGCTATTCTGTGCTATAAGAGGATGATCTGTGTGTGGGGGAGAGGACTATTCTGTGCTATAAGAGGATGATCTCTATGTGGGAGAGTATTTCTATTCTGTGCTCAGGGGAGATAATGATCTGTGGGGGAGGGGGGCTATTCTGTGCTAAGGTGAGATAATGATCTGTCGGGGAGAGGGCTATTCTCTACTATTGGAAGATGATCTGTGTGTGGGGGAGAGGGATATTCTTTGTGCTATGGGGAGATGATCTGTGTGTGGGGGAGAGTGCTATTCTGTGCTATGGGGAGATGATCTGTATGTGGGGGGAGAGGGCTATTCTGTGCTATGGGGAGATGATCTGGCTGTGGGGGAGACGGCTATTCTGTGCTACGGGAAGATGATCTGGCTGTGGGGAGAGGGTATTCTGTGCTACGTGGAGATGATGTGGTTGTGGGGGAGAGGGCTATTCTGTGCTACGGGGAGATGATCTGGCTGTGGGGGAGAGTGCTATTCTGTGCTATTTGGAGATGATCTGACTGTGGGGGAGATGGCTATTCTGTGCTATGGGAAGATGATCTGTGTGTGGCGGAGAAGTCTATTCTGTGCTACAGGAAGATGATCTGTGTGTGAGGGAGAGGGCTATTCTGTGCTATGGGGAGATGATCTGTATGTGGGGGAGAGGGCTATTCTGTGCTACAGGAAGATGATCTGTGTGTGAGGGAGAGAGCTATTCTGTGCTACGGGAAGATGATCTGTGTGTGGGGGTGAGGGCTATTCTGTGCTATGAGGAGATGATCTGTGTGTGGGGGAGTGGGTTATTCTGTGCTATGGGGAGATGATCTGGCTGTGGGGGAGAGGACTATTCTGTCCTATGGGGATATGATCTGGCTTTGGGGGAGAGAGCTATTCTGTGCTATGGGGATATGATCTGTGTGTGGGGTTGAGAGCTATTCTGTGCTATAGGGAGATGATCTGGCTGTGAGGGAGAGGGCTATTCTGTGCTATGCGGAGATGGTCTAGTTGTGGGGGAGAGGGGCTATTCTGTGCTATAGGGAGATGATCTGTTATTTCTGGAGAGGACTATTCTGTGCTATGAGGTGATCTGGCTGTGGGGGAGAGGGCTTTTCTTTGCTATGGGGAGATGATCTGTGTGTGGGGTTGAGGGCTATTCTGCGCTATGGGGAGATGATCTGTGTGTGGCGTTGAGAGCTATTCTGTGCTATGGGGAGATGATCTGGCTGTGGGGGAGAGGGCTATTCTGTGCTACGGGGAGATTATCTGGGTGTGGGGGAGGGGGCTATTCTGTGCTATGGTTAGATGATCTGTGTGTGGGGGAGACGGCTATTCTGTGCTATGGGGAGATGATCTGGCTGTGAGGGAGAGGGCTATTCTGTGCTATGGGGAGATGGTCTAGTTGTGGGGGAGGGGGCTATTCTGTGGTATGGGGAGATGATCTGTGTGTGGGGGAGAGGGCTATTCTGTGCTATGGCGAGCTGATCTGTGTGTGAGGGAGTGGGCTATTCTGTGCTAAGGTGAGATGATCTGTGTGTGATGGAGAGGGCTATTCTGTGCTATGGGGAGATGATCTTGCTGTTGAGGAGCGAACTATTCTGTTGCTATGGGGAGATGATCTGTGTGTGGGTCAGGGGGCTATTCTGTGCTATGGGGAAATGATCTGTGTTTGGGGTAGAGGGATATTCTGTGCTACGGTGAGATTATCTGGCTGTGGGGGAGAGGGCTCTTCTGTGCTATGGGGAGATGATCTGTGGGTGGGTCAGGGGGCTATTCTGTGCTATGGGGAAATGATCTGTGTTTGGGGTAGAGGGATATTCTGTGCTACGGTGAGATTATCTGGCTGTGGGAGAGAGGGCTATTCTGTGCTATGGGGAGATGATCTGTGTGTGGTGGAGAGGCTATTCTGTGCTATGGGGAGATGATCTGCGTGTGGTGGAGAGGGCTATTCTGTGCTACGGGAGACGATCTGTGTGTGGGGGAGAGAGCTATTCTGTGCTACGGGGAGAAGATTTGGCTGTGGGGGAGAGGGCTATTCTGTGCTACGGGGAAATGTTCAGTGTGTGGGGGAGAGGGCTATTCTGTGCTGTGGGGACATGGTCTGTGTGTGGTGTAGAGGGCTATTCTGTGCTACGGGGAGATGATCTGGCTGTGGGGGAGAGGGCTATTCTGTACCACGGGGAGATGATATGTGTATGGGGAGAGGGCTATTCTGTGCTATGGGGAGATGATCTGTGTGTGGGGGAGAGGGCTATTCTGTGCTATGGGGAGATGATCTGTGTGTGGGGGTGAGGGATATTCTGTGCTACGGGGAGATGATCTGTGTGTGGTGGAGAGGGCTATTCTGTGCAGTGGGGAGATGATCTGTGTGTGGGGGAGAGGGCTATTCTGTGCTACTGGGAGATGATCTGTGTGTGGTGGAGAGGGCTATTCTGTGCTGTGGGGAGATGATCTGTTTGTGGGGGAGAGGGCTATTCTGTGCTATGGGGAGATCTGTGTGTGGTGGAGAGGGCTATTCTGTGCTACGGGGAGATGATCTGTGTGTGGGGAAGTGAGCTATTCTGTGCTAGTGGGAGATGATCTGGCTGTTGGGGAGAGTACTATTCTGTGCTATGGGGAGATGATCTGGCTGTGGGGGAGAGGGCTATTCTGTGTTACGGGGAGATGATCTGTGTGTGGGGGAGAGGGCTATTCTGTGCTGTGGGGAGATGATCTGTGTGTGGGTGAGAGGGCTATTCTGTGCTATGGGGAGATGATCTGTGTGTGGGGGAGAGGTCTCTTCTGTGCTACTGGGAGATGATCTGGCTGTGGGGGAGAGGGCTATTCTGTGCTATGGGGAGATGATCTGGCTGTGGGGAGAGAGCTATTCTGTGCCACGGGGAGATGATATGTGTATGGGGAGAGGGCTATTCTGTGCTATGGGGAGATGATCTGTGTGTGGGGGAGAGGGCTATTCTGTGCTATGGTGAGATGATCTGTGTGTGGGGGAGAGGGCTATTCTGTGATGTGGGGAGATGATCTGTGTGTGGGGGAGAGGGCTATTCTGTGCTGTGGGGAGATGATCTGTGTGTGGTGGAGTGGGCTATTCTGTGCTGTGGGGAGATGATCTGTGTGTGGGGGAGAGGGCTATTCTGTGCTAGTGGGAGATGATCTGGCTGTTGGGAAGAGGTCTATTCTGTGCTATGGGGAGATGATCTGGTTGTGGGGGAGAAGGCTATTCTGTGCTATGGGGAGATGATCTGTGTGTGGGGGAGAGGGCTATTCTGTGCTATGGGAAGATGATCTGTGTGTGGGGGAGAGGGCTATTCTGTGCTATTGGGAGATGATATGTGTATGGGGAGAGGGCTATTCTGTGCTATGGGGAGATGATCTGTGTGTGGGGGAGAGGGCTCTTCTGTGCTATGGGGAGATGATCTGTGTGTGGGGGAGAGAGCTATTCTGTGCTGTGGGGAGATGATCTGTGTTTGGGGTAGAGGGATATTCTGTGCTATGGGAAGATGATCTGTGTGTGGGTGAGAGGGGGTATTCTATACAGTGGGGAGATGATCTGGCTGTGGTGGAGAGGGCTATTCTTTACTACGGGGAGATGATCTGTGTGTGGGGGAGAGAGCTATTCTGTGCTACGGGGAGATGATCTGGCTGTGGGGGAGAGGGCTATTCTGTGCTGTGGGGAGATGATCTGTGTGTGGGGGAGAGGGCTATTCTTTGCTGTGGGGAGATGGTCTGTGTGTGGTGTAGAGGGCTATTCTGTGCTATGGGGAGATGATGCTGTGGGGGAGAGGGCTATTCTGTGCTATGGGGAGATGACATGTGTATGGGGAGAGGGCTATTCTGTGCTATGCGGAGATGATCTTTGTGTGGGGGAGAGGGCTATTCTGTGCTATGGGCAGATGATCTGTGTGTCTGGGAGAGGGCTATTCTGTGCTACTGGGAGCTGATCTGTGTGTGTTGGAGAGGGCTATTCTGTGCTGTGGGGAGATGATCTGTGTGTGGGGGAGAGGGCTATTCTGTGCTGTGGGGAGATGATCTGTGTGTGGTGGAGAGGGCTATTCTGTACTGTGGGGAGATGATCTGTGTGTGGGGGAGAGGGCTATTCTGTGCTATGGGGAGATTATCTGTGTGTTTTTGGAGAGGGCTATTCTGTGCTACGGGGAGATGATCTGTGTGTGGGGGAGAGGGCTATTCTGTGCTATGGGGATATGATCTGGCTGTGGGGGAGGGGGCTATTCTGTGCTATGGGGAGATGATCTGTGTGTGGGAGAGAGGGCTATTCTGTGCTATGGGGAGATTGTCTAGTTGTGGGGGAGAGGGCTATTCTGTGCTATGGGGAGATGATCTGTGTGTGCTGGAGAGGGCTATAATGTGCTATGGGGACATGATATGGCTTTGGGGGAGGGGACTATTCTGTGCTATGGGGAGGTGATCTGGCTGTGGGGGAGAGGGCTATTCTGTGCTATGCGGAGATGATCTGTGTGTGCGGGAGAGGGCTATTCTGTGCTATGGGGAGATGATCTGGCTGTGAGGGAGAGGTCTATTCTGTGCTATGGGGAGATGGTCTAGTTCTGGGGGAGAGGGCTATTCTGTGCTATGGGGAGATGATCTGACTGTGATGGAGAGGGCTATTCTGTGCTTTGGGAAGATGATCTGTGTGTGGCGGAGAAGTCTATTTTGTGCTAAGGGGAGATGATCTGTGTGTGGGGGAGAGGGCTATTCTGTGCTACAGGAAGATGATCTGTGTGTGAGGGAGAGGGCTATTCTGTACTATGGGGAGATGATCTGTATGTGGGGGAGAGAGCTATTCTGTGCTACGGGAACATGATCTGTGTGTGGGGGTGAGGGCTATTCTGTGCTACGAGGAGATGATCTGTGTGTGGGGGAGTGGGTTATTCTGTGCTATGGGGAGATGATCTGGCTGTGGGGGAGAGGGCTATTCTGTGCTATGGGGATATGATCTGGCTTTGGGGGAGAGGGCTTTTCTTTGCTATGGGGAGATGATCTGTCTGTGTGGGAGAAGGCTATTCTGTGCTATGGGGATATGATCTGTGTGTGGGGGAGAGGGCTATTCTGTGCTACGGGGAGGTGATCTGTGTGTGCTGAAGAGGGCTATAATGTGCTATGGGGAGATGATATGGCTTTGGGGGAGGGGACTATTCTGTGCTATGGGGAGGTGATCTGGCTGTGGGGGAGAGGGCTATTCTGTGCTATGGGGAGATGGTCTAGTTGTGGGGGAGAAGGCTATTCTGTGCTATAGGGAGATGATCTGGCTGTGGGGGAGAGGGCTATTCTGTGCTATGGGGAGATGATCTGTGTGAGTGGGGGAGAGGGCTATTCTGTGCTATGAGGAGATGATCTGTGTGCAGGAGAGGGCTATTCTTTGCTATTGGGAGATGATCTGGCTGTGGGGGAGATGGCTATTCTGTGCTATGGGGACTTGATCTGTGTGTGGTGGAGAGGGTTATTCTGTGCTATGGGGAGATGATCTGGCTGTGGAGGAGAGGGCTATTCTGTCCTATGGGGAGATGATCTGGCTGTGGGGGAGGGGGCTATTGTCTGCTATGGAGAGATGATCTTTGTGTGGGGGAAAGGGCTATTCTGTGCTATTGGGAAATGATCTGGCTGTGAGGGAGAGGGGCTATTCTGTGCTAAGGGGAGATAGTCTATTTGTGGGGAGGGGACTATTCTGTGCTATGGGGAGGTGATCTGGCTGTGGGGCAGAGGGCTATTCTGTGCTATGGGGATATGGTCTAGTTGTGGTGGAGAAGGCTATTCTGTGCTATGGGGAGAAGATCTGGCTGTGGGGGAGAGGGGCTATTCTGTGCTATGGGGAGATGATCTGGCTGTGGGGGAGAGGGCTATTCTGTGCTATGGGGAGATGATCTGGCTGTGGGGGAGAGGGCTATTCTGTGCTATGAGGAGATGATCTGTGTGCAGGAGAGGGCTATTCTTTGCTATTGGGAGATGATCTGGCTGTAGGGGAGATGCCTATTCTGTGCTATGGGGACTTGATCTGTGTGTGGTGGAGAGGGTTATTCTGTGCTATGGGGAGATGATCTGGCTGTGGAAGAGAGGGCTATTCTGTCCTATGGGGAGATGATCTGGCTGTGGGGGAGGGGGCTATTGTGTGCTATGGGGAGATGATCTGGTTGTGGGGGAGAGGGCTATTCTGTGCTACAGGAAGATGATCTCTGTGTGAGGGAGAGGGCTATTCTGTGCTATGGGGAGATGATCTGTATGTGGGGGAGAGAGCTATTCTGTGCTACAGGAAGATGATCTGTGTGTGGGGGAGAGGGCTGTTCTGTGCTACGAGGAGATTATCTGGCTTTGGGGGGGAGGGGACTATTCTGTGCTATGGGGAGGTGATCTGGCTTTGGGGGAGAGGGCTATTCTGTGCTATGGAGAGATGATCTGGCTGTGGGGGAGAGGGCTATTCTGTGCTATGGGGAGATGATCTTGGTGTGCGGGAGAGGGCTATTCTGTGCTATGGGGAGATGATCTGGCTGTGAGGGAGAGGTCTATTCTGTGCTATGGGGAGATGGTCTAGTTGTGGGGGAGAGGGCTATTCTGTGCTATGGGGAGATGATCTGACTGTGGGGGAGAGGGCTATTCTGTGCTTTGGGAAGATGATCTGTGTGTGGCGGAGAAGTCTATTTTGTGCTAAGGGGAGATGATCTGTGTGTGGGGGAGAGGGCTATTCTGTGCTACAGGAATATGATCTGTGTGTGAGGGAGAGGGCTATTCTGTGCTATGGGGAGATGATCTGTATGTGGGGGAGAGAGCTATTCTGTGCTACGGGAAGATGATCTGTGTGTGGGGGTGAGGGCTATTCTGTCCTGTGAGGAGATGATCTGTGTGTGGGGGAGTGGGTTATTCTGTGCTATGGGGAGATGATCTGGCTGTGGGGGAGAGGGCTATGCTGTGCTATGGGGATATGATCTGGCTTTGGGGGAGAGTGCTTTTCTTTGCTATGGGGAGATGATCTGTCTGTGTGGGAGAGAGCTATTCTGTGCTTTGGGGATATGATCTGTGTGTGGGCGAGAGGGCTATTCTGTGCTACGGGGAGGTCATCTATGTGTGCTGGAGAGGGCTATAATGTGCTATGGGGAGATGATTTGGCTTTGGGGGAAAGAGCTATTCTGTGCTATGGGGAGGTGATTTGGTTGTGGGGGAGAGGGCTATTCTGTGCTATGGGGAGATGGTCTAGTTGTGGGGGAGAGGGCTATTCTGTGCTATGGGGAGATGATTTGGCTGTGGGGGAGAGGGCTATTCTGTGCTATGGGGAGATGATCTGTGTGTGCGGGAGAGGGCTATTCTGTGCTATGGGGAGATGATCTGGCTGTGAGGGAGAGGGCTATTCTGTGCTATGGGGAGATGGTCTAGTTGTGGGGGAGAGGTCTATTCTGTGCTATGGGGAGATGGTCTGGCTGTGGGGGAGAGGGCTATTCTGTGCTATGGGGAGATGATCTGGCTGTGGTGGAGAGGGCTATTCTGTGCTATGGGGAGATGGTCTAGTTGTGGGCGAGAGGTCTATTCTGTGCTATGGGGAGATGGTCTAGTTGTGCGGGAGAGGGCTATTCTGTGCTATGGGGAGATGATCTGACTGTGGGGGAGAGGGCTATTCTGTGCTATGGGAAGATGATCTGTGTGTGGCGGAGAAGTCTATTCTGTGCTACAGGAAGATGATCTGTGTGTGAGGGAGAGGGCTATTCTGTGCTATGGGGAGATGATCTGTATTTGGGGGAGAGAGCTATTCTGTGCTACGGGAAGATGATCTGTGTGTGGGGGTGAGGGCTATTCTGTGCTATGAGGAGATGATCTGTGTGTGGGGGAGTGGGTTATTCTGTGCTATGGGGAGATGATCTGGCTGTGGGGGAGAGGACTATTCTGTGCTATGGGGATATGATCTGGCTTTGGGGGAGAGGGCTATTCTGTGCTATGGGGATATGATCTGTGTGTGGGGGAGAGGGCTATTCTGTGCTATAGGGAGATGATCTGGCTGTGAGGGAGAGGGCTATTCTGTGCTATGCGGAGATGGTCTAGTTGTGGGGGAGAGGGGCTATTCTGTGCTATAGGGAGATGATCTGTTATTTCTGGAGAGGGCTTTTCTTTGCTATGGGGAGATGATCTGTGTGTGGGGTTGAGGGCTTTTCTGCGCTATGGGGAGATGAACTGTGTGTGGCGTTGAGAGCTATTCTGTGCTATGGGGAGATGATCTGGCTGTGGGGGAGAGGGCTATTCTGTGCTATGGGGAGATGATCTGTGTGTGGGGAAGAGGTCTCTTCTGTGCTACTGGGAGATGATCTGGCTGTGGGGGAGAGTGCTATTCTGTGCTATGGGGAGATGATCTGGCTGTGGGGAGAGAGCTATTCTGTGCCACGGGGAGATGATATGTGTATGGGGAGAGGGCTATTCTGTGCTATGGGGAGATGATCTGTGTGTGGGGGAGAGGGCTATTCTGTGCTATGGTGAGATGATCTGTGTGTGGGGGAGAGGGCTATTCTGTGATGTGGGGAGATGATCTGTGTGTGGGGGAGAGGGCTATTCTGTGCTGTGGGGAGATGATCTGTGTGTGGTGGAGTGGGCTATTCTGTGCTGTGGGGAGATGATCTGTGTGTGGGGGAGAGGTCTATTCTGTGCTAGTGGGAGATGATCTGGCTGTGAGGGAGAGGTCTATTCTGTGCTATGGGGAGATGGTCTAGTTGTGGGGGAGAGGGCTATTCTGTGCTAAGGGGAGATGATCTGACTGTGGGGGAGAGGGCTATTCTGTGCTTTGGGAAGATGATCTGTGTGTGGCGGAGAAGTCTATTTTGTGCTAAGGGGAGATGATCTGTGTGTGGGGGAGAGGGCTATTCTGTGCTACAGGAAGATGATCTGTGTGTGAGGGAGAGGGCTATTCTGTGCTATGGGGAGATGATCTGTATGTGGGGGAGAGAGCTATTCTGTGCTACGGGAAGATGATCTGTGTGTGGGGGTGAGGGCTATTCTGTGCTGTGAGGAGATGATCTGTGTGTGGGGGAGTGGGTTATTCTGTGCTATGGGGAGATGATCTGGCTGTGGGGGAGAGGGCTATGCTGTGCTATGGGGATATGATCTGGCTTTGGGGGAGAGTGCTTTTCTTTGCTATGGGGAGATGATCTGTCTGTGTGGGAGAGAGCTATTCTGTGCTTTGGGGATATGATCTGTGTGTGGGCGAGAGGGCTATTCTGTGCTACGGGGAGGTCATCTATGTGTGCTGGAGAGGGCTATAATGTGCTATGGGGAGATGATTTGGCTTTGGGGGAGGGGACTATTCTGTGCTATGGGGAGGTGATCTGGTTGTGAGGGAGAGGGCTATTCTGTGCTATGGGGAGATGGTCTAGTTGTGGGGGAGAGGGCTATTCTGTGCTATGGGGAGATGATTTGGCTGTGGGGGAGAGGGCTATTCTGTGCTATGGAGAGATGATCTGTGTGTGCGGGAGAGGGCTATTCTGTGCTATGGGGAGATGATCTGGCTGTGAGGGAGAGGGCTATTCTGTGCTATGGGGAGATGGTCTAGTTGTGGGGGAGAGGTCTATTCTGTGCTATGGGGAGATGGTCTGGCTGTGGGGGAGAGGGCTATTCTGTGCTATGGGGAGATGATCTGGCTGTGGTGGAGAGGGCAATTCTGTGCTATGGGGAGATGGTCTAGTTGTGGGGGAGAAGTCTATTCTGTGCTATGGGGAGATGGTCTAGTTGTGCGGGAGAGGGCTATTCTGTGCTATGGGGAGATGATCTGACTGTGGGGGAGAGGGCTATTCTGTGCTATGGGAAGATGATCTGTGTGTGGCGGAGAAGTCTATTCTGTGCTACAGGAAGATGATCTGTGTGTGAGGGAGAGGGCTATTCTGTGCTATGGGGAGATGATCTGTATTTGGGGGAGAGAGCTATTCTGTGCTACGGGAAGATGATCTGTGTGTGGGGGTGAGGGCTATTCTGTGCTATGAGGAGATGATCTGTGTGTGGGGGAGTGGGTTATTCTGTGCTATGGGGAGATGATCTGGCTGTGGGGGAGAGGACTATTCTGTGCTATGGGGATATGATCTGGCTTTGGGGGAGAGGGCTATTCTGTGCTATGGGGATATGATCTGTGTGTGGGGGAGAGGGCTATTCTGTGCTATAGGGAGATGATCTGGCTGTGAGGGAGAGGGCTATTCTGTGCTATGCGGAGATGGTCTAGTTGTGGGGGAGAGGGGCTATTCTGTGCTATAGGGAGATGATCTGTTATTTCTGGAGAGGGCTTTTCTTTGCTATGGGGAGATGATCTGTGTGTGGGGTTGAGGGCTTTTCTGCGCTATGGGGAGATGATCTGTGTGTGGCGTTGAGAGCTATTCTGTGCTATGGGGAGATGATCTGGCTGTGGGGGAGAGGGCTATTCTGTGCTATGGGGAGATTATCTGGGTGTGGGGGAGGGGGCTATTCTGTGCTATGGTTAGATGATCTGTGTGTGGGGGAGACGGCTATTCTGTGCTAAGGGGAGATGATCTGGCTGTGAGGGAGAGGGCTATTCTGTGCTATGGGGAGATGGTCTAGTTTCGGGGGAGGGGGCTATTCTGTGCTATGGGGAGATGATCTGTGTGTGGGGGAGAGGGCTATTCTGTGCTATGGCGAGATGATCTGTGTGTGAGGGAGTGGGCAATTCTGTGCTAAGGGGAGATGATCTGTGTGTGATGGAGAGGGCTATTCTGTGCTATGGGGAGATGATCTTGCTGTTGAGGAGGGGACTATTCTTTTGCTATGGGGAGATGATCTGTGTGTGGGGGAGAGGGCTATTCTGTGCTACGGAGAGCTGATCTGTGTGTGTTGGAGAGGGCTATTCTGTGCTGTGGGGAGATGATCTGTGTGTGGGGGAGAGGGCTATTCTGTGCTGTGGGGAGATGATCTGTGTGTGGTGGAGAGGGCTATTCTGTGCTGTGGGGAAATGATCTGTGTGTGGGGGAGAGGGCTATTCTGTGCTATGGGGAGATGATCTGTGTGTTTTTGGAGAGGGCTATTCTGTGCTACGGGGAGATGATCTGTGTGTGGGGGAGAGGGCTATTCTGTGCTATGGGGATATGATCTGGCTGTGGGAGAGAGGGCTATTTTGTGCTATGGGGAGATTGTCTAGTTGTGGGGGAGAGGGCTATTCTGTGCTATGGGGAGATGATCTGTGTGTGCTGGAGAGGGCTATAATGTGCTATGGGGAGATGATATGGATTTGGGGGAGGGGGCTATTCTGTGATATGGGGAGATGATCTGACTGTGGGGGAGAGGGCTATTCTGTGCTATGGGAAGATGATCTGTGTGTGGGGGAGAAGTCTATTTTGTGCTACGGGGAGATGATCTGTGTGTGGGGGACAGGGCTATTCTGTGCTACAGGAAGATGATCTCTGTGTGAAGGAGAGGGCTATTCTGTGCTATGGGGAGATGATCTGTATGTGGGGGAGAGAGCTATTCTGTGCTACGGGAAGATGATCTGTGTGTGGGGGTGAGGGCTATTCTGTTCTATAAGGAGATGATCTGTGTGTGGGGGAGGGTGCTGTTCTGTGCTACGAGGAGATTATATGGCTGTGGGGGAGAAGGCTATTCTGTGCTATGGGGAGATGATCTGGCTGTGGGGGAGGGGGCTATTCTGTGCTATGGGGAGATGATCTATGTGTGGGAGAGAGGGCTATTCTGTGCTATTGGGAGATTGTCTAGTTGTGGGGGAGAGGGCTATTCTGTGCTATGGGGAGATGATCTGTGTGTGCTGGAGAGGGCTATAATGTGCTATGGGGAGATGATATGGCTTTGGGAGAGGGGACTATTCTGTGCTATGGGGAGGTGATCTGGCTGTGGGGGAGAGGGCTATTCTGTGCTATGGGGAGATGGTCTAGTTGTGGGGGAGAGGGCTATTCTGTGCTATGGGGAGATGATCTGGCTGTGGGGGAGAGGGCTATTCTGTGCTATGGGGAGATGATCTGTGTGTGCGGGAGAGGGCTATTCTGTGCTATGGGGAGGTGATCTGGCTGTGAGGGAGAGGTCTATTCTGTGCTATGGGGAGATGGTCTAGTTGTGGGGGAGAGGGCTATTCTGTGCTATGGGGAGATGATCTGACTGTGGGGGAGATGGCTATTCTGTGCTTTGGGAAGATGATCTGTGTGTGGCGGAGAAGTCTATTTTGTGCTAAGGGGAGATGATCTGTGTGTGGGGGAGAGGGCTATTCTGTGCTACAGGAAGATGATCTGTGTGTGAGGGAGAGGGCTATTCTGTGCTATGGGGAGATGATCTGTATGTGGGGGAGAGAGCTATTCTGTGCTACGGGAAGATGATCTGTGTGTGGGGGTGAGGGCTATTCTGTGCTATGAGGAGATGATCTGTGTGTGGGGGAGTGGGTTATTCTGTGCTATGGGGAGATGATCTGGCTGTGGGGGAGAGGGCTATTCTGTGCTATGGGGATATGATCTGGCTTTGGGGGAGAGTGCTTTTCTTTGCTATGGGGAGATGATCTGTCTGTGTGGGAGAAGGCTATTCTGTGCTTTGGGGATATGATCTGTGTGTGGGGGAGAGGGCTATTCTGTGCTACGGGGAGGTCATCTGTGTGTGCTGGAGAGGGCTATTGTGTGCTATGGGGAGATGATTTGGCTGTGGGGGAGAGGGCTATTCTGTGCTATGGGGAGAAGATCTGTGTGTGCGGGAGAGGGCTATTCTGTGCTATGGGGAGATGATCTGGCTGTGAGGGAGAGGGCTATTCTGTGCTATGGGGAGATGGTCTAGTTGTGGGGGAGAGGTCTATTCTGTGCTATGGGGAGATGGTCTGGCTGTGGGGGAGAGGGCTATTCTGTGCTATGGGGAGATTATCTGTGTGTGCAGGAGAGGGCTATTCTGTGCTATGGGGAGATGATCTGGCTGTGAGGGAGAGGGCTATTCTGTGCTATGGGGAGATGGTCTAGTTGTGGAGGAGAGGGCTATTCTGTGCTATGGGGAGATGATCTGGCTGTGGGGGAGAGGGCTATTCTGTGCTATGGGGAGATGGTCTAGTTGTGGGGGAGAGGTCTATTCTGTGCTATGGGGAGATGGTCTAGTTGTGGGGGAGAGGGCTATTCTGTGCTATGGGGAGATGATCTGACTGTGGGGGAGAGGGCTATTCTGTGCTATGGGAAGATGATCTGTGTGTGGCGGAGAAGTCTATTCTGTGCTACAGGAAGATGATCTGTGTGTGAGGGAGAGGGCTATTCTGTGCTATGGGGAGATGATCTGTATGTGGGGGAGAGAGCTATTCTGTGCTACGGGAAGATGATCTGTGTGTGGGGGTGAGGGCTCTTCTGTGCTATGAGGAGATGATCTGTGTGTGGGGGAGTGGGTTATTCTGTGCTATGGGGAGATGATCTGGCTGTGGGGGAGAGGGCTATTCTGTGCTATGGGCAGATGGTCTAGTTGTGGTGGAGAGGGCTATTCTGTGCTATGGGGAGATGATCTGTGTGTGTGGGAGAGGGCTATTCTGTGCTATGGGAGATGATCTGGCTGTGAGGGAAAGGGCTATTCTGTGCTATGGGGAGATGGTCTAGTTGTGGGGGAGAGGGCTATTCTGTGATATGGGGAGATGATCTGACTGTGGGGGAGAGGGCTATTCTGTGCTATGGGAAGATGATCTGTGTGTGGGGTAGAAGTCTATTTTGTGCTACGGGGAGATGATCTGTGTGTGGGGGAGAGGGCTATTCTGTGCTACAGGAAGATGATCTCTGTGTGAAGGAGAGGGCTATTCTGTGCTATGGGGAGATGATCTGTATGTGGGGGAGAGAGCTATTCTGTGCTACGGGAAGATGATCTGTGTGTGGGGGTGAGGGCTATTCTGTCCTGTGAGGAGATGATCTGTGTGTGGGGGAGTGGGTTATTCTGTGCTATGGGGAGATGATCTGGCTGTGGGGGAGAGGGCTATGCTGTGCTATGGGGATATGATCTGGCTTTGGGGGAGAGTGCTTTTCTTTGCTATGGGGAGATGATCTGTCTGTGTGGGAGAGAGCTATTCTGTGCTTTGGGGATATGATCTGTGTGTGGGTGAGAGGGCTATTCTGTGCTACGGGGAGGTCATCTATGTGTGCTGGAGAGGGCTATAATGTGCTATGGGGAGATGATTTGGCTTTGGGGGAAAGAGCTATTCTGTGCTATGGGGAGGTGATTTGGTTGTGGGGGAGAGGGCTATTCTGTGCTATGGGGAGATGATCTGTGTGTGCGGGAGAGGGCTATTCTGTGCTATGGGGAGATGATCTGGCTGTGAGGGAGAGGGCTATTCTGTGCTATGGGGAGATGGTCTAGTTGTGGGGGAGAGGTCTATTCTGTGCTATGGGGAGATGGTCTGGCTGTGGGGGAGAGGGCTATTCTGTGCTATGGGGAGATGATCTGGCTGTGGTGGAGAGGGCTATTCTGTGCTATGGGGAGATGGTCTAGTTGTGGGCGAGAGGTCTATTCTGTGCTATGGGGAGATGGTCTAGTTGTGCGGGAGAGGGCTATTCTGTGCTATGGGGAGATGATCTGACTGTGGGGGAGAGGGCTATTCTGTGCTATGGGAAGATGATCTGTGTGTGGCGGAGAAGTCTATTCTGTGCTACAGGAAGATGATCTGTGTGTGAGGGAGAGGGCTATTCTGTGCTATGGGGAGATGATCTGTATTTGGGGGAGAGAGCTATTCTGTGCTACGGGAAGATGATCTGTGTGTGGGGGTGAGGGCTATTCTGTGCTATGAGGAGATGATCTGTGTGTGGGGGAGTGGGTTATTCTGTGCTATGGGGAGATGATCTGGCTGTGGGGGAGAGGACTATTCTGTGCTATGGGGATATGATCTGGCTTTGGGGGAGAGGGCTATTCTGTGCTATGGGGATATGATCTGTGTGTGGGGGAGAGGGCTATTCTGTGCTATAGGGAGATGATCTGGCTGTGAGGGAGAGGGCTATTCTGTGCTATGCGGAGATGGTCTAGTTGTGGGGGAGAGGGGCTATTCTGTGCTATAGGGAGATGATCTGTTATTTCTGGAGAGGGCTTTTCTTTGCTATGGGGAGATGATCTGTGTGTGGGGTTGAGGGCTTTTCTGCGCTATGGGGAGATGAACTGTGTGTGGCGTTGAGAGCTATTCTGTGCTATGGGGAGATGATCTGGCTGTGGGGGAGAGGGCTATTCTGTGCTATGGGGAGATTATCTGGGTGTGGGGGAGGGGGCTATTCTGTGCTATGGGGAGATGATCTGTGTGTGGGGGAGAGGTCTCTTCTGTGCTACTGGGAGATGATCTGGCTGTGGGGGAGAGTGCTATTCTGTGCTATGGGGAGATGATCTGGCTGTGGGGAGAGAGCTATTCTGTGCCACGGGGAGATGATATGTGTATGGGGAGAGGGCTATTCTGTGCTATGGGGAGATGATCTGTGTGTGGGGGAGAGGGCTATTCTGTGCTATGGTGAGATGATCTGTGTGTGGGGGAGAGGGCTATTCTGTGATGTGGGGAGATGATCTGTGTGTGGGGGAGAGGGCTATTCTGTGCTGTGGGGAGATGATCTGTGTGTGGTGGAGTGGGCTATTCTGTGCTGTGGGGAGATGATCTGTGTGTGGGGGAGAGGTCTATTCTGTGCTAGTGGGAGATGATCTGGCTGTGAGGGAGAGGTCTATTCTGTGCTATGGGGAGATGGTCTAGTTGTGGGGGAGAGGGCTATTCTGTGCTAAGGGGAGATGATCTGACTGTGGGGGAGAGGGCTATTCTGTGCTTTGGGAAGATGATCTGTGTGTGGCGGAGAAGTCTATTTTGTGCTAAGGGGAGATGATCTGTGTGTGGGGGAGAGGGCTATTCTGTGCTACAGGAAGATGATCTGTGTGTGAGGGAGAGGGCTATTCTGTGCTATGGGGAGATGATCTGTTTGTGGGGGAGAGAGCTATTCTGTGCTACGGGAAGATGATCTGTGTGTGGGGGTGAGGGCTATTCTGTGCTGTGAGGAGATGATCTGTGTGTGGGGGAGTGGGTTATTCTGTGCTATGGGGAGATGATCTGGCTGTGGGGGAGAGGGCTATGCTGTGCTATGGGGATATGATCTGGCTTTGGGGGAGAGTGCTTTTCTTTGCTATGGGGAGATGATCTGTCTGTGTGGGAGAGAGCTATTCTGTGCTTTGGGGATATGATCTGTGTGTGGGCGAGAGGGCTATTCTGTGCTACGGGGAGGTCATCTATGTGTGCTGGAGAGGGCTATAATGTGCTATGGGGAGATGATTTGGCTTTGGGGGAGGGGACTATTCTGTGCTATGGGGAGGTGATCTGGTTGTGAGGGAGAGGGCTATTCTGTGCTATGGGGAGATGGTCTAGTTGTGGGGGAGAGGGCTATTCTGTGCTATGGGGAGATGATTTGGCTGTGGGGGAGAGGGCTATTCTGTGCTATGGAGAGATGATCTGTGTGTGCGGGAGAGGGCTATTCTGTGCTATGGGGAGATGATCTGGCTGTGAGGGAGAGGGCTATTCTGTGCTATGGGGAGATGGTCTAGTTGTGGGGGAGAGGTCTATTCTGTGCTATGGGGAGATGGTCTGGCTGTGGGGGAGAGGGCTATTCTGTGCTATGGGGAGATGATCTGGCTGTGGTGGAGAGGGCAATTCTGTGCTATGGGGAGATGGTCTAGTTGTGGGGGAGAAGTCTATTCTGTGCTATGGGGAGATGGTCTAGTTGTGCGGGAGAGGGCTATTCTGTGCTATGGGGAGATGATCTGACTGTGGGGGAGAGGGCTATTCTGTGCTATGGGAAGATGATCTGTGTGTGGCGGAGAAGTCTATTCTGTGCTACAGGAAGATGATCTGTGTGTGAGGGAGAGGGCTATTCTGTGCTATGGGGAGATGATCTGTATTTGGGGGAGAGAGCTATTCTGTGCTACGGGAAGATGATCTGTGTGTGGGGGTGAGGGCTATTCTGTGCTATGAGGAGATGATCTGTGTGTGGGGGAGTGGGTTATTCTGTGCTATGGGGAGATGATCTGGCTGTGGGGGAGAGGACTATTCTGTGCTATGGGGATATGATCTGGCTTTGGGGGAGAGGGCTATTCTGTGCTATGGGGATATGATCTGTGTGTGGGGGAGAGGGCTATTCTGTGCTATAGGGAGATGATCTGGCTGTGAGGGAGAGGGCTATTCTGTGCTATGCGGAGATGGTCTAGTTGTGGGGGAGAGGGGCTATTCTGTGCTATAGGGAGATGATCTGTTATTTCTGGAGAGGGCTTTTCTTTGCTATGGGGAGATGATCTGTGTGTGGGGTTGAGGGCTTTTCTGCGCTATGGGGAGATGATCTGTGTGTGGCGTTGAGAGCTATTCTGTGCTATGGGGAGATGATCTGGCTGTGGGGGAGAGGGCTATTCTGTGCTATGGGGAGATTATCTGGGTGTGGGGGAGGGGGCTATTCTGTGCTATGGTTAGATGATCTGTGTGTGGGGGAGACGGCTATTCTGTGCTAAGGGGAGATGATCTGGCTGTGAGGGAGAGGGCTATTCTGTGCTATGGGGAGATGGTCTAGTTTCGGGGGGAGGGGGCTATTCTGTGCTATGGGGAGATGATCTGTGTGTGGGGGAGAGGGCTATTCTGTGCTATGGCGAGATGATCTGTGTGTGAGGGAGTGGGCAATTCTGTGCTAAGGGGAGATGATCTGTGTGTGATGGAGAGGGCTATTCTGTGCTATGGGGAGATGATCTTGCTGTTGAGGAGGGGACTATTCTTTTGCTATGGGGAGATGATCTGTGTGTGGGGGAGAGGGCTATTCTGTGCTACGGAGAGCTGATCTGTGTGTGTTGGAGAGGGCTATTCTGTGCTGTGGGGAGATGATCTGTGTGTGGGGGAGAGGGCTATTCTGTGCTGTGGGGAGATGATCTGTGTGTGGTGGAGAGGGCTATTCTGTGCTGTGGGGAAATGATCTGTGTGTGGGGGAGAGGGCTATTCTGTGCTATGGGGAGATGATCTGTGTGTTTTTGGAGAGGGCTATTCTGTGCTACGGGGAGATGATCTGTGTGTGGGGGAGAGGGCTATTCTGTGCTATGGGGATATGATCTGGCTGTGGGAGAGAGGGCTATTTTGTGCTATGGGGAGATTGTCTAGTTGTGGGGGAGAGGGCTATTCTGTGCTATGGGGAGATGATCTGTGTGTGCTGGAGAGGGCTATAATGTGCTATGGGGAGATGATATGGATTTGGGGGAGGGGACTATTCTGTGCTATGGGGAGGTGATCTGGCTGTGGGTGAGAGGGCTAATCTGTGCTATGGGGAGATGGTCTAGTTGTGGGGGAGAGGGCTATTCTGTGCTATGGGGAGATGATCTGACTGTGGGGGAGAGGGCTATTCTGTGCTATGGGAAGATGATCTGTGTGTGGGGGAGAAGTCTATTTTGTGCTACGGGGAGATGATCTGTGTGTGGGGGACAGGGCTATTCTGTGCTACAGGAAGATGATCTCTGTGTGAAGGAGAGGGCTATTCTGTGCTATGGGGAGATGATCTGTATGTGGGGGAGAGAGCTATTCTGTGCTACGGGAAGATGATCTGTGTGTGGGGGTGAGGGCTATTCTGTTCTATAAGGAGATGATCTGTGTGTGGGGGAGGGTGCTGTTCTGTGCTACGAGGAGATTATATGGCTGTGGGGGAGAAGGCTATTCTGTGCTATGGGGAGATGATCTGGCTGTGGGGGAGGGGGCTATTCTGTGCTATGGGGAGATGATCTATGTGTGGGAGAGAGGGCTATTCTGTGCTATTGGGAGATTGTCTAGTTGTGGGGGAGAGGGCTATTCTGTGCTATGGGGAGATGATCTGTGTGTGCTGGAGAGGGCTATAATGTGCTATGGGGAGATGATATGGCTTTGGGAGAGGGGACTATTCTGTGCTATGGGGAGGTGATCTGGCTGTGGGGGAGAGGGCTATTCTGTGCTATGGGGAGATGGTCTAGTTGTGGGGGAGAGGGCTATTCTGTGCTATGGGGAGATGATCTGGCTGTGGGGGAGAGGGCTATTCTGTGCTATGGGGAGATGATCTGTGTGTGCGGGAGAGGGCTATTCTGTGCTATGGGGAGGTGATCTGGCTGTGAGGGAGAGGTCTATTCTGTGCTATGGGGAGATGGTCTAGTTGTGGGGGAGAGGGCTATTCTGTGCTATGGGGAGATGATCTGACTGTGGGGGAGATGGCTATTCTGTGCTTTGGGAAGATGATCTGTGTGTGGCGGAGAAGTCTATTTTGTGCTAAGGGGAGATGATCTGTGTGTGGGGGAGAGGGCTATTCTGTGCTACAGGAAGATGATCTGTGTGTGAGGGAGAGGGCTATTCTGTGCTATGGGGAGATGATCTGTATGTGGGGGAGAGAGCTATTCTGTGCTACGGGAAGATGATCTGTGTGTGGGGGTGAGGGCTATTCTGTGCTATGAGGAGATGATCTGTGTGTGGGGGAGTGGGTTATTCTGTGCTATGGGGAGATGATCTGGCTGTGGGGGAGAGGGCTATTCTGTGCTATGGGGATATGATCTGGCTTTGGGGGAGAGTGCTTTTCTTTGCTATGGGGAGATGATCTGTCTGTGTGGGAGAAGGCTATTCTGTGCTTTGGGGATATGATCTGTGTGTGGGGGAGAGGGCTATTCTGTGCTACGGGGAGGTCATCTGTGTGTGCTGGAGAGGGCTATTGTGTGCTATGGGGAGATGATTTGGCTGTGGGGGAGAGGGCTATTCTGTGCTATGGGGAGAAGATCTGTGTGTGCGGGAGAGGGCTATTCTGTGCTATGGGGAGATGATCTGGCTGTGAGGGAGAGGGCTATTCTGTGCTATGGGGAGATGGTCTAGTTGTGGGGAAGAGGTCTATTCTGTGCTATGGGGAGATGGTCTGGCTGTGGGGGAGAGGGCTATTCTGTGCTATGGGGAGATTATCTGTGTGTGCAGGAGAGGGCTATTCTGTGCTATGGGGAGATGATCTGGCTGTGAGGGAGAGGGCTATTCTGTGCTATGGGGAGATGGTCTAGTTGTGGAGGAGAGGGCTATTCTGTGCTATGGGGAGATGATCTGGCTGTGGGGGAGAGGGCTATTCTGTGCTATGGGGAGATGGTCTAGTTGTGGGGGAGAGGTCTATTCTGTGCTATGGGGAGATGGTCTAGTTGTGGGGGAGAGGGCTATTCTGTGCTATGGGGAGATGATCTGACTGTGGGGGAGAGGGCTATTCTGTGCTATGGGAAGATGATCTGTGTGTGGCGGAGAAGTCTATTCTGTGCTACAGGAAGATGATCTGTGTGTGAGGGAGAGGGCTATTCTGTGCTATGGGGAGATGATCTGTATGTGGGGGAGAGAGCTATTCTGTGCTACGGGAAGATGATCTGTGTGTGGGGGTGAGGGCTATTCTGTTCTATAAGGAGATGATCTGTGTGTGGGGGAGGGTGCTGTTCTGTGCTACGAGGAGATTATATGGCTGTGGGGGAGAAGGCTATTCTGTGCTATGGGGAGATGATCTGGCTGTGGGGGAGGGGGCTATTCTGTGCTATGGGGAGATGATCTATGTGTGGGAGAGAGGGCTATTCTGTGCTATTGGGAGATTGTCTAGTTGTGGGGGAGAGGGCTATTCTGTGCTATGGGGAGATGATCTGTGTGTGCTGGAGAGGGCTATAATGTGCTATGGGGAGATGATATGGCTTTGGGAGAGGGGACTATTCTGTGCTATGGGGAGGTGATCTGGCTGTGGGGGAGAGGGCTATTCTGTGCTATGGGGAGATGGTCTAGTTGTGGGGGAGAGGGCTATTCTGTGCTATGGGGAGATGATCTGGCTGTCGGGGAGAGGGCTATTCTGTGCTATGGGGAGATGATCTGTGTGTGCGGGAGAGGGCTATTCTGTGCTATGGGGAGGTGATCTGGCTGTGAGGGAGAGGTCTATTCTGTGCTATGGGGAGATGGTCTAGTTGTGGGGGAGAGGGCTATTCTGTGCTATGGGGAGATGATCTGACTGTGGGGGAGATGGCTATTCTGTGCTATGGGAAGATGATCTGTGTGTGGCGGAGAAGTCTATTTTGTGCTAAGGGGAGATGATCTGTGTGTGGGGGAGAGGGCTATTCTGTGCTACAGGAAGATGATCTGTGTGTGAGGGAGAGGGCTATTCTGTGCTATGGGGAGATGATCTGTATGTGGGGGAGAGAGCTATTCTGTGCTACGGGAAGATGATCTGTGTGTGGGGGTGAGGGCTATTCTGTGCTATGAGGAGATGATCTGTGTGTGGGGGAGTGGGTTATTCTGTGCTATGGGGAGATGATCTGGCTGTGGGGGAGAGGGCTATTCTGTGCTATGGGGATATGATCTGGCTTTGGGGGAGAGTGCTTTTCTTTGCTATGGGGAGATGATCTGTCTGTGTGGGAGAAGGCTATTCTGTGCTTTGGGGATATGATCTGTGTGTGGGGGAGAGGGCTATTCTGTGCTACGGGGAGGTCATCTGTGTGTGCTGGAGAGGGCTATTGTGTGCTATGGGGAGATGATTTGGCTGTGGGGGAGAGGGCTATTCTGTGCTATGGGGAGAAGATCTGTGTGTGCGTGAGAGGGCTATTCTGTGCTATGGGGAGATGATCTGGCTGTGAGGGAGAGGGCTATTCTGTGCTATGGGGAGATGGTCTAGTTGTGGGGGAGAGGTCTATTCTGTGCTATGGGGAGATGGTCTGGCTGTGGGGGAGAGGGCTATTCTGTGCTATGGGGAGATTATCTGTGTGTGCAGGAGAGGGCTATTCTGTGCTATGGGGAGATGATCTGGCTGTGAGGGAGAGGGCTATTCTGTGCTATGGGGAGATGGTCTAGTTGTGGAGGAGAGGGCTATTCTGTGCTATGGGGAGATGATCTGGCTGTGGGGGAGAGGGCTATTCTGTGCTATGGGGAGATGGTCTAGTTGTGGGGGAGAGGTCTATTCTGTGCTATGGGGAGATGGTCTAGTTGTGGGGGAGAGGGCTATTCTGTGCTATGGGGAGATGATCTGACTGTGGGGGAGAGGGCTATTCTGTGCTATGGGAAGATGATCTGTGTGTGGCGGAGAAGTCTATTCTGTGCTACAGGAAGATGATCTGTGTGTGAGGGAGAGGGCTATTCTGTGCTATGGGGAGATGATCTGTATGTGGGGGAGAGAGCTATTCTGTGCTACGGGAAGATGATCTGTGTGTGGGGGTGAGGGCTCTTCTGTGCTATGAGGAGATGATCTGTGTGTGGGGGAGTGGGTTATTCTGTGCTATGGGGAGATGATCTGGCTGTGGGGGAGAGGGCTATTCTGTGCTATGGGCAGATGGTCTAGTTGTGGTGGAGAGGGCTATTCTGTGCTATGGGGAGATGATCTGTGTGTGTGGGAGAGGGCTATTCTGTGCTATGGGAGATGATCTGGCTGTGAGGGAAAGGGCTATTCTGTGCTATGGGGAGATGGTCTAGTTGTGGGGGAGAGGGCTATTCTGTGATATGGGGAGATGATCTGACTGTGGGGGAGAGGGCTATTCTGTGCTATGGGAAGATGATCTGTGTGTGGGGTAGAAGTCTATTTTGTGCTACGGGGAGATGATCTGTGTGTGGGGGAGAGGGCTATTCTGTGCTACAGGAAGATGATCTCTGTGTGAAGGAGAGGGCTATTCTGTGCTATGGGGAGATGATCTGTATGTGGGGGAGAGAGCTATTCTGTGCTACGGGAAGATGATCTGTGTGTGGGGGTGAGGGCTATTCTGTTCTATAAGGAGATGATCTGTGTGTGGGGGAGGGTGCTGTTCTGTGCTTCGAGGAGATTATCTGGCTGTGGGGGAGAAGGCTATTCTGTGCTATGGGGAGATGATCTGGCTGTGGGGGAGGGGGCTATTCTGTGCTATGGGGAGATGATCTATGTGTGGGAGAGAGGGCTATTCTGTGCTATTGGGAGATTGTCTAGTTGTGGGGGAGAGGGCTATTCTGTGCTATGGGGAGATGATCTGTGTGTGCTGGAGAGGGCTATAATGTGCTATGGGGAGATGATATGGCTTTGGGAGAGGGGACTATTCTGTGCTATGGGGAGGTGATCTGGCTGTGGGGGAGAGGGCTATTCTGTGCTATGGGGAGATGGTCTAGTTGTGGGGGAGAGGGCTATTCTGTGCTATGGGGAGATGATCTGGCTGTGGGGGAGAGGGCTATTCTGTGCTATGGGGAGATGATCTGTGTGTGCGGGAGAGGGCTATTCTGTGCTATGGGGAGGTGATCTGGCTGTGAGGGAGAGGTCTATTCTGTGCTATGGGGAGATGGTCTAGTTGTGGGGGAGAGGGCTATTCTGTGCTATGGGGAGATGATCTGACTGTGGGGGAGAGGGCTATTCTGTGCTTTGGGAAGATGATCTGTGTGTGGCGGAGAAGTCTATTTTGTGCTAAGGGGAGATGATCTGTGTGTGGGGTAGAGGGCTATTCTGTGCTACAGGAAGATGATCTGTGTGTGAGGGAGAGGGCTATTCTGTGCTATGGGGAGATGATCTGTATGTGGGGGAGAGAGCTATTCTGTGCTACGGGAAGATGATCTGTGTGTGGCGTTGAGAGCTATTCTGTGCTATGGGGAGATGATCTGGCTGTGGGGGAGAGTGCTATTCTGTGCTATGGGGAGATTATCTGGGTGTGGGGGAGGGGGCTATTCTGTGATATGGTTAGATGATCTGTGTGTGGGGGAGACGGCTATTCTGTGCTATGGGGAGATGATCTGGCTGTGAGGGAGAGGGCTATTCTGTGCTATGGGGAGATGGTCTAGTTGCGGGGGAGGGGGCTATTCTGTGCTATGGGGAGATGATCTGTGTGTGGGGGAGAGGGCTTTTCTGTGCTATGGCGAGATGATCTGTGTGTGAGGGAGTGGGCAATTCTGTGCTAAGGGGAGATGATCTGTGTGTGATGGAGAGGGCTATTCTGTGCTATGGGGAGATGATCTTGCTGTTGAGGAGGGGACTATTCTTTTGCTATGGGGAGATGATCTGTGTGTGGGGGAGAGGGCTATTCTGTGCTACGGGGAGCTGATCTGTGTGTGTTGGAGAGGGCTATTCTGTGCTGTGGGGAGATGATCTGTGTGTGGGGGAGAGGGCTATTCTGTGCTGTGGGGAGATGATCTGTGTGTGGTGGAGAGGGCTATTCTGTGCTGTGGGGAGATGATCTGTGTGTGGGGGAGAGGGCTATTCTGTGCTATGGGGAGATGATCTGTGTGTTTTTGGAGAGGGCTATTCTGTGCTACGGGGAGATGATCTGTGTGTGGGGGAGAGGGCTATTCTGTGCTATGGGGATATGATCTGGCTGTGGGAGAGAGGGCTATTCTGTGCTATGGGGAGATTGTCTAGTTGTGGGGGAGAGGGCTATTCTGTGCTATGGGGAGATGATCTGTGTGTGCTGGAGAGGGCTATAATGTGCTATGGGGAGATGATATGGCTTTGGGGGAGGGGACTATTCTGTGCTATGGGGAGGTGATCTGGCTGTGGGTGAGAGGGCTAATCTGTGCTATGGGGAGATGGTCTAGTTGTGGGGGAGAGGGCTATTCTGTGCTATGTGGAGATGATCCGGCAGTGGGGGAGAGGGCTATTCTGTGCTATGCGGAGATGATCTGTGTGTGCGGGAGAGGGCTATTCTGTGCTATGGGGAGATGATCTGGCTGTGAGGGAGAGGTCTATTCTGTGCTATGGGGAGATGGTCTAGTTGTGGGGGAGAGGGCTATTCTGTGCTATGGGGAGATGATCTGACTGTGATGGAGAGGGCTATTCTGTGCTTTGGGAAGATGATCTGTGTGTGGCGGAGAAGTCTATTTTGTGCTAAGGGGAGAAGATCTGTGTGTGGGGGAGAGGGCTATTCTGTGCTACAGGAAGATGATCTGTGTGTGAGGGAGAGGGCTATTCTGTGCTATGGGGAGATGATCTGGCTGTGAGGGAGAGGGCTATTCTGTGCTATGGGCAGATGGTCTAGTTGTGATGGAGAGGGCTATTCTGTGCTATGGGGAGATGATCTGTGTGTGTGGGAGAGGGCTATTCTGTACTATGGGAGATGATCTGGCTGTGAGGGAAAGGGCTATTCTGTGCTATGGGGAGATGGTCTAGTTGTGGGGGAGAGGGCTATTCTGTGATATGGGGAGATGATCTGACTTTGGGGGAGAGGGATATTCTGTGCTATGGGAAGATGATCTGTGTGTGGGGGAGAAGTCTATTTTGTGCCACGGGGAGATGATCTGTGTGTGGGGGAGAGGGCTATTCTGTGCTACAGGAAGATGATCTCTGTGTGAAGGAGAGGGCTATTCTGTGCTACGGGGAGATGATCTGTATGTGGGGGAGAGAGCTATTCTGTGCTACGGGAAGATGATCTGTGTGTGGGGGTGAGGGCTATTCTGTTCTATAAGGAGATGATCTGTGTGTGGGGGAGGGTGCTGTTCTGTGCTACGAGGAGATTATATGGCTGTGGGGGAGAAGGCTATTCTGTGCTATGGGGAGATGATCTGGCTGTGGGGGAGGGGGCTATTCTGTGCTATGGGGAGATGATCTATGTGTGGGAGAGAGGGCTATTCTGTGCTATTGGGAGATTGTCTAGTTGTGGGGGAGAGGGCTATTCTGTGCTATGGGGAGATGATCTGTGTGTGCTGGAGAGGGCTATAATGTGCTATGGGGAGATGATATGGCTTTGGGAGAGGGGACTATTCTGTGCTATGGGGAGGTGATCTGGCTGTGGGGGAGAGGGCTATTCTGTGCTATGGGGAGATGGTCTAGTTGTGGGGGAGAGGGCTATTCTGTGCTATGGGGAGATGATCTGGCTGTGGGGGAGAGGGCTATTCTGTGCTATGGGGAGATGATCTGTGTGTGCGGGAGAGGGCTATTCTGTGCTATGGGGAGGTGATCTGGCTGTGAGGGAGAGGTCTATTCTGTGCTATGGGGAGATGGTCTAGTTATGGGGGAGAGGGCTATTCTGTGCTATGGGGAGATGATCTGACTGTGTTGGAGAGGGCTATTCTGTGCTTTGGGAAGATGATCTGTGTGTGGCGGAGAAGTCTATTTTGTGCTAAGGGGAGATGATCTGTGTGTGGGGGAGAGGGCTATTCTGTGCTACAGGAAGATGATCTGTGTGTGAGGGAGAGGGCTATTCTGTGCTATGGGGAGATGATCTGTATGTGGGGGAGAGAGCTATTCTGTGCTACGGGAAGATGATCTGTGTGTGGGGGTGAGGGCTATTCTGTGCTATGAGGAGATGATCTGTGTGTGGGGGAGTGGGTTATTCTGTGCTATGGGGAGATGATCTGGCTGTGGGGGAGAGGGCTATTCTGTGCTATGGGGATATGATCTGGCTTTGGGGGAGAGTGCTTTTCTTTGCTATGGGGAGATGATCTGTCTGTGTGGGAGAAGGCTATTCTGTGCTTTGGGGATATGATCTGTGTGTGGGGGAGAGGGCTATTCTGTGCTACGGGGAGGTCATCTGTGTGTGCTGGAGAGGGCTATAATGTGCTATGGGGAGATGATATGGCTTTGGGGGAGGGGACTATTCTGTGCTATGAGGAGGTGATCTGGTTGTGGGGGAGAGGGCTATTCTGTGCTATGGGGAGATGGTCTAGTTGTGGGGGAGAGGGCTATTGTGTGCTATGGGGAGATGATTTGGCTGTGGGGGAGAGGGCTATTCTGTGCTATGGGGAGAAGATCTGTGTGTGCGGGAGAGGGCTATTCTGTGCTATGGGGAGATGATCTGGCTGTGAGGGAGAGGGCTATTCTGTGCTATGGGGAGATGGTCTAGTTGTGGGGGAGAGGTCTATTCTGTGCTATGGGGAGATGGTCTGGCTGTGGGGGAGAGGGCTATTCTGTGCTATGGGGAGATTATCTGTGTGTGCAGGAGAGGGCTATTCTGTGCTATGCGGAGATGATCTGGCTGTGAGGGAGAGGGCTATTCTGTGCTATGGGGAGATGGTCTAGTTGTGGAGGAGAGGGCTATTCTGTGCTATGGGGAGATGATCTGGCTGTGGGGGAGAGGGCTATTCTGTGCTATGGGGAGATGGTCTAGTTGTGGGGGAGAGGTCTATTCAGTGCTATGGGGAGATGGTCTAGTTGTGGGGGAGAGGGCTATTCTGTGCTATGGGGAGATGATCTGACTGTGGGGGAGAGGGCTATTCTGTGCTATGGGAAGATGATCTGTGTGTGGCGGAGAAGTCTATTCTGTGCTACAGGAAGATGATCTGTGTGTGAGGGAGAGGGCTATTCTGTGCTATGGGGAGATGATCTGTATGTGGGGGAGAGAGCTAATCTGTGCTACGGGAAGATGATCTGTGTGTGGGGGTGAGGGCTATTCTGTGCTATGGGGAGATGATCTGGCTGTGGGGGAGAGGGCTATTCTGTGCTATGGGCAGATGGTCTAGTTGTGGTGGAGTGGGCTATTCTGTGCTATGGCGAGATGATCTGTGTGTGTGGGAGGGCTATTCTGTGCTATGGGAGATGATCTGGCTGTGAGGGAAAGGGCTATTCTGTGCTATGGGGAGATGGTCTAGTTGTGGGGGAGAGGGCTATTCTGTGATATGGGGAGATGATCTGATTGTGGGGGAGAGGGCTATTCTGTGCTATGGGAAGATGATCTGTGTGTGGGGGAGAAGTCTATTTTGTGCTACGGGGAGATGATCTGTGTGTGGGGGAGAGGGCTATTCTGTGCTACAGGAAGATGATCTCTGTGTGAAGGAGAGGGCTATTCTGTGCTATGGGGAGATGATCTGTATGTGGGGGAGAGAGCTATTCTGTGCAACGGGAAGATGATCTGTGTGTGGGGGTGAGGGCTATTCTGTTCTATAAGGAGATGATCTGTGTGTGGGGGAGGGTGCTGTTCTGTGCTACGAGGAGATTATCTGGCTGTGGGGGAGAAGGCTATTCTGTGCTATGGGGAGATGATCTGGCTGTGGGGGAGGGGGCTATTCTGTGCTATGGGGAGATGATCTATGTGTGGGAGAGAGGGCTATTCTGTGCTATTGTGAGATTGTCTAGTTGTGGGGGAGAGGGCTATTCTGTGCTATGGGGAGATGATCTGTGTGTGCTGGAGAGGGCTATAATGTGCTATGGGGAGATGATATGGCTTTGGGAGAGGGGACTATTCTGTGCTATGGGGAGGTGATCTGGCTGTGGGGGAGAGGGCTATTCTGTGCTATGGGGAGATGGTCTAGTTGTGGGTGAGAGGGCTATTCTGTGCTATGGGGAGATGATCTGGCTGTGGGGGAGAGGGCTATTCTGTGCTATGGGGAGATGATCTGTGTGTGCGGGAGAGGGCTATTCTGTGCTATGGGGAGGTGATCTGGCTGTGAGGGAGAGGTCTATTCTGTGCTATGGGGAGATGGTCTAGTTGTGGGGGAGAGGGCTATGCTGTGCTATGGGGAGATGATCTGACTGTGGGGGAGAGGGCTATTCTGTGCTTTGGGAAGATGATCTGTGTGTGGCGGAGAAGTCTATTTTGTGCTAAGGGGAGATGATCTGTGTGTGGGGTAGAGGGCTATTCTGTGCTACAGGAAGATGATCTGTGTGTGAGGGAGAGGGCTATTCTGTGCTATGGGGAGATGATCTGTATGTGGGGGAGAGAGCTATTCTGTGCTACGGGAAGATGATCTGTGTGTGGGGGTGAGGGCTATTCTGTGCTATGAGGAGATGATCTGTGTGTGTGGGAGAGGGCTATTCTGTACTATGGGAGATGATCTGGCTGTGAGGGAAAGGGCTATTCTGTGCTATGGGGAGATGGTCTAGTTGTGGGGGAGAGGGCTATTCTGTGATATGGGGAGATGATCTGACTTTGGGGGAGAGGGATATTCTGTGCTATGGGAAGATGATCTGTGTGTGGGGGAGAAGTCTATTTTGTGCTACGGGGAGATGATCTGTGTGTGGGGGAGAGGGCTATTCTGTGCTACAGGAAGATGATCTCTGTGTGAAGGAGAGGGCTATTCTGTGCTACGGGGAGATGATCTGTATGTGGGGGAGAGAGCTATTCTGTGCTACGAGAAGATGATCTGTGTGTGGGGGTGAGGGCTATTCTGTTCTATAAGGAGATGATCTGTGTGTGGGGGAGGGTGCTGTTCTGTGCTACGAGGAGATTATATGGCTGTGGCGGAGAAGTCTATTTTGTGCTAAGGGGAGATGATCTGTGTGTGGGGGAGAGGGCTATTCTGTGCTACAGGAAGATGATCTGTGTGTGAGGGAGAGGGCTATTCTGTGCTATGGGGAGATGATCTGTATGTGGGGGAGAGAGCTATTCTGTGCTACGGGAAGATGATCTGTGTGTGGGGGTGAGGGCTATTCTGTGCTATGAGGAGATGATCTGTGTGTGGGGGAGTGGGTTATTCTGTGCTATGGGGAGATGATCTGGCTGTGGGGGAGAGGGCTATTCTGTGCTATGGGGATATGATCTGGCTTTGGGGGAGAGTGCTTTTCTTTGCTATGGGGAGATGATCTGTCTGTGTGGGAGAAGGCTATTCTGTGCTTTGGGGATATGATCTGTGTGTGGGGGAGAGGGCTATTCTGTGCTACGGGGAGGTCATCTGTGTGTGCTGGAGAGGGCTATAATGTGCTATGGGGAGATGATATGGCTTTGGGGGAGGGGACTATTCTGTGCTATGAGGAGGTGATCTGGTTGTGGGGGAGAGGGCTATTCTGTGCTATGGGGAGATGGTCTAGTTGTGGGGGAGAGGGCTATTGTGTGCTATGGGGAGATGATTTGGCTGTGGGGGAGAGGGCTATTCTGTGCTATGGGGAGAAGATCTGTGTGTGCGGGAGAGGGCTATTCTGTGCTATGGGGAGATGATCTGGCTGTGAGGGAGAGGGCTATTCTGTGCTATGGGGAGATGGTCTAGTTGTGGGGGAGAGGGCTATTCTGTGCTATGGGGAGATGATCTGGCTGTGGGGGAGAGGGCTATTCTGTGCTATGGGGAGATGATCTGTGTGTTCGGGAGAGGGCTATTCTGTGCTATGGGGAGGTGATCTGGCTGTGAGGGAGAGGTCTATTCTGTGCTATGGGGAGATGGTCTAGTTGTGGGGGAGAGGGCTATGCTGTGCTATGGGGAGATGACCTGACTGTGGGGGAGAGGGCTATTCTGTGCTTTGGGAAGATGATCTGTGTGTGGCGGAGAAGTCTATTTTGTGCTAAGGGGAGATGATCTGTGTGTGGGGGAGAGGGCTATTCTGTGCTACAGGAAGATGATCTGTGTGTGAGGGAGAGGGCTATTCTGTGCTATGGGGAGATGATCTGTATGTGGGGGAGAGAGCTATTCTGTGCTACGGGAAGATGATCTGTGTGTGGGGGTGAGGGCTATTCTGTGCTATGAGGAGATGATCTGTGTGTGGGGGAGTGGGTTATTCTGTGCTATGGGGAGATGATCTGGCTGTGGGGGAGAGGGCTATTCTGTGCTATGGGGATATGATCTGGCTTTGGGGGAGAGTGCTTTTCTTTGCTATGGGGAGATGATCTGTCTGTGTGGGAGAAGGCTATTCTGTGCTTTGGGGATATGATCTGTGTGTGGGGGAGAGGGCTATTCTGTGCTACGGGGAGGTCATCTGTGTGTGCTGAAGAGGGCTATAATGTGCTATGGGGAGATGCTATGGCTTTAGGGGAGGGGACTATTCTGTGCTATGAGGAGGTGATCTGTTTGTGGAGGAGAGGGCTATTCTGTGCAATGGGGAGATGGTCTAGTTGTGGGGGAGAGGGCTATTGTGTGCTATGGGGAGATGATTTGGCTGTGGGGGAGATGGCTATTCTGTGCTATGGGGAGATGATCTGTGTGTGCGGGAGAGGGCTATTCTGTGCTATGGGGAGATGATCTGGCTGTGAGGGAGAGGGCTATTCTGTGCTATGGGGAGATGGTCTAGTTGTGGGGGAGAGGTCTATTCTGTGCTATGGGGAGATGGTCTGGCTGTGGGGGAGAGGGCTATTCTGTGCTATGGGGAGATTATCTGTGTGTGCAGAAGAGGGCTATTCTGTGCTATGGGGAGATGATCTGGCTGTGAGGAAGAGGGCTATTCTGTGCTATGGGGAGATGGTCTAGTTGTAGAGGAGAAGGCTATTCTGTGCTATGGGGAGATGATCTGGCTGTGGGGGAGAGGGCTATTCTGTGCTATGGGGAGATGGTCTAGTTGTGGGGGAGAGGTCTATTGTGTGCTATGGGGAGATGGTCTAGTTGTGGGGGAGAGGGCTATTCTGTGCTATGGGGAGATGATCTGACTGTGGGGGAGAGGGCTATTCTGTGCTATGGGAAGATGATCTGTGTGTGGCGGAGAAGTCTATTCTGTGCTACAGGAAGATGATCTGTGTGTGAGGGAGAGGGCTATTCTGTGCTATGGGGAGATG
The DNA here is from genome assembly GCA_031769625.1 of Taudactylus pleione. Classification (NCBI taxonomy): domain Eukaryota; kingdom Metazoa; phylum Chordata; class Amphibia; order Anura; family Myobatrachidae; genus Taudactylus; species Taudactylus pleione. The sequence goes on along the minus strand of JAUIMM010000597.1, from coordinate 588,053 downwards.
ATCTGTATGTGGGGGAGAGAGCTATTCTGTGCTACGGGAAGATGATCTGTGTGTGGGGGTGAGGGCTATTCTGTGCTATGAGGAGATGATCTGTGTGTGGGGGAGTGGGTTATTCTGTGCTATGGGGAGATGATCTGGCTGTGGGGGAGAGGGCTATTCTGTGCTATGGGCAGATGGTCTAGTTGTGGTGGAGAGGGCTATTCTGTGCTATGGGGAGATGATCTGTGTGTGTGGGAGAGAGCTATTCTGTGCTATGGGAGATGATCTGGCTGTGAGGGAAAGGGCTATTCTGTGCTATGGGGAGATGGTCTAGTTGTGGGGGAGAGGGCTATTCTGTGATATGGGGAGATGATCTGACTGTGGGGGAGAGGGCTATTCTGTGCTATGGGAAGATGATCTGTGTGTGGGGGAGAAGTCTATTTTGTGCTACGGGGAGATGATCTGTGTGTGGGGGAGAGGGCTATTCTGTGCTACAGGAAGATGATCTCTGTGTGAAGGAGAGGGCTATTCTGTGCTATGGGGAGATGATCTGTATGTGGGGGATAGAGCTATTCTGTGCTACGGGAAGATGATCTGTGTGTGGGGGTGAGGGCTATTCTGTTCTATAAGGAGATGATCTGTGTGTGGGGGAGGGTGCTGTTCTGTGCTACGAGGAGATTATCTGGCTGTGGGGGAGAAGGCTATTCTGTGCTATGGGGAGATGATCTGGCTGTGGGGGAGGAGGCTATTCTGTGCTATGGGGAGATGATCTATGTGTGGGAGAGAGGGCTATTCTGTACTATTGGGAGATTGTCTAGTTGTGGGGGAGAGGGCTATTCTGTGCTATGGGGAGATGATCTGTGTGTGCTGGAGAGGGCTATAATGTGCTATGGCGAGATGATATTGCTTTGGGAGAGGGGACTATTCTGTGCTATGGGGAGGTGATCTGGCTGTGGGGGAGAGGGCTATTCTGTGCTATGGGGAGATGGTCTAGTTGTGGGGGAGAGGGCTATTCTGTGCTATGGGGAGATGATCTGTGTGTGGGGGAGTGGGTTATTCTGTGCTATGGGGAGATGATCTCGCTGTGGGGTAGAGGACTATTCTGTGCTATGGGGATATGATCTGGCTTTGGGGGAGAGGGCTATTCTGTGCTATGGGGATATGATCTGTGTGTGGGGGAGAGGGCTATTCTGTGCTATAGGGAGATGATCTGGCTGTGAGGGAGAGGGCTATTCTGTGCTATGCGGAGATGGTCTAGTTGTGGGGGAGAGGGGCTATTCTGTGCTATAGGGAGATGATCTGTTATTTCTGGAGAGGGCTTTTCTTTGCTATGGGGAGATGATCTGTGTGTGGGGTTGAGGGCTTTTCTGCGCTATGGGGAGATGATCTGTGTGTGGCGTTGAGAGCTATTCTGTGCTATGGGGAGATGATCTGGCTGTGGGGGAGAGGGCTATTCTGTGCTATGGGGAGATTATCTGGGTGTGGGGGAGGGGGCTATTCTGTGCTATGGGGAGATGATCTGTGTGTGGGGGAGAGGTCTCTTCTGTGCTACTGGGAGATGATCTGGCTGTGGGGGAGAGGGCTATTCTGTGCTATGGGGAGATGATCTGGCTGTGGGGAGAGAGCTATTCTGTGCTATGGGGAGATGATCTGTGTGTGGGGGAGAGGTCTCTTCTGTGCTACTGGGAGATGATCTGGCTGTGGGGGAGAGGGCTATTCTGTGCTATGGGGAGATGATCTGTATGTGGGGGAGAGAGCTATTCTGTGCTACGGGAAGATGATCTGTGTGTGGGGGTGAGGGCTATTCTGTGCTATGAGGAGATGATCTGTGTGTGGGGGAGTGGGTTATTCTGTGCTATGGGGAGATGATCTGGCTGTGGGGGAGAGGGCTATTCTGTGCTATGGGCAGATGGTCTAGTTGTGGTGGAGAGGGCTATTCTGTGCTATGGGGAGATGATCTGTGTGTGTGGGAGAGAGCTATTCTGTGCTATGGGAGATGATCTGGCTGTGAGGGAAAGGGCTATTCTGTGCTATGGGGAGATGGTCTAGTTGTGGGGGAGAGGGCTATTCTGTGATATGGGGAGATGATCTGACTGTGGGGGAGAGGGCTATTCTGTGCTATGGGAAGATGATCTGTGTGTGGGGGAGAAGTCTATTTTGTGCTACGGGGAGATGATCTGTGTGTGGGGGAGAGGGCTATTCTGTGCTACAGGAAGATGATCTCTGTGTGAAGGAGAGGGCTATTCTGTGCTATGGGGAGATGATCTGTATGTGGGGGATAGAGCTATTCTGTGCTACGGGAAGATGATCTGTGTGTGGGGGTGAGGGCTATTCTGTTCTATAAGGAGATGATCTGTGTGTGGGGGAGGGTGCTGTTCTGTGCTACGAGGAGATTATCTGGCTGTGGGGGAGAGGGCTATTCTGTGCTAAGGGGAAATGATCTGTGTGTGGGGGAGAGGGCTATTCTGTGCTATAAGAGGATGATCTGTGTGTGGGGGAGAGGACTATTCTGTGCTACAGGAAGATGATCTGTGTGTGAGGGAGAGAGCTATTCTGTGCTACGGGAAGATGATCTGTGTGTGGGGGTGAGGGCTATTCTGTGCTATGAGGAGATGATCTGTGTGTGGGGGAGTGGGTTATTCTGTGCTATGGGGAGATGATCTGGCTGTGGGGGAGAGGACTATTCTGTGCTATGGGGATATGATCTGGCTTTGGGGGAGAGAGCTATTCTGTGCTATGGGGATATGATCTGTGTGTGGGGTTGAGAGCTATTCTGTGCTATAGGGAGATGATCTGGCTGTGAGGGAGAGGGCTATTCTGTGCTATAGGGAGATGATCTGTTATTTCTGGAGAGGACTATTCTGTGCTATGAGGAGATGATCTGGCTGTGGGGGAGAGGGCTTTTCTTTGCTATGGGGAGATGATCTGTGTGTGGGGTTGAGGGCTATTCTGCGCTATGGGGAGATGATCTGTGTGTGGCGTTGAGAGCTATTCTGTGCTATGGGGAGATGATCTGGCTGTGGGGGAGAGGGCTATTCTGTGCTACGGGGAGATTATCTGGGTGTGGGGGAGGGGGCTATTCTGTGCTATGGTTAGATGATCTGTGTGTGGGGGAGACGGCTATTCTGTGCTATGGGGAGATGATCTGGCTGTGAGGGAGAGGGCTATTCTGTGCTATGGGGAGATGGTATAGTTGCGGGGGAGGGGGCTATTCTGTGGTATGGGGAGATGATCTGTGTGTGGGGGAGAGGGCTATTCTGTGCTATGGCGAGATGATCTGTGTGTGAGGGAGTGGGCTATTCTGTGCTAAGGTGAGATGATCTGTGTGTGATGGAGAGGGCTATTCTGTGCTATGGGGAGATGATCTTGCTGTTGAGGAGCGAACTATTCTGTTGCTATGGGGAGATGATCTGTGTGTGGGTCAGGGGGCTATTCTGTGCTATGGGGAAATGATCTGTGTTTGGGGTAGAGGGATATTCTGTGCTACGGTGAGATTATCTGCTGTGGGGGAGAGGGCTCTTCTGTGCTATGGGGAGATGATCTGTGTGTGGGAGAGAGGGCTATTCTGTGCTAATGGGAGATGATCTGCGTGTGGTGGAGAGGGCTATTCTGTGCTACGGGAGACGATCTGTGTGTGGGGGAGAGAGCTATTCTGTGCTACGGGGAGAAGATTTGGCTGTGGGGGAGAGGGCTATTCTGTGCTACGGGGAGATGATCAGTGTGTGGGGGAGAGGGCTATTCTGTGCTGTGGGGACATGGTCTGTGTGTGGTGTAGAGGGCTATTCTGTGCTACGGGGAGATGATCTGGCTGTGGGGGAGAGGGCTATTCTGTACCACGGGGAGATGATATGTGTATGGGGAGAGGGCTATTCTGTGCTATGGGGAGATGATCTGTGTGTGGGGGAAAGGGCTATTCTGTGCTATGGGGAGATGATCTGTGTGTGGGGGAGAGGGATATTCTGTGCTACGGGGAGATGATCTGTGTGTGGTGGAGAGGGCTATTCTGTGCAGTGGGGAGATGATCTGTGTGTGGGGGAGAGGGCTATTCTGTGCTACTGGGAGATGATCTGTGTGTGGTGGAGAGGGCTATTCTGTGCTGTGGGGAGATGATCTGTTTGTGGGGGAGAGGGCTATTCTGTGCTATGGGGAGATCTGTGTGTGGTGGAGAGGGCTATTCTGTGCTACGGGGAGATGATCTGTGTGTGGGGAAGTGAGCTATTCTGTGCTAGTGGGAGATGATCTGGCTGTTGGGGAGAGTACTATTCTGTGCTATGGGGAGATGATCTGGCTGTGGGGGAGAGGGCTATTCTGTGTTACGGGGAGATGATCTGTGTGTGGGGGAGAGGGCTATTCTGTGCTGTGGGGAGATGATCTGTGTGTGGGTGAGAGGGCTATTCTGTGCTATGGGGAGATGATCTGTGTGTGGGGGAGAGGTCTCTTCTGTGCTACTGGGACATGATCTGGCTGTGGGGGAGAGGGCTATTCTGTGCTATGGGGAGATGATCTGGCTGTGGGGAGAGAGCTATTCTGTGCCACGGGGAGATGATATGTGTATGGGGAGAGGGCTATTCTGTGCTATGGGGAGATGATCTGTGTGTGGGGGAGAGGGCTATTCTGTGCTATGGTGAGATGATCTGTGTGTGGGGGAGAGGGCTATTCTGTGATGTGGGGAGATGATCTGTGTGTGGGGGAGAGGGCTATTCTGTGCTGTGGGGAGATGATCTGTGTGTGGTGGAGTGGGCTATTCTGTGCTGTGGGGAGATGATCTGTGTGTGGGGGAGAGGGCTATTCTGTGCTAGTGGGAGATGATCTGGCTGTTGGGAAGAGGGCTATTCTGTGCTATGGGGAGATGATCTGGTTGTGGGGGAGAGGGCTATTCTATGCTATGGGGAGATGATCTGTGTGTGGGGGAGAGGGCTATTCTGTGCTATGGGAAGATGATCTGTGTGTGGGGGAGAGGGCTATTCTGTGCTATGGAGAGATGATATGTGTATGGGGAGAGGGCTATTCTGTGCTATGGGGAGATGATCTGTGTGTGGGGGAGAGGGCTCTTCTGTGCTATGGGGAGATGATCTGTGTGTGGGGGAGAGAGCTATTCTGTGCTGTGGGGAGATGATCTGTGTTTGGGGTAGAGGGATATTCTGTGCTATGGGGAGATGATCTGTGTGTGGGGGAGAGGGCTATTCTGTACTGTGGGGAGATGATCTGTGTGTGGGGGAGAGGGCTATTCTGTGCTACGGGGAGATGATCTGTGTGTGGGGGAGAGGGCTATTCTGTGCTATGGGGATATGATCTGGCTGTGGGGGAGGGGGCTATTCTGTGCTATGGGGAGATGATCTGTGTGTGGGAGAGAGGGCTATTCTGTGCTATGGGGAGATTGTCTAGTTGTGGGGGAGAGGGCTATTCTGTGCTATGGGGAGATGATCTGTGTGTGCTTGGGAGGGCTATAATGTGCTATGGGGAGATGATATGGCTTTGGGGGAGGGGACTATTCTGTGCTATGGGGAGGTGATCTGGCTGTGGGTGAGAGGGCTATTCTGTGCTATGGGGAGATGGTCTAGTTGTTGGGGAGAGGGCTATTATGTGCTATGGGGAGATGATCCGGCTGTGGGGGAGAGGGCTATTCTGTGCTATGCGGAGATGATCTGTGTGTGCGGGAGAGGGCTATTCTGTGCTATGGGGAGAGGATCTGGCTGTGAGGGAGAGGTCTATTCTGTGCTATGGGGAGATGGTCTAGTTGTGGGGGAGAGGGCTATTCTGTGCTATGGGGAGATGATCTGACTGTGATGGAGAGGGCTATTCTGTGCTTTGGGAAGATGATCTGTGTGTGGCGGAGAAGTCTATTTTGTGCTAAGGGGAGATGATCTGTGTGTGGGGGAGAGGGCTATTCTGTGCTACAGGAAGATGATCTGTGTGTGAGGGAGAGGGCTATTCTGTACTATGGGGAGATGATCTGTATGTGGGGGAGAGAGTTATTCTGTGCTACGGGAAGATGATATGTGTGTGGGGGTGAGGGCTATTCTGTGCTATGAGGAGATGATCTGTGTGTGGGGGAGTGGGTTATTCTGTGCTATGGGGAGATGATCTGGCTGTGGGGGAGAGGGCTATTCTGTGCTAAGGGGATATGATCTGGCTTTGGGGGAGAGGGCTTTTCTTTGCTATGGGGAGATGATCTGTCTGTGTGGGAGAAGGCTATTCTGTGCTATGGGGATATGATCTGTGTGTGGGGGAGAGGGCTATTCTGTGCTACGTGGAGGTGATCTGTGTGTGCTGAAGAGGGCTATAATGTGCTATGGGGAGATGATATGGCTTTGGGGGAGGGGACTATTCTGTGCTATGGGGAGGTGATCTGGCTGTGGGGGAGAGGGCTATTCTGTGCTATGGGGAGATGGTCTAGTTGTGGGGGAGAAGGCTATTCTGTGCTATGGGGAGATGATCTGGCTGTGGGGGAGAGGGCTATTCTGTGCTATGGGGAGATGATCTGTGTGAGTGGGGGAGAGGGCTATTCTGTGCTATGAGGAGATGATCTGTGTGCAGGAGAGGGCTATTCTTTGCTATTGGGAGATGATCTGGCTGTGGGGGAGATGGCTATTCTGTGCTATGGGGACTTGATCTGTGTGTGGTGGAGAGGGTTATTCTGTGCTATGGGGAGATGATCTGGCTGTGGAGGAGAGGGCTATTCTGTCCTATGGGGAGATGATCTGGCTGTGGGGGAGGGGGCTATTGTGTGCTATGGAGAGATGATCTTTGTGTGGGGGAAAGGGCTATTCTATGCTATTGGGAAATGATCTGGCTGTGAGGGAGAGGGGCTATTCTGTGCTAAGGGGAGATAGTCTATTTGAGGGGGAGGGGACTATTCTGTGCTATGGGGAGGTGATCTGGCTGTGGGGCAGAGGGCTATTCTGTGCTATGGGGATATGGTCTAGTTGTGGGGGAGAAGGCGATTCTGTGCTATGGGGAGATGATCTGGCTGTGGGGGAGAGGGCTATTCTGTGCTATGGGGAGATGATCTGTCTGTGTGGGAGAAGGCTATTCTGTGCTTTGGGGATATGATCTGTGTGTGGGGGAGAGGGCTATTCTGTGCTACGGGGAGGTCATCTGTGTGTGCTGGAGAGGGCTATAATGTGCTATGGGGAGATGATATGGCTTTGGGGGAGGGGACTATTCTGTGCTATGAGGAGGTGATCTGGTTGTGGGGGAGAGGGCTATTCTGTGCTATGGGGAGATGGTCTAGTTGTGGGGGAGAGGGCTATTGTGTGCTATGGGGAGATGATTTGGCTGTGGGGGAGAGGGCTATTCTGTGCTATGGGGAGAAGATCTGTGTGTGCGGGAGAGGGCTATTCTGTGCTATGGGGAGATGATCTGGCTGTGAGGGAGAGGGCTATTCTGTGCTATGGGGAGATGGTCTAGTTGTGGGGGAGAGGTCTATTCTGTGCTATGGGGAGATGGTCTGGCTGTGGGGGAGAGGGCTATTCTGTGCTATGGGGAGATTATCTGTGTGTGCAGGAGAGGGCTATTCTGTGCTATGCGGAGATGATCTGGCTGTGAGGGAGAGGGCTATTCTGTGCTATGGGGAGATGGTCTAGTTGTGGAGGAGAGGGCTATTCTGTGCTATGGGGAGATGATCTGGCTGTGGGGGAGAGGGCTATTCTGTGCTATGGGGAGATGGTCTAGTTGTGGGGGAGAGGTCTATTCAGTGCTATGGGGAGATGGTCTAGTTGTGGGGGAGAGGGCTATTCTGTGCTATGGGGAGATGATCTGACTGTGGGGGAGAGGGCTATTCTGTGCTATGGGAAGATGATCTGTGTGTGGCGGAGAAGTCTATTCTGTGCTACAGGAAGATGATCTGTGTGTGAGGGAGAGGGCTATTCTGTGCTATGGGGAGATGATCTGTATGTGGGGGAGAGAGCTATTCTGTGCTACGGGAAGATGATCTGTGTGTGGGGGTGAGGGCTATTCTGTGCTATGGGGAGATGATCTGGCTGTGGGGGAGAGGGCTATTCTGTGCTATGGGCAGATGGTCTAGTTGTGGTGGAGTGGGCTATTCTGTGCTATGGCGAGATGATCTGTGTGTGTGGGAGGGCTATTCTGTGCTATGGGAGATGATCTGGCTGTGAGGGAAAGGGCTATTCTGTGCTATGGGGAGATGGTCTAGTTGTGGGGGAGAGGGCTATTCTGTGATATGGGGAGATGATCTGATTGTGGGGGAGAGGGCTATTCTGTGCTATGGGAAGATGATCTGTGTGTGGGGGAGAAGTCTATTTTGTGCTACGGGGAGATGATCTGTGTGTGGGGGAGAGGGCTATTCTGTGCTACAGGAAGATGATCTCTGTGTGAAGGAGAGGGCTATTCTGTGCTATGGGGAGATGATCTGTATGTGGGGGAGAGAGCTATTCTGTGCAACGGGAAGATGATCTGTGTGTGGGGGTGAGGGTTATTCTGTTCTATAAGGAGATGATCTGTGTGTGGGGGAGGGTGCTGTTCTGTGCTACGAGGAGATTATCTGGCTGTGGGGGAGAAGGCTATTCTGTGCTATGGGGAGATGATCTGGCTGTGGGGGAGGGGGCTATTCTGTGCTATGGGGAGATGATCTATGTGTGGGAGAGAGGGCTATTCTGTGCTATTGTGAGATTGTCTAGTTGTGGGGGAGAGGGCTATTCTGTGCTATGGGGAGATGATCTGTGTGTGCTGGAGAGGGCTATAATGTGCTATGGGGAGATGATATGGCTTTGGGAGAGGGGACTATTCTGTGCTATGGGGAGGTGATCTGGCTGTGGGGGAGAGGGCTATTCTGTGCTATGGGGAGATGGTCTAGTTGTGGGTGAGAGGGCTATTCTGTGCTATGGGGAGATGATCTGGCTGTGGGGGAGAGGGCTATTCTGTGCTATGGGGAGATGATCTGTGTGTGCGGGAGAGGGCTATTCTGTGCTATGGGGAGGTGATCTGGCTGTGAGGGAGAGGTCTATTCTGTGCTATGGGGAGATGGTCTAGTTGTGGGGGAGAGGGCTATGCTGTGCTATGGGGAGATGATCTGACTGTGGGGGAGAGGGCTATTCTGTGCTTTGGGAAGATGATCTGTGTGTGGCGGAGAAGTCTATTTTGTGCTAAGGGGAGATGATCTGTGTGTGGGGTAGAGGGCTATTCTGTGCTACAGGAAGATGATCTGTGTGTGAGGGAGAGGGCTATTCTGTGCTATGGGGAGATGATCTGTATGTGGGGGAGAGAGCTATTCTGTGCTACGGGAAGATGATCTGTGTGTGGGGGTGAGGGCTATTCTGTGCTATGAGGAGATGATCTGTGTGTGTGGGAGAGGGCTATTCTGTACTATGGGAGATGATCTGGCTGTGAGGGAAAGGGCTATTCTGTGCTATGGGGAGATGGTCTAGTTGTGGGGGAGAGGGCTATTCTGTGATATGGGGAGATGATCTGACTTTGGGGGAGAGGGATATTCTGTGCTATGGGAAGATGATCTGTGTGTGGGGGAGAAGTCTATTTTGTGCTACGGGGAGATGATCTGTGTGTGGGGGAGAGGGCTATTCTGTGCTACAGGAAGATGATCTCTGTGTGAAGGAGAGGGCTATTCTGTGCTACGGGGAGATGATCTGTATGTGGGGGAGAGAGCTATTCTGTGCTACGAGAAGATGATCTGTGTGTGGGGGTGAGGGCTATTCTGTTCTATAAGGAGATGATCTGTGTGTGGGGGAGGGTGCTGTTCTGTGCTACGAGGAGATTATATGGCTGTGGCGGAGAAGTCTATTTTGTGCTAAGGGGAGATGATCTGTGTGTGGGGGAGAGGGCTATTCTGTGCTACAGGAAGATGATCTGTGTGTGAGGGAGAGGGCTATTCTGTGCTATGGGGAGATGATCTGTATGTGGGGGAGAGAGCTATTCTGTGCTACGGGAAGATGATCTGTGTGTGGGGGTGAGGGCTATTCTGTGCTATGAGGAGATGATCTGTGTGTGGGGGAGTGGGTTATTCTGTGCTATGGGGAGATGATCTGGCTGTGGGGGAGAGGGCTATTCTGTGCTATGGGGATATGATCTGGCTTTGGGGGAGAGTGCTTTTCTTTGCTATGGGGAGATGATCTGTCTGTGTGGGAGAAGGCTATTCTGTGCTTTGGGGATATGATCTGTGTGTGGGGGAGAGGGCTATTCTGTGCTACGGGGAGGTCATCTGTGTGTGCTGGAGAGGGCTATAATGTGCTATGGGGAGATGATATGGCTTTGGGGGAGGGGACTATTCTGTGCTATGAGGAGGTGATCTGGTTGTGGGGGAGAGGGCTATTCTGTGCTATGGGGAGATGGTCTAGTTGTGGGGGAGAGGGCTATTGTGTGCTATGGGGAGATGATTTGGCTGTGGGGGAGAGGGCTATTCTGTGCTATGGGGAGAAGATCTGTGTGTGCGGGAGAGGGCTATTCTGTGCTATGGGGAGATGATCTGGCTGTGAGGGAGAGGGCTATTCTGTGCTATGGGGAGATGGTCTAGTTGTGGGGGAGAGGGCTATTCTGTGCTATGGGGAGATGATCTGGCTGTGGGGGAGAGGGCTATTCTGTGCTATGGGGAGATGATCTGTGTGTTCGGGAGAGGGCTATTCTGTGCTATGGGGAGGTGATCTGGCTGTGAGGGAGAGGTCTATTCTGTGCTATGGGGAGATGGTCTAGTTGTGGGGGAGAGGGCTATGCTGTGCTATGGGGAGATGACCTGACTGTGGGGGAGAGGGCTATTCTGTGCTTTGGGAAGATGATCTGTGTGTGGCGGAGAAGTCTATTTTGTGCTAAGGGGAGATGATCTGTGTGTGGGGTAGAGGGCTATTCTGTGCTACAGGAAGATGATCTGTGTGTGAGGGAGAGGGCTATTCTGTGCTATGGGGAGATGATCTGTATGTGGGGGAGAGAGCTATTCTGTGCTACGGGAAGATGATCTGTGTGTGGGGGTGAGGGCTATTCTGTGCTATGAGGAGATGATCTGTGTGTGGGGGAGTGGGTTATTCTGTGCTATGGGGAGATGATCTGGCTGTGGGGGAGAGGGCTATTCTGTGCTATGGGGATATGATCTGGCTTTGGGGGAGAGTGCTTTTCTTTGCTATGGGGAGATGATCTGTCTGTGTGGGAGAAGGCTATTCTGTGCTTTGGGGATATGATCTGTGTGTGGGGGAGAGGGCTATTCTGTGCTACGGGGAGGTCATCTGTGTGTGCTGAAGAGGGCTATAATGTGCTATGGGGAGATGCTATGGCTTTAGGGGAGGGGACTATTCTGTGCTATGAGGAGGTGATCTGTTTGTGGAGGAGAGGGCTATTCTGTGCAATGGGGAGATGGTCTAGTTGTGGGGGAGAGGGCTATTGTGTGCTATGGGGAGATGATTTGGCTGTGGGGGAGATGGCTATTCTGTGCTATGGGGAGATGATCTGTGTGTGCGGGAGAGGGCTATTCTGTGCTATGGGGAGATGATCTGGCTGTGAGGGAGAGGGCTATTCTGTGCTATGGGGAGATGGTCTAGTTGTGGGGGAGAGGTCTATTCTGTGCTATGGGGAGATGGTCTGGCTGTGGGGGAGAGGGCTATTCTGTGCTATGGGGAGATTATCTGTGTGTGCAGAAGAGGGCTATTCTGTGCTATGGGGAGATGATCTGGCTGTGAGGAAGAGGGCTATTCTGTGCTATGGGGAGATGGTCTAGTTGTAGAGGAGAGGGCTATTCTGTGCTATGGGGAGATGATCTGGCTGTGGGGGAGAGGGCTATTCTGTGCTATGGGGAGATGGTCTAGTTGTGGGGGAGAGGTCTATTGTGTGCTATGGGGAGATGGTCTAGTTGTGGGGGAGAGGGCTATTCTGTGCTATGGGGAGATGATCTGACTGTGGGGGAGAGGGCTATTCTGTGCTATGGGAAGATGATCTGTGTGTGGCGGAGAAGTCTATTCTGTGCTACAGGAAGATGATCTGTGTGTGAGGGAGAGGGCTATTCTGTGCTATGGGGAGATGATCTGTATGTGGGGGAGAGAGCTATTCTGTGCTACGGGAAGATGATCTGTGTGTGGGGGTGAGGGCTATTCTGTGCTATGAGGAGATGATCTGTGTGTGGGGGAGTGGGTTATTCTGTGCTATGGGGAGATGATCTGGCTGTGGGGGAGAGGGCTATTCTGTGCTATGGGCAGATGGTCTAGTTGTGGTGGAGAGGGCTATTCTGTGCTATGGGGAGATGATCTGTGTGTGTGGGAGAGAGCTATTCTGTGCTATGGGAGATGATCTGGCTGTGAGGGAAAGGGCTATTCTGTGCTATGGGGAGATGGTCTAGTTGTGGGGGAGAGGGCTATTCTGTGATATGGGGAGATGATCTGACTGTGGGGGAGAGGGCTATTCTGTGCTATGGGAAGATGATCTGTGTGTGGGGGAGAAGTCTATTTTGTGCTACGGGGAGATGATCTGTGTGTGGGGGAGAGGGCTATTCTGTGCTACAGGAAGATGATCTCTGTGTGAAGGAGAGGGCTATTCTGTGCTATGGGGAGATGATCTGTATGTGGGGGATAGAGCTATTCTGTGCTACGGGAAGATGATCTGTGTGTGGGGGTGAGGGCTATTCTGTTCTATAAGGAGATGATCTGTGTGTGGGGGAGGGTGCTGTTCTGTGCTACGAGGAGATTATCTGGCTGTGGGGGAGAAGGCTATTCTGTGCTATGGGGAGATGATCTGGCTGTGGGGGAGGAGGCTATTCTGTGCTATGGGGAGATGATCTATGTGTGGGAGAGAGGGCTATTCTGTACTATTGGGAGATTGTCTAGTTGTGGGGGAGAGGGCTATTCTGTGCTATGGGGAGATGATCTGTGTGTGCTGGAGAGGGCTATAATGTGCTATGGCGAGATGATATTGCTTTGGGAGAGGGGACTATTCTGTGCTATGGGGAGGTGATCTGGCTGTGGGGGAGAGGGCTATTCTGTGCTATGGGGAGATGGTCTAGTTGTGGGGGAGAGGGCTATTCTGTGCTATGGGGAGATGATCTGGCTGTGGGGGAGAGGGCTATTCTGTGCTATGGGGAGATGATCTGTGTGTGGGGGAGTGGGTTATTCTGTGCTATGGGGAGATGATCTCGCTGTGGGGTAGAGGACTATTCTGTGCTATGGGGATATGATCTGGCTTTGGGGGAGAGGGCTATTCTGTGCTATGGGGATATGATCTGTGTGTGGGGGAGAGGGCTATTCTGTGCTATAGGGAGATGATCTGGCTGTGAGGGAGAGGGCTATTCTGTGCTATGCGGAGATGGTCTAGTTGTGGGGGAGAGGGGCTATTCTGTGCTATAGGGAGATGATCTGTTATTTCTGGAGAGGGCTTTTCTTTGCTATGGGGAGATGATCTGTGTGTGGGGTTGAGGGCTTTTCTGCGCTATGGGGAGATGATCTGTGTGTGGCGTTGAGAGCTATTCTGTGCTATGGGGAGATGATCTGGCTGTGGGGGAGAGGGCTATTCTGTGCTATGGGGAGATTATCTGGGTGTGGGGGAGGGGGCTATTCTGTGCTATGGGGAGATGATCTGTGTGTGGGGGAGAGGTCTCTTCTGTGCTACTGGGAGATGATCTGGCTGTGGGGGAGAGGGCTATTCTGTGATATGGGGAGATGATCTGACTGTGGGGGAGAGGGCTATTCTGTGCTATGGGAAGATGATCTGTGTGTGGGGGAGAAGTCTATTTTGTGCTACGGGGAGATGATCTGTGTGTGGGGGAGAGGGCTATTCTGTGCTACAGGAAGATGATCTCTGTGTGAAGGAGAGGGCTATTCTGTGCTATGGGGAGATGATCTGTATGTGGGGGATAGAGCTATTCTGTGCTACGGGAAGATGATCTGTGTGTGGGGGTGAGGGCTATTCTGTTCTATAAGGAGATGATCTGTGTGTGGGGGAGGGTGCTGTTCTGTGCTACGAGGAGATTATCTGGCTGTGGGGGAGAAGGCTATTCTGTGCTATGGGGAGATGATCTGGCTGTGGGGGAGGAGGCTATTCTGTGCTATGGGGAGATGATCTATGTGTGGGAGAGAGGGCTATTCTGTACTATTGGGAGATTGTCTAGTTGTGGGGGAGAGGGCTATTCTGTGCTATGGGGAGATGATCTGTGTGTGCTGGAGAGGGCTATAATGTGCTATGGCGAGATGATATTGCTTTGGGAGAGGGGACTATTCTGTGCTATGGGGAGGTGATCTGGCTGTGGGGGAGAGGGCTATTCTGTGCTATGGGGAGATGGTCTAGTTGTGGGGGAGAGGGCTATTCTGTGCTATGGGGAGATGATCTGGCTGTGGGGGAGAGGGCTATTCTGTGCTATGGGGAGATGATCTGTGTGTGGGGGAGTGGGTTATTCTGTGCTATGGGGAGATGATCTCGCTGTGGGGTAGAGGACTATTCTGTGCTATGGGGATATGATCTGGCTTTGGGGGAGAGGGCTATTCTGTGCTATGGGGATATGATCTGTGTGTGGGGGAGAGGGCTATTCTGTGCTATAGGGAGATGATCTGGCTGTGAGGGAGAGGGCTATTCTGTGCTATGCGGAGATGGTCTAGTTGTGGGGGAGAGGGGCTATTCTGTGCTATAGGGAGATGATCTGTTATTTCTGGAGAGGGCTTTTCTTTGCTATGGGGAGATGATCTGTGTGTGGGGTTGAGGGCTTTTCTGCGCTATGGGGAGATGATCTGTGTGTGGCGTTGAGAGCTATTCTGTGCTATGGGGAGATGATCTGGCTGTGGGGGAGAGGGCTATTCTGTGCTATGGGGAGATTATCTGGGTGTGGGGGAGGGGGCTATTCTGTGCTATGGGGAGATGATCTGTGTGTGGGGGAGAGGTCTCTTCTGTGCTACTGGGAGATGATCTGGCTGTGGGGGAGAGGGCTATTCTGTGCTATGGGGAGATGATCTGGCTGTGGGGAGAGAGCTATTCTGTGCTATGGGGAGATGATCTGTGTGTGGGGGAGAGGTCTCTTCTGTGCTACTGGGAGATGATCTGGCTGTGGGGGAGAGGGCTATTCTGTGCTATGGGGAGATGATCTGTATGTGGGGGAGAGAGCTATTCTGTGCTACGGGAAGATGATCTGTGTGTGGGGGTGAGGGCTATTCTGTGCTATGAGGAGATGATCTGTGTGTGGGGGAGTGGGTTATTCTGTGCTATGGGGAGATGATCTGGCTGTGGGGGAGAGGGCTATTCTGTGCTATGGGCAGATGGTCTAGTTGTGGTGGAGAGGGCTATTCTGTGCTATGGGGAGATGATCTGTGTGTGTGGGAGAGAGCTATTCTGTGCTATGGGAGATGATCTGGCTGTGAGGGAAAGGGCTATTCTGTGCTATGGGGAGATGGTCTAGTTGTGGGGGAGAGGGCTATTCTGTGATATGGGGAGATGATCTGACTGTGGGGGAGAGGGCTATTCTGTGCTATGGG
Organism: Taudactylus pleione; assembly: GCA_031769625.1. Lineage (NCBI taxonomy): Eukaryota > Metazoa > Chordata > Amphibia > Anura > Myobatrachidae > Taudactylus > Taudactylus pleione. The sequence goes on along the minus strand of JAUIMM010000597.1, from coordinate 572,673 downwards.
AAGATGATCTGTGTGTGGGGGAGAAGTCTATTTTGTGCTACGGGGAGATGATCTGTGTGTGGGGGAGAGGGCTATTCTGTGCTACAGGAAGATGATCTCTGTGTGAAGGAGAGGGCTATTCTGTGCTATGGGGAGATGATCTGTATGTGGGGGATAGAGCTATTCTGTGCTACGGGAAGATGATCTGTGTGTGGGGGTGAGGGCTATTCTGTTCTATAAGGAGATGATCTGTGTGTGGGGGAGGGTGCTGTTCTGTGCTACGAGGAGATTATCTGGCTGTGGGGGAGAAGGCTATTCTGTGCTATGGGGAGATGATCTGGCTGTGGGGGAGGAGGCTATTCTGTGCTATGGGGAGATGATCTATGTGTGGGAGAGAGGGCTATTCTGTACTATTGGGAGATTGTCTAGTTGTGGGGGAGAGGGCTATTCTGTGCTATGGGGAGATGATCTGTGTGTGCTGGAGAGGGCTATAATGTGCTATGGCGAGATGATATTGCTTTGGGAGAGGGGACTATTCTGTGCTATGGGGAGGTGATCTGGCTGTGGGGGAGAGGGCTATTCTGTGCTATGGGGAGATGGTCTAGTTGTGGGGGAGAGGGCTATTCTGTGCTATGGGGAGATGATCTGGCTGTGGGGGAGAGGGCTATTCTGTGCTATGGGGAGATGATCTGTGTGTGGGGGAGTGGGTTATTCTGTGCTATGGGGAGATGATCTCGCTGTGGGGTAGAGGACTATTCTGTGCTATGGGGATATGATCTGGCTTTGGGGGAGAGGGCTATTCTGTGCTATGGGGATATGATCTGTGTGTGGGGGAGAGGGCTATTCTGTGCTATAGGGAGATGATCTGGCTGTGAGGGAGAGGGCTATTCTGTGCTATGCGGAGATGGTCTAGTTGTGGGGGAGAGGGGCTATTCTGTGCTATAGGGAGATGATCTGTTATTTCTGGAGAGGGCTTTTCTTTGCTATGGGGAGATGATCTGTGTGTGGGGTTGAGGGCTTTTCTGCGCTATGGGGAGATGATCTGTGTGTGGCGTTGAGAGCTATTCTGTGCTATGGGGAGATGATCTGGCTGTGGGGGAGAGGGCTATTCTGTGCTATGGGGAGATTATCTGGGTGTGGGGGAGGGGGCTATTCTGTGCTATGGGGAGATGATCTGTGTGTGGGGGAGAGGTCTCTTCTGTGCTACTGGGAGATGATCTGGCTGTGGGGGAGAGGGCTATTCTGTGCTATGGGGAGATGATCTGGCTGTGGGGAGAGAGCTATTCTGTGCCACGGGGAGATGATATGTGTATGAGGAGAGGGCTATTCTGTGCTATGGGGAGATGATCTGTGTGTGGGGGAGAGGGCTATTCTGTGCTATGGTGAGATGATCTGTGTGTGGGGGAGAGGGCTATTCTGTGATGTGGGGAGATGATCTGTGTGTGGGGGAGAGGGCTATTCTGTGCTGTGGGGAGATGATCTGTGTGTGGTGGAGTGGGCTATTCTGTGCTGTGGGGAGATGATCTGTGTGTGGGGGAGAGGGCTATTCTGTGCTAGTGGGAGATGATCTGGCTGTTGGGAAGAGGGCTATTCTGTGCTATGGGGAGATGATCTGGTTGTGGGGGAGAGGGCTATTCTGTGCTATGGGGAGATGATCTGTGTGTGGGGGAGAGGGCTATTCTATGCTATGGGAAGATGATCTGTGTGTGGGGGAGAGGGCTATTCTGTGCTATGGGGAGATGATATGTGTATTGGGAGAGGGCTATTCTGTGCTATGGGGAGATGATCTGTGTGTGGGGGAGAGGGCTCTTCTGTGCTATGGGGAGATGATCTGTGTGTGGGGGAGAGAGCTATTCTGTGCTGTGGGGAGATGATCTGTGTTTGGGGTAGAGGGATATTCTGTGCTATGGGAAGATGATCTGTGTGTGGGTGAGAGGGGCTATTCTATACAGTGGGGAGATGATCTGGCTGTGGTGGAGAGGGCTATTCTGTACTACGGGGAGATGATCTGTGTGTGGGGGAGAGAGCTATTCTGTGCTACGGGGAGATGATCTGGCTGTGGGGGAGAGGGCTATTCTGTGCTGTGGGGAGATGATCTGTGTGTGGGGGAGAGGGCTATTCTTTGCTGTGGGGAGATGGTCTGTGTGTGGTGTAGAGGGCTATTCTGTGCTATGGGGAGATGATGCTGTGGGGGAGAGGGCTATTCTGTGCTATGGGGAGATGACATGTGTATGGGGAGAGGGCTATTCTGTGCTATGCGGAGATGATCTTTGTGTGGGGGAGAGGGCTATTCTGTGCTATGGGAGCTGATCTGTGTGTGTTGGAGAGGGCTATTCTGTGCTGTGGGGAGATGATCTGTGTGTGGGGGAGAGGGCTATTCTGTGCTGTGGGGAGATGATCTGTGTGTGGTGGAGAGGGCTATTCTGTACTGTGGGGAGATGATCTGTGTGTGGGGGAGAGGGCTATTCTGTGCTATGGGGACATTATCTGTGTGTTTTTGGAGAGGGCTATTCTGTGCTACGGGGAGATGATCTGTGTGTGGGGGAGAGGGCTATTCTGTGCTATGGGGATATGATCTGGCTGTGGGGGAGGGGGCTATTCTGTGCTATGGGGAGATGATCTGTGTGTGGGAGAGAGGGCTATTCTGTGCTATGGGGAGATTGTCTAGTTGTGGGGGAGAGGGCTATTCTGTGCTATGGGGAGATGATCTGTGTGTGCTGGAGAGGGCTATAATGTGCTATTGGGAGATGATATGGCTTTGGGGGAGGGGACTATTCTGTGCTATGGGGAGGTGATCTGGCTGTGGGTGAGAGGGCTATTCTGTGCTATGGGGAGATGGTCTAGTTGTTGGGGAGAGGGCTATTCTGTGCTATGGGGAGATGATCCGGCTGTGGGGGAGAGGGCTATTTCCGGCTATGCGGAGATGATCTGTGTGTGCGTGAGAGGGCTATTCTGTGCTATGGGGAGATGATCTGGCTGTGAGGGAGAGGTCTATTCTGTGCTATGGGGAGATGGTCTAGTTGTGGGGGAGAGGGCTATTCTGTGCTATGGGGAGATGATCTGACTGTGATGGAGAGGGCTATTCTGTGCTTTGGGAAGATGATCTGTGTGTGGCGGAGAAGTCTATTTTGTGCTAAGAGGAGATGATCTGTGTGTGGGGGAGAGGGCTATTCTGTGCTACAGGAATATGATCTGTGTGTGAGGGAGAGGGCTATTCTGTACTATGGGGAGATGATCTGTATGTGGGGGAGAGAGCTATTCTGTGCTACGGGAAGATGATCTGTGTGTGGGGGTGAGGGCTATTCTGTGCTATGAGGAGATGATCTGTGTGTGGGGGAGTGGGTTATTCTGTGCTATGGGGAGATGATCTGGCTGTGGGGGAGAGGGCTATTCTGTGCTATGGGGATATGATCTGGCTTTGGGGGAGAGGGCTTTTCTTTGCTATGGGGAGATGATCTGTCTGTGTGGGAGAAGGCTATTCTGTGCTATGGGGATATGATCTGTTTGTGGGGGAGAGGGCTATTCTGTGCTACGGGGAGGTGATCTGTATGTGCTGAAGAGTGCTATAATGTGCTATGGGGAGATGATATGGCTTTGGGGGAGGGGACTATTCTGTGCTATGGGGAGGTGATCTGGCTGTGGGGGAGAGGGCTATTCTGTGCTATGGGGAGATGGTCTAGTTGTGGGGGAGAAGGCTATTCTGTGCTATGGGGAGATGATCTGGCTGTGGGGGAGAGGGCTATTCTGTGCTATGGGGAGATGATCTGTGTGAGTGGGGGAGAGGGCTATTCTGTGCTATGAGGAGATGATCTGTGTGCAGGAGAGGGCTATTCTTTGCTATTGGGAGATGATCTGGCTGTGGGGGAGATGGCTATTCTGTGCTATGGGGACTTGATCTGTGTGTGGTGGAGAGGGTTATTCTGTGCTATGGGGAGATGATCTGGCTGTGGAGGGGAGGGCTATTCTGTCCTATGGGGAGATGATCTGGCTGTGGGGGATGGGGCTATTTTGTGCTATGGAGAGATGATCTTTGTGTGGGGGAAAGGGCTATTCTGTGCTATTGGGAAATGATCTGGCTGTGAGGGAGAGGGGCTATTCTGTGCTAAGGGGAGATAGTCTATTTGTGGGGGAGGGGACTATTCTGTGCTATGGGGAGGTGATCTGGCTGTGGGGCAGAGGGCTATTCTGTGCTATGGGGATATGGTCTAGTTGTGGGGGAGAAGGCTATTCTGTGCTATGGGGAGATGATCTGGCTGTGGGGGAGAGGGCTATTCTGTGCTATGGGGAGATGATCTGGCTGTGGGGGAGAGCGCTTTTCTGTGCTATGGGGAGATGATCTGTGTGTGTGGGGGAGAGGGCTATTCTGTGCTATGAGGAGATGATCTGTGTGCAGGAGAGGGCTATTCTTTGCTATTAGGAGATGATCTGGCTGTAGGGGAGATGGCTATTCTGTGCTATGGGGACTTGATCTGTGTGTGGTGGAGAGGGTTATTCTGTGCTATGGGGAGATGATCTGGCTGTGGAGGAGAGGGCTATTCTGTCCTATGGGGAGATGATCTGGCTGTGGGGGAGGGGGCTATTGTGTGCTATGGGGAGATGATATGGTTGTGGGGGAGAGGGCTATTCTGTGCTACAGGAAGATGATCTCTGTGTGAGGGAGAGGGCTATTCTGTGCTATGGGGAGATGATCTGTATGTGGGGGAGAGAGCTATTCTGTGCTACAGGAAGATGATCTGTGTGTGGGGGAGAGGGCTGTTCTGTGCTACGATGAGATTATCTGGCTTTGGGGGAGGGGACTATTCTGTGCTATGGGGAGGTGATCTGGCTGTGGGGGAGAGGGCTATTCTGTGCTATGGGGAGATGATCTGGCTGTGGGGGAGAGGGCTATTCTGTGCTATGGGGAGATGATCTTGGTGTGCGGGAGAGGGCTATTCTGTGCTATGGGGAGATGATCTGGCTGTGAGGGAGAGGTCTATTCTGTGCTATGGGGAGATGGTCTAGTTGTGGGGGAGAGGGCTATTCTGTGCTATGGGGAGATGATCTGACTGTGGGGGAGAGGGCTATTCTGTGCTTTGGGAAGATGATCTGTGTGTGGCGGAGAAGTCTATTTTGTGCTAAGGGGAGATGATCTGTGTGTGGGGGAGAGGGCTATTCTGTGCTACAGGAAGATGATCTGTGTGTGAGGGAGAGGGCTATTCTGTGCTATGGGGAGATGATCTGTATGTGGGGGAGAGAGCTATTCTGTGCTACGGGAAGATGATCTGTGTGTGGGGGTGAGGGCTATTCTGTGCTGTGAGGAGATGATCTGTGTGTGGGGGAGTGGGTTATTCTGTGCTATGGGGAGATGATCTGGCTGTGGGGGAGAGGGCTATGCTGTGCTATGGGGATATGATCTGGCTTTGGGGGAGAGTGCTTTTCTTTGCTATGGGGAGATGATCTGTCTGTGTGGTAGAGAGCTATTCTGTGCTTTGGGGATATGATCTGTGTGTGGGCGAGAGGGCTATTCTGTGCTACGGGGAGATCATCTATATGTGCTGGAGAGGGCTATAATGTGCTATGGGGAGATGATTTGGCTTTGGGGGAGGGGACTATTCTGTGCTATGGGGAGGTGATCTGGTTGTGGGGGAGAGGGCTATTCTGTGCTATGGGGAGATGGTCTAGTTGTGGGGGAGAGGGCTATTCTGTGCTATGGGGAGATGATTTGGCTGTGGGGGAGAGGGCTATTCTGTGCTATGGGGAGATGATCTGTGTGTGCGGGAGAGGGCTATTCTGTGCTATGGGGAGATGATCTGGCTGTGAGGGAGAGGGCTATTCTGTGCTATGGGGAGATGGTCTAGTTGTGGGGGAGAGGTCTATTCTGTGCTATTGGGAGATGGTCTGGCTGTGGGGGAGAGGGCTATTCTGTGCTATGGGGAGATGATCTGGCTGTGGTGGAGAGGGCTATTCTGTGCTATGGGGAGATGGTCTAGTTGTGGGGGAGAGGTCTATTCTGTGCTATGGGGAGATGGTCTAGTTGTGCGGGAGAGGGCTATTCTGTGCTATGGGGAGATGATCTGACTGTGGGGGAGAGGGCTATTCTGTGCTATGGGAAGATGATCTGTGTGTGGCGGAGAAGTCTATTCTGTGCTACAGGAAGATGATCTGTGTGTGAGGGAGAGGGCTATTCTGTGCTATGGGGAGATGATCTGTATTTGGGGGAGAGAGCTATTCTGTGCTACGGGAAGATGATCTGTGTGTGGGGGTGAGGGCTATTCTGTGCTATGAGGAGATGATCTGTGTGTGGGGGAGTGGGTTATTCTGTGCTATGGGGAGATGATCTGGCTGTGGGGGAGAGGACTATTCTGTGCTATGGGGATATGATCTGGCTTTGGGGGAGAGGGCTATTCTGTGCTATGGGGATATGATCTATGTGTGGGGGAGAGGGCTATTCTGTGCTATAGGGAGATGATCTGGCTGTGAGGGAGAGGGCTATTCTGTGCTATGCGGAGATGGTCTAGTTGTGGGGGAGAGGGGCTATTCTGTGCTATAGGGAGATGATCTGTTATTTCTGGAGAGGGCTTTTCTTTGCTATGGGGAGATGATCTGTGTGTGGGGTTGAGGGCTTTTCTGTGCTATGGGGAGATGATCTGTGTGTGGCGTTGAGAGCTATTCTGTGCTATGGGGAGATGATCTGGCTGTGGGGGAGAGGGCTATTCTGTGCTATGGGGAGATTATCTGGGTGTGGGGGAGGGGGCTATTCTGTGCTATGGTTAGATGATCTGTGTTTGGGGGAGATGGCTATTCTGTGCTATGGGGAGATGATCTGGCTGTGAGGGAGAGGGCTATTCTGTGCTATGGGGAGATGGTCTAGTTGCGGGGGAGGGGGCTATTCTGTGCTATGGGGAGATGATCTGTGTGAGTGGGGGAGAGGGCTATTCTGTGCTATGAGGAGATGATCTGTGTGCAGGAGAGGGCTATTCTTTGCTATTGGGAGATGATCTGGCTGTGGGGGAGATGGCTATTCTGTGCTATGGGGACTTGATCTGTGTGTGGTGGAGAGGGTTATTCTGTGCTATGGGGAGATGATCTGGCTGTGGAGGAGAGGGCTATTCTGTCCTATGGGGAGATGATCTGGCTGTGGGGGATGGGGCTATTTTGTGCTATGGAGAGATGATCTTTGTGTGGGGGAAAGGGCTATTCTGTGCTATTGGGAAATGATCTGGCTGTGAGGGAGAGGGGCTATTCTGTGCTAAGGGGAGATAGTCTATTTGTGGGGGAGGGGACTATTCTGTGCTATGGGGAGGTGATCTGGCTGTGGGGCAGAGGGCTATTCTGTGCTATGGGGATATGGTCTAGTTGTGGGGGAGAAGGCTATTCTGTGCTATGGGGAGATGATCTGGCTGTGGGGGAGAGGGCTATTCTGTGCTATGGGGAGATGATCTGGCTGTGGGGGAGAGCGCTTTTCTGTGCTATGGGGAGATGATCTGTGTGTGTGGGGGAGAGGGCTATTCTGTGCTATGAGGAGATGATCTGTGTGCAGGAGAGGGCTATTCTTTGCTATTAGGAGATGATCTGGCTGTAGGGGAGATGGCTATTCTGTGCTATGGGGACTTGATCTGTGTGTGGTGGAGAGGGTTATTCTGTGCTATGGGGAGATGATCTGGCTGTGGAGGAGAGGGCTATTCTGTCCTATGGGGAGATGATCTGGCTGTGGGGGAGGGGGCTATTGTGTGCTATGGGGAGATGATATGGTTGTGGGGGAGAGGGCTATTCTGTGCTACAGGAAGATGATCTCTGTGTGAGGGAGAGGGCTATTCTGTGCTATGGGGAGATGATCTGTATGTGGGGGAGAGAGCTATTCTGTGCTACGGGAAGATGATCTGTGTGTGGGGGAGAGGGCTGTTCTGTGCTACGATGAGATTATCTGGCTTTGGGGGAGGGGACTATTCTGTGCTATGGGGAGGTGATCTGGCTGTGGGGGAGAGGGCTATTCTGTGCTATGGGGAGATGATCTGGCTGTGGGGGAGAGGGCTATTCTGTGCTATGGGGAGATGATCTTGGTGTGCGGGAGAGGGCTATTCTGTGCTATGGGGAGATGATCTGGCTGTGAGGGAGAGGTCTATTCTGTGCTATGGGGAGATGGTCTAGTTGTGGGGGAGAGGGCTATTCTGTGCTATGGGGAGATGATCTGACTGTGGGGGAGAGGGCTATTCTGTGCTTTGGGAAGATGATCTGTGTGTGGCGGAGAAGTCTATTTTGTGCTAAGGGGAGATGATCTGTGTGTGGGGGAGAGGGCTATTCTGTGCTACAGGAAGATGATCTGTGTGTGAGGGAGAGGGCTATTCTGTGCTATGGGGAGATGATCTGTATGTGGGGGAGAGAGCTATTCTGTGCTACGGGAAGATGATCTGTGTGTGGGGGTGAGGGCTATTCTGTGCTGTGAGGAGATGATCTGTGTGTGGGGGAGTGGGTTATTCTGTGCTATGGGGAGATGATCTGGCTGTGGGGGAGAGGGCTATGCTGTGCTATGGGGATATGATCTGGCTTTGGGGGAGAGTGCTTTTCTTTGCTATGGGGAGATGATCTGTCTGTGTGGGAGAGAGCTATTCTGTGCTTTGGGGATATGATCTGTGTGTGGGCGAGAGGGCTATTCTGTGCTACGGGGAGGTCATCTATATGTGCTGGAGAGGGCTATAATGTGCTATGGGGAGATGATTTGGCTTTGGGGGAGGGGACTATTCTGTGCTATGGGGAGGTGATCTGGTTGTGGGGGAGAGGGCTATTCTGTGCTATGGGGAGATGGTCTAGTTGTGGGGGAGAGGGCTATTCTGTGCTATGGGGAGATGATTTGGCTGTGGGGGAGAGGGCTATTCTGTGCTATGGGAAGATGATCTGTGTGTGCGGGAGAGGGCTATTCTGTGCTATGGGGAGATGATCTGGCTGTGAGGGAGAGGGCTATTCTGTGCTATGGGGAGATGGTCTAGTTGTGGGGGAGAGGTCTATTCTGTGCTATTGGGAGATGGTCTGGCTGTGGGGGAGAGGGCTATTCTGTGCTATGGGGAGATGATCTGGCTGTGGTGGAGAGGGCTATTCTGTGCTATGGGGAGATGGTCAAGTTGTGGGGGAGAGGTCTATTCTGTGCTATGGGGAGATGGTCTAGTTGTGCGGGAGAGGGCTATTCTGTGCTATGGGGAGATGATCTGACTGTGGGGGAGAGGGCTATTCTGTGCTATGGGAAGATGATCTGTGTGTGGCGGAGAAGTCTATTCTGTGCTACAGGAAGATGATCTGTGTGTGAGGGAGAGGGCTATTCTGTGCTATGGGGAGATGATCTGTATTTGGGGGAGAGAGCTATTCTGTGCTTCGGGAAGATGATCTGTGTGTGGGGGTGAGGGCTATTCTGTGCTATGAGGAGATGATCTGTGTGTGGGGGAGTGGGTTATTCTGTGCTATGGGGAGATGATCTGGCTGTGGGGGAGAGGACTATTCTGTGCTATGGGGATATGATCTGGCTTTGGGGGAGAGGGCTATTCTGTGCTATGGGGATATGATCTATGTGTGGGGGAGAGGGCTATTCTGTGCTATAGGGAGATGATCTGGCTGTGAGGGAGAGGGCTATTCTGTGCTATGCAGAGATGGTCTAGTTGTGGGGGAGAGGGGCTATTCTGTGCTATAGGGAGATGATCTGTTATTTCTGGAGAGGGCTTTTCTTTGCTATGGGGAGATGATCTGTGTGTGGGGTTGAGGGCTTTTCTGTGCTATGGGGAGATGATCTGTGTGTGGCGTTGAGAGCTATTCTGTGCTATGGGGAGATGATCTGGCTGTGGGGGAGAGGGCTATTCTGTGCTATGGGGAGATTATCTGGGTGTGGGGGAGGGGGCTATTCTGTGCTATGGTTAGATGATCTGTGTTTGGGGGAGACGGCTATTCTGTGCTATGGGGAGATGATCTGGCTGTGAGGGAGAGGGCTATTCTGTGCTATGGGGAGATGGTCTAGTTGCGGGGGAGGGGGCTATTCTGTGCTATGGGGAGATGATCTGTGTTTGGGGGAGAGGGCTATTCTGTGCTATGGCGAGATGATCTGTGAGTGAGGGAGTGGGCAATTCTGTGCTAAGGGGAGATGATCTGTGTGTGATGGAGAGGGCTATTCTGTGCTATGGGGAGATGATCTGTGTGTGGGGGAGAGGGCTATTCTGTGCTGTGGGGAGATGATCTGTGTGTGGGGGAGAGGGCTATTCTGTGCTGTGGGGAGATGATCTGTGTGTGGGGGAGAGGGCTATTCTGTGCTGTGGGGAGATGATCTGTGTGTGGTGGAGAGGGCTATTCTGTGCTGTGGGGAGATGATCTGTGTGTGGGGGAGAGGGCTATTCTGTGCTATGGGGAGATGATCTGTGTGTTTTTGGAGAGGGCTATTCTGTGCTACGGGGAGATGATCTGTGTGTGGGGGAGAGGGCTATTCTGTGCTATGGGGATATGATCTGGCTGTGGGAGAGAGGGCTATTCTGTGCTATGGGGAGATTGTCTAGTTGTGGGGGAGAGGGCTATTCTGTGCTATGGGGAGATGATCTGTGTGTGCTGGAGAGGGCTATAATGTGCTATGGGGAGATGATATGGCTTTGGGGGAGGGGACTATTCTGTGCTATGGGGAGGTGATCTGGCTGTGGGTGAGAGGGCTAATCTGTGCTATGGGGATATGGTCTAGTTGTGGGGGAGAAGGCTATTCTGTGCTATGGGGAGATGATCCGGCTGTGGGGGAGAGGGCTATTCTGTGCTATGCGGAGATGATCTGTGTGTGCGGGAGAGGGCTATTCTGTGCTATGGGGAGATGATCTGGCTGTGAGGGAGAGGTCTATTCTGTGCTATGGGGAGATGGTCTAGTTGTGGGGGAGAGGGCTATTCTGTGCTATGGGGAGATGATCTGACTGTGATGGAGAGGGCTATTCTGTGCTTTGGGAAGATGATCTGTGTGTGGCGGAGAAGTCTATTTTGTGCTAAGGGGAGAAGATCTGTGTGTGGGGGAGAGGGCTATTCTGTGCTACAGGAAGATGATCTGTGTGTGAGGGAGAGGGCTATTCTGTGCTATGGGGAGATGATCTGGCTGTGAGGGAGAGGGCTATTCTGTGCTATGGGCAGATGATCTAGTTGTGGTGGAGAGGGCTATTCTGTGCTATGGGGAGATGATCTGTGTGTGTGGGAGAGGGCTATTCTGTGCTATGGGAGATGATCTGGCTGTGAGGGAAAAGGCTATTCTGTGCTATGGGGAGATGGTGTAGTTGTGGGGGAGAGGGCTATTCTGTGATATGGGGAGATGATCTGACTGTGGGGGAGAGGGCTATTCTGTGCTATGGGAAGATGATCTGTGTGTGGGGGAGAAGTCTATTTTGTGCTACGGGGAGATGATCTGTGTGTGGGGGAGAGGGCTATTCTGTGCTACAGGAAGATGATCTCTGTGTGAAGGAGAGGGCTATTCTGTGCTATGGGGAGATGATCTGTATGTGGGGGAGAGAGCTATTCTGTGCTACGAGGAAGATGATCTGTGTGTGGGGGTGAGGGCTATTCTGTTCTATAAGGAGATGATCTGTGTGTGGGGGAGGGTGCTGTTTTGTGCTACGAGGAGATTATATGGCTGTGGGGGAGAAGGCTATTCTGTGCTATGGGGAGATGATCTGGCTGTGGGGGAGGGAGCTATTCTGTGCTATGGGGAGATGATCTATGTGTGGGAGAGAGGGCTATTCTGTGCTATTGGGAGATTGTCTAGTTGTGGGGGAGAGGGCTATTCTGTGCTATGGCGAGATGATCTGTGTGTGCTGGAGAGGGCTATAAAGTGCTATTGGGAGATGATATGGCTTTGGGAGAGGGGACTATTCTGTGCTATGGGGAGGTGATCTGGCTGTGGGGGAGAGGGCTATTCTGTGCTATGCGGAGATGGTCTAGTTGTGGGGGAGAGGGCTTTTCTGTGCTATGGGGAGATGATCTGGCTGTGGGGGAGAGGGCTATTCTGTGCTATGGGGAGATGATCTGTGTGTGCAGGAGAGGGCTATTCTGTGCTACGGGGAGGTGATCTGGCTGTGAGGGAGAGGTCTATTCTGTGCTATGGGGAGATGGTCTAGTTGTGGGGGAGAGGGTTATTCTGTGCTATGGGGAGATGATCTGACTGTGGGGGAGAGGGCTATTCTGTGCTTTGGGAAGATGATCTGTGTGTGGCGGAGAAGTCTATTTTGTGCTAAGGGGAGATGATCTGTGTGTGGGGGAGAGGGCTATTCTGTGCTACAGGAAGATGATCTGTGTGTGAGGGAGAGGGCTATTCTGTGCTATGGGGAGATGATCTGTATGTGGGGGAGAGAGCTATTCTGTGCTACGGGAAGATGATCTGTGTGTGGGGGTGAGGGCTATTCTGTGCTATGAGGAGATGATCTGTGTGTGGGGGAGTGTGTTATTCTGTGCTATGGGGAGATGATCTGGCTGTGGGGGAGAGGGCTATTCTGTGCTATGGGGATATGATCTGGCTTTGGGGGAGAGTGCTTTTCTTTGCTATGGGGAGATGATCTGTCTGTGTGGGAGAAGGCTATTCTGTGCTTTGGGGATATGATCTGTGTGTGGGGGAGAGAGCTATTCTGTGCTACGGGGAGGTCATCTGTGTGTGCTGGAGAGGGCTATAATGTGCTATGGGGAGATGATATGGCTTTGGGGGAGGGGACTATTCTGTGCTATGAGGAGGTGATCTGGTTGTGGGGGAGAGGGCTATTCTGTGCTATGGGGAGATGGTCTAGTTGTGGGGGAGAGGGCTATTGTGTGCTATGGGGAGATGATTTGGCTGTGGGGGAGAGGGCTATTCTGTGCTATGGGGAGATGATCTGTGTGTGCGGGAGAGAGCTATTCTGTGCTATGGGGAGATGATCTGGCTGTGAGGGAGAGGGCTATTCTGTGCTATGGGGAGATGGTCTAGTTGTGAGGGAGTGGGCACTTCTGTGCTAAGGGGAGATGATCTGTGTGTGATGGAGAGGGCTATTCTGTGCTATGGGGAGATGATCTTGCTGTTGAGGAGGGGACTATTCTTTTGCTATGGGGAGATGATCTGTGTGTGGGGGAGAGGGCTATTCTGTACTACGGGGAGCTGATCTGTGTGTGTTGGAGAGGGCTATTCTGTGCTGTGGGGAGATGATCTGTGTGTGGGGGAGAGGGCTATTCTGTGCTGTGGGGAGATGATCTGTGTGTGGTGGAGAGGGCTATTCTGTGCTGTGGGGAGATAATCTGTGTGTGGGGGAGAGGGCTATTCTGTGCTATGGGGAGATGATCTGTGTGTTTTTGGAGAGGGCTATTCTGTGCTACGGGGAGATGATCTGTGTGTGGGGGAGAGGGCTATTCTGTGCTATGGGGATATGATCTGGCTGTGGGAGAGAGGGCTATTCTGTGCTATGGGGAGATTGTCTAGTTGTGGGGGAGAGGGCTATTCTGTGCTATGGGGAGATGATCTGTGTGTGCTGGAGAGGGCTATAATGTGCTATGGGGAGATGATATGGCTTTGGGGGAGGGGACTATTCTGTGCTATGGGGAGGTGATCTGGCTGTGGGTGAGAGGGCTAATCTGTGCTATGGGGAGATGGTCTAGTTGTGGGGGAGAGGGCTATTCTGTGCTATGGGGAGATGATCCGGCTGTGGGGGAGAGGGCTATTCTGTGCTATGCGGAGATGATCTGTGTGTGCGGGAGAGGGCTATTCTGTGCTATGGGGAGATGATCTGGCTGTGAGGGAGAGGTCTATTCTGTGCTATGGGGAGATGGTCTAGTTGTGGTGGAGAGGGCTATTCTGTGCTATGGGGAGATGATCTGACTGTGATGGAGAGGGCTATTCTGTGCTTTGGGAAGATGATCTGTGTGTGGCGGAGAAGTCTATTTTGTGCTAAGGGGAGAAGATCTGTGTGTGGGGGAGAGGGCTATTCTGTGCTACAGGAAGATGATCTGTGTGTGAGGGAGAGGGCTATTCTGTGCTATGGGGAGATGATCTGGCTGTGAGGGAGAGGGCTTTTCTGTGCTATGGGCAGATGGTCTAGTTGTGGTGGAGAGGGCTATTCTGTGCTATGGGGAGATGATCTGTGTGTGTGGGAGAGGGCTATTCTGTGCTATGGGAGATGATCTGGCTGTGAGGGAAAAGGCTATTCTGTGCTATGGGGAGATGGTGTAGTTGTGGGGGAGAGGGCTATTCTGTGATATGGGGAGATGATCTGACTGTGGGGGAGAGGGCTATTCTGTGCTATGGGAAGATGATCTGTGTGTGGGGGAGAAGTCTATTTTGTGCTACGGGGAGATGATCTGTGTGTGGGGGAGAGGGCTATTCTGTGCTACAGGAAGATGATCTCTGTGTGAACGAGAGGGCTATTCTGTGCTATGGGGAGATGATCTGTATGTGGGGGAGAGAGCTATTCTGTGCTACGGGAAGATGATCTGTGTGTGGGGGTGAGGGCTATTCTGTTCTATAAGGAGATGATCTGTGTGTGGGGGAGGGTGCTGTTCTGTGCTACGAGGAGATTATATGGCTGTGGGGGAGAAGGCTATTCTGTGCTATGGGGAGATGATCTGGCTGTGGGGGAGGGAGCTATTCTGTGCTATGGGGAGATGATCTATGTGTGGGAGAGAGGGCTATTCTGTGCTATTGGGAGATTGTCTAGTTGTGGGGGAGAGGGCTATTCTGTGCTATGGGGAGATGATCTGTGTGTGCTGGAGAGGGCTATAATGTGCTATGGGGAGATGATATGGCTTTGGGAGAGGGGACTATTCTGTGCTATGGGGAGGTGATCTGGCTGTGGGGGAGAGGGCTATTCTGTGCTATGGGGAGATGGTCTAGTTGTGGGGGAGAGGGCTTTTCTGTGCTATGGGGAGATGATCTGGCTGTGGGGGAGAGGGCTATTCTGTGCTATGGGGAGATGATCTGTGTGTGCGGGAGAGGGCTATTCTGTGCTATGGGGAGGTGATCTGGCTGTGAGGGAGAGGTCTATTCTGTGCTATGGGGAGATGGTCTAGTTGTGGGGGAGAGGGCTATTCTGTGCTATGGGGAGATGATCTGACTGTGGGGGAGAGGGCTATTCTGTGCTTTGGGAAGATGATCTGTGTGTGGCGGAGAAGTCTATTTTGTGCTAAGGGGAGATGATCTGTGTGTGGGGGAGAGGGCTATTCTGTGCTACAGGAAGATGATCTGTGTGTGAGGGAGAGGGCTATTCTGTGCTATGGGGAGATGATCTGTATGTGGGGGAGAGAGCTATTCTGTGCTACGGGAAGATGATCTGTGTGTGGGGGTGAGGGCTATTCTGTGCTATGAGGAGATGATCTGTGTGTGGGGGAGTGTGTTATTCTGTGCTATGGGGAGATGATCTGGCTGTGGGGGAGAGGGCTATTCTGTGCTATGGGGATATGATCTGGCTTTGGGGGAGAGTGCTTTTCTTTGCTATGGGGAGATGATCTGTCTGTGTGGGAGAAGGCTATTCTGTGCTTTGGGGATATGATCTGTGTGTGGGGGAGAGAGCTATTCTGTGCTACGGGGAGGTCATCTGTGTGTGCTGGAGAGGGCTATAATGTGCTATGGGGAGATGATATGGCTTTGGGGGAGGGGACTATTCTGTGCTATGAGGAGGTGATCTGGTTGTGGGGGAGAGGGCTATTCTGTGCTATGGGGAGATGGTCTAGTTGTGGGGGAGAGGGCTATTGTGTGCTATGGGGAGATGATTTGGCTGTGGGGGAGAGGGCTATTCTGTGCTATGGGGAGATGATCTGTGTGTGCGGGAGAGAGCTATTCTGTGCTATGGGGAGATGATCTGGCTGTGAGGGAGAGGGCTATTCTGTGCTATGGGGAGATGGTCTAGTTGTGAGGGAGTGGGCACTTCTGTGCTAAGGGGAGATGATCTGTGTGTGATGGAGAGGGCTATTCTGTGCTATGGGGAGATGATCTTGCTGTTGAGGAGGGGACTATTCTTTTGCTATGGGGAGATGATCTGTGTGTGGGGGAGAGGGCTATTCTGTACTACGGGGAGCTGATCTGTGTGTGTTGGAGAGGGCTATTCTGTGCTGTGGGGAGATGATCTGTGTGTGGGGGAGAGGGCTATTCTGTGCTGTGGGGAGATGATCTGTGTGTGGTGGAGAGGGCTATTCTGTGCTGTGGGGAGATAATCTGTGTGTGGGGGAGAGGGCTATTCTGTGCTATGGGGAGATGATCTGTGTGTTTTTGGAGAGGGCTATTCTGTGCTACGGGGAGATGATCTGTGTGTGGGGGAGAGGGCTATTCTGTGCTATGGGGATATGATCTGGCTGTGGGAGAGAGGGCTATTCTGTGCTATGGGGAGATTGTCTAGTTGTGGGGGAGAGGGCTATTCTGTGCTATGGGGAGATGATCTGTGTGTGCTGGAGAGGGCTATAATGTGCTATGGGGAGATGATATGGCTTTGGGGGAGGGGACTATTCTGTGCTATGGGGAGGTGATCTGGCTGTGGGTGAGAGGGCTAATCTGTGCTATGGGGAGATGGTCTAGTTGTGGGGGAGAGGGCTATTCTGTGCTATGGGGAGATGATCCGGCTGTGGGGGAGAGGGCTATTCTGTGCTATGCGGAGATGATCTGTGTGTGCGGGAGAGGGCTATTCTGTGCTATGGGGAGATGATCTGGCTGTGAGGGAGAGGTCTATTCTGTGCTATGGGGAGATGGTCTAGTTGTGGGGGAGAGGGCTATTCTGTGCTATGGGGAGATGATCTGACTGTGATGGAGAGGGCTATTCTGTGCTTTGGGAAGATGATCTGTGTGTGGCGGAGAAGTCTATTTTGTGCTAAGGGGAGAAGATCTGTGTGTGGGGGAGAGGGCTATTCTGTGCTACAGGAAGATGATCTGTGTGTGAGGGAGAGGGCTATTCTGTGCTATGGGGAGATGATCTGGCTGTGAGGGAGAGGGCTTTTCTGTGCTATGGGCAGATGGTCTAGTTGTGGTGGAGAGGGCTATTCTGTGCTATGGGGAGATGATCTGTGTGTGTGGGAGAGGGCTATTCTGTGCTATGGGAGATGATCTGGCTGTGAGGGAAAAGGCTATTCTGTGCTATGGGGAGATGGTGTAGTTGTGGGGGAGAGGGCTATTCTGTGATATGGGGAGATGATCTGACTGTGGGGGAGAGGGCTATTCTGTGCTATGGGAAGATGATCTGTGTGTGGGGGAGAAGTCTATTTTGTGCTACGGGGAGATGATCTGTGTGTGGGGGAGAGGGCTATTCTGTGCTACAGGAAGATGATCTCTGTGTGAACGAGAGGGCTATTCTGTGCTATGGGGAGATGATCTGTATGTGGGGGAGAGAGCTATTCTGTGCTACGGGAAGATGATCTGTGTGTGGGGGTGAGGGCTATTCTGTTCTATAAGGAGATGATCTGTGTGTGGGGGAGGGTGCTGTTCTGTGCTACGAGGAGATTATATGGCTGTGGGGGAGAAGGCTATTCTGTGCTATGGGGAGATGATCTGGCTGTGGGGGAGGGAGCTATTCTGTGCTATGGGGAGATGATCTATGTGTGGGAGAGAGGGCTATTCTGTGCTATTGGGAGATTGTCTAGTTGTGGGGGAGAGGGCTATTCTGTGCTATGGGGAGATGATCTGTGTGTGCTGGAGAGGGCTATAATGTGCTATGGGGAGATGATATGGCTTTGGGAGAGGGGACTATTCTGTGCTATGGGGAGGTGATCTGGCTGTGGGGGAGAGGGCTATTCTGTGCTATGGGGAGATGGTCTAGTTGTGGGGGAGAGGGCTTTTCTGTGCTATGGGGAGATGATCTGGCTGTGGGGGAGAGGGCTATTCTGTGCTATGGGGAGATGATCTGTGTGTGCGGGAGAGGGCTATTCTGTGCTATGGGGAGGTGATCTGGCTGTGAGGGAGAGGTCTATTCTGTGCTATGGGGAGATGGTCTTGTTGTGGGGGAGAGGGCTATTCTGTGCTATGGGGAGATGATCTGACTGTGGGGGAGAGGGCTATTCTGTGCTTTGGGAAGATGATCTGTGTGTGGCGGAGAAGTCTATTTTGTGCTAAGGGGAGATGATCTGTGTGTATGGGAGAGGGCTATTCTGTGCTACAGGAAGATGATCTGTGTGTGAGGGAGAGGGCTATTCTGTGCTATGGGGAGATGATCTGTATGTGGGGGAGAGAGCTATTCTGTGCTACGGGAAGATGATCTGTGTGTGGGGGTGAGGGCTATTCTGTGCTATGAGGAGATGATCTGTGTGTGGGGGAGTGGGTTATTCTGTGCTATGGGGAGATGATCTGGCTGTGGGGGAGAGGGCTATTCTGTGCTATGGGGATATGATCTGGCTTTGGGGGAGAGTGCTTTTCTTTGCTATGGGGAGATGATCTGTCTGTGTGGGAGAAGGCTATTCTGTGCTTTGGGGATATGATCTGTGTGTGGGGGAGAGGGCTATTCTGTGCTACGGGGAGGTCATCTGTGTGTGCTGGAGAGGGCTATAATGTGCTATGGGGAGATGATATGGCTTTGGGGGAGGGGACTATTCTGTGCTATGAGGAGGTGATCTGGTTGTGGGGGAGAGGGCTATTCTGTGCTATGGGGAGATGGTCTAGTTGTGGGGGAGAGGGCTATTGTGTGCTATGGGGAGATGATTTGGCTGTGGGGGAGAGGGCTATTCTGTGCTATGGGGAGATGATCTGTGTGTGCGGGAGAGGGCTATTCTGTGCTATGGGGAGATGATCTGGCTGTGAGGGAGAGGGCTATTCTGTGCTATGGGGAGATGGTCTAGTTGTGGGGGAGAGGTCTATTCTGTGCTATGGGGAGATGGTCTGGCTGTGGGGGAGAGGGCTATTCTGTGCTATGGGGAGATTATCTGTGTGTGCAGGAGAGGGCTATTCTGTGCTATGGGGAGATGATCTGGCTGTGAGGGAGAGGGCTATTCTGTGCTATGGGGAGATGGTCTAGTTGTGGAGGAGAGGGCTATTCTGTGCTATGGGGAGATGATCTTGCTGTGGGGGAGAGGGCTATTCTGTGCTATGGGGAGATGGTCTAGTTGTGGGGGAGAGGTCTATTCTGTGCTATGGGGAGATGGTCTAGTTGTGGGGGAGAGTGCTATTCTGTGCTATGGGGAGATGATCTGACTGTGGGGGAGAGGGCTATTCTGTGCTATGGGAAGATGATCTGTGTGTGGCGGAGAAGTCTATTCTGTGCTACAGGAAGATGATCTGTGTGTGAGGGAGAGGGCTATTCTGTGCTATGGGGAGATGATCTGTATGTGGGGGAGAGAGCTATTCTGTGCTACGGGAAGATGATCTGTGTGTGGGGGTGAGGGCTATTCTGTGCTATGAGGAGATGATCTGTGTGTGGGGGAGTGGGTTATTCTGTGCTATGGGGAGATGATCTGGCTGTGGGGGAGAGGGCTATTCTGTGCTATGGGCAGATGGTCTAGTTGTGGTGGAGAGGGCTATTCTGTGCTATGGGGAGATGATCTGTGTGTGTGGGAGAGGGCTATTCTGTGCTATGGGAGATGATCTGGCTGTGAGGGAAAGGGCTATTCTGTGCTATGGGAAGATGATCTGTGTGTGGCGGAGAAGTCTATTCTGTGCTACAGGAAGATGATCTGTGTGTGAGGGAAAGGGCTATTCTGTGCTATGGGGAGATGACCTGTATGTGGGGGAGAGAGCTATTCTGTGCTACGGGAAGATGATCTGTGTGTGGGGGTGAGGGCTATTCTGTGCTATGAGGAGATGATCTGTGTGTGGGGGAGTGGGTTATTCTGTGCTATGGGGAGATGATCTGGCTGTGGGGGAGAGGGCTATTCTGTGCTATGGGCAGATGGTCTAGTTGTGGTGGAGAGGGCTATTCTGTGCTATGGGGAGATGATCTGTGTGTGTGGGAGAGGGCTATTCTGTGCTATGGGAGATGATCTGGCTGTGAGGGAAAGGGCTATTCTGTGCTATGGGGAGATGGTCTAGTTGTGGGGGAGAGGGCTATTCTGTGATATGGGGAGATGATCTGACTGTGGGGGAGAGGGCTATTCTGTGCTATGGGAAGATGATCTGTGTGTGGGGGAGAAGTCTATTTTGTGCTACGGGGAGATGATCTGTGTGTGGGGGAGAGGGCTATTCTGTGCTACAGGAAGATGATCTCTGTGTGAAGGAGAGGGCTATTCTGTGCTATGGGGAGATGATCTGTATGTGGGGGAGAGAGCTATTCTGTGCTACGGGAAGATGATCTGTGTGTGGGGGTGAGGGCTATTCTGTTCTATAAGGAGATGATCTGTGTGTGGGGGAGGGTGCTGTTCAGTGCTATGAGGAGATTTTCTGGCTGTGGGGGAGAAGGCTATTCTGTGCTATGGGGAGATGATCTGGCTGTGGGGGAGGGGGCTATTCTGTGCTATGGGGAGATGATCTATGTGTGGGAGAGAGGGCTATTCTGTGCTATTGGGAGATTGTCTAGTTGTGGGGGAGAGTGCTATTCTGTGCTATGGGGAGATGATCTGTGTGTGCTGGAGAGGGCTATAATGTGCTATGGGGAGATGATATGGCTTTGGGAGAGGGGACTATTCTGTGCTATGGGGAGGTGATCTGGCTGTGGGGGAGAGGGCTATTCTGTGCTATGGGGAGATGGTCTAGTTGTGGGGGAGAGGGCTATTCTGTGCTATGGGGAGATGATCTGGCTGTGGGGGAGAGGGCTATTCTGTGCTATGGGGAGATGATCTGTGTGTGCGGGAGAGGGCTATTCTGTGCTATGGGGAGGTGATCTGGCTGTGAGGGAGAGGTCTATTCTGTGCTATGGGGAGATGGTCTAGTTGTGGGGGAGAGGGCTATTCTGTGCTATGGGGAGATGATCTGACTGTGGGTGAGAGGGCTATTCTGTGCTTTGGGAAGATGATCTGTGTGTGGCGGAGAAGTCTATTTTGTGCTAAGGGGAGATGATCTGTGTGTGGGGGAGAGGGCTATTCTGTGCTACAGGAAGATGATCTGTGTGTGAGGGAGAGGGCTATTCTGTGCTATGGGGAGATGATCTGTATGTGGGGGAGAGAGCTATTCTGTGCTACGGGAAGATGATCTGTGTGTGGGAGTGAGGGCTATTCTGTGCTATGAGGAGATGATCTGTGTGTGGGGGAGTGGGTTATTCTGTGCTATGGGGAGATGATCTGGCTGTGGGGGAGAGGGCTATTCTGTGCTATGGGGATATGATCTGGCTTTGGGGGAGAGTGCTTTTCTTTGCTATGGGGAGATGATCTGTCTGTGTGGGAGAAGGCTATTCTGTGCTTTGGGGATATGATCTGTGTGTGGGGGAGACGGCTATTCTGTGCTACGGGGAGGTCATCTGTGTGTGCTGGAGAGGGCTATAATGTGCTATGGGGAGATGATATGGCTTTTGGGGAGGGGACTATTCTGTGCTATGAGGAGGTGATCTGGTTGTGGGGGAGAGGGCTATTCTGTGCTATGGGGAGATGATTTGGCTGTGGGGGAGAGGGCTATTCTGTGCTATGGGGAGATGATCTGTGTGTGCGGGAGAGGGCTATTCTGTGCTATGGGGAGATGATCTGGCTGTGAGGGAGAGGGCTATTCTGTGCTATGGGGAGATGGTCTAGTTGTGGGGGAGAGGTCTATTCTGTGCTATGGGGAGATGGTCTGGCTGTGGGGGAGAGGGCTATTCTGTGCTATGGGGAGATTATCTGTGTGTGCAGGAGAGGGCTATTCTGTGCTATGGGGAGATGATCTGGCTGTGAGGGAGAGGGCTATTCTGTGCTATGGGGAGATGGTCTAGTTGTGGAGGAGAGGGCTATTCTGTGCTATGGGGAGATGATCTTGCTGTGGGGGAGAGGGCTATTCTGTGCTATGGGGAGATGGTCTAGTTGTGGGGGAGAGGTCTATTCTGTGCAATGGGGAGATGGTCTAGTTGTGGGGGAGAGGGCTATTCTGTGCTATGGGGAGATGATCTGACTGTGGGGGAGAGGGCTATTCTGTGCTATGGGAAGATGATCTGTGTGTGGCGGAGAAGTCTATTCTGTGCTACAGGAAGATGATCTGTGTGTGAGGGAGAGGGCTATTCTGTGCTATGGGGAGATGATCTGTATGTGGGGGAGAGAGCTATTCTGTGCTACGGGAAGATGATCTGTGTGTGGGGGAGAGGGCTATTCTGTGCTACAGGAAGATGATCTGTGTGTGAGGGAGAGGGCTATTCTGTGCTATGGGGAGATGATCTGTATGTGGGGGAGAGAGCTATTCTGTGCTACGGGAAGATGATCTGTGTGTGGGGGTGAGGGCTATTCTGTGCTATGAGGAGATGATCTGTGTGTGGGGGAGTGGGTTATTCTGTGCTATGGGGAGATGATCTGGCTGTGGGGGAGAGGGCTATTCTGTGCTATGGGGATATGATCTGGCTTTGGGGGAGAGTGCTTTTCTTTGCTATGGGGAGATGATCTGTCTGTGTGGGAGAAGGCTATTCTGTGCTTTGGGGATATGATCTGTGTGTGGGGGAGAGGGCTATTCTGTGCTACGGGGAGGTCATCTGTGTGTGCTGGAGAGGGCTATAATGTGCTATGGGGAGATGATATGGCTTTGGGGGAGGGGACTATTCTGTGCTATGAGGAGGTGATCTGGTTGTGGGGGAGAGGGCTATTCTGTGCTATGGGGAGGTGGTCTAGTTGTGGGGGAGAGGGCTATTGTGTGCTATGGGGAGATGATTTGGCCGTGGGGGAGAGGGCTATTCTGTGCTATGGGGAGATGATCTGTGTGTGCGGGAGAGGGCTATTCTGTGCTATGGGGAGATGATCTGGCTGTGAGGGAGAGGGCTATTCTGTGCTATGGGGAGATGGTCTAGTTGTGGGGGAGAGGTCTATTCTGTGCTATGGGGAGATGGTCTGGCTGTGGGGGAGAGGGCTATTCTGTGCTATGGGGAAATTGTCTGTGTGTGCAGGAGAGGGCTATTCTGTGCTATGGGGAGATGATCTGGCTGTGAGGGAGAGGGCTATTCTGTGCTATGGGGAGATGGTCTAGTTGTGGAGGAGAGGGCTATTCTGTGCTATGGGGAGATGATCTTGCTGTGGGGGAGAGGGCTATTCTGTGCTATGGGGAGATGGTCTAGTTGTGGGGGAGAGGTCTATTCTGTGCTATGGGGAGATGGTCTAGTTGTGGGGGAGAGTGCTATTCTGTGCTATGGGGAGATGATCTGACTGTGGGGGAGAGGGCTATTCTGTGCTATGGGAAGATGATCTGTGTGTGGCGGAGAAGTCTATTGTGTGCTACAGGAAGATGATCTGTGTGTGAGGGAGAGGGCTATTCTGTGCTATGGGGAGATGATCTGTATGTGGGGGAGAGAGCTATTCTGTGCTACGGGAAGATGATCTGTGTGTGGGGGTGAGGGCTATTCTGTGCTATGAGGAGATGATCTGTGTGTGGGGGAGTGGGTTATTCTGTGCTATGGGGAGATGATCTGGCTGTGGGGGAGAGGGCTATTCTGTGCTATGGGCAGATGGTCTAGTTGTGGTGGAGAGGGCTATTCTGTGCTATGGGGAGATGATCTGTGTGTGTGGGAGAGGGCTATTCTGTGCTATGGGAGATGATCTGGCTGTGAGGGAAAGGGCTATTCTGTGCTATGGGAAGATGATCTGTGTGTGGCGGAGAAGTCTATTCTGTGCTACAGGAAGATGATCTGTGTGTGAGGGAGAGGGCTATTCTGTGCTATGGGGAGATGATCTGTATGTGGGGGAGAGAGCTATTCTGTGCTACGGGAAGATGATCTGTGTGTGGGGGTGAGGGCTATTCTGTGCTATGAGGAGATGATCTGTGTGTGGGGGAGTGGGTTATTCTGTGCTATGGGGAGATGATCTGGCTGTGGGGGAGAGGGCTATTCTGTGCTATGGGCAGATGGTCTAGTTGTGGTGGAGAGGGCTATTCTGTGCTATGGGGAGATGATCTGTGTGTGTGGGAGAGGGCTATTCTGTGCTATGGGAGATGATCTGGCTGTGAGGGAAAGGGCTATTCTGTGCTATGGGGAGATGGTCTAGATGTGGGGGAGAGGGCTATTCTGTGATATGGGGAGATGATCTGACTGTGGGGGAGAGGGCTATTCTGTGCTATGGGAAGATGATCTGTGTGTGGGGGAGAAGTCTATTTTGTGCTACGGGGAGATGATCTGTGTGTGGGGGAGAGGGCTATTCTGTGCTACAGGAAGATGATCTCTGTGTGAAGGAGAGGGCTATTCTGTGCTATGGGGAGATGATCTGTATGTGGGGGAGAGAGCTATTCTGTGCTACAGGAAGATGATCTGTGTGTGGGGGTGAGGGCTATTCTGTTCTATAAGGAGATGATCTGTGTGTGGGGGAGGGTGCTGTTCTGTGCTACGAGGAGATTATCTGGCTGTGGGGGAGAAGGCTATTCTGTGCTATGGGGAGATGATCTGGCTGTGGGGGAGGGGGCTATTCTGTGCTATGGGGAGATGATCTATGTGTGGGAGAGAGGGCTATTCTGTGCTATTGGGAGATTGTCTAGTTGTGGGGGAGAGGGCTATTCTGTGCTATGGGGAGATGGTCTAGTTGTGGAGGAGAGGGCTATTCTGTGCTATGGGGAGATGATCTTGTTGTGGGGGAGAGGGCTATTCTGTGCTATGGGGAGATGGTCTAGTTGTGGGGGAGAGGTCTATTCTGTGCTATGGGGAGATGATCTTGCTGTGGGGGAGAGGGCTATTCTGTGCTATGGGGAGATGGTCTAGTTGTGGGGGAGAGGTCTATTCTGTGCTATGGGGAGATGGTCTAGTTGTGGGGGAGAGTGCTATTCTGTGCTATGGGGAGATGATCTGACTGTGGGGGAGAGGGCTATTCTGTGCTATGGGAAGATGATCTGTGTGTGGCGGAGAAGTCTATTGTGTGCTACAGGAAGATGATCTGTGTGTGAGGGAGAGGGCTATTCTGTGCTATGGGGAGATGATCTGTATGTGGGGGAGAGAGCTATTCTGTGCTACGGGAAGATGATCTGTGTGTGGGGGTGAGGGCTATTCTGTGCTATGAGGAGATGATCTGTGTGTGGGGGAGTGGGTTATTCTGTGCTATGGGGAGATGATCTGGCTGTGGGGGAGAGGGCTATTCTGTGCTATGGGCAGATGGTCTAGTTGTGGTGGAGAGGGCTATTCTGTGCTATGGGGAGATGATCTGTGTGTGTGGGAGAGGGCTATTCTGTGCTATGGGAGATGATCTGGCTGTGAGGGAAAGGGCTATTCTGTGCTATGGGAAGATGATCTGTGTGTGGCGGAGAAGTCTATTCTGTGCTACAGGAAGATGATCTGTGTGTGAGGGAGAGGGCTATTCTGTGCTATGGGGAGATGATCTGTATGTGGGGGAGAGAGCTATTCTGTGCTACGGGAAGATGATCTGTGTGTGGGGGTGAGGGCTATTCTGTGCTATGAGGAGATGATCTGTGTGTGGGGGAGTGGGTTATTCTGTGCTATGGGGAGATGATCTGGCTGTGGGGGAGAGGGCTATTCTGTGCTATGGGCAGATGGTCTAGTTGTGGTGGAGAGGGCTATTCTGTGCTATGGGGAGATGATCTGTGTGTGTGGGAGAGGGCTATTCTGTGCTATGGGAGATGATCTGGCTGTGAGGGAAAGGGCTATTCTGTGCTATGGGGAGATGGTCTAGATGTGGGGGAGAGGGCTATTCTGTGATATGGGGAGATGATCTGACTGTGGGGGAGAGGGCTATTCTGTGCTATGGGAAGATGATCTGTGTGTGGGGGAGAAGTCTATTTTGTGCTACGGGGAGATGATCTGTGTGTGGGGGAGAGGGCTATTCTGTGCTACAGGAAGATGATCTCTGTGTGAAGGAGAGGGCTATTCTGTGCTATGGGGAGATGATCTGTATGTGGGGGAGAGAGCTATTCTGTGCTACAGGAAGATGATCTGTGTGTGGGGGTGAGGGCTATTCTGTTCTATAAGGAGATGATCTGTGTGTGGGGGAGGGTGCTGTTCTGTGCTACGAGGAGATTATCTGGCTGTGGGGGAGAAGGCTATTCTGTGCTATGGGGAGATGATCTGGCTGTGGGGGAGGGGGCTATTCTGTGCTATGGGGAGATGATCTATGTGTGGGAGAGAGGGCTATTCTGTGCTATTGGGAGATTGTCTAGTTGTGGGGGAGAGGGCTATTCTGTGCTATGGGGAGATGATCTGTGTGTGCTGGAGAGGGCTATAATGTGCTATGGGGAGATGATATGGCTTTGGGAGAGGGGACTATTCTGTGCTATGGGGAGGTGATCTGGCTGTGGGGGAGAGGGCTATTCTGTGCTATGGGGAGATGGTCTAGTTGTGGGGGAGAGGGCTATTCTGTGCTATGGGGAGATGATCTGGCTGTGGGGGAGAGGGCTATTCTGTGCTATGGGGAGATGATCTGTGTGTGCGGGAGAGGGCTATTCTGTGCTATGGGGAGGTGATCTGGCTGTGAGGGAGAGGTCTATTCTGTGCTATGGGGAGATGGTTTAGTTGTGGGGGAGAGGGCTATTCTGTGCTATGGGGAGATGATCTGACTGTGGGGGAGAGGGCTATTCTGTGCTTTGGGAAGATGATCTGTGTGTGGCGGAGAAGTCTATTTTGTGCTAAGGGGAGATGATCTGTGTGTGGGGGAGAGGGCTATTCTGTGCTACAGGAAGATGATCTGTGTGTGAGGGAGAGGGCTATTCTGTGCTATGGGGAGATGATCTGTATGTGGGGGAGAGAGCTATTCTGTGCTACGGGAAGATGATCTGTGTGTGGGGGTGAGGGCTATTCTGTGCTATGAGGAGATGATCTGTGTGTGGGGGAGTGGGTTATTCTGTGCTATGGGGAGATGATCTGGCTGTGGGGGAGAGGGCTATTCTGTGCTATGGGGATATGATCTGGCTTTGGGGGAGAGTGCTTTTCTTTGCTATGGGGAGATGATCTGTCTGTGTGGGAGAAAGCTATTCTGTGCTTTGGGGATATGATCTGTGTGTGGGGGAGAGGGCTATTCTGTGCTACGGGGAGGTCATCTGTGTGTGCTGGAGAGGGCTATAATGTGCTATGGGGAGATGATATGGCTTTTGGGGAGGGGACTATTCTGTGCTATGAGGAGGTGATCTGGTTGTGGGGGAGAGGGCTATTCTGTGCTATGGGGAGATGATTTGGCTGTGGGGGAGAGGGCTATTCTGTGCTATGCGGAGATGATCTGTGTGTGCGGGAGAGGGCTATTCTGTGCTATGGGGAGATTATCTGGCTGTGAGGGAGAGGGCTATTCTGTGCTATGGGGAGATGGTCTAGTTGTGGGGGAGAGGTCTATTCTGTGCTATGGGGAGATGGTCTGGCTGTGGGGGAGAGGGCTATTCTGTGCTATGGGGAGATTATCTGTGTGTGCAGGAGAGGGCTATTCTGTGCTATGGGGAGATGATCTGGCTGTGAGGGAGAGGGCTATTCTGTGCTATGGGGAGATGGTCTAGTTGTGGAGGAGAGGGCTATTCTGTGCTATGGGGAGATGATCTTGCTGTGGGGGAGAGGGCTATTCTGTGCTATGGGGAGATGGTCTAGTTGTGGGGGAGAGGTCTATTCTGTGCTATGGGGAGATGGTCTAGTTGTGGGGGAGAGGGCTATTCTGTGCTATGGGGAGATGATCTGACTGTGGGGGAGAGGGCTATTCTGTGCTATGGGAAGATGATCTGTGTGTGGCGGAGAAGTCTATTCTGTGCTACAGGAAGATGATCTGTGTGTGAGGGAGAGGGCTATTCTGTGCTATGGGGAGATGATCTGTATGTGGGGGAGAGAGCTATTCTGTGCTACGGGAAGATGATCTGTGTGTGGGGGTGAGGGCTATTCTGTGCTATGAGGAGATGATCTGTGTGTGGGGGAGTGGGTTATTCTGTGCTATGGGGAGATGATCTGGCTGTGGGGGAGAGGACTATTCTGTGCTATGGGGATATGATCTGGCTTTGGGGGAGAGGGCTATTCTGTGCTATGGGGATATGATCTGTGTGTGGGGGAGAGGGCTATTCTGTGCTACGCGGAGGTGATCTGTGTGTGGGGTTGAGAGCTATTCTGTGCTATAGGGAGATGATCTGGCTGTGAGGAAGAGGGCTATTCTGTGATATGCGGAGATGGTCTTGTTGTGGGGGAGAGGGGCTATTCTGTGCTATAGGGAGATGATCTGTTATTTCTGGAGAGGACTATTCTTTGCTATGGGGAGATGATCTGTGTGTGGGGTTGAGGGCTTTTCTGCGCTATGGGGAGATGATCTGGCTGTGGGGGAGAGGGCTATTCTGTGCTACGGGGAGATTATCTGGGTGTGGGGGAGGGGGCTATTCTGTGCTATGGTTAGATGATCTCTGTGTGGGGGAGACGGCGATTCTGTGCTATGGGGAGATGATCTGGCTGTGAGGGAGAGGGCTATTCTGTGCTATGGGGAGATGGTCTAGTTGCGGGGGAGCGGGCTATTCTGTGCTATGGGGAGATGATCTGTGTGTGGGGGAGAGGGCTATTCTGTGCTATGGCGAGATGATCTGTGTGTGATGGAGTGGGCTATTCTGTGCTATGGGGAGATGATCTTGCTGTTGAGGAGGGGACTATTCTTTTGCTATGGGGACATGATCTGTGTGTGGGGCAGGGGGCTATTCTGTGCTATGGGGAAATGATCTGTGTTTGGGGTAGAGGGATATTCTGTGCTATGGTGAGATTATCTGGCTGTGGGGGAGAGGGCTCTTCTGTGCTATGGGGAGATGATCTGTGTGTGGGAGAGAGGGCTATTCTGTGCTATGGGGAGAAGATCTGCGTGTGGGGGAGAGGGCTTTTCTGTGCTGTGGGGACATGGTCTGTGTGTGGTGTAGAGTGCTATTCTGTGCTACGGGGAGATGATCTGGCTGTGGGGGTGAGGACTATTCTGTACCACGGGGAGATGATATGTGTATGGGGAGAGGGCTATTCTGTGCTATGGGGAGATGATCTGTGTGTGGGGGAGAGGGCTATTCTGTGCTATTGGGAGATGATCTGTGTGTGGGGGAGAGGGCTATTCTGTGCTACGGGGAGATGATCTGTGTGTGGTGGAGAGGGCTATTCTGTGCGGTGGGGAGATGATCTGTGTGTGGGGGAGAGGGCTATTCTGTGCTACTGGGAGATGATCTGTGTGTGGTGGAGAGGGCTATTCTGTGCTGTGGGGAGATGATCTGTTTGTGGGGGAGAGGGCTATTCTGTGCTATGGGGAGATCTGTGTGTGGTGGAGAGGGCTATTCTGTGCTAAGGGGAGATGATCTGTGTGTGGGGAAGTGAGCTATTCTGTGCTAGTGGGAGATGATCTGGCTGTTGGGGAGAGGGCTATTCTGTGCTATGGGAAGATGATCTGTGTGTGGCGGAGAAGTCTATTCTGTGCTACAGGAAGATGATCTGTGTGTGAGGGAGAGGGCTATTCTGTGCTATGGGGAGATGATCTGTATGTGGGGGAGAGAGCTATTCTGTGCTACGGGAAGATGATCTGTGTGTGGGGGTGAGGGCTATTCTGTGCTATGAGGAGATGATCTGTGTGTGGGGGAGTGGGTTATTCTGTGCTATGGGGAGATGATCTGGCTGTGGGGGAGAGGACTATTCTGTGCTATGGGGATATGATCTGGCTTTGGGGGAGAGGGCTATTCTGTGCTATGGGGATATGATCTGTGTGTGGGGGAGAGGGCTATTCTGTGCTACGCGGAGGTGATCTGTGTGTGGGGTTGAGAGCTATTCTGTGCTATAGGGAGATGATCTGGCTGTGAGGAAGAGGGCTATTCTGTGATATGCGGAGATGGTCTTGTTGTGGGGGAGAGGGGCTATTCTGTGCTATAGGGAGATGATCTGTTATTTCTGGAGAGGACTATTCTGTGCTATGAGGAGATGATCTGGCTGTGGGGGAGAGGGCTTTTCTTTGCTATGGGGAGATGATCTGTGTGTGGGGTTGAGGGCTTTTCTGCGCTATGGGGAGATGATCTGGCTGTGGGGGAGAGGGCTATTCTGTGCTACGGGGAGATTATCTGGGTGTGGGGGAGGGGGCTATTCTGTGCTATGGTTAGATGATCTCTGTGTGGGGGAGACGGCGATTCTGTGCTATGGGGAGATGATCTGGCTGTGAGGGAGAGGGCTATTCTGTGCTATGGGGAGATGGTCTAGTTGCGGGGGAGCGGGCTATTCTGTGCTATGGGGAGATGATCTGTGTGTGGGGGAGAGGGCTATTCTGTGCTATGGCGAGATGATCTGTGTGTGAGGGAGTGGGCTATTCTGTGCTAAGGGGAGATGATCTGTGTGTGATGGAGTGGGCTATTCTGTGCTATGGGGAGATGATCTTGCTGTTGAGGAGGGGACTATTCTTTTGCTATGGGGACATGATCTGTGTGTGGGGCAGGGGGCTATTCTGTGCTATGGGGAAATGATCTGTGTTTGGGGTAGAGGGATATTCTGTGCTATGGTGAGATTATCTGGCTGTGGGGGAGAGGGCTCTTCTGTGCTATGGGGAGATGATCTGTGTGTGGGAGAGAGGGCTATTCTGTGCTATGGGGAGATGATCTGCGTGTGGGGGAGAGGGCTTTTCTGTGCTGTGGGGACATGGTCTGTGTGTGGTGTAGAGGGCTATTCTGTGCTACGGGGAGATGATCTGGCTGTGGGGGTGAGGGCTATTCTGTACCACGGGGAGATGATATGTGTATGGGGAGAGGGCTATTCTGTGCTATGGGGAGATGATCTGTGTGTGGGGGAGAGGGCTATTCTGTGCTATTGGGAGATGATCTGTGTGTGGGGGAGAGGGCTATTCTGTGCTACGGGGAGATGATCTGTGTGTGGTGGAGAGGGCTATTCTGTGCGGTGGGGAGATGATCTGTGTGTGGGGGAGAGGGCTATTCTGTGCTACTGGGAGATGATCTGTGTGTGGTGGAGAGGGCTATTCTGTGCTGTGGGGAGATGATCTGTTTGTGGGGGAGAGGGCTATTCTGTGCTATGGGGAGATCTGTGTGTGGTGGAGAGGGCTATTCTGTGCTAAGGGGAGATGATCTGTGTGTGGGGAAGTGAGCTATTCTGTGCTAGTGGGAGATGATCTGGCTGTTGGGGAGAGGGCTATTCTGTGCTATGGGGAGATGATCTGGCTGTGGGGGAGAGGGCTATTCTGTGCTACGGGGAGATGATCTGTGTGTGGGGGGAGGGCTTTTCTGAGCTATGGGGAGATGATCTGTGTGTGGGGGAGAGGGCTATTCTGTGCTGTGGGGAGATGATCTGTGTGTGGGTGAGAGGGCTATTCTGTGCTATGGGGAGATGATCTGGCTGTGGGGGAGAGGGCTCTTCTGTGCTACTGGGAGATGATCTGGCTGTGGGGGAGAGGGCTATTCTGTGCTATGGGGAGATGATCTGGCTGTGGGGGAGAGAGCTATTCTGTGCCACGGGGAGATGATATGTGTATGGGGAGAGGGCTATTCTGTGCTATGGGGAGATGATCTGTGTGTGGGGGAGAGGGCTAATCTGTGCTATGGTGAGATGATCTGTGTGTGGGGGAGAGGGCTATTCTGTGATGTGGGGAGATGATCTGTGTGTGGGGGAGAGGGCTATTCTGTGCTGTGGGGAGATGATCTGTGTGTGGTGGAGTGGGCTATTCTGTGCTGTGGGGAGATGATCTGTGTGTGGGGGAGAGGGCTATTCTGTGCTTGTGGGAGTTGATCTGGCTGTTGGGGAGAGGGCTATTCTGTGCTATGGGGAGATGATCTGGTTGTGGGGGAGAGGGCTATTCTGTGCTATGGGGAGATGATCTGTGTGTGGGGGAGAGAGCTATTCTGTGCTATGGGAAGATGATCTGTGTGTGGGGGAGAGAGCTATTCTGTGCTATGGGGAGATGATATGTGTATGGGGAGAGGGCTATTCTGTGCTATGGGGAGATGATCTGTGTGTGGGGGAGAGGGCTCTTCTGTGCTATGGGAAGATGATCTGTGTGTGAGTGAGAGGGGCTATTCTATGCTGTGGGGAGATGATCTGGCTGTGGTGGAGAGGGCTATTCTGTACTATGGGGAGATGGTCTAGTTGTGGGGGAGAGGTCTATTCTGTGCTATGGGGAGATGGTCTAGTTGTGGGGGAGAGGGCTATTCTGTGCTATGGGGAGATGATCTGACTGTGGGGGAGAGGGCTATTCTGTGCTATGGGAAGATGATCTGTGTGTGGCGGAGAAGTCTATTCTGTGCTACAGGAAGATGATCTGTGTGTGAGGGAGAGGGCTATTCTGTGCTATGGGGAGATGATCTGTATGTGGGGGAGAGAGCTATTCTGTGCTACGGGAAGATGATCTGTGTGTGGGGGTGAGGGCTATTCTGTGCTATGAGGAGATGATCTGTGTGTGGGGGAGTGGGTTATTCTGTGCTATGGGGAGATGATCTGGCTGTGGGGGAGAGGACTATTCTGTGCTATGGGGATATGATCTGGCTTTGGGGGAGAGGGCTATTCTGTGCTATGGGGATATGATCTGTGTGTGGGGGAGAGGGCTATTCTGTGCTACGCGGAGGTGATCTGTGTGTGGGGTTGAGAGCTATTCTGTGCTATAGGGAGATGATCTGGCTGTGAGGAAGAGGGCTATTCTGTGATATGCGGAGATGGTCTTGTTGTGGGGGAGAGGGGCTATTCTGTGCTATAGGGAGATGATCTGTTATTTCTGGAGAGGACTATTCTGTGCTATGAGGAGATGATCTGGCTGTGGGGGAGAGGGCTTTTCTTTGCTATGGGGAGATGATCTGTGTGTGGGGTTGAGGGCTTTTCTGCGCTATGGGGAGATGATCTGGCTGTGGGGGAGAGGGCTATTCTGTGCTACGGGGAGATTATCTGGGTGTGGGGGAGGGGGCTATTCTGTGCTATGGTTAGATGATCTCTGTGTGGGGGAGACGGCGATTCTGTGCTATGGGGAGATGATCTGGCTGTGAGGGAGAGGGCTATTCTGTGCTATGGGGAGATGGTCTAGTTGCGGGGGAGCGGGCTATTCTGTGCTATGGGGAGATGATCTGTGTGTGGGGGAGAGGGCTATTCTGTGCTATGGCGAGATGATCTGTGTGTGAGGGAGTGGGCTATTCTGTGCTAAGGGGAGATGATCTGTGTGTGATGGAGTGGGCTATTCTGTGCTATGGGGAGATGATCTTGCTGTTGAGGAGGGGACTATTCTTTTGCTATGGGGACATGATCTGTGTGTGGGGCAGGGGGCTATTCTGTGCTATGGGGAAATGATCTGTGTTTGGGGTAGAGGGATATTCTGTGCTATGGTGAGATTATCTGGCTGTGGGGGAGAGGGCTCTTCTGTGCTATGGGGAGATGATCTGTGTGTGGGAGAGAGGGCTATTCTGTGCTATGGGGAGAAGATCTGCGTGTGGGGGAGAGGGCTTTTCTGTGCTGTGGGGACATGGTCTGTGTGTGGTGTAGAGTGCTATTCTGTGCTACGGGGAGATGATCTGGCTGTGGGGGTGAGGGCTATTCTGTACCACGGGGAGATGATATGTGTATGGGGAGAGGGCTATTCTGTGCTATGGGGAGATGATCTGTGTGTGGGGGAGAGGGCTATTCTGTGCTATTGGGAGATGATCTGTGTGTGGGGGAGAGGGCTATTCTGTGCTACGGGGAGATGATCTGTGTGTGGTGGAGAGGGCTATTCTGTGCGGTGGGGAGATGATCTGTGTGTGGGGGAGAGGGCTATTCTGTGCTACTGGGAGATGATCTGTGTGTGGTGGAGAGGGCTATTCTGTGCTGTGGGGAGATGATCTGTTTGTGGGGGAGAGGGATATTCTGTGCTATGGGGAGATCTGTGTGTGGTGGAGAGGGCTATTCTGTGCTAAGGGGAGATGATCTGTGTGTGGGGAAGTGAGCTATTCTGTGCTAGTGGGAGATGATCTGGCTGTTGGGGAGAGGGCTATTCTGTGCTATGGGAAGATGATCTGTGTGTGGCGGAGAAGTCTATTCTGTGCTACAGGAAGATGATCTGTGTGTGAGGGAGAGGGCTATTCTGTGCTATGGGGAGATGATCTGTATGTGGGGGAGAGAGCTATTCTGTGCTACGGGAAGATGATCTGTGTGTGGGGGTGAGGGCTATTCTGTGCTATGAGGAGATGATCTGTGTGTGGGGG
Organism: Taudactylus pleione; assembly: GCA_031769625.1. Classification (NCBI taxonomy): domain Eukaryota; kingdom Metazoa; phylum Chordata; class Amphibia; order Anura; family Myobatrachidae; genus Taudactylus; species Taudactylus pleione. Next base: position 538,652 of record JAUIMM010000597.1, on the reverse strand, counting down.
AGTGGGTTATTCTGTGCTATGGGGAGATGATCTGGCTGTGGGGGAGAGGACTATTCTGTGCTATGGGGAGATGATCTGGCTGTGGGGGAGAAAGCTATTCTGTGCCACGGGGAGATGATATGTGTATGGGGAGAGGGCTATTCTGTGCTATGGGGAGATGATCTGTGTGTGGGGGAGAGGGCTAATCTGTGCTATGGTGAGATGATCTGTGTGTGGGGGAGAGGGCTATTCTGTGATGTGGGGAGATGATCTGTGTGTGGGGGAGAGGGTTATTCTGTGCTGTGGGGAGATGATCTGTGTGTGGTGGAGTGGGCTATTCTGTGCTGTGGGGAGATGATCTGTGTGTGGGGGAGAGGGCTATTCTGTGCTTGTGGGAGTTGATCTGGCTGTTGGGGAGAGGGCTATTCTGTGCTATGGGGAGATGATCTGGTTGTGGGGGAGAGGGCTATTCTGTGCTATGGGGAGATGATCTGTGTGTGGGTGAGAGAGCTATTCTGTGCTATGGGAAGATGATCTGTGTGTGGGGGAGAGAGCTATTCTGTGCTATGGGGAGATGATATGTGTATGGGGAGAGGGCTATTCTGTGCTATGGGGAGATGATCTGTGTGTGGGGGAGAGGGCTCTTCTGTGCTATGGGAAGATGATCTGTGTGTGAGTGAGAGGGGCTATTCTATGCTGTGGGGAGATGATCTGGCTGTGGTGGAGAGGGCTATTCTGTACTATGGGGAGATGGTCTAGTTGTGGGGGAGAGGTCTATTCTGTGCTATGGGGAGATGGTCTAGTTGTGGTGGAGAGGGCTATTCTGTGCTATGGGGAGATGATCTGACTGTGGGGGAGAGGGCTATTCTGTGCTATGGGAAGATGATCTGTGTGTGGCGGAGAAGTCTATTCTGTGCTACAGGAAGATGATCTGTGTGTGAGGGAGAGGGCTATTCTGTGCTATGGGGAGATGATATGTATGTGGGGGAGAGAGCTATTCTGTGCTACGGGAAGATGATCTGTGTGTGGGGGTGAGGGCTATTCTGTGCTATGAGGAGATGATCTGTGTGTGGGGGAGTGGGTTATTCTGTGCTATGGGGAGATGATCTGGCTGTGGGGGAGAGGACTATTCTGTGCTATGGGGATATGATCTGGCTTTGGGGGAGAGGGCTATTCTGTGCTATGGGGATATGATCTGTGTGTGGGGGAGAGGGCTATTCTGTGCTACGCGGAGGTGATCTGTGTGTGGGGTTGAGAGCTATTCTGTGCTATAGGGAGATGATCTGGCTGTGAGGAAGAGGGCTATTCTGTGATATGCGGAGATGGTCTTGTTGTGGGGGAGAGGGGCTATTCTGTGCTATAGGGAGATGATCTGTTATTTCTGGAGAGGACTATTCTGTGCTATGAGGAGATGATCTGGCTGTGGGGGAGAGGGCTTTTCTTTGCTATGGGGAGATGATCTGTGTGTGGGGTTGAGGGCTTTTCTGCGCTATGGGGAGATGATCTGGCTGTGGGGGAGAGGGCTATTCTGTGCTACGGGGAGATTATCTGGGTGTGGGGGAGGGGGCTATTCTGTGCTATGGTTAGATGATCTCTGTGTGGGGGAGACGGCGATTCTGTGCTATGGGGAGATGATCTGGCTGTGAGGGAGAGGGCTATTCTGTGCTATGGGGAGATGGTCTAGTTGCGGGGGAGCGGGCTATTCTGTGCTATGGGGAGATGATCTGTGTGTGGGGGAGAGGGCTATTCTGTGCTATGGCGAGATGATCTGTGTGTGAGGGAGTGGGCTATTCTGTGCTAAGGGGAGATGATCTGTGTGTGATGGAGTGGGCTATTCTGTGCTATGGGGAGATGATCTTGCTGTTGAGGAGGGGACTATTCTTTTGCTATGGGGACATGATTTGTGTGTGGGGCAGGGGGCTATTCTGTGCTATGGGGAAATGATCTGTGTTTGGGGTAGAGGGATATTCTGTGCTATGGTGAGATTATCTGGCTGTGGGGGAGAGGGCTCTTCTGTGCTATGGGGAGATGATCTGTGTGTGGGAGAGAGGGCTATTCTGTGCTATGGGGAGAAGATCTGCGTGTGGGGGAGAGGGCTTTTCTGTGCTGTGGGGACATGGTCTGTGTGTGGTGTAGAGTGCTATTCTGTGCTACGGGGAGATGATCTGGCTGTGGGGGTGAGGGCTATTCTGTACCACGGGGAGATGATATGTGTATGGGGAGAGGGCTATTCTGTGCTATGGGGAGATGATCTGTGTGTGGGGGAGAGGGCTATTCTGTGCTATTGGGAGATGATCTGTGTGTGGGGGAGAGGGCTATTCTGTGCTACGGGGAGATGATCTGTGTGTGGTGGAGAGGGCTATTCTGTGCGGTGGGGAGATGATCTGTGTGTGGGGGAGAGGGCTATTCTGTGCTACTGGGAGATGATCTGTGTGTGGTGGAGAGGGCTATTCTGTGCTGTGGGGAGATGATCTGTTTGTGGGGGAGAGGGCTATTCTGTGCTATGGGGAGATCTGTGTGTGGTGGAGAGGGCTATTCTGTGCTAAGGGGAGATGATCTGTGTGTGGGGAAGTGAGCTATTCTGTGCTAGTGGGAGATGATCTGGCTGTTGGGGAGAGGGCTATTCTGTGCTATGGGAAGATGATCTGTGTGTGGCGGAGAAGTCTATTCTGTGCTACAGGAAGATGATCTGTGTGTGAGGGAGAGGGCTATTCTGTGCTATGGGGAGATGATCTGTATGTGGGGGAGAGAGCTATTCTGTGCTACGGGAAGATGATCTGTGTGTGGGGGTGAGGGCTATTCTGTGCTATGAGGAGATGATCTGTGTGTGGGGGAGTGGGTTATTCTGTGCTATGGGGAGATGATCTGGCTGTGGGGGAGAGGACTATTCTGTGCTATGGGGATATGATCTGGCTTTGGGGGAGAGGGCTATTCTGTGCTATGGGGATATGATCTGTGTGTGGGGGAGAGGGCTATTCTGTGCTACGCGGAGGTGATCTGTGTGTGGGGTTGAGAGCTATTCTGTGCTATAGGGAGATGATCTGGCTGTGAGGAAGAGGGCTATTCTGTGATATGCGGAGATGGTCTTGTTGTGGGGGAGAGGGGCTATTCTGTGCTATAGGGAGATGATCTGTTATTTCTGGAGAGGACTATTCTGTGCTATGAGGAGATGATCTGGCTGTGGGGGAGAGGGCTTTTCTTTGCTATGGGGAGATGATCTGTGTGTGGGGTTGAGGGCTTTTCTGCGCTATGGGGAGATGATCTGGCTGTGGGGGAGAGGGCTATTCTGTGCTACGGGGAGATTATCTGGGTGTGGGGGAGGGGGCTATTCTGTGCTATGGTTAGATGATCTCTGTGTGGGGGAGACGGCAATTCTGTGCTATGGGGAGATGATCTGGCTGTGAGGGAGAGGGCTATTCTGTGCTATGGGGAGATGGTCTAGTTGCGGGGGAGCGGGCTATTCTGTGCTATGGGGAGATGATCTGTGTGTGGGGGAGAGGGCTATTCTGTGCTATGGCGAGATGATCTGTGTGTGAGGGAGTGGGCTATTCTGTGCTAAGGGGAGATGATCTGTGTGTGATGGAGTGGGCTATTCTGTGCTATGGGGAGATGATCTTGCTGTTGAGGAGGGGACTATTCTTTTGCTATGGGGACATGATCTGTGTGTGGGGCAGGGGGCTATTCTGTGCTATGGGGAAATGATCTGTGTTTGGGGTAGAGGGATATTCTGTGCTATGGTGAGATTATCTGGCTGTGGGGGAGAGGGCTCTTCTGTGCTATGGGGAGATGATCTGTGTGTGGGAGAGAGGGCTATTCTGTGCTATGGGGAGATGATCTGCGTGTGGGGGAGAGGGCTTTTCTGTGCTGTGGGGACATGGTCTGTGTGTGGTGTAGAGGGCTATTCTGTGCTACGGGGAGATGATCTGGCTGTGGGGGTGAGGGCTATTCTGTACCACGGGGAGATGATATGTGTATGGGGAGAGGGCTATTCTGTGCTATGGGGAGATGATCTGTGTGTGGGGGAGAGGGCTATTCTGTGCTATTGGGAGATGATCTGTGTGTGGGGGAGAGGGCTATTCTGTGCTACGGGGAGATGATCTGTGTGTGGTGGAGAGGGCTATTCTGTGCGGTGGGGAGATGATCTGTGTGTGGGGGAGAGGGCTATTCTGTGCTACTGGGAGATGATCTGTGTGTGGTGGAGAGGGCTATTCTGTGCTGTGGGGAGATGATCTGTTTGTGGGGGAGAGGGCTATTCTGTGCTATGGGGAGATCTGTGTGTGGTGGAGAGGGCTATTCTGTGCTAAGGGGAGATGATCTGTGTGTGGGGAAGTGAGCTATTCTGTGCTAGTGGGAGATGATCTGGCTGTTGGGGAGAGGGCTATTCTGTGCTATGGGGAGATGATCTGGCTGTGGGGGAGAGGGCTATTCTGTGCTACGGGGAGATGATCTGTGTGTGGGGGGAGGGCTTTTCTGAGCTATGGGGAGATGATCTGTGTGTGGGGGAGAGGGCTATTCTGTGCTGTGGGGAGATGATCTGTGTGTGGGTGAGAGGGCTATTCTGTGCTATGGGGAGATGATCTGGCTGTGGGGGAGAGGGCTCTTCTGTGCTACTGGGAGATGATCTGGCTGTGGGGGAGAGGGCTATTCTGTGCTATGGGGAGATGATCTGGCTGTGGGGGAGAGAGCTATTCTGTGCCACGGGGAGATGATATGTGTATGGGGAGAGGGCTATTCTGTGCTATGGGGAGATGATCTGTGTGTGGGGGAGAGGGCTAATCTGTGCTATGGTGAGATGATCTGTGTGTGGGGGAGAGGGCTATTCTGTGATGTGGGGAGATGATCTGTGTGTGGGGGAGAGGGCTATTCTGTGCTGTGGGGAGATGATCTGTGTGTGGTGGAGTGGGCTATTCTGTGCTGTGGGGAGATGATCTGTGTGTGGGGGAGAGGGCTATTCTGTGCTTGTGGGAGTTGATCTGGCTGTTGGGGAGAGGGCTATTCTGTGCTATGGGGAGATGATCTGGTTGTGGGGGAGAGGGCTATTCTGTGCTATGGGGAGATGATCTGTGTGTGGGGGAGAGAGCTATTCTGTGCTATGGGAAGATGATCTGTGTGTGGGGGAGAGAGCTATTCTGTGCTATGGGGAGATGATATGTGTATGGGGAGAGGGCTATTCTGTGCTATGGGGAGATGATCTGTGTGTGGGGGAGAGGGCTCTTCTGTGCTATGGGAAGATGATCTGTGTGTGAGTGAGAGGGGCTATTCTATGCTGTGGGGAGATGATCTGGCTGTGGTGGAGAGGGCTATTCTGTACTACGGTGAGATGATCTGTGTGTGGGGGAGAGAGCTATTCTGTGCTACAGGGAAATGATCTGGCTGTGGGGGAGAGGGCTATTCTGTGCTGTGGGGAGATGATCTGTGTGTGGGAGAGAGGGCTATTCTGTGCTGTGGGGAGATGGTCTGTGTGTTGTGTAGAGGGCTATTCTGTGCTATGGGGAGATGATGCTGTGGGGGAGAGGGCTATTCTGTGCTATGGGGAGATGATATGTGTATGGGGAGAGTGCTATTCTGTGCTATGCGGAGATGATCTGTGTGTGGGGGAGAGGGCTATTCTGTGTTATGGGGAGATGATTTGTGTGTTGGGGAGAGGGCTATTCTGTGCTACGGGGAGCTGATCTGTGTGTGGTGGAGAGGGCTATTCTGTGCTGTGGGGAGATGATCTGTGTGTGGGGGAGAGGGCTATTCTGTGCTGTGGGGAGATGATCTGTGTGTGGTGGAGAGGGCTATTCTGTGCTGTGGGGAGATGATCTGTGTGTGGGGCAGAGGGCTATTCTGTGCTATGGGGAGATGATCTGTGTGTTTTTGGAGAGGGCTATTCTGTGCTACCGGGAGATGATCTGTTTGTGGGGGAGAGGGCTATTCTGTGCTATGGGGAGATGATCTGTGTGTGGGGAAGTGAGCTATTCTGTGCTACTGGGAGATGATCTGGCTGTGGGGGAGAGGGCTTTTCTGTGCTATTGGGAGATGATCTGGCTGTGGTGGAGAGGGCTATTCTGTGCTACGGGGAGATGATCTGGCTGTGGTGTAGAGAGCTATTCTGTGCTGTGGGGAGATGATCTGGCTGTGGGGGAGAGGACTATTCTGTGCTACGGGGAGATGATCTGTGTGTGGTGTAGAGGGCTATTCTGTGCTACGGGGAGATGATCTGGCTGTGGGGGAGAGGACTATTCTGTGCTATGGGGAGATGATATGTGTATGGGGAGAGGGCTATTCTGTGCTATGGGGAGATATGTGTATGGGGAGAGGGCTATTCTGTGCTATGGGGAGATGATATGTGTATGGGGAGAGGGCTATTCTGTGCTATGGGGAGATGATCTGTGTGTGGGGGAGAGGGCTATTCTGTGCTACGGGGAGATGATCTGTGTGTGGTGGAGAGGGGCTATTCTGTGCTGTGGGGAGATGATCTGTGTTTGGGGGAGAGGGGCTATTCTGTGCTGTGGGGAGATGATCTGTGTTTGGGGGAGAGGGGCTATTCTGTGCTGTGGGGAGATGATCTGTGTGTGGGGGAGAGGGGCTATTCTGTGCTGTGGGGAGATGATCTGTGTGTGGGGGAGAGGGCTATTCTGTGCTACGGGGAGATGATCTGTGTGTGGTGGAGAGGGGCTATTCTGTGCTGTGGGGAGATGATCTGTGTGTGGGGGAGAGGGCTATTCTGTGCTATTGGGAGATGATCTGTGTGTGGGGGAGAGGGCTATTCTGTGCTACGGGGAGATGATCTGTGTGGTGGAGAGGGCTATTCTGTGCGGTGGGGAGATGATCTGTGTGTATGGGGAGAGGGCTATTCTGTGCTATGGGGAGATGATCTGTGTGTGGGGAAGGGGCTATTCTGTGCTATGGGGAGATGATATGTGTATGGGGAGAGGGCTATTCTGTGCTATGGGGAGATGATCTGTGTGTGGGGGAGAGGGCTATTCTGTGCTATGGTGAGATGATCTGTGTGTGGGGGAGAGGGCTATTCTGTGCTGTGGGGAGATGATCTGTGTATGGGGAGAGGGCTATTCTGTGCTATGGGGAGATGATCTGTGTGTGGGGGAGAGGGCTATTCTGTGCTATGGGCAGATGATCTGTGTGTGGGGGAGAGGGCTATTCTGTGCTATTGGGAGATGATCTGTGTGTGGGGGAGAGGGCTATTCTGTGCTACGGGGAGATGATCTGTGTGTGGTGGAGAGGGCTATTCTGTGCGGTGGGGAGATGATCTGTGTGTATGGGGAGAGGGCTATTCTGTGCTATGGGGAGATGATCTGTGTGTGGGGAAGGGGCTATTCTGTGCTATGGGGAGATGATATGTGTATGGGGAGAGGGCTATTCTGTGCTATGGGGAGATTATATGTGTATGGGGAGAGGGCTATTCTGTGCTATGGGGAGATGATCTGTGTGTGGGGGAGAGGGCTATTCTGTGCTATGGGGAGATGATCTGTGTGTGGGGGAGAGGGGCTATTCTGTGCTGTGGGGAGATGATCTGTGTTTATCAGACATAAACCAAGTGACCTAAAAGTGCCTTGAAATGGTCTGAGGTAAAAACTTTATGGCTGCATGTGTATAAATAATAGAATTAGGCGTCTATGAGAAGCCTCACTAACATACAGCAGAGCATGTATGTTATTATACAACAGAGCATGTATGTTATTATACAACAGAGCATGTATGTTATTATACAACAGAGCATGTATGTTATTTATACAACAGAGCATGTATGTTATTTATACAACAGAGCATGTATGTTATTACACAACAGAGCATGTATGTTATTTATACAACAGAGCATGTATGTTATTTGTACAGCAGAGCATGTGTGTTATTTATACAACAGAGCATTTATGTGATTTATACAACAGAGCATGTATGTTTTTAAACAACAGAGCATGTATGTTATTATACAACAGAGCATGTATGTTATTATACAACAGAGCATTGACGGGATGCATCACATCCCAAATGCCATGCATCATGTGTACAGTGTGTGGGTTCTAGGCCTACTGTGACTATAAAAGTGATTAGGCCGGGGCCCAGTAGAAGATTCAGTCACCAGTTTGTTTATGCTGGCACTACACCCAATTGCTCCCTAGCCCACCAGTGATACTCCACATCCGTTATCTCGCCAATAAAGGAGGGCCATAGGGGATCATCGATGTATACCCAATTAGCACTTGGCACTAGTACTTCTCTCTGGAATCACCCTGTAACTAGATCACCAGGCTGTCATAATATACTAAAATATAGTATATTATATACATACTTGTGTGCTCTCCTGGTCCTGGAACAGCCTAGAGGATCCTGAAAATCGAGGTATGGGGCACAATGACACAATCCAGCCACCACGTCCACTGGCCCAGCCACTACAGCTGCGACTATAGAGGGATTAGACGCAATCTGTAACTGAGGCTTATTAAAGTTGCAACAGTTATACTAATAGTGATCTCCAGTGCGCTGTTTGCCCTTTTACAGGATATTGTCCATCTCATGTCTAAGAGAAGAACCCTTATATTATGTGTGGCTCGCTCATCCCTGGTACTGTCCAACCTCTTCTGCTGACCATTGCCCCAGCCCGCTCCTTTCTGCTGTATGTGAGGGTACAGGGGTGACCTGTGCTTGCGGTGAGGCAGTAAGGGCAGCTGCCTCTGGAGCGGGAAGGTATGGGGGCCCATGTCCAGCATTGAATTTTATCATGTTGTCTTATGATGCAGAGGGAAAGTCAGAACTGTAACATTCTCTATTTCTCTATGATTTATTTCCAACAGCACATAACAGAGACTGGTAACACAGTGCACTATGCCCATATCAGACAGAGGGGGAGATGTATCAAACCGTCCAAAAAGATAACATGGAGAAGTTGCCCATAGTAACCAATCAGCTTCTACCTATGATTTATCTAGCACGTTTTGTAAACTGACAGTTAGGAGCTGATTGGTTGATATGGGCAATGTCCAAGGTTTGACGCATCTCCCCAACAATCACTACCTACTGATGCCATTACTGTAACGGTCTCATTTTGTGGCAGACAGATAGTTAACGTTATAGACAAGTTGTAATTATAATACCAGTCTCACTGCTCCTTTATCTCTCCGTTCCCTTCTCTTCAGTGTAAGAAACATTATCATCCAATTATCAGCCTCAGCCATGATGTGCTCATGTACAGCGATCACCCTGCTATCTTAGAGAGCTGGGCTAATGTGTTCCTGCTGCAGAGATAATCCTACAGGTGGGCAACCAGCCAGACACTTCAATTACTTGAAAACCAGGAAACACATTTCAGCTCGGTCGGAGCCGCCAGGCGTGGAGAGAGGCCGCGAATCGTGATGAAGGACGGATGGCCTTGTGTTCCCAGCTTTGGTTGATGTGGGCCTATAGGGAAGATACTTTCACCATAACAGGCCTGTGTCAGCAAAGGGTAATACAAGCAACAAATGCACCGATATTACTTGTGCAAATGTGTTTAACTATATGCCCAGCCAGGTTACACAATGGCTACCCAAGAACAAGGAGGAGAGAATGGTGCGCTATAATAAGTGTGTCATATCATAAGAGAGGGGTGTGATATTTATTATAGGAGGCTGATATATTAAGAGAAGGGTGTAATATATAAAGTGTGTGAATAAGAGAAGGGTGTTCTATATTGAGAGGGTGATAGAATCAAAGAATGGTGTGTTATAATAAGAGGGTGATATAAGAGAATGATTCATATAATAATAAAAGTCTGTGCTACAGTATATAGTAAGAGTGTTATATAATAAAAGAGTGGTATAATATAATCAGAGGGGAATTTGATAAGAGAAGGATGTGATATCATAAGTTGTACTGTATATGATAATAGAAAAATGTTATATAATAAGATGGTGATATAATAGGAGAATTATTTAATGAAAGAATGGTGTTATATAATAAGATGATGTATAATTAGAGAAGAGTATTATATATAATAAGAGTGTTATATAATAAGAAAAGCATGTGATATAATAAGATGCTGATATAATAATAGAAGGGTGTGATATAATAAGAGTGTGAATAAGAGAAGGATGTGAGTGTTATATAATAATAGAATAGTATGAAATAGTGTGAAAATAATAAAAGAATGATGTTATATAAGAAGAGGGTGATATAATACTAGAAGGGTGTGTTCAATTAAAAGAGTGATATAAATAGAGCAGGATATTTTAAAATACAAGTGCTATATAATAAGAGAAGAGTGTGATATAATAAGAGAGTTATATAATAATAGAAATGTGTGCAAACTCATGCACTTGTGTCACAAAAACCTAAAGGCTAAATATAGTACTAATGGCGCTATAATGGAGACTGAGGAGGAAAGGGATCTAGGAGTCACTATGTCAGGTGACATAAAGGCAGGTAAGTAATGTAACACAGCAATGAGGAAGGTCAGTCGGATGTTTGGTGCATAGAGAGGAATCAGTAGCAGAAAGAAAAAAGTGATAATACCACTGTATAGGTCATTGGTACGTCCTCATCAATACTGTGTTCAGACCTGGAGGCCATATCTCCAGAAGGATATTAATACATTAGAGACTGTACAAAGAATCGCAACTAAAATGGTGCAAGGTCTACACCACAAAAATGTAACAAAGCCCTGTAACATTTGGATATTTCCATATTGTCTTTAACACGTGTACAAAAACCAGATGCCCAGGAAACCCTACTTCCCAGTTGTGAAGAAATGCAGTCATCAAGGTGTGTGTATCTATGTCAGTGTGTGTGTGTTAGTGTGTGTATATTTTTGTCAGTGTGTGTATCTGTGATGGTTTGGCCTAGAGACGACGCAGGGGAGAGGCAATGGTGTGGCTCAGAGATGGTGCAAGTGGAGTTGATAGTGTGGCTGAGAGACGACGCAGGGGGTGGCGATGGTGTGGGTCAGAGATGATGTGGGTGGAGGTGATGGTGTGGCTGAGAGATGACGCAGGGGGAAGGCAATGGTGTGGCTGAGAGAATACTCAGAGGAGGTGATGGTGTGGCTGAGAGATGACACAGAGGGAGGCAATGGTGTGGCTAAGAGACAATGCAGGGGGGAGGCAATGGTGTGGCTGAGAGATGACTCAGTGGGGGAGATGATGGTGTGGCTGAGAGATGACTCAGTGGGGGAGGTGATGGTGTGGCTGAGAGATGACGCAGGGAGGAGGCGATGGTGTGGCTGAGAGAAGACACAGGGGAGGCGATGATGTGGCTAAGAGATGATGCAGCGGGGAGGCAATGGTGTGGCTGCAAGATGACGCAGGGGGGAGGTGATGGTGTGGCTGAGACACGATGCAGGAGGGAGGCAGTGGTGTGGCTGAGAGATGATGCAGGGGGAGGAGATGGTGTGGCTGAGAGATGACGCAGGGGGGAGGTGATGGTGTGGCTGAGAGATGATGCAGGGGGGAGGTGATGGTGTGGCTGAGAGATGACGCAGGGGGGAGATGATGGTGTGGCTGAGAGATGACTCAGGGTGGAGGTGATGGTGTGGCTAAGAGACAATGCAGGGGGGGAGGCGATGGTGTGGCTGATAGACAATGCAGGGGGGAGATGATGGTGTGGCTGGGAGATGATGCAGGGGGGAGGCGATGGTGTGGCTGAGAGAAGACACAGGGGGCCGTGATGGTGTGGCTGAGAGACAATGCAGGGAGGGAGATGATGGTGTGGCTGAGAGATGACACAGGGGGAAAGGTGATGGTGTGGCTCAGAGATGATGCAGGGGGGAGGTGATGGTGTGGGTGAGAGATGATGCAAGGGGGGAGGTGATGGTGTGGCTGAGAGACGACGCAGGGGGGAAGGTGATGGTGTGGCTCAGAGATGATGCAGGGGGGAAAGGTGATGGTGTGGCTCAGAGATGATGCAGGGGGAGGTGATGGTGTGGGTGAGAGATGATGCATGGGGGAGGTGATGGTGTGGCTGAGAGACGACACAGAGGGGAAGGCGATGGTGTGGCTGAGAGGTGATGCAGGGGGGAGGTGATGGTGTGGCTGAGAGATGATGGAGGGGGGAGGTGATGGTGTGGCTGAGAACCGATGCAGAGGGAGGTGATGGTGTGGCTGAGAGATGACGCAGGGGGGAGGTGATGGTGTGGCTGAGAGACACAGGGGAAAGGAAGTTACACGGGGGATTTCTAGTTGAACTGCTGTTGTATGATGGTGGCCTTCTTAATATTCCTACACAAAGAGGCATCTTCCGGACAATGTGACCTACAGTACATGAATAGTGAATACCGACTGAAGACGGCGTCACCCCAGGGAGTATGTATTTCTTCAGAGCTTCCACATTGTGAGAAACCACCATATAGGTAAGGTGCATATGGAATGGAAAGGAATATTCCCAGAGTGACGTGAAATGGGTGGCGTGTCATGTTGGCACGTCCTATATTCAGTGGCCACACCCCTTCGCTATGTGACCACGCTCATTCTTTTGACGCATTTGTTAGTGTGTGTGGGTGGGGGAGGTCGCCATTCTGCAACTTTTTCTCGGCTCCAAACACCCTAGTTACGCAACTGCTAGCATGGAGCGTCACCTTGCAGCCAGAATCGCAGCTGCAGTATCACCCGGAGTGTTCTTTGGACGTTCCAAACGGCAGACAGCAGCCATAACAGGTTCCCGAAGCATCCTGAGGATGATTTGGGTAGTACTGTTGTTCCAGTCAATTGTGGCCCCGCCCCACGTGGCATTACATCATGATATCATGCGCTGAAGGGGGTGTGGCCGGCACCGAGTGCCGTAACGCAAAGACAGGAATACATTTATACTCATAGAGCCTACCTGGCAACATGTAACAGCAATGTAACTGTATCATAAAACACACATAGGATAAACCATTTATAACACAAGCAATTTGGTGATGGCTGGCGAGAGGGGATGCCTAGCAGGTCACAGAATGTGACTGACACCCTGCTATCACCAAGGCCTGCACAAATGGAGGATACTGTACTTTGGATGCCTGGATTTATACAATCCCCGCTCCAGTAGTGAGTTCCCTTGGTGATTCTGTCTGTCTAAGCCTGGCTTGCTCTACTTCTGGAACAGCCAGCACTATCTGCCATAGAAATAATTTATCATAGCGGAATTGGATGCAGAAGGAACCCCTGTACGCCCCCCCCCCCCCCCCCCCCACGCTCTCTCTCCAGCTCCAGTCCATCCCGGATGACATCCTACATTTACTTTGACCCAGTTGTAAAATCTTCAGTCTGCAGTTTGTGATGTTCTGAGCACTTAATATTAACACCACAGCACTTCTTTATCTCTGCTGTAGAGGCTGTTCCCTGGCTCTAAGCCCTGAGATAAGTCAGACCGTGCACAATTCTGTCTGCAGATAGGAGAGAGAGGGGCGTGGAAGCCTTTTAAATTCTTAATTAGTTTGGACAATCCAGATAACACTTAATCTCATAAGGTTTTGTGAAGTCCAAGTCTGTAGGGGGAAGAGGCCAATCAGTGGGCGATGGGACCAAAAATACAATGGATGGAATTAACTCCTCCTGTACCAGACAGACGCGGTGATCCTAGGCTGCTGTTGTATAAAGACAATGGCGCACGTTCTGCGCTTTCCTGCTATAAGGATTGGAGCAGTAGGTACCGGGGACCTTTCTGTGTGAGGGGGTCTCTGTCTACCAATAACTCCTAATCAGTGACTTATTTATTGATTGATTTTTATTGGTCATTTTCCCCTCCAGGAAAAAACCCAGAGTCCTCCTGTTTGTAGCTTTGAACGACGCTTACAAAATGGCCATTCATTTAAATTCCATCCATGGGGTGTCCCTCACTTATACTGTATGGTGACTGTAGCCTCAGCTGTGTTCCATGTGTGGTAGCCAGGCCCCTGTAAAACAGCACCCGCGTGGCTTGGGTGTAAAAGTGGGGTCTTTGCATCTTGTTACCAGGTGGGTCTCTGGCCTAGCAACTTACAAGGTGCCTCTCTCTGTAACTTCATTGCATCTGCAAACCCCGAAGATCTTCGTGATCAACTTAAGGGCAGAAGAAAGGAAATAACTAGTACTTTGTCTAGTATGTGTCTCACTGCGCTGATTAAATGTTATGTATTCTCAGTAATCTGATGGAGTAAACATTTCTGAGCAGTTAATGGCATCTATGCACCATTGGAGTTGTATTTCCCAGACAGTGGTGATGTGCAGACACAAACTATTTCTTCTTATATAGCCTGTCTAACCCTACGTACCCATGTGTCCTTGCTCATCCAGCCTCAATGCACCATGCAGTTCCCATGCAACTCTGCTACTGTCAGGGGTGTCTTTTTTTGCCCCCCAGAAAACGTAGAACATACCCCCAGACTGTGCCGATTAATCTGATATTGACATTTGAGAATGTAAATGGCACTTGGCGTGGAAAAAAAGCTGCAGCAGCGGGTGGCCTCCTGCAATGTAAGATTTAACTGTCCACTGCAATGGTACAGGACCCATAACCATTAAAGTCACCTGGGGCAGGTAGAAGCAGAGCTAGCCCAACAGAAGGGCAGTACACACATTTCAATGGGCTCTATTAAAAGTAAGTCCATGATACATATATTTAATGCATCAGTATTAGGGATGTTTGGGACCCACCTTATGAGGTTCACTATGACGTGGTAGGTGGGCAAAACATCCTTGGCCAAACATATACTAAAACAACCTTACTTAAAAAGCAATGTAAATTGATGGAGCTTATTATAAATATTTTGATCATTAGAATTCTTAGTGCTTATAGTGTGCACCTACCTCTCCCCCCTTTTTCCTGCTGTATAGCTACAGGTCTCAGCATGGTAACACCTTTTATTATGTTAAAGATTAGGATGTGCAGCCCAGCCCCTCCTTTGTTACTACTACCAGAAAGTAAGATTCAGGTGTTAAGTTCTGTAGCATTGCCATGGCAATCTCCTTATCATTTACTTGGACTCCTACAGATGTCAACTGCTGGGTTATGGACATCATTTTCTCAATGTAGTTACCCATACAGTACTTGTGTATTCACTCAACTTGGTATTATATAATACACACCTCAGAAAATAACTACAGTACCCAGACACCAATATGCATCAGAGATGGATGCAGTGCCGAGGTTTACACAGTTGAGCGATTATCGATGATGTGCGCATGCCTCAAGTTTCTTTACTGCCGGTGGTCGCAGCGAGGTTTTGGCCGCAGCCTGATTGACAGTCATGGAGATTAGTGGGTAGTGGGGTAGTTACAGGGGAGTGGTGACGAAATCTCAGACGTATCTTGGCCATTTTGGGGACCACAGACTGTGACTGCCATCCCATATGCATTAGCAAATGCTCCGGCATATTAGTTCTAACGGCTATTACCAGTAACCATAGGGTCTCTCAGAACTTCAATAATCGCCTGAGCTGCAATCGCTTGGATTTGCGAAACCGGCGGTGGGCGTTTCAATAAAAATCCCAGTGCTTGTGACACTTATATGCATATGGTCACACAGCTGCAGCGTACAAATTCCCAGCCCCACGGGCTCGTAAATCTCAATATGATAATGCTGCCCGGATCACGAAATCTGATGTATGTGGGCGTAATATGAGGCTCATTCCAGCTCCAAACCGACACCTGGCAAGAAACGCCCAGGTCCTCCCATCGTTCCATTAACTCCAATATTCGCCACTGCCGTGGTGTCCTAAGCCATGAGCTTGCCCATGCAGACTGGCACAAAATTGGCACATGATGTCCCAAAGCTGCCTGTGCACCCCCCACATCCCATGCAGCCTGGTAAGTGTCCTTTGCCATGTTTAGATGCAGCTTTGCTCTATTATTTACACTGGGAATCCTTTATCACATGACAGTACTGCAGAAGTAATCAGCGTCGCCCCCCTCCCCCCCACGCCATACAGCACATTATTACGCATCGCCGTGTCCTGTTATAATGGAAACATGTTTCATGAATTATTAACTTGCGAGTTTAGAAACTTGTCACCTTCAAAGACCACGTGAAGAGCAGCCGCTTCCAGGGCAGCTGCTCATGAAATATAGATGGACATCAGCATGGGGGAAATCTCCGGATTAGCCGGGAAGGTTGACATGTGGCCGGCTGTCCTATGTGCTGGGTTTCAGTCAAATAATGTTAGTTGAAATGAGCAGCAGTTTATACGGGAACTGTACTAACACTGCCTGACGCAGCGGCTGCAGCGCTGATGGATATAACTCCAGCTGTTCCCATTCATTAATCCACTGAGGATTTGCTAAATGCTGCTATTCACTTTTATAGCTGAAAATCAGGGACGTGCAGGCAGGGGAGGCAGATTTGTTCTAAGAATGATTACTAATACAAAGGAGATATTTAGAACTTATAAACACCTTCTTTGCTTATTGTAGAGATGTGCACCGATCCCCGGGTTCTGGTTTTGCAAAACCACCCTCACGTGTTTTAGTTTTGGATCTGTTTTTTTTTTTAAATGATAAAAACAGCTAAAATCGCATAACATGGGCCTGCTTTTGTTCCTACAGTATTAATAACAACAATTTTCAGGGATTTCCAGTCAATTTGAACCACCTCACAGCTCACAATATTGTTTTCACTACTTTCCACCAATATAAGCAAAAGGCTGCAGCGAGCTAGCTGGTTAAGCGAGCAACAGAGCAGCGGCACAAACGCACGGCAGTTTAATAATATAGGACTTCTATGAAACATTGCCACACAGCAGTGGCAGACAGGATGGCAGTTTAATAAACTATAATAATGTCAGTCAGCAATGCCCCAAACAGTGAGATGGAATTGCCCTTGGGCCCTCCCTCCCACTCTTATGTGGAGTATTAAAAAGAACTAACAGTTTAACAAACCAAGCACTTCAGCGGCAAGGACTGACTTTTTGTGACATGACAATGGGCTTTTTTTTAATATTGGATAACAACTGTTTCCATTGGTGCCTGACTTATGTAAACAACATCATCAACAACAACCTTATCAGCATCCTTATTAGTACCGGTGTCAGCTACATAAATATCCCCTTCATTCTGGTGCACTTCCACACTAGCATCCTCAATTTCTGTGTCAGCCTGTTGACTTGTGCTGCTCATCCCCACCATTGCAGAGGGTGCACAAATGGTGAAAGGAGGCTCCTGTTTGAGTACAGTAATGGAAAAGTGAGGCTCGCACATTGCACCCGCGGACACACTTATACCTCTTTTCCAGTAGTTTGCCAGGTCGCACCAGGGGCGCTGAGAGGGCGGGGATCGGGTACTCATTATCCAGACCCGGGCTTCCTGGAGATGCACAGCAGAGGCCCAGGTCCGGCACCGCTACCCCCTCTCTCTCATGCTGCTGTGTGCTGGGCTGTACTGGAAGACTGCTCATGGCTGCTAAGAAGCAGTCACAGCAGACTCCTATTCCTGTGGGGGGAGCAATCAAGCTGATCGTACCCCCCACTGGTTATGCACCGAGCTGAGGGGGCTCGCTGCACCCCTATCAGACAGATGGCCCGACCTGCCATCGGCGTCACATGATGAGTCAGCGCTTGGAGATGGAAAAGGGGTATTAGACTCTCCTCAGGGATTTGTGATGTTTTTTATCACACAGTTGGTTTCTGTACCTTAGTGGTTTTCATTTTTTTGACACATCTTCTAGAGTGAAATGAATTACATCGTCATGAGAGTCAGAAAAAGATGCCCCACTGACAGTTGCAGAACCACAACTCATAAATAAGCCTATCCTTGCCACTTCATATGGTGAATGGCATATTGACAAATTTATGTTTTTCTGCACTTTACTTTCCTTTTATTAGAGGTGTTTTTTTATTTACCACTGTAAAATATTGGTTCTTTGATTTTAGATGTTCTAACTTACAGTAAGCCCTCTATGCCCTTGGGCATCAGCTTTAGTAGATAATGTTGAGGGACTAGTATTGTCATGACTGGTGACAGCAGCTGCAGCAAAAGTATTTGGTTGCTGCTCCTGCTCTTCTCTAAACTGATCCATATCCATTTTTCAATTTACAGCTCAACTCACACTGCATGGATTCACAGAATACATTTATGTATTATATAACCTTATACACACAACTTGAAGGTAATTTTATACAATATTTTAAAAAATTGTGTGGCTCAAACAAAGTTTGTGCACATACATGAAATTCATTTATGTTTCATATACACCTTATACACACAGCCTGAAGGTTATTTTATACTTTATTTTTAATAATTTTATGCCTTAAACAAAGTGTGTGTACATTGAACCATCATAAAGCAAAGGTTTCACAATCTTAGTCATGCTAAAAATATTCCTTATTTTGGAATATTTGGATATGGGAGACTCATCCTGTATATATATATTTTTTTACTTTTTTTGTTACACTTTTAATTAAACTGGAGTTTTTTCATGACCAACTGACACTGCTCGAAGTTGTTGAACGTGGTGGACTATGGCCTGTTGATTCACTACACCACCAGTGCATGACAGAGGACAGGGAGTGGATGGCCACAGCACAGCTGGATGGACACAGCTCCGGGATGGATCAGTGCAGCCCCTGGATGGACACAGCATATCTCCTGGATGGACACAGCCTAGCCCCTGGATGGACACAGCATAGCCCCTGGATGTACACAGCATAGCTCCTGGATGGACACAGCATAGCCCCTGGAAGGACACAACATAGCTCCCCTGGATGGACACAGCCCCCCTGGATGGAACAGACCTCGCGCAGGATCTTGGCAACTTCCTGTGTGCACGGAGTCTCAGCACTGCATCCGTCACCGCACTGACTTAATTATGGACGCCTCTAAAACAGCATCCCAATGCACAGGCAGGCCTGTGTTCGCCCAACCAGCCCCCGCCGCCACCCACAAATGGCTATTCCTGTCAATCATTATCGGAAGGGGCCTGTGTACACGCTGCATGTAGTCTGCGTACGCTTACCCCATCGCACTGTCTAGTTTGCGCACACGCAGTGCGATGCATGCTCAGTACTAAAACATTGGCCAAGTGCGTGTGCTCTCCCCTGTGCGTTCCCAGAGGCAGATAGTTGCTGCTGTGCCTCTATGGTAAACCCCAGGGATCCTTAATATTTGTGTTTTGGGGGAATATCCCACAAATATTAATTATTAGGCCCCTTAAGGATGAGCTGTTTCACTGAGCTCAGCTACGTTGTTTAGACTAAATAATAAAACTCAGAGCTCCATACTGCTCCAGAACCCTTGTAGTGCATAGGGAGGGGAGGAGGAGGCTTACGTCAGTCTAATGTACAAGTCACAAGTTGGGGAAAACAGCTATTTATTATTATCTACAATTTTGACAATTTTTGCAGTGGAATCTAAGGGCTGGTTCCGCAGAGGACGGGATTACAAAGCCGCACACAAGTAGCTCTGCAATCCCGTCCTTGCTAAATGCAAATGCAGAAGGTAGTGTTAGACACCCCCTGCTGCCTCTGCGATCCCATCACTGCGACCAAGGTTACCGTCTGGCATGACCATTGGCGCCAGCCAGCTGAGTAAGCTTACTCTGGCTGGCCAGCATGCGAGGACGTTTACGGGAATGACGGCCACCCCCGCTCCGCCCTAGTAAATGCTCTGCCTGGCGTACGGGGGCCTGCGTGCGATCACGTGCGCAGAACGGGTCAAACGCACATTTCCTCCTGTTTTCAATCACAAAAGCAGCCCCCAGCCTCAGATGTGTTAGCTGTTGTTGCCTATGGGTTACCCATCACAAAGTTTTCCAGGAGAGGGATCTGCAGGATCCCTCCCCGGCAATGGCTGCTCGCAGATGTGTGGTCTGATGATCGCAGTAATGCGGTTGGGTCACAAACCCAGGAGAAAAGTGAATCACTCCCAGAGAAACTGCTGGTATGTTACATATCTGATGGACAGATTAGGAGCCCATGTGCCTGTATGTGACTATTACTACATACCGGTGACACTTACTGCCGCCATTATCAGCTATAAGAAATTAAGTGCTCCTTAGTTTTTCGTTGGCACAATCCACCCAGCTTGCCCCATCGGAACACAGTAAGCATTGCAGGGGCAGTTAAGAGAGGAGGGGGCCCATTTGCAGACTCCATGTGGCCCCCTCCTCTCTGGCTGTGCAATAGACTCTATTTATAGCGTCTATTTTCCCAGTGACTTCAGCGGGTCTGCTACCAGAGAGCGTAGTGATGAGGGGACGCCCTGTAGACCCACTGTAAGGAAAATATAAAACTAATGACAGAACATGACAACTGGCTTAGAGGGGCGTGGCTTGGTGGCCATCTTGATTGAACACACATCACGGGACTTTGAGGCCCTATATATCGGCGGGTCCTGACTCTACTACCCTCTGCCCAGTCTGTTATTTTCAACAATTATGTAATTAACAATCAAACCCACACAGATGGTCCCAGGCTTTCCTGCAATCTGCCAAAGTGGCTTTTAGGCGAGATATTATATCCTTTATACAAAAACATAGGCGCTACCAGGACATCTCCTATAGGCCAGCACAGACCTCCTTTACTAACACTTTTCAAGCTTTCAAGTCTTCCCCTTCTAACCCCCAATGTGTATTATATGCCACTGACCCCCAATGTGTATTATATGCCACTGACCCCCAATGTGTATTATATGCCACTGACCACCAATATGTATTATATGCCACTGACCACCAATGTATATTATATGCCACTGACCCCCAATGTGTATTATATGCCACTGACCACCAATATGTATTATATGCCACTGACCACCAATGTGTATTATATGCCACTGACCACCAATGTATATTATATGCCACTGACCACCAATATGTATTATATGCCACTGACCACCAATGTGTATTATATGCCACTGACCACCAATGTATATTATATGCCACTGACCCCCAATGTGTATTATATGCCACTGACCACCAATATGTATTATATGCCACTGACCACCAATGTGTATTATATGCCACTGACCACCAATGTATATTATATGCCACTGACCACCAATGTATATTATATGCCACTGACCACCAATATGTATTATATTCCACTGACCACCAATGTGTATTATATGCCACTGACCACCAATGTATATTATATGCCACTGACCACCAATGTGCATTATATGCCACTGACCACCAATGTGTATTATATGCCACTGACCACCAATGTATATTATATTCCAGACCACCAATGTATATTATATTCCACTGACCACCAATGTGTATTATATGCCACTGACCACCAATGTGTCTTATATGCCACTGACCACCAATATGTATTATATGCCACCAATGTGTATTATATGCCGCAGACCCCGAGTGTGTATTATATGTCACTGACACCAATGTGTATTATATGCTGCAGACCCCCAGTGTGTATTATATGCCACCAACCACCAATGTGTATTATATGCCGCAGACCCCCAGTGTGTATTATATGCCACCAACCACCAATGTGTATTATATGCAGCAGACCCCCAGTTTGTATTATATGTCACTGACACCAATGTGTATTATATGCCACTGACCCCCAATGTGTATTATATGCTGCAGACCCCCAATGTGTATTATATGCCACCAACCACCAATGTGTATTATATGTCACTGACACCAATGTGTATTATATGCCACAGACCACCAATATGTATTATATGCCACCAACCACCAATGTGTATTATATGCCACTGACCAACAATGTGTATTATATGCCACAGACCACCAATGTGTATTATATGCCACTGACCACCAATGTGTATTATATGCCGCAGACCCCCAGTGTGTATTATATGTCACTGACACCAGTGTGTATTATATGTCACTGACACCAATGTGTATTATATGCCGCAGACCCCCAGTGTATATTATATGTCACCGACCACCAATGTGTATTACATGCCACCCACCACCAATGTGCATGCCACCCACCACCGACAGCGCCGGTCGTAGCGGGTCT
Organism: Taudactylus pleione; assembly: GCA_031769625.1. NCBI lineage: Eukaryota > Metazoa > Chordata > Amphibia > Anura > Myobatrachidae > Taudactylus > Taudactylus pleione. The sequence continues at coordinate 516,808 of JAUIMM010000597.1, read as the reverse complement.
CACACATGCGCACGACGGCGCCGTCGTGCGTATGCTCTGTGGGGGGCCATCGACCCGGCCCGAGCGCATCGGTGCTAACGACCGGGTCTGAATGACCCCCTGAGATCCATGCATGCATTTGTGTGTAAAAAGCTTTAAAAGTGTTAAAATGTAAAATAAATGACATGTGTTACACCCCTCAAAAGCACAACCAGGCCCGGAATTTTTAGAGCCAGTCCTGGTTGTGTACATATGGGAGACAAAAGACGTAGGGGTCCCCTGTATTTACCACAACCAGCACTGGGCTAAGCGTGATGGTCCTGGTTTGGAAATACAGGGGACAAAATGAGTAGGGGTCCCTTGTATTTACCATAACCAGCACCAGACTCTTTCTAGCAGGGGTGTAATGCCACAACCAGGGGAACCCTTTCACTGGGTCCCCCGGCCAAGCATCATGCCTGACTGCTAGTCAGCCTAGATCGGGATCCCTGGGGAGGTGGGGACTGCCCCCAATAACGGGGGCCCCCTCTCCAGGGCACCCCAGGCCTGAGCTGATAGCCTGGGGCTATCCCCAGCATCCCTGAGTGGAGGGTGCTGAGCTGATAGTGTAAAGTGTGTGTAAAAATAGAACTGATAACATTGTCTTTAACAGTAGTACTACAGGTTCCAGCAAGCCTATCCCGCATGCTGGTACTTGGAGAACCACAAGTACCAGTACCTCTAGTTCACCTGTAAAATAAAGACAGGACACACACATCATGACAGTATAAGTTCATTACACACTCACCTACAATACCTTCTCCATGTAGGCATCCACCGTCTTCTTCAAACAAAAAAATGAGGAGCACGAACTGGTACTTCCCGAATGACTGGCTGAGATGCGGTATCTCTGTTAGAAATGGCGGGGCTGAGTGTTCATTGGCTGCTGCTTAAAGTGGATACTAGAATAGCACCTGCTGCCATTGATTGTACTGGGGGAAGGCAGGTGCTGGGTTTGTGGCACCTGCTAGCGTGGGGCAATACCCAACACCCCTCCACACTGGCAGGCGCCTTTACTTATTCCAGCTATTACCTTTATTCACCTGCTACAATGGGGTGGTCGGGGCAGAGAGGGGGGTTGTTACACTCTCTGCACATTTATTATTTATTACCAGTTATTTATATAGCGCACACATATTCCGCAGCACTTTACAGAGAATATCTTACCATTCACATCAGTCCCTGTCCCAGTGGAGCTTACACTCTATACTCCCTAACATACATGCGCACACACATACACACTAGGGTTAATTTTGTGTTGGGAGCCAATTAACCTACCAGTATATTTTTGGAGTGTGGGTGGAAACCGGAGTACCCGGAGGAAACCCACGCAAGCACAGGGAGAATATACAAACTCCGCACAGGTATGGCCGTGGTGGGAATCGAACCCACGACCTCAGTGCTGTGAGGCAGTAAGGCTAACCATTACACCGTCTGTGCTGCACATCAGTTACTGTAGACATAACTCCTTCTCTGTAATATCCACATATCTAAAAATGATCCCGTTCTGGCACAGAGGGGGATTTGGCATACACTGACTGACTGGGGGGGGTTGTTTGATGAAGGGGGTCCCCAAATTGGTATTCTATCTTAAGGCCCCATGAGGCCTGAGGACCTGATTCAGACCCGCTCGCTAAGTTGCGCTCGCTCGCCCTGAGCGATTTTCGACCATCGGCCCCTTTTTGCCAGCGAGCGACCGCATCTTGCGAGTGGGTCTGAATGAGCTCCTAAATCCGCCTCTGGCGGTAGTCATTGGGAGTGGCATGTGAGAGCGACTCCCTCTGCTGCAGCCACTCCTTTGTCGAGGATGATCTCAGCCTACTCCTGTTCTGGGCCCTCTCTAACACCACAGCCGCAGAAAATTAAAATGATGCCATAACTCTGTAGCGAAAAGTATCCATCACAAAAGAATGCAGAATAGACACACATTGTAAAGCCAAGCACTAAGGGCCTGATTCAGAGCCGGACACTATTTGCGGACGTTCAGGAAAAGGGGGTGGCTATTCAAATGAACCGTTCGCTCTTTGCGGTCTGTTGACGCCTCCATGTCTGAACGAGTGAACAAAACTTGCGGTCGTTTTTTGGATAACTACGCCCCCTGGCCGCTCGCATCCTACGTAATGTCCGCTATTTATTAGATTAATCGCGTATGAACTGCTCGCTATTCTTGTGGTTGGTTTTTCCTACCACAATCTTGCGAGCAGTTCTGACTATAAAATAACCCAGTGACGTGGTCAATGACGCTGCTGTATTAATTATTCACACCCATAAAACGCCCGTTTTGACCTATAAGCACGCCTGCGTTCGGATTTCCACTCCCCGTTTTCAAGCACCTTCCCCTGTTACCACCCACATACGCCTCCTCCTGTCACTCAAAATAGCAGGCATTCGCTGTTTAGCGAACAAACGAATTTCGGCCGCACTGACTGGATCGCGCATGCGTATAACGATCCGTACGCATGCGCAGTTGGGCAAACATCGCTCGTAGCGAACGAGCGGCCGCTTACGAGCGGCTCTGAATCAGGCCCTCTATCGTTTCCCAGGAGTTCAAGGGAAATCGTTGACAGCAAAGCAGCGTTTGCAAGTCCTCTAATGTGTACCCAGCTTAAGTTCCTTGACCACTTGAACACAACTTTACATCTTAAGGTGCGTATCCACTGAGCGTCTGTGAAACGAGTGCACAGTTACGACATTGGAATCATGCGGTCCTTTCACAGTCTCGGATGTGCCTACACTGACCGTTCAGTCGTTCAATGCAGGCACATCAATCATCCCCGAACATGGGCAACCTGACAACGTCGTCAGGTTGACCAGCATGTTCTGGAGATGATAGATGTCAAAAACAACCAGCGGGCACGCGCATCGCTGGTTGTTTCTGACATGAAACTGCCCGATTTTCAAACGATTGAACGATAACAAGTAAGTTATTGTTCAATCACCTGGTAAAATCGGGTAGTGGATATGTACCCCTAGACTCTCTGGGAAGGCTGAAGCTCTTTTCTTTGCTGACTGCTCCTCGTTTGGTGGGGGTGGGGGGGATTCTTATTGGGCCTTCTTATACCTTTATTAGTTGTCATGGTTATGTACAGTAAATAAACAAATTATATTAAAACATTGGATATTTAAATTCTCCCCCCACCCTAAACGAGGGAAAAACATCCTTTACCACAAAAGACAAATGGCCACCTTCAATATTGTGAAAGACCTATTAGCATACCTCAAAAAGTCGGGCAAAAATGTTGAAAGTTTACCAATAGAAATTCAAGCAAATATATGAAAAATTTTGGAAATTACACAGTGGTTTTTATTGTGACAACCTACCTGATACAAGGTGTACCTACCTTCCCTCTGTGCCCCAAATTCTCCAATCTCCCCCCTACCCTCCTCCTGTTATTGATAACATATCATTTCTATGGTTCTGCTGCTGATGTGGGATAAGGTTACAAGTTTATGTTTATAGTCTTGGATTGCATTGTGCTTTTACTATCAACTTTGTATTCAACACGTTTGTCTTCTTATTTTGTTTTATTTTGTTTTCCTTATTTTCGTTCCAGTGTTTCATTTTTAAGTCTAATGGAGCGTACACACGGTCAGATTTGTCAGACTTGTCAGATTTGTCAGATGAACGATTGAACGATTAAACGATCTGAACGATTTGAACGATTTTACCAAAGTTTTGAACGATTTGAACGATTTGAACGATTGAACGATTTTTGACTGCATTAAAATGAATGGAATCGTCCAAGTCTGACTGCAAACACATCAGATGTCAGATATCGTTATCTGACAAACGGGAACGCGCATCGTTGATCGTCCATCGTTCAGGCATGTCAGATATGAACGATTTTCCTTCAGATATGAACGACTGAACGATTTTTAAATCGTTATCGTTCATATCTGAAGGAAAAATCTGATCGTGTGTATGCACCATTAAGCTGCATACACACACAACGATTTTTTTAATGATTATCGTTAAACGATATCGTTTAACGATAATCGTTTGCAAAAATCGTTCACTTTCTGAGTCAAACGATGAACGATTATCGTTCATGCGCGTTCACGTTTGTAGTTTTTCGTTTGTAGTTCAGTCAGACTTGTCAACTCAACGATTTTCATTAAGGGAATATGCAAAAATCGTTTGTAGTTCATAAAAATCGTTCTATACACATTAAAAAATCTGACAGATAATCTGACAGAAAATCGTTCATAAAATCGTTGGTAACAAAATCGTTGTGTGTGTATGCAGCTTTTATCCTTTAATGGTTTCACAATGTTTTTTTGTTTTGTTTTTGTGTGCAGCCATTTACAGTTACTGTTATCTGTCTAATGTGAAACAAATAACTGAAGCAGTTATTCCGAAAGTTATGTAACAAAAAGCGAATGACAATCTTCCTGTGTTTCTTGTCTTACACTTCTGTTTTATTATGTCATTATTATGTTATTATGTCATTGTATCACATCTTTACTGTACAACAAACAGACCATTTACATGGCTCCCAGCTTGTGTAACATTTTCCCGTTCGTTCTCCCCCGGACCAGCCTCCGCTTCATTGGAGCGTTTATGGGGCATTGCAGCTTCCTGGAACTTACTGGCCAATCAGATTGTGTATTCGTTGTATTGGGTTGGGTATGAAATGCAGATGGCCGGGAAGCCGTCTGACTAAATCCCGACACCGTAAGTCTGAATGCTCGAAATCCCAACTGGGGCTGGTGAGTACCCTAACCCTCCCTTCTCCCCCCTCGCACCCTAAACCTCCTTTAGTGGTGACTAACCCTAACCTCCACCCAGTGGTGCCTGATCCTAATCTTCACCCGGGGGGGCCTAAGCCTCTCCTCCCCGCACCCTAAACCTAACCCCCCCGGGGTGGTGCTTGACCCTAAACTCCCCCCAAGGGTGCCTAAATCTAACCCCAATAGCACACACAGGGGTGTTTCTGAGTACCCAGAAACCCCACCTGACAGACTGAAGTGCAGAAATGTTCTTAAGCCTTGTCCCCTCGCAGCAAATTGGCGTGAGGGGGTGGGGCTTAAGAACATGCTGCCAGCATGCTAGGTCCTGTCGCGGTCAGATCTGCTGCAAAGTAAGTTTGTTTGTGTATATGTGATATAGGTGTCTGTATATATGTGTGTGCATGTAAGGTATGTGTGACATACAGTCAGGTCCATAAATATTGGGACATTGACAGAATTTTCAGATTTTGGCCTCTATTCACCACCACAATGGCTTTGAAATGAAACAAACAAGATGTGATTTACCTGCAGACTTTCAGATTTCATTTGAGGGTAATTACATCCAAATCAGGTGAACGGTGTAGGAATTACAACGGTTTCTATATGTGCCTCCCACTTTTTAAGGGGCCAAAAGTAATGGGACTATCAACTCCAAAGCTATTTCATGGACAGGTGTGGGCTTTTCCCTCGTTATTTCATTATCAATTAAGCAGGTAAAAGGTCTGGAGTTGATTCTAGATGTGACATTTGCATTTGGAATCAGTTGCTGTCAACTCTTAATATGAGATCCAAAGAGCTGTCACTATCAGTGAAGCAAGCCATCATTAGGCTGAAAAATCAAAACAAACCCATGAGAGAGATAGCAAAAACATTATGTGTGGCCAAATCAACTGTTTGGAACATTCTTAAATAGAAAGAACGCACCGGAGAGCTCAGCAACACCAAAAGACCCGGAAGACCACGGAAAACAACTGTGGTGGATGACAGAAGAATTATTTCCCTGGTGAAGAAAAACCCCTTCACAACAGTTGGCCAAATCAAGAACACTCTCCAGGAGGTAGATGTATATGTGTCAAAGTCAACAATCAAGAGAAGACTTCACAAGAGTGAATATAGAGGGTTCACCACAAGATGCAAACCATTGGTGAGCCACAAAAACAGGAAGACCAGATTAGAGTTTGCCAAACAACATCTAAAAAAGCCATTACAGTTCTGGAACAACATCCAACTTGTACCAGAGTGATGGGAAGAGAAGAGAAGGAAAGGAACTGCTCATGATCCAAAACATACCACCTCATCAGTGAAGCATGGTGGTGGTAGTGTCATGGCGTGGGCATGTATGGCTGCCAATGGAACTGGTTCCCTTGTATTTATTGATGATGTGACTGCTGACAAAAGCAGCAGAATGAATTCTGAAGAGTTTCGGGCAATATTATATGCTCATATTCAGTCAAATGCTTCAGAACTCATTGGACGGCGCTTCACAGTGCAGATGGACAATGACCTGAAGCATACTGCAAAAGCAACCAAAGAGTTTTTTAAGGCTAAAAAGTGGAATGTTATGCAATGGCCAAGTCAATACCCTGACCTGAATCTGATTGAGCATGCATTTCACTTGATGAAGACAAAACTGAAGGGAAAATGCCCCAAGAACAAGCAGGAACTGAAGACATTTGCAGTAGAGGCCTGGCAGAGCATCACCAGGGATGAAACCCAGCGTCTGGTGATGTCTATGCGTTCCAGACTTCAGGCTGTAATTGCCTTCAAAGGATTTGCAACAAAGTATTGAAAAGTGAAAGTTAGATTTAGGATTGTTTAGTTTGTCCCATTACTTTTGGCCCCTTAAAAAGTGGGAGGCACATATAGAAACCGTTGTAATTCCTACACCGTTCACCTGATTTGGATGTAATTACCCTCAAATTAAATCTGAAAGTCTGCAGTTAAAGCACATCTTGTTTGTTTCATTTCAAAGCCATTGTGGTGGTGAATAGAAGACAAAATATGAAAATTCTGTCAATGTCCCAATATTTATGGACCTGACTGTATGTATGTGTGTGTATACATGCGTGTGTGTATATATGAGTGTGTATGTATATATGTATGTATGTATTCACACACACACACATTATTTATATATATATATATTATAATCTAAACCCCCCAATAGAAAATCCTGCATTTGTCCCTGAACCCCCCTTCACTCTAAACTTAATCCTAACCCTCCGTTCTCCCGCAGCTAAACGCTGACACTGATCGGCTTACCTAAGTTTAGGAAGCTGCCCGGTTAGATTTCGGCGCCTATCTTTAGTCCCACGTCGGTATTTCGACGCTGGGATTTAGACAGATGGCCTCCCGGCCGTCGGCATTTTGACTGTATCCCCATTATAGTACTATATACATTGTGACTATACTAGGGAAGGCTTCATATACTGTACAATCATTGTGTGCGTTTGGCATTTATGATAGAGCATTTCACAAATACTGCTGACAACTACAAATGTTAGTTTTTAATATGAATATTCTAAACTTTTACATCCGGAATTCTGAACTCTCAGGACAGAACTGTACTCAGAAGGTTAAATACTCTGGGACTGGTTCAGAGATGTCTCCAATGTTTTGGGGTCTGTACATGCGCAGGACCCGTTCTGCGAAAACTGCGTCATTTGGGGCGGGCAAGCGGGGGGTGTTGCTGTCCGCCATTTATCATACGCTGGTTGATGTACTCGATTAATTTAATAAATAGCGCACATGACGTAGGTTGCTAGCGGCCTGGGGGTGTAGTTTTCAAAAAAATGACTGCAAGTTTTGTTCGCTCGTTCAGACCTAGAGGCGTGAACAGACCGCAAAGAGTGTACGGTTCATTTGAATAGCCACCCTTTTTTCTGAACGAGCGAGCGCAAATAGCGTCCGGCTCTGAATCAGGCCCTATATCGTTTCCAGGGAGTTCAAGGGAAATCGTTGACAGCAAAGCAGCGTTTGCAAGTCCTCTAATGTGTACCCAGCTTAAGTTCCTTGACCACTTGAACACAACTTTACATCTTAAGGTGCGTATCCACTGAGCGTCTGTGAAACGAGTGCACAGTTACGACATTGGAATCATGCGGTCCTTTCACAGTCTCGGATGTGCCTACACTGACCATTCAGTCGTTCAATGCAGGCACATCAATCATCCCCGAACATGGGCAACCTGACAACGTCGTCAGGTTGACCAGCATGTTCTGGAGATGATAGATGTCAGAAACGACCAGCGGGCACGCGCATCGCTTGTTGTTTCTGACATGAAACTGCCCGATTTTCAAACGATTGAACGATAACGACGAAGTTATTGTTCAATCACCTGGTAAAATCAGGTAGTGGATATGTACCCTTAGACTCTCTGGGAAGGCTGAAGCTCTTTTCTTTGCTGACTGCTCCTCGTTTGGTGGGGGTGGGGGGGAATCTTATTGGGCCTTCTTATACCTTTATTAGTTGTCATGGTTATGTACAGTAAATAAACAAATTATATTAAAACATTGGATATTTAAATTCTCCCCCCACCCTAAACGAGGGAAAAACATCCTTTACCACAAAAGACAAATGGCCACCTTCAATATTGTGAAAGACCTATTAGCATACCTCAAAAAGTCGGGCAAAAATGTTGAAAGTTTACCAATAGAAATTCAAGCAAATATATGGAAAATTTTGGAAATTACACAGTGGTTTTTATTGCGACAACCTACCTGATACAAGGTGTACCTACCTTCCCTCTGTGCCCCAAATTCTCCAATCTCCCGTCTACCCTCCTCCTGTTATTGATAACATATCATTTCTATGGTTCTGCTGCTGATGTGGGATAAGGTTACAAGTTTATGTTTATAGTCTTGGATTGCATTGTGCTTTTACTATCAACTTTGTATTCAACACGTTTGTTTTCTTATTTTGTTTTATTTTGTTTTCCTTATTTTCATTCCAGTGTTTCATTTTTAAGTCTTAATCCTTTAATGGTTTCACAATGTTTTTTTGTTTTGTTTTTGTGTGCAGCCATTTACAGTTACTGTTATCTGTCTAATATGAAACAAATAACTGAAGCAGTTATTCCGAAAGTTATGTAACAAAAAGCGAATGACAATCTTCCTGTGTTTCTTGTCTTACACTTCTGTTTTATTATGTCATTATTATGTTATTATGTCATTGTATCACATCTTTGCTGTACAACAAACAGACCATTTACATGGCTTCCAGCTTGAGTAACATTTTCCCGTTCGTTCTCCCCCGGACCAGCCTCCGCTTCATTGGAGCGTTTATGGGGCATTGCAGCTTCCTGGAACTTACTGGCCAATCAGATTGTGTATTCGTTGTATTGGGTTGGGTATGAAATGCAGATGGCCGGGAAGCCGTCTGACTAAATCCTGACACTGTAAGTCTGAATGCTCGAAATCCCAACTGGGGCTGGTGAGTACCCTAACCCTCCCTTCTCCCCCCTCGCACCCTAAACCTCCTTTAGTGGTGACTAACCCTAACCTCCACCCAGTGGTGCCTGATCCTAATCTTCACCCGGGGGGGCCTAAGCCTCTCCTCCCCGCACCCTAAACCTAACCCCCCCGGGGTGGTGCTTGACCCTAAACTCCCCCCAAGGGTGCCTAAATCTAACCCCAATAGCACACACAGGGGTGTTTCTGAGTACCCAGAACCCCACCTGACAGACTGAAGTGCAGGAAACATGTCTTAAGCCTTGTCCCCTCGCAGCAAATTGGCGTGAGGGGGTGGGGCTTACGAACATGCTGCCAGCATGCTAGGTCCTGTCGCGGTCAGATCTGCTGCAAGGTAAGTTTGTTTGTGTATATGTGATATAGGTGTGTGTACATATGTGTGTGCATGTAAGGTATGTGTGACATATGTATGTGTGTGTATACATGTGTGTGTGTATATATGAGTGTGTAAGTATATATGTATGTATGTATTCACACACACTATATATATATATATATATATATATATATATATATATAATATGGAAACCCCCCAATAAAAATCCTGCATTTGTCCCTGAACCCCCCTTCACCCTAAACTTAATCCTAACCCTCCGTTCTCCCGCAGCTAAACGCTGACACTGATCGGCTTACCTTCATTTAGGAAGCCGTCCGATTAGATTTCGGTGCCTATCTTTAGTCCCACATCGGTATTTCGATGCTGGGATTTAGACAGATGGCCTCCCGGCCGTCGGCATTTTGACTGTATCCCCATTATAGTACTATATACATTGTGACTATACTAGGGAAGGCTTCATATACTGTACAATCATTGTGTGCGTTTGGCATTTATGATAGAGCATTTCACAAATACTGCTGACGACTACAAATGTTAGTTTTTAATATAAATATTCTAAACTTTTACATCCGGAATTCTGAGCTCTCAGGACAGAACTGTACCCAGAATGTTAAATACTCTGGGACTGGTTCTGAGATGTCTCCGATGTTTTGGGGTCTGTACATGCGCAGGACCCGTTCTGCGAAAACTGCGTCATTTGGGGCGGGCAAGCGGGGGGTGTGGCTGTCCACCATTTATGGAAACGGGGATGTGACACCCACATGGTGAACGCAAATTTCCTGATCTCGCAAGTGACCAGGACCGGTCAGGCTGCGGTGGGCTGCGGTGAGCTTCAGTTACTGCAGCCTGGCCAAAGGAGCAACCATCCATCGCAGCGCTGGGATCAGAGATGCAGCGAGGAGGTCACATAAGAAAAGAGAAAGATCCCGCACAGGACTAACATGTATAGGTAACCATATAGAACCTTATTGAGGTAACCGTATAGAACCTTATTGAGGTAACCATATAGAACCTTATCGAGGTAACCATATAGAACCTTATCGAGGTAACCATATAGAACCTTATTGAGGTAACCATATAGAATCTTATCGAGGTAACCATATAGAACCTTATTGAGGTACCGTATAGAACCTTATTGAGGTAACCGTATAGAACCTTATCGAGGTAACCATATAGAACCATATTGATTCTCACAGACACCTTCTGCTGCATTAGCATTGTAGATGGACAGAATTGAGCAGCTGCTTGTGTGTGACCCTGCAAATCAGTCCATCTCTCAATCAGACCCTCTGTTCAGTGTTACCCTGACATTTGACTGTGGTCTAACTCCCCCACTGTAAGACAGCTATAACCTTACTAAATTCAGTAGCCCTAGTGGGACTTGAAACAGGTCAATAAGCTGATTCTGCAGTCATTTGAGTTGCTGTGACATCACTGGTCTCGCCCCTATAATTGAATCTACCAATCCACACAGAGCATTTCTTACTTACAGAAAGTAATTCCGAAAACCTGACAGTCACTCTCTGTCTGCTCTGCTTGGGCAGCTCCTCCTTCCTAATAGTGCCACCTGCTCCAGACACTGATACAGAGCATGATGGGCACCTAGGGCCTGACTCTGAGGTGCACACTGTGCCAATATTGGCGCAGCTGCCCAGTGTCTTCATTACTGCGCATGTGTCTGAGTCGTGCTAAGCATCCGTTCTGATTATTACTGCACCGAGTCACAGAGCGAATTTAGATGCAGGGACTGGGTGTTTCCTGGAGGTAATAGGGGAGTGGCTAGGCTGTCGCGGGCGTATCGCTGACAGCGGCTGTGTCTAAAGATGCACAGTCGCTCACACAGGATGTCGTGGTGAGATGGAAACCCTGCATCTGCCATAGATGGAGCACACCGAGAAGCATCCAGGCAGATGTACACAGCCACAAGACGTTGCAAATGGGCGTCTCAGTGTTTGGAAGGGATACAGTCAGCATTCCGGCAAATGGAATGCCGACGGTCAGAATGCCGATGCCGGAACCGGACACTTGTCACAATCGTGGCACCGGCATTCCGACTGCTGGCAGCCCGAAGGTAAGTAGCGGGGTTAGGGAGAGGGACAGGGTTAGGGGTTAAGGTTAGGCATTAGGGGGAGGGTTAGAGTTAGGCACTAAGGGGGGAGGGTTAGGTTTAGGGTGAAGGAAGGGGGAGGTTAGGTTTAGGCACTAGGGGGAAGGTTAGGTTAGGCACTGGGGAGGGAATGTTTGGGTTAGGGGGAGGGCCAGGGTACCAACAGCAGGTGTCGGTATCCTAGCCCTGTCGAGATGCCAGCATCTGGATTTTGACAGCTGGGATCCCGTGCGCCCGCATCCCGTACCCATCCCATTTTGAAAATCGGCTGCGGAATTAGCACGTCTACATTTGACTCACAATCAGGCCCAAATACTTAAGTAAATACTACAGTTTTTCACATACATTTTTCAGCTCAGTAATAAACAGCCTTTCATACATATCAATGGCAAATACTGACTTCACTTGCTCCTAAATTATTTCAGCTAAGGTTGCACTTGGAAATGAATTGTCTTCAGCCCAATCAGATAGTGGTGTCCCAGGTGACATCGGTTGTGCTGCTCACTGGATACTTCTGCCCCAGGAAGTGATATGTGACAGATGGGTAACAATGAAATATCCCGATGCACAAACACTTGGAAATAGCTGGGGCCACGGGAAGATTGATGTTCTAACCATGAAACAAGCTTGTCACATGATGATCTGATGAAACACGTGGACTTCTCAGAAGATTTCCAGAATGCCAGGGTACTACATGCCACTGAAGGTCATGGAGAATAACACGATCAATCTGCCTTGGGCGACCATGGGGAACTGCTGTGAACCATCCAGAATAGAGCTAGACACCGTGGCAGGAGACAATGGAACTGGTAGCCCCACCATGCCTGGAAACACGTGGATTTGCCTAAAGTCATCCTAGGACAATGCTCCTCAGATTGCTTTGCCCATAATGAGCACACTCATGAAGAAGACCATGATGAAGAACACCCACATGAAGAAGCGATCCATCACTTTGGCGACCTTCTTCCACTCCCCGGTCCGTTTCTGTGCTGCCTTCTGCTCCCTGAAGCAGTTGGCCATGTATTCAATGTTCTTAAGCAGGCGCTCGTTGTGGCATAGACAATGGTTTTTGGGGCACTCAGCATACCCGCTCCCTTTGCCACCCCCACATGGATCTGCACTATCATATGTTCCAGTCTCCTTCCAGGCACCATGGCCATTGCTGGAAGCGTCGTCATGCTCCAAGTCTGAGTCTTCTCTGGTCACTTTACCCTTCGGGCCACTGTCTGCACAGTTCTTAATTATGGCTGCGGGTTCCTCCCGTTTGGCTTGCCCATTCATGACTTGTACTTTGGGTGGTTTCTCTGGCTCTGGTTTGGGCCTCTTACAGCTCTCGCCCACCTCATAGACAAAGAAAATCCTGGACATATACTGCAAGATAAACTTCTTTGCCCACTTAGGGACCGGTTTTGCCTCTGGGCCACAGTGATGTATATTCATGATGAAGATTGTTAATGCTGTTGAGGCTGTGATCATTGTCATGGTGGCAATATAATACTTTCCTATGACAAAATAACAAAAAAGATGTATATTTTATTGAAAGAGTTAATTAGGACAATTACTTTTGTCTTGTGAGTCTTTAATACTGATATTAACAAATATAATACATTTGTAGCTGTGTACCAGCCTCAAGTTTTACTTTGTGAAGGGAAAACATGTCTCACAAATTATCTCTTACCTGCCCAAGGTACCCTAAGCAGACCACTTACCTCCAATAATGGACCAGTCCACAATCCACATATCCCATACTATAATATTTCACAGGAGTAGAATTTCTGACATCTTAGCATGCCATAGTCATACCCTGTAACACAACAGCTCCCATCATTACATCACACCTCCCATCATTACATCACACCTACCAGCATGACATCACACCTCCCATCATTACATCACACCTCCCAACATTACATTACACCTCCCAACATTACATTACACCTCCCATCATTACATCACACCTCCCAGCATTACATCACACTTTCCAGCATTACATCACACCTCCCAGCATTACATCACACCTCCCAGCATTACATTACACTTTCCAGCATTACATCACACCTCCCAGCATTACATCACACCTCCCAGCATTACATCACACTTCCCAGCATCACATCACACCTCCCATCATCACATCACACTTCCCAGCATCACATCACACCTCCCATCATCACATCACACTTTCCAGCATTATATCACACTTTCCAGCATTACATCACACCTCCCAGCATTACATCACACTTTCCAGCATTACATCACACTTCCAATTATAACATAACACTTCCCAGTATTCAATCCAACCTCCCAAGATAACATCACACTTCCTAGAATTACGTCACACCTCCCATCATTATATCATACTTCCTAGCAATACATTACACCTCCCAGCATTACATCACACCTCCCAACATTACATCACACCTCCCGACATTGCGTCACACCAGGGACATGCAGTCAGGGTAGGCAGGAAAGGCAGAGCCTCCTCTATCATACTGCTGAGATTTGATATCAAAATAATTAGAAGAATACAAAGAAGATATTTATAACATAAAACATCTTTTTTATTGTAACCAGCTTTGTGGAGCTCCCGGGACTGCAGAAAGACAAGAGATGAGGCAGCAACAGCTCAGCCTCACTTCTGTAGAGTCAGACACTGCTCGCAGTGCTGGGGGCAGGGCCACACCACAGGTAGTTAGCTGTACAGAAAGAGAGCTAATAGAGGCATGCCTCTGAGTATGGGGGGGCATGCCTTGAGCACTGATGGACACCTTGGATGTGTCATGTGACCAGGAAGTGCACTGCAGTGTTTATAGATCAGAGCTCAGTCAGCAGAATCAAGAGATGGCACATTGATGCAAGATACTGAAGCTTAGTGTAGTGAGGGGAGAGTTATAGTGAGTAGGGGGTGAGACGGGCTCCCAGCACTCACTGTGTCACACCTCCTAGCATTACGTCACACCTCCCAACATTATATCACACCTCCCAACATTATATCACACCTCCCAGCATTACGTCACACCTCCCAGCATTACATCACACCTCCCAACATTACGTCACACCTCCCAGCATTACGTCACACCTCCCAGCATTGCATCAAACCTTGGAGAGAGGTAAACTACCAACCAATTATCTCCTCTCATTTTTTAAATGCAGCCTGTAATATGGCAGTTAGATGCTGTTTGGTTGGTACTTTATCTCTCTCCATTTTTTTTCTCCCCCCCCCTTGTAGTCACTAGAATGCTGTATGTATTGTATGATAGTCACTAGAGTGCTTTATATATTGTATGATAGTCACTAGAATGCTTTATATATTGTATTATAATCACTATAATGCTTTATATATTGTATGATAGTGACTAGAATGCTTTATGTATTGTATGATAGTCACTAGGATGCTTTATATATTGTATGGTAGTCACTAGAATACTCTTTGTATTGTATGATAGACACTAAGATGTTTTCTGTATTATATAGATAGCATATTGAGCAAAGTATAGTGCATAAGAGCATAATATAGTACCTGCTTTGTCTTATTTGCATTACAGTACATTTTGCATGTTTCTTTCATTGGAGCAGTAGTTCCCAAACTGTGCGCCGTGGCACCCTGTGGTGCCTCGGGACACTTGCAGGGGTGCCTCAGGTTGGTGGTCCAGCACCAAAACAAATTATTTATGGCTAATGTAATGTAAATATGTGGACAAACAGAAGCGTAAACCTGTCACCACCACATAACTGACCCTAAGGATGACAGGGAAGCACATAACTGACCCTAAGGATGACAGGTCAGCACATAACTGACCCTGAGGATGACAGGGAAGCACATAACTGACCCTGAGGAAGACAGGTCAGCACATAACTGACCCTGAGGATGACAGGTCAGCACATAACTGACCCTGAGGATGACAGGTCAGCACATAACTGACCCTAAGGATGACAGGTCAGCACATAACTGACCCTAAGGATGACAGGTCTGCACATAACTGACCCTAAGGATGACAGGTCAGCACACTAACTGACCCTAAGGATGACAGGTTAGCACACTAACTGACCCTAAGGATGACAAGTCAGCACATAACTGACCCTAAGGATGACAGGTCAGCACATAACTGACCCTAAGGATGACAGGTCAGCACCTAACTGACCCTAAGGATGACAGGTCAGCACATAACTGACCCTAAGGATGACAGGTCAGCACATAACTGACCCTAAGGATGACAGGTCAGCACATAACTGACCCTAATAATGACAGGTCAGCACATAACTGAGCCTAAGGATGACAGGTCAGCACATAACTGACCCTAAGGATGACAGGTCCGCACAATTTACTTCACTACTTTACTAAATTTTTTACTGAATTTCTCAATAAAACTTAAACTTAGGGGTTCCGTGAAAACAATGCTGATACACTAGGGTGCCGTGATTCAAAAAAGTTTGGGAACTACTGCATTGGAGTATTTTTAGCTCAAACCAAAAAGCATCTGTTGAATTGTTGATGCTGGTGTTTACAAGTGGCCACAGTATGTACTTTATATATCTGAAAGTCACCCATTCCACAAACAGCATCAGATCTCCTGTTCTAAGTGGTTCAGGATGTCAGTTTCCTGGTATTAGTTGTTACGGCATTTTTTTACCATTTGGTAACTATTTGTGATTTCTTACTCTTGCTATTTGTACAGTTACAGGTGTGTTATTATGCACTCACCGATAAGTGGCACATTTTCTGATGGTGGCATGCTCTCTGCCACAAGCAGCTGAAACACAGTGAGAGCCAACAGGACAGTTACACCCAGAGACACCTTCTCGCCAGAGTCCGCTGGAAGGTAGAATCCTAGGGGGGCCAGGAAGGAGATCATCACACAGGGAAGGAGGAGATTGAAGATATAGAAGGAGGCCCTCCTCTTCAGCATTAATGTGTAGGTAACATCAGGGTACGGTTCAGAGCAGCACCCATAGGTTATAACGTTCTTTTTGGCCGGCATTCCCAGCACCTCCCATTCCACGTTTTCCACAAAGTCCGTCAGATCACCTGTATCTAGGTGGTTCAGGATGTCAATTTGATTACCATTATACGTCCATGACCCAAAGGTCAAGCGACACTGCTGTCCATCAAATGGGAAGAATGAGACGTCTACTTTGCAGGAGCTTTTGGTAATGGCCGGAGAGTCCCACATGATCTGCCCATCGTATCTAATCACCACATTGGTCTCCATGGAGCCTGTAAACTGGTCGTCAGCACTGAAAAGGAGATAAGACAATGTATAATGTTCTCCAACACGGAAAAAAGAGCATAAAATGGAGAAAACGTAACAACAAAATCTCCTGGACATTAAAACTAATTCATAAGACCTCCCTCTACAATGGTGGGAAATGGAGTCTGGCCAAAGGGTCTATGGTTTGCAGAGTGTTCTCAATTGTATGATCTTGTAATAAGAACCTTCACAAACTAGGCTGGAATCTCAGCTCAGTCACATATAGCAAAGCACTAGGTACTCAGTCAGTGTCAACAGTCCAAGACTTGTCCAAGTGGCTTGGGTACGAGATGGCGGTGCTCAGGATCCCGGTAGTAAGAATCCCAATGTTGGCATTCAGATAGGGTCACAATCCCAACAGAAAGAGGTAAAGGGCCTATCCATTACCCGACTTTGTGAACAATCTGACCAAAACCAGGAGGTAATGGATAGCTGGCAAGGACCAGCGATGCTCGTGCATGCTGGGTCCTTGCCATCCCCAACTATCTACTGAACATGCCCGTCAACCTGACGACGCTTGTCAGGTTTGGCATGTTCGGAGATAGGAGGTCGGGCTCCTTCTCTGAATGACGTTCAGTGAACGCCGTTCAGTGCGGGCACCGTACCTTGGCGACCTGAAGGTCTGAACTCTAGATGTTCAGACTATCAGGTCACCTAATGGATAAGCACCTTAAGTATACTCTCATTCCTCTACCCTCTCTCCCTGCAGCCTAAATCTAACCTTCCCCCTCCAGTGCCTAAGCCTAACACTCCCTCCACAGAGCCTAAACCTAACCCTCCCTTCCTATTGCTTAAACCTAACCCTCCTCCCCGGAGCCTAGACCTAACCCTCCCCTCCAGAGCCTAACCTTATCCCTCCCTCCCTAGTGCATAAACCTAACCCTCCTCCCCACAGCCTAACCCCAACCCTCCCCCTCTAGTGCCTAAACCTAACCCTCCTCCCCAGAGCCTAACCCCAACCCTCTTCCTCTAGTGCCTAAACCTAACCCTCCCTACCTATTGCCAAAACCTAACCCTCTCCCTCTAGTGCCTAAACCTAACCCTCCTCCCCAGAGCCTAACCCCAACCACCCCCCTCTAGTGTCTAAACCTAACCCTCCTCCCCAGAGCCTAACCCCAACCCTCCCCTTCTAGTGCCTAAACCTAACCCTCCCTACCTATTGCCAAAACCTAACCCTCTCCCTTTAGTGCCTAAACCTAACCCTCCGTTCCTATTGCCTAAACCTAATACTCCGTTCCTATTGCCTAAACCTAATACTCCTCCCCGGAGCCTAAACCTAACCCTCCTCCCCAGAGACTAACCCCAACCCTCCCCCTCTAGTGCCTAAACCTAACCCTCCTCCCCAGAGCCTATAACCCACCCCCCTTAGTGTATAATCCTATCGCCCCCTTAACCCCACTACTTATTGTCAGGATGCCGGCTGTCGGGATGCCATTGCCGGGATTCTGGCTTGTGTCGGTATTCTGGCACTGGCATTCTGAGCACCGGGATGCTGACAGCCATGATTATGTTTGCATCCAGTCCAAGTAGTAGGGTTACTGTCTTCTACACACAACAGTTGTACTTCATATGTAGATCATCTGTAAAACAGGCACCCACTAGTGTAAAACAGGCACCCGCTGGTGTAAAACAGGCACCCACTAGTGTAAAACAGGCACCCGCTGGTGTAAAACAGGCACCCGCTGGTGTAAAACAGGCACCCACTTGTGTAAAACAGGCACCCGCTGGTGTAAAACAAGCACCCGCTGGTGTAAAACAGGCACCCACTGGTGTAAAACAGGCACCCGCTGGTGAAAAACAGGCACCCACTAGTGCAAAACAGGCACCCGCTGGTGTAAAACAGGCACCTGCTAGTGTAAAACAGGCACCCGCTGGTGTAAAACAAGCACCCGCTGGTGTAAAACAGGCACCCGCTGGTGAAAAACAGGCACCCACTAGTGTAAAACAGGCACCCGCAAGTGTAAAACAGGCACCCGCAAGTGTAAAACAGGCACCCGCTGGTGAAAAACAGGCACCCACTAGTGTAAAACAGGCACCCGCTGGTGTAAAACAAGCACCCGCTGGTGTAAAACAGGCACCCACTGGTGTAAAACAGGCACCCGCTGGTGTAAAACAGGCACCCGCTGGTGAAAAACAGGCACCCACTAGTGCAAAACAGGCACCCGCTGGTGTAAAACAGGCACCCGCTAGTGTAAAACAGGCATCCGCTGGTGTAAAACAGGCACCCGCTAGTGTAAAACAGGCACCCGCTGGTGAAAAACAGGCACCCACTAGTGTAAAACAGGCACCCGCTTGTGTAAAACAAGCACCCGCTGGTGTAAAACAGGCACCCGCTGGTGAAAAACAGGCACCCCCTAGTGTAAAACAGGCACCCGCTGGTGTAAAACAAGCACCCGCTGGTGTAAAACAGGCACCCACTGGTGTAAAACAGGCACCTGCTGGTGTAAAACAGGCACCCACTAGTGTAAAACAGGCACCCGCTTGTGTAAAACAGGCACCCGCAAGTGTAAAACAGGCACCCGCTGGTGAAAAACAGGCACCCACTAGTGTAAAACAGGCACCCGCTGGTGTAAAACAAGCACCCGCTAGTGTAAAACAGGCACCCACTGGTGTAAAACAGGCACCTGCTGGTGTAAAACAGGCACCCGCTGGTGAAAAACAGGCACACACTAGTGCAAAACAGGCACCCGCTGGTGTACAACAGGCACCTGCTGGTGTAAAACAGGCATCCGCTGGTGTAAAACAGGCACCCGCTAGTGTAAAACAGGCACCCGCTGGTGAAAAACAGGCACCCACTAGTGTAAAACAGGCACCCGCTGGTGTAAAACAAGCACCCGCTGGTGTAAAACAGGCACCCACTGGTGTAAAACAGGCACCTGCTGGTGTAAAACAGGCACCTGCTGGTGAAAAACAGGCACCCACTAGTGCAAAACAGGCACCCGCTGGTGTAAAACAGGCACCCGCTAGTGTAAAACAGGCACCCGCTGGTGAAAAACAGGCACCCACTAGTGTAAAACAGGCACCCGCTGGTGTAAAACAAGCACCCGCTGGTGTAAAACAGGCACCCGCTGGTGAAAAACAGGCACCCACTAGTGCAAAACAGGCACCCGCTGGTGTAAAACAGGCACCCGCTGGTGAAAAACAGGCACCCACTAGTGTAAAACAGGCACCCGCTTGTGTAAAACAGGCACCCGCAAGTGTAAAACAGGCACCCGCTGGTGAAAAACAGGCACCCGCTGGTGTAAAACAAGCACCCGCTGGTGTAAAACAAGCACCCGCTGGTGTAAAACAGGCACCCACTGGTGTAAAACAGGCACCTGCTGGTGTAAAACAGGCACCCCCTGGTGAAAAACAGGCACCCACTAGTGCAAAACAGGCACCCGCTGGTGTAAAACAGGCACCTGCTAGTGTAAAACAGGCATCCGCTGGTGTAAAACAGGCACCCGCTAGTGTAAAACAGGCACCCGCTGGTGTAAAACAGGCACCCGCTAGTGTAAAACAGGCACCCGCTGGTGCAAAACAGGCACCCGCTGGTGTAAAACAGGCACCCGCTGGTGTAAAACAGGCACCCGCTAGTGTAAAACAGGCACCCGCTGGTGCAAAACAGGCACCCGCTGGTGTAGCATTTTCAAAACAATGGACTGTGTATATGGGATATAGTTGCCATGCGGGATGCTGAAGGTCTAAATAGCGTCGGGATCCCGGCTTCAGTATCCCAGCCAGCGGCATCCTGAAGGTAAGTATTGGGGGTTAGGGGAGGGTTACGTTTAGGGGTAGGCACTAGGAGGCGGGTTAGGGTTAGGCACTAAGGGGAGAGGGTTAGGTTTAGGCACTGGGGAGAGAGGGTTAGGATAAGGGTGTGGGGAGGGGGAGTATAGGTTTAGACACTAGGGGGGGAGGTTAGGTTAAGGCACCGGGGGGAGAGGGTTAGGGTAGGGGTTAAGTTTAGTGGTACTATACTTACCTACTGCTGTCGGGATGCCGCTGTCAGTATTCTGACCAGCGCCGTCCCAACCACCGGCAATCTATACCCAACCCTTGTGTATAGCTGTGCAAAATAGCCTCATACAGGGGCATATTTACTAAACACTATCCCCAAATAAACCACCCTTTTTTGGGGGTACCCACCATTAATAAGGATACGCCGGAATGAACCTGGAAGGATTGCAGCGGGAATTTGCTCTAGCCCCCTATTTCTGATCACAAAGCAGCTTCCATAGGTTTCTATAGGTGTTGCTATGTGGTCAGATTTACTAAGCTCTGGAATGTGAAGCTTATGGGGTTTTATAGCCTTTGGGCTACTCTTACAGCCATCCCTTAGTAGAGTGATCACCCCCCCCCACCCCACATGCACCACCTGATGGCCCTTCATGTGCTGTACACGGGGAGACCTGAACCCTCTGTGCACATGGAACTATTCCGTCTTGTGGAAATGTCGTGGGCAAACGACTTCTGCGCTGGATCGTAGCATGCAGATGGGACAAACAAGTGCGTAAAAATACACAGCAGTGGTCGCAGATCCTTCACTAATCACCCACCTGGGAAACCCCCTGGTCGCGCAGACTGGCCACAAGAACTGAAACACTGGCGCCAAGTTTTCTGTGTAGGGATGGCAGCAGTACGCTGAGACATGCCCCAAACATGAATTCTGCCCCCACTCCCCGTAAACGCCCCCAAACAGTCCCTGAATGTCAATCAGCAAAGAAATCCTCAATGTAAGCGGCATCGCTAAGGTATCTTGTCTCATGCGCAGTATGATCATGACGCGTGCATAGTCATCCAATAATCACTCTGATATCGGCATGGTGTTCACTTCTGAATCAGGTCCAATATTCCATTACAGGCAGCGGGTGAACCATCGGTCTAGAAGTGGGTGTGGCCACTCAGTGTCAGAGAACAGTCAGTGTCAGAACAGTCAGTGTCAGAGAGCAGTCAGTGACAGAGAGCAGTCAGTGACAGAGAGCAGTCAGTGACAGAGAGCATTCAGTGTCAGAGAACAGTCAGTGACAGAGAGCAGTCAGTGGTAGAGAACAGTCAGTGTCAGAGAGCAGTCAGTGACAGAGAACAGTCAGTGTCAGAGAGCAGTCAGTGTCAGAGAACAGTCAGTTACAGTGAACAGTCAGTGACAGAGAGCAGTCAGTGTCAGAGAACAGTCAGTGACAGAGAGCAGTCAGTGACAGAGAGCAGTCAGTGACAGAGAGCAGTCAGTGTCAGAGAGCAGTCAGTGGTAGAGAGCAGTCAGTGTCAGAGAACAGTCAGTGACAGAGAGCAGTCAGTGACAGAGAGCAGTCAGTGACAGAGAGCACTCAGTGGCAGAGAACAGTCAGTGTCAGAGAGCACTCAGTGGCAGAGAACAGTCAGTGTCAGAGAGCAGTCAGTGGTAGAGAACAGTCAGTGTCAGAGAACAGTCAGTGACAGAGAGCAGTCAGTGTCAGAGAGCAGTCAGTGTCAGAGAGCAGTCAGTGTCAGAGAGCGCTCAGTGTTAGAGAACAGTCAGTGTCAGAGATCAGTCAGTGGTAGAGAACAGTGTCAGAGAACAGTCAGTGTCAGAGAGCGCTCAGTGTCAGAGAGCAGTCAGTGACAGAGAACAGTCAGTGTCAGAGAACAGTCAGTGACAGAGAGCGCTCAGTGTTAGAACAGTCAGTGTCAGAGAGCAGTCAGTGTCAGAGAGCAGTCAGTGTCAGAGAGCAGTCAGTGACAGAGAACAGTCAGTGTCAGAGAGCAGTCAGTGACAGAGAACAGTCAGTGTCAGAGAGCGCTCAGTGTCAGAGAACAGTCAGTTACAGTGAACAGTCAGTGACAGAGAGCAGTCAGTGTCAGAGAACAGTCAGTGTCAGAGAACAGTCAGTGTCAGAGGACAGTCAGTGACAGAGAGCACTCAGTGGCAGAGAACAGTCAGTGTCAGAGAGCGCTCAGTGTTAGAGAACAGTCAGTGTCAGAGAGCGCTCAGTGTCAGAGAGCGCTCAGTGTCAGAGAGCAGTCAGTGTCAGAGAACAGTCAGTGACAGAGAGCGCTCAGTGTTAGAGAACAGTCAGTGTCAGAGAGCAGTCAGTGTCAGAGAACAGTCAGTGTCAGAGGACAGTCAGTGTCAGAGGACAGTCAGTGTCAGAGAGCAGTCAGTGACAGAGAACAGTCAGTGTCAGAGAGCGCTCAGTGTCAGAGAACAGTCAGTTACAGTGAACAGTCAGTGACAGAGAGCAGTCAGTGTCAGAGAACAGTCAGTGTCAGAGAACAGTCAGTGTCAGAGAGCGCTCAGTGTTAGAGAACAGTCAGTGTCAGAGAGCGCTCAGTGTCAGAGAGCGCTCAGTGTCAGAGAGCAGTCAGTGTCAGAGAACAGTCAGTGACAGAGAGCGCTCAGTGTTAGAGAACAGTCAGTGTCAGAGAGCACTCAGTGTCAGAGAACAGTCAGTGTCAGAGGACAGTCAGTGTCAGAGGACAGTCAGTGTCAGAGAGCAGTCAGTGACAGAGAACAGTCAGTGTCAGAGAGCGCTCAGTGTCAGAGAACAGTCAGTTACAGTGAACAGTCAGTGACAGAGAGCAGTCAGTGTCAGAGAACAGTCAGTGTCAGAGAACAGTCAGTGACAGAGAGCGCTCAGTGTAAGAGAACAGTTAGTGTCAGAGAACAGTCAGTGACAGAGAGCGCTCAGTGTTAGAGAACAGTCAGTGTCAGAGAGCGCTCAGTGTCAGAGAGCAGTCAGTGTCAGAGAACAGTCAGTGTCAGAGAACAGTCAGTGTCAGAGAGCAGTCAGTGCCAGAGAACAGTCAGTGCCAGAGAACAGTCAGTGCCAGAGAACAGTCAGTGTCAGAGAATGAAGGATACTGCCTTTGAACCTCTATATACCCCTGCCTATACCTTCTAATATCCTGCCTATAAACCTCTAAGGATGACGCTAATTTGCATATGCAGTCATACAGTAAATAAAGACACTCAGACTTAGAACATGTGGTTCCAAAGCACAAAGTATTATTCAAGTAAAAGTACAGCAGTTACACGCTATGATCCTCATATAATCTTAGCGCAAAGAGATTATACAGACCCAAGTACAGTTATACATACGCAGCGCTCTCTGGTCCAGATGTTAGGCATTAGCAAGAAACCCCTCGTCAATCAGCATTCAGTACGAAGACTAGGAACCCAGGGTCAGAGCACACATATTTATACCACCAGGAATAAACAATACAATAGAGAAGTTTGTTGCTAATCGTAAAGGAGAGGGCATATGTTACAAGGAATTTAACAGATTGGTTCAAATAGACACAGCCCAGCCTCTAACAACTGGAGGTCTCTGGTTTCCCGCCTCATGCAAATCCTAACAGTTGTTCATATAAGTACATTTTGTTGCTTGAAGTCTCTGCGGTCCATATGTTGAGAATGCATGTTGCGATCTCTCCATCGATATTACCGGAATACTGTTGAGAGAGTACGCATCAGTACAATACCAATCATGGCTTACTTATCACGTATAAAACCTTAGTTACGAAATAACCTTTATTTCCTAGCAATGATAATAAATGTGCATACTCGAATCTTATACCTTAAAGCTTATGGAACCTTGTATGTGAATATGTAATGTGTGAGTATGTGGGGTTTGATGTAAAGACGCTAGTTAACTTGGGGCAGATGCGTGTGCATGGAGCTAATATTCAGCGTTTTCATACAGGGTCTATGCATTCGCTAATATGCGACTAGTTAACAGCGCAATTGTGCGTATTAATGTGTGTATGAGAACACCTAGCAGTGTGGGATGCTGAGCATTATAGTTCCATGACTTGCTCATGCCCCATAACCCCCACCCTTTTCAGGCTCCAAAATACTGGTCTTAGTTCTCCCAGGGCCTGTGTAGATGCAAATTAGCACAGCTACAAGACCCAAACCTCAGATAACACTCTTGGCTTTGAAGGTATTTTATTGTAGGAAGCCTGCTAATGTAAGGTCCTACAAACGACCCTCTTGCTGTATTCGAGCAGGACCACCTGGAGTGAGAGCAAACGTTATGTCCATGAAGCTTGTCTATACAGGCTAGTTGTCACGTGGCCATTTGCTCTGTTTAGCTAATGCAATCCAATTTTGACATACTGTACAGCCATTTCTGAAATATATCCTTTAGGGGAATTAGAATAATACACACACTTTATCCAGAGCACCCAAACTACATAAAGTCATGGAATGGGCTTTTGATGAATCGCCATAACTTATGGCGATGGTCACAGATGCAATCGCATGATGCTAATAGTAATATCGCCACATGTACTAAAATGTGAGTTTATCTAAAATGGCGCTTACGCGGCCATTCGCAAAATGGCATCTTGCGATCTCATTTCCAAGATGTCATCTTGCGGCCAGTCGCAAGATGACATCGCTGCGATCCAATTTTAAACTGATCTTGTCTCGGCCAATTATCCAGCTGCGTCAGTCCTCCCTTTGATAGCAAACAACATGCTATCACAATCTGAATTTAAAATATAATTTAGGCTTACATTTAAATACTATTTAGTGTTATTATGGGATGGCACAAGGTGGTTCTTAATCCATTAATTATGTGTCTCTGCGTGGGGACATAAAACTACTATTATATGCACACCGCGGATCTTGGAAGATCATGTGAAAGGTGTGGGGATACACCAGTCCTATAAAAGCAGTCTTGAAGGGGAAATTTGAGACTTTACATTGTCTGAGGTGTTTTAAAATATTTCAATAATACATTCTATGCATTTCTAAATATAATACATTAAATGATGGTATTTCCTAGTTCAGGGTTGTAATGCAGTTCTGTATTTACCTCGGTATTCATACTGACCACCATCATAATTTTGTTCTTTCGTTTTACTCTATTTTTACATTTTCCACACTTCAACACAATAGGAACACACCGGACACATATGCCAATTATTAAGATGACAATCAGTATAAGGATTAATAATTTGCCGATGCTGGCGATCACTTCCTGGACCCATTCCCCTAGACCTGAGAACCATTTCACTGGGTTCAGCCATGACACCCATCCTTCTATCTTTTCCCCTACTTCAGCCACTGAAGCATTATGGTTCTTACGAAATTCCCATTTTAGCTGCAGAATTTCATCCATCTTCCAGTCTATCACCTCCTTAGGGTCGCTGGTATCATTGGTGACATAGGTGCAACATTTTACTCCAAATTGGGTGGCCAACGTTACGCAATACCCTCCAGTAACAGCAGTTAAATAATTTAACACTAGCCTGTGTTGCACCAGTTCTTTCTTGTACGCTTGCAATTCTCTCCCTGTATACCTGAATGTGTCATCGTACATCTCGGTGATATTATCTATCAATTTAGCACGTTCCTGAATATATCTAAACTTTAATGTACCCCGAGCGATCCTGGTGGGATCCAATGCGACTAAAACTTGAAAGCCAGTTGTCTCACTAATTAACTGAGTGGCTTTGTGCACGTCACCAGGTACCATATTTCGTTTGCCTCTGTGTTCATATTGTGTGTGAAGATATGGTGACGGTGTGTTTTTATGTATACCAAGCATTTCAACATGTGTGAGAGTCATAACTTCTGGGACTACTCTTCCCAGGTAACACAAACCTTCAGAACTCGGGGAGAGCCACTTATACGCTTTTCTTCCACATATAAAATATACATTATCAGGGAGAACATAAGGAATGGTATGCATCATTATCATTATCCATCTGGTTATATTTAAGCACATTTCCCTTGCAAACAATCCTATTTCTGGGTTTTCCATCTGGTACATGCAAGTTTCTGGCTGTATTATTTTAGCACAATAACCATCTGGCACCTTACCAATTATTTCTTTGGTGGAACTCAATGCATACCAGCACCTATAATGTCTCCCACTAGATTTAATTGAGCGTAACAGATCATGGTTTATGGACTCGTTATCAGCTCTTTGTGAGAAGGTCATCGTCTGATTATTCCCTGTCACTTCCCAACTCCCGGGTTTATTGGGGTTGGTTATGTTTAAACACAAAAGTGATCTATCTACTTGGAATTGATAGAGTTTGAAATGAGGTGGTTTGGATGAGAGGAATTTTCCATCCAATGTTTTTCCTTTCTGTAATTCTAAAATTTCTGTGATATTCAGCGGAAATGGCACTAACCCTACATTATGCTGTCCCTGTGGCACATGTGAACACACCCAGCAATCAGTTTGATTTAACACTTTGCCTACCATGCTATGATAATCCTCTAATGGATACCAACCCCAGTACGGGTTATATTTAGGCTGGCATCGCTGGATACAATTCTCATCAACTAGGGACCCACAAAGCTCACAAATACAGGAATCTTCAGGCGATAAACCTCCACACCGGCCCTGAGTATCCGGAATAACAGCTCTCTTAACAATAACAGTATTAAGATTGGTCAGACACTCCCCTGATTGGCATTGCACTCCTTCTGACTCCACTCCATCAGCACTGCCATCAGCTCCCATCTCCTCTATCGGTCCTCCATCACAGAAACTGGGTATCCCCAAACAGATCATCACGACAAAAACTCTGGAAGAAAGAACTAGGATGACCACAGCAGACCACTCCATTGCTGGAAGCACTGATCTACACATTTCCTTAGCTCAGGTATCTCACCGTCACCTTTTTAATCCTTCCGGCACAAGCTCGCAATTGACAGGTCCACGTTATCGGCCTCGTCTCCGCCTTGTATCTCCACCGGTTGGTTAACCTCCCTATAGTGAGTGGAATGGACCCACATATCTTCACCGGCCACCCTTTGAGGATGTGGTACTTTGTCAACAATCATCAGATACGGACCTTTGCACCAATCAGTCAAACGACCTGAGCTAAAAAAATTTGGATCATAACAATTTCCCCAGGTTTGACATCATGACAGTTTGCATTAGACATGTTAGTTAATAACACTTTCAATTCCTGTTATTCTTATTCATCTTCATATCTCAAAGGGGGGACAGATAAAAGAAATGACATTCTGAAACAATCTTGGTTTTATTACCCATCACCTTACACATGTTCTGGGAAACGTCACCTGTAAAATGAGTCCCCCTATCACTTTGAATAATTCTAGGGATATAGTATCTGCATACAGGTTCCTGCAATTAAATCTTGTTATTAATAGCTACTGCTCTAAATAATGCCTGGGCCCCTGGGTTGGATAGTATTCCGAGTATTTGACCTCAGCCTGGCATGGCTGCCGTTTATCCTTAGCAACCTTGTGTCCGGTGTGTGAGAGATAAAGCACAACAGTTAAATATCATTTAAACATGACCTAAATACAATAATAAATCGTCCACATTTTACATTAGGACAGATCCATTGGCAGGTTGAAAAGATTGTAAACAGTCATATAAGGCATGGGAGAAGATAGTGGGGTTGCCTATGAACCGATGGGAAACCCGTGTTCATGTGTGGTGTTCTTCACTTTGCAGTACTTACTTATGTGTCCCACTTGGTGACAGTTAAAACATCTTTTTGAACGGGGTGGATGAAAGGATTGTTGTGGGAATTGAGCAAGAGGGAAAGATGGTGGGTATGGATAGGAATATGGAGGATAAGGGTATGGTGGGATGTATGACATTTGTGGGTAGCATGGGACCTGTGGTTGTGTATGATATGTGGGGTAAGGATGTATTTGCTGTGGTGTGGGATTGGTGAGGACGTGTAACTGTTCAGGTGCAAGTGTGTGTATAGTGCAGGTGTGTCGGTTGGCTGTGATGTTACAGTCATTCCTTACAGAGTTTGGATACTGACAGCCATTAGTTTTTCGCTCTGGGTCTCTCTCTTCTTTGAGATGTTTTTATCATGTTCTATGGAAGATTCTATGAGGGTATCTATTGTGACTCCCCTCCAGCCAGGCTGTGAGGTCTGAACCCGGGTAATTTTATCTTGGTTTACTTGGTCTGTTAAGGGAACGTCACCATCCAATACACAATCCGTGACAAATTTTGTGACATCAGTATTGCGTGGTAGACAGGCCCTTAACACCACACGCCAATCTTTATTAGTTGGCTCATGAGAACTACCCAAATTCCTCAAAAATCTCTGACATTTGGCTAGTTCTTTTTTGGGATCGGGGAAATCATTTATGATGGAATTTAGTTCTGCTCTTGTCCAAGGACAATGCATTACCACTTCCCTCGTGGGCACTACACCGTTCGCATCTGCATTTCCATTCGGAACAGTTATTGTCCGGATGGGATGCAGACCGGTAGCGCTGCTACCTTTGACCTTGTTACCTGGCTGGGGGTTTAATCTGTTGCTGCTACGTATGGTATTAACAACTTCCTCTACGGGTGCAGAGGGTGTTAGCACTTCCCTTGCTGTTACCGATGGAGATGGCGGCACCACTCGTGATTGTTGTGATGCAGCATCTATCATCTGTACAGCATGGGAAATGGCAGACATGACAATAGGCTCATCAGCCACATCATAAACATTTTCTTTATAGTTGCTTAAGAGAGGGTACAAATTGCTTGTTACATTTTTATGGGTATTTTTGATAACTGTACTTGCACCTCCATCCACATAAGGTGGGGGTGGTGCGCGTAAACTGCTGGCAATACCTTCCACAATGCTACCTTGTTGCACGTGCGCGCCATTTTGCGGCTCGCCCGCATTGCAATTCAGCGTTGCGGATGTATTCTCTGGCAATGCGCTCGCAACACTAGTTTGCATTGCTTGCGCATTTTTAAGCCACGCATCCCCTTCATGCTGCCACAACTTTAAACATTCATAATATTTGACCTTTGTCTCTCGAGAGCGCATCAGACTGATGTGATCCCGGACATTATCTAATACATCTTTATCAAAACTACCAATTCTGGGAAACGATCTAACACTCTTCATCGTCATTTTAAACCATACATACCTTATTGCATAAGTACCGTACTTAGTATGCATAATACGATGGGCCGATCCAAACGGCGCTTCCAATAGCAGCACATCATTGTCTAACATCTCTATTGTTTGCATGGCTCCCATTCTGAGACTCCTATGTTTTTCAATAAAGATTTAAACTGGTGAAAGACAGTCAAGATACTTTCACTTACCTGTGGACGATTTAACGGCAGCGCCCACACACCTGTGAATATTTGAAGAAGGCTACTCCACCCACCTGGATAAGATTTAAGAAGGCAACTTCCACACCTATGGAAGTTTAAGTCGGCTACTTCCACACACCTCTCTACAACAAAGACAACATGTACACCTGCTACTGTGTATAGAACGGTAAGCTGCTTACCAAGCAGCTAGCACTTAGCCCTTAAAGGTCATACGGTACCTCTAACTTTAGGGAACAAGTTACCCCTACCAACAAATACTCACTGTTACACACTTTTTTCCTGCGCAGAAAAATACACGTTAAACCAGATATTGACAACAATTGAAAAGAATGTAAACCTCAACGGCTTTGTTTAAACACGTGGCAGCACGACCGGGAGTACATATACGCTATTGTGCGACCAGTCGCATACACAATAATGTGACTACCACACAACCGTATGACAACCTTTAGCTGCATACACAAAAGTGCGTCTTTACTGTGCGCAAAACTGCGACTCAGCCACGTGTTCAATACTGCGGCACCCCTTTAAATGTTAGGTTCTATCAACAAAGGAAAACAAACTTTTTCCTCTCTTGTCCCTGGATTCTAGTAAGCGTCCCTGGCTCACACAAAAATGGGTAGCAATCTCTCAGCACTGGGCGGTTGCAGGTAAACCCTGCATGTGGCCATTCCACCCTTTGGTGAGAAATCCATAACCGTAAGTCCCGTGTGAGTGGGTAAGTGACTTCACTATGAGCCCCCAACTAAGGATACTGCCTTTGAACCTCTATATACCCCTGCCTATACCTTCTAATATCCTGCCTATAAATCTTTAAGGATGACGCTAATTTGGGTACGCAGTCATACAGTAAATAAAGACTCCAGACCTAGAACCTGTGGTTCCAAAGCACAAAGTATTATTCAAGTAAAAGTACAGCAGTTACACGCTATGATCCTCATATAATCTTAGCGCAAAGAGATTATACAGACCCAAGTACAATTATACATACGCAGCGCTCTCTGGTCCAGATGTTAGGCATCAGCAAGAAACCCCTTGTCAATCAACATTCAGCAAAAAGACTAGGAACCCAGGGTCAGAGCACACATATTTATACCCCCCAGAAATAAACAACACAATAGAGACGTTTGTTGCTAATCCTAAAGAAGAGGGCATATGTTACAAGGAATTTAACAGGTTGGTTCAAATAGACACAGCCCAGCCTCTAACAACTGGAGGTCTCTGGTTTCCCGCCTCATGCAAATCCTAACAGTTGTTCATATAATGTACATTTTGTTGCTTGAAGACTCTGCGGTCCATATGTTGAGAATGCATGTTGCGATCTCTCCATCGATATTACCGGAATACTGTTGAGAGAGTACGCATCAGTACAATACCAAACATGGCTTACTTACTTGTCACGTATAAAACCTTAGTTACGAAATAACCTTTATTTTCTAGCAATGATAATAAATGTGCATACTCGAATCTTATACCTTAAAGCTTATGGAACCTTGTATGCGAATATGTAAAGTGTGAGTATGTGGGGTTTGATGTAAAGACGCTAGTTAACTTGGGGCAGATGCGTGTGCATGGAGCTAATATTCAGCGTTTTCATACAGGGTCTATGCATTCGCTAATAAGCGACTAGTTAACAGCACAATTGTGCGTATTAATGTGTGTATGAGAACACCTAGCAGTGTGGAATGCTGAGCATTATAATTCCATGACTTGCTCATGCCCCATAACCCCCACCCTTTTCAGGCTCCAAAATACTGGTCTTAGTTCTCCCAGGGCCTGTGTAGATGCAAATTAGCACAGCTACAAGACCCAAACCTCATATAACACTCTTGGCTTTGAAGGTATTTTATTGCATAAAGCCTGCTAATGTAAGGTCCTACAAATGACCCTCTTGCTGTATTCGAGCAGGGCCACCTGGAGTGAGAGCAGACGTTATGTCCATGAAGCTTGTCTATACAGGCTAGTTGTCACGTGGCCATTTGCTCTGTTTAGCTAATGCAATCCAATTTTGACATACTGTACAGCCATTTCTGAAATATATCCTTTAGGGGAATTATAATAATACACACACTTTATCCAGAGCACCCAAACTACGTAAAGTCATGAAATGGGCTTTTGATGAATCGCCGTAACTTATGGCGATGGTCACAGATGCAATCGCATTATGCTAATAGTAATATCGCCACATGTACTAAAGTGTGAGTTTATCTAAAATGACGCTTAGGTGGCCATTCGCAATATGGCGTCTTGCGATCTCATTTCCAAGATGGCGTCTTGCGGCCAGTCGCAAGATGGTGTCGCTGCGATCCAATTTTAAACTGATCTTGTTTCAGCCAATTATCCTGCTTCGACAGAACAGTCAGTGACAGAGAACAGTCAGTGACAGAGAGCAGTCAGTGACAGAGAGCAGTCAGTGACAGAGAGCAGTCAGTGTCAGAGAGCAGTCAGTGACAGAGAGCAGTCAGTGTCAGAGAGCAGTCAGTGTCAGAGAGCAGTCAGTGTCAGAGAGCAGTCAGTGTCAGAGAGCAGTCAGTGTCAGAGAGCAGTCAGTGACAGAGAGCAGTCAGTGTCATAGAACAGTCAGTGTCATAGAACAGTCAGTGACAGAGAGCAGTCAGTGTCAGAGAGCAGTCAGTGTCATAGAACAGTCAGTGTCAGAGAGCAGTCAGTGACAGAGAACAATCAGTGACAAATAGCAGTCAGTGACCGAGAGCAGTCAGTGTCAGAGAGCAGTCAGTGTCAGAGAGCAGTCAGTGACAGAGAGCAGTCAGTGTCAGAGAGCAGTCAGTGTCAGAGAGCAGCCAGTGACAGAGAGCAGTCAGTGACAGAGAGCAGTTAGTGACAGAGAGCAGTCAGTGTCAGAGAGCAGTCAGTGTCAGAGAGCAGTCAGTGTCAGAGAGCAGTCAGTGACAGAGAACAGTCAGTGTCAGAGAGCAGTCAGTGTCAGAGAACAGTCAGTGACAGAGAGCAGTCAGTGTCAGAGAGCAGTCAGTGTCAGAGAGCAGTCAGTGACAGAGAACAGTCAGTGACAGAGAGCAGTCAGTGTCAGAGAGCGCTTGGATTAATTGTGCTGGAAAGAAGGGCTCATCTCGGGACTATTATGTTTTTTTTTGCTGTAAGGAAAATCTTTTTTTGGACCTGGATATACTAAACTATTAAAAGGAGCCTCACAGCAGATCTATACTGAACTCAAGGTCCGGTGGGGTAAGCAACAAAGAATGGAGGAACGTTTGAGGGGTGATGTTATATGCATGCAAAAAAGCCCAAGTTCTCCCTGCTATTGTCCTGCACACCTCACACCTCACACCTCACAGCTGTTACCATATAGCCTGTCTGATATAATCTGCTTCCTAGATTGCCGGTCTAATGCACATATATTATCTGCCACAATACTTTGTTTCTATGACTGGATGATACATACTAAAAGCAACTCAATTGCAACAACATCAGTTTGTATGTTTTCCTGCTACTGAGTAGCTATTAGCAGATGGACTATAGTATCGATTAATGCAGTGATTCCCAACCTCGGTCCTCAAGGCACCCTAATGGTCCTGGTTCTAGTGATATCCATGCTTAAGCAGAGATGGTTAAATCAAAATAACTAAGGTACTCATTAAGTCACATGTGCTCAACTATGGCTATCCTTAAAACCTGGACAGTTAGTTTGCCTCGAGGACCGTGGTTGGGAACCCCTGGATTAATTAATCACATTAGGGGTCTAATGAAGCTACAGGATGGAACACAAGCGTTAAAGTTTATTTCGCATATTTTCATCATTTTCTTCTACTAACAGCAGCAAAACACCCGACTCTCACACGGATTCAGTATGATTTACCGCCGGCCATGTACTGTACCCCAGCCCACATGCTGAATCCAGATAGGAAACACCCGGCTCTCACACGGATTCAGTATGATTTACCGCCGGCCATGTACTGTACCCCAGCCCACATGCTGAATCCAGATAGGAAACACCCGGCTCTCACACGGATTCAGTATGATTTACCGCGCCGGCCATGTACTGTACCCCAGCCCACATGCTGAATCCAGATAGGAAACACCCGGCTCTCACACGGATTCAGTGTGATTTACCGCCGGCCATGTACTGTACCCCAGCCCACATGCTGAATCCAGATAGGAAACACCCGGCTCTCACACAGATTCAGTATGATTTACCGCCGGCCAGGTACTGTACCCCAGCCCACATGCTGAATCCAGATAGGAAACACCCGGCTCTCACACGGATTCAGTGTGATTTACCGTTGGCCATGTACTGTACCCCAGCCCACATGCTGAATCCAGCTAGGAAACACCCGGCTCTCACACGGATTCAGTGTGATTTACCACCGGCCATGTACTGTACCCCAGCCCACATGCTGAATCCAGATAGGAAACACCCGGCTCTCACACGGATTCAGTATGATTTACCGCCGGCCATGTACTGTACCACAGCCCACATGCTGAATCCAGCTAGGAAACACCCGGCTCTCACACGGATTCAGTATGATTTACCGCCGGCCATGTACTGTACCCCAGCCCACATGCTGAATCCAGCTAGGAAACACCCGGCTCTCACACGGATTCAGTATGATTTACCGCGCCGGCCATGTACTGTACCCCAGCCCACATGCTGAATCCAGATAGGAAACACCCGGCTCTCACACGGATTCAGTATGATTTACCGCCGGCCATGTACTTTACCCCAGCCCACATGCTGAATCCAGATAGGAAACACCCGGCTCTCACACAGATTCAGTATGATTTACCGCCGGCCATGTACTGTACCCCAGCCCACATGCTGAATCCAGATAGGAAACACCCGGCTCTCACACAGATTCAGTATGATTTACCGCCGGCCATGTACTGTACCCCAGCCCACATGCTGAATCCAGATAGGAAACACCCGGCTCTCACACGGATTCAGTGTGATTTACCGTTGGGCATGTACTGTACCCCAGCCCACATGCTGAATCCAGATAGGAAACACCCGGCTCTCACACGGATTCAGTATGATTTACCGCCGGCCATGTACTGTACCCCAGCCCACATGCTGAATCCAGATAGGAAACACCCGGCTCTCACACGGATTCAGTATGATTTACCGCCGGCTATGTACTGTACCCCAGCCCACATGCTGAATCCAGCTAGGAAACACCCGGCTCTCACACGGATTCAGTATGATTTACCGCGCCGGCCATGTACTGTACCCCAGCCCACATGCTGAATCCAGATAGGAAACACCCGGCTCTCACACGGATTCAGTATGATTTACTGCCGGCCATGTACTTTACCCCAGCCCACATGCTGAATCCAGACAGGAAACACCCGGCTCACACGGATTCAGTATGATTTACCGCCGGCAATGTACTGTACCCCAGCCCACATGCTGAATCCAGATAGGAAACAGCCGGCTCTCACATGGATTCAGTATGATTTACCGCCGGCCATGTACTGTACCCCAGCCCACATGCTGAATCCAGATAGGAAACACCCGGCTCTCACACGGATTCAGTATGATTTACCGCCGGCCATGTACTGTACACCAGCCCACATGCTGAATCCAGATAGGAAACACCCGGCTCTAACACGGATTCAGTATGATTTACCTCCGGCCATGTACTGTACCCCAGCCCACATGCTGAATCCAGATAGGAAACACCCGGCTCTCACACGGATTCAGTATGATTTACCGCCGGCCATGTACTGTACACCAGCCCACATGCTGAATCCAGATAGCAAACACCCGGCTCTCACACGGATTCAGTATGATTTACCGCCGGCCATGTACTGTACACCAGCCCACATGCTGAATCCAGATAGCAAACACCTGGCTCTCACACAGATTCAGTATGATTTACCGCCGGCCATGTACTGTACCCCAGCCCACATGCTGAATCCAGATAGGAAACACCCGGCTCTCACACGGATTCAGTATGATTTACCGCGCCGGCCATGTACTGTACCCCAGCCCACATGCTGAATCCAGATAGGAAACACCCGGCTCTCACACGGATTCAGTGTGATTTACCGCCGGCCATGTACTGTACCTCAGCCCACATGCTGAATCCAGATAGGAAACACCAGGCTCTCACACGGATTCAGTATGATTTACCGCGCCGGCCATGTACTGTACCCCAGCCCACATGCTGAATCCAGATAGGAAACACCCGGCTCTCACACGGATTCAGTGTGATTTACCGCCGGCCATGTACTGTACCCCAGCCCACATGCTGAATCCAGATAGGAAACACCCGGCTCTCACACGGATTCAGTATGATTTACCGCCGGCCAGGTACTGTACCACAGCCCACATGCTGAATCCAGATAGGAAACACCCGGCTCTCACACAGATTCAGTATGATTTACCGCCGGCCAGGTACTGTACCCCAGCCCACATGCTGAATCCAGATAGGAAACACCCGGCTCTCACATGGATTCAGTGTGATTTACCGTTGGCCATGTACTGTACCCCAGCCCACATGCTGAATCCAGCTAGGAAACACCCGGCTCTCACACGGATTCAGTGTGATTTACCGCCGGCCATGTACTGTACCCCAGCCCATATGCTGAATCCAGACAGGAAACACCCGGCTCTCACACGGATTCAGTATGATTTACCGCCGGCCATGTACTGTACCACAGCCCACATGCAGAATCCAGATAGGAAACACCCGGCTCTCACATGGATTCAGTATGATTTACCGCCGGCCATGTACTGTACCCCAGCCAACATGCTGAATCCAGCTAGGAAACACCCGGCTCTCACACGGATTCAGTATGATTTACCGCGCCGGCCATGTACTGTACCCCAGCCCACATGCTGAATCCAGATAGGAAACACCCGGCTCTCACACGGATTCAGTGTGATTTACCGCCGGCCATGTACTGTACCCCAGCCCACATGCTGAATCCAGATAGGAAACACCCGGCTCTCACACGGATTCAGTATGATTTACCGCCGGCCAGGTACTGTACCACAGCCCACATGCTGAATCCAGATAGGAAACACCCGGCTCTCACACAGATTCAGTATGATTTACCGCCGGCCAGGTACTGTACCCCAGCCCACATGCTGAATCCAGATAGGAAACACCCGGCTCTCACACGGATTCAGTGTGATTTACCGTTGGCCATGTACTGTACCCCAGCCCACATGCTGAATCCAGCTAGGAAACACCCGGCTCTCACACGGATTCAGTGTGATTTACCGCCGGCCATGTACTGTACCCCAGCCCACATGCTGAATCCAGATAGGAAACACCCGGCTCTCACACGGATTCAGTATGATTTACCGCCGGCCATGTACTGTACCACAGCCCACATGCTGAATCCAGATAGGAAACACCCGGCTCTCACACGGATTCAGTATGATTTACCGCCGGCCATGTACTGTACCCCAGCCCACATGCTGAATCCAGCTAGGAAACACCCGGCTCTCACACGGATTCAGTATGATTTACCGCGCCGGCCATGTACTGTACCCCAGCCCACATGCTGAATCCAGATAGGAAACACCCGGCTCTCACACGGATTCAGTATGATTTACCGCCGGCCATGTACTTTACCCCAGCCCACATGCTGAATCCAGATAGGAAACACCCGGCTCACATGGATTCAGTATGATTTACCGCCGGCCATGTACTGTACCCCAGCCCACATGCTGAATCCAGATAGGAAACACCCGGCTCTCACACAGATTCAGTATGATTTACCGCCGGCCATGTACTGTACCCCAGCCCACATGCTGAATCCAGATAGGAAACACCCGGCTCTCACACGGATTCAGTGTGATTTACCGTTGGCCATGTACTGTACCCCAGCCCACATGCTGAATCCAGATATGAAACACCCGGCTCTCACACGGATTCAGTATGATTTACCGCCGGCCATGTACTGTACCCCAGCCCACATGCTGAATCCAGATAGGCCTGGCGACATCGAAATCGGCAAAAAGTTTTGCCAGTTTTGGGAAAATCAGCCTGACTCTCCCCAAAAGATGCTCTGACATGGGGGTGCACAATGGGTACCCCCGATTAGCCCTGCTGAAGGTATTTGGGGTCTTTGAATGGTCCTAATAGGTGCTATTTAGCGTCTTTGGTGACAGTGGTGAAGAATAGCATTTAACAATTTTTTGGGGGGGAAATAAGTAGTCCCATCAAATTTGGGGTACCTGAAAATGGGTGCAAGCATATTTTCAAGTTGCTAAAGAAAAGCATTAAATAGCGCCAAAAATGCACCTTCAGCACCAGCAATCAAAAATACCCCTCCCCCAAACTTCCAGACACCCCCAAAAGATATTTTGCTACTTTGATTTTCCACCATTTTTTCAAAGTGCTTTTTTGGGGTGTCTTTAATTGGGGTTTTTTTGCGTTTTTTTTACGCAATTAGTGTCAAGGGGGGCGTAAAAAGGGTTTAGGGGGTTGCTGCAATTTTGCACCCCAAAACCCCCATTCTGCACTTTTTTCCACCAGGTATCCATTGCTGATACTTTTCTGCTGGTTATGATAAATGAAATTGACGAAAATGACATCATCAGCGAAAAAGTTTGGTCGAAATTGACTTTTTGCCTGTAAAGGACAGTTAGGAGCTGATTGGTTGGTGCTATTTATCTCCAATTTTATCTTTCTCCAAGCTTTATTAAATCTCCCCCTTAATACCTTATATCGTCCTCCTGTCCTGGAGTGGACATGAGACTCCTGGGAGAGCAGACCAGCCTCCCAGACCCCACCCATGGGGCGGCCAAATCAGTTTAGCGCGGTGCATTCCTCATAGTTGAGCGTATTTAATGTTGAGCAATTACGGGCGATCAGACAATTACAATTAAAGGATGTAATTGGGGCGTTCATATGCAGCCTCAGCTGGGTGAGGGCGTGTCATGGGCGTGCAGACGGAATTGCGGGCTGCGCTGATTGTGCGCGCACAAAGATCCATCTGATTTATGATGGGACTGCTGCACTGGGTAGCGGCTGGTGTAAATATGCACTGATACTGATGACAGCCACTTCCGCAGGAGGATGGATAGCGGCGGCAGATAGCGGCGGCAGATAGCGGCGGCAGATAGCCAACAGCTGCGCCCGCGATGTTTCATTAGAAAATAAATCATTTTGCAAATAATATGAATGATTTTTTATTGCTGAGATGAACGCCAATACAAAAACTTTGTCATCATTAAATAATAATAAATATATCACATATAAACTAAACTAGATATCTAACTATATAACCTGTGGGCAGTAATCGCACTAAGGGGGTAAATATACTGAGCTGCAGATTTTAGTTTTCTTAATTCCCCATTTTTAGCAATTTTGCTGACCATTTTTTTTTATCATAGCCAGAACCCAGCATATTACACCTATAATAATAATAATAATAATAATAATAATAATAATAATAATAACACTGACATTTAAAAAACGTAAAAGTCATCGATCTTGAAACCCTGCAGCTCAAATACATTTAGGGCCTGATTCAGAGCCACTCGTAAGCGGCAGCTCGTTCGCTCCGAGCGATGTTTGCCCAACTGCGCATGCGTACGGATTGGTATACGCATGCGCGAACCAGTCAGTGCGGCCGAAATTCATGTGCTCGCAAAATAGCGAATGCCTGCTAATTTGAGTGACAGAATGAGGCGTATGTGGGTGGTAACGGGGGAAGGTGCTTGAAAACGGGGAGTGGAGATCCGATCGCAGGCGTGCTTAAAGGTCAAAACGGGCATTTTAAGGGAGTGCATAATTAATCCAGCAGCGTCATTGACCACGTCACTTGGTATTTTTTAACTTAGAACTGCTCGCAAAATAGTGGTTGAAAAAACCAACCCCAAGAATAGCAAGCAGTTCAGACGCTGTTCGATGTACTCGATTAATCTAATAAATAGCGGACATGACGTATGGTGCGAGCGGCCAGGGGGCGTATTTTTCAAATTTACGTTCGCATGTTTTGCTCGCTGGTTCAGACTTAGAGGCGTGAACAGACCGCAAAGTGCGAACGGTTCATTTGAATAGCCACCCCTTTTTAGAAAACGAACGACCGCAAATAGCAAGCGGCTCTGAATGAGGGCCTTAGCCCAAGAAATGCTCATTTCTATAGTACAATGGAGAGAGTGTC
Organism: Taudactylus pleione; assembly: GCA_031769625.1. Taxonomy (NCBI): domain Eukaryota; kingdom Metazoa; phylum Chordata; class Amphibia; order Anura; family Myobatrachidae; genus Taudactylus; species Taudactylus pleione. The sequence continues at coordinate 476,759 of JAUIMM010000597.1, read as the reverse complement.
CTGACAAACGCCCTCCCAGGGACACTGCGGGGGGGGGGGGATGGTTTTGGGGGGGGGGGTGAGGAAATGCTGCAGGTGCACCTATATTGTGATCAGCAACTAGTCATGAATGGCTTTGTGAAAGGTTTGTTCCTCGAGCTCCCCCACTGTGCCCGGGACCCTGGGAGGGGAGTGAGACCAGGGCCGCAGAAGGAACTTTTTAGCCACAAGCTGAGTTCTCAGACAGAAATGCAAAGTTGTAATTCGGTCTCAGGGCTCTGAAAGTCACCTCAGCTAAAGAACATGAGCTGCTTCCACACGGCAGCTGTGCCTGAGATTGTGTTACACCTTCCCACCGAGGCTGGCAGAACATCGGGGTGACATCCCTGCCTGCAGCCCTGTGTACACGTCACGCTGTGTCTCGTGTTGTAGGTGGAAAGCCACCTGGTCACCACAGATTTCTGCTGTCAGCAAGTAATCTATTTCTTTAGTCAATGTGTCTCCCATCCGGTCACTCTGATCTGCCCAAGATCTACGTCTGTCATCCACACTCATTACCTGCTCCCGTTACCCGCTACAGGGATATTTTGCACCGTGCAATGCCCTCCCTTGTACAGCAACACTTTCCTCTATCTCCAGACCTTACGGCGTTTCCTGAAATCTCATCTCTTTATACAGCTTATTACATTCCCGCACCAACCACTTATCCACCCTAAGCTATTCTACTGAATCACCTGTACCCTCCTATTCTTCCCAATTACCCCCCTTATATTCTATTCTGTATGATTACCACCCACTAGTCCAGTGGTTTTCAAACTAGATCCTCTGTACCACACACAGGTAACATTTTGCAGGTCGCCCAGCAGGAGCACAGGTGTATTCATTACTCACTGACACATTTCCCAGGTCACCCAGCAGGTGCACAGGTGTAATCATTAATCACTGACACATATCCCAGGTCCCCCAGCAGGTGCACAGGTGTATTCATTACTCACTGACACATTTCCCAGGTCACCCAGCAGGTGCACAGGTGTAATCATTAATCACTGACACATTTCCCAGGTCACCCAGCAGGTGCACAGGTGTACTCATTACTCACTGACACATTTTCCAGGTCACCTGGCAGGTGCACAGGTGTAATCATTAATCACTGACACATTTCCCAGGTCACCCAGCAGGAGCACAGGTGTACTCATTACTCACTGACACATTTTCCAGGTCACCCCAGCAGGTGCACAGGTGTACTCATTACTCACTGACAGATTTCCCAGGTCACCCAACAGGTGCACAGGTGTACTCATTACTCACTGACACATTTCCCAGGTCACCCAGCAGGTGCACAGGTGTACTCTTTACTCACTGACACATTTCCCAGGTCACCCAGCAGGTGCACAAGTGTACTCATTACTCACTGACACATTCCCCAGGTCACACAGCAGGAGCACAGGTGTAATCATTACTCACTGACACATTTCCCAGGTCACCCAGCAGGAGCACAGGTGTATTCATTGCTCACTGACACATTTCCCAGGTCACCCAGCAGGTGCACAGGTGTAATCATTACTCACTGACACATTTCCTAGGTCACCCAGCAAGTGCACAGGTGTACTCATTACTCACTGACAGATTTCCCAGGTCACCCAGCAGGTGCACAGGTGTACTCATTACTCACTGACACATATCCCAGGTCACCCAGCAGGTGCACAGGTGTAATCATTAATCACTGACACATTTTAAAAAGATCCACAGGTGGAGCTAATTATTTCACTTGTGATTCTGTGAGGAGTCATGGAAAACATGCACTGTATGAGGTCCTGAGGTCCGAGTTTGAGAACCTGTGCTGTATCCTATTTTACCTGATTATCCCTCTCTGTTCTGTTCTACCCAATTGTCTCTCCTATATTCTATTCTGTCCGATTACTACACTTGTATTGATTTTTTTTAAATTAAATCCTCCCCCCTGCTCTAATCTATCCGATTATCCCATCTATTCTTTTCTACCCGATTATCCCCATTCTATTATGCCAAATTACCACCCCTCTATTCCATTCCACCTGATTATACCCCTCTACTAGATTACCCAGCCCTTTTCCTGTTCTGCCTGATCACCCTCTTCCTGTCTATTCTACCTGATTACCCCTCTACACAGTTCACACAAAACATACATGTGTTTCTATTCTACAACAACTGTCGGACCCCCCGGAGCAGCACTGCTGTGTGACGGGATCATAGTCAGACTAAGCATGTTTTCCTGTTGCCATTTGCTGCACTTATCATTACCTTGTATTAAAGCCACTATTGTCCAACAGAGTCTAAGCCTGCGATCAGGGCTCTCTTACCTCTTGGTAATATATATATATAACTAATGGGGAGCTATTGTGTGTGTTTCATCCAGGGCAGATGTAATGAAAGGAGAGAGTCAGTCTCCACAGAGTCTGTGTAATGATATAACAGAATAAAACAGCGCTTATTAGGCCTTTCAGGGGTCTATTTACTAATATTTTTTGGATTGAGATAAAGTTTGTGGAGGTAAAGTACCAGCCAATCAGCTCCTGTCATTTTTCAAACACAGCCTGTGACATGACAGTTAGGGGCCAATTAGCTGGTACTTTATCTCAGTCCACTTTATCTCTGTGTAAAAATTGGTAATCATATAGAGATAAAAAGACTTAGGGACTGATTCAGCAAAGGATCGCACCTACGATTACAAACGCAATCGGCCGATTGTTGCGTTCTGTGTATGTATCGCATGCATGTATCATCGAATGCGCGAACCAGCCATCGCAATCGGGACTGCAGAGACTAAGCAGACCCATCGCAGAGTGATTGACAAGTACCGTTTGTGGGTGGTGACGGGGGGTGGACGGTGAAACGCAGACGTGCCAGTGCCTCCCGGAGCATTCTTTATACGCTCGGGTCATGCACCCTGCTCGGAGCTTAGGGGCGGGGCTGGCACAGGGCGCTCCAGAGCCTGCTCACGGCACTGCCTTTATATGAACCAAAATGTCCAGTATTTAGGCAATGATTTCACCAGTTCATGGAGGTGTTGATGGGGTTCAGATTAGAGAGGAAATCCAAAGCACACAAGACAGTTCCCCTTTTTGTGACACAGTCTTATGCTGGAAGTTTTATATAATATATAAATGAAATAGCCAGTGTAATGGGGGTCTTTAGGCAATCTGCTGAGAAGGTAGGTCACTGCTGGGAAGGTAGGTCACTGTAGGTCACTGCTGAGTAGGTAAGTCACTGCTGAGTAGGTAGGACACTGCTGAGAAGGTATGTAACTGTAAGTCACTGCTGAGAAGGTAGGTCACTGCTGATGAGGTAGGTCACTACTGAGAAGGTAGGTCAGTGTAGGTCACTGCTGAGAAGGTAGGTCACTGCTGAGAAGGTAGGTCACTGCTGAGAAGGTAGGTCACTGTAGGTCACTGCTGAGAAGGTAGGACACTGCTGAGAAGGTAGGTAACTGTAAATCACTGCTGAGAAGGTATGTCACTGCTGAGGAGGTAGGTAACTGCTGAGAAGGTAGGTCACTGCTGAGGAGGTAGGTCACTGTAGGTCACTGCTGAGAAGGTAGGTCACTGTAAGTCACTGTTGAGAAGCTAGGTCACTGCTGAGGAGGTAGGTCACTGCTGAGGAGGTAGGTTACTGTAGGTCACTGCTGAGAAGGTAGGACACTGCTGAGAAGGTAGGTCACTGCTGAGAAGGTAGGTAACTGTAAGTCACTGCTGATAAGGTAGGTCACTGCTGAGGAGGTAGGTCACTGCTGAGGAGGTAGGTTACTGTAGGTCACTGCTGAGAAGGTAGGTCACTGCTGAGAAGGTAGGTCACTGTAAGTCACTGCTGAGAAGGTAGGTCACTGCTGAGGAGGTAGGTCACTGCTGAGAAGGTAGGTAACTGTAAGTCACTGCTGAGAAGGTAGGTCACTGCTGAGGAGGTAGGTCACTGTAGGTCACTGCTGAGAAGGTAGGTCACTGCTGAGGAGGTAGGTCACTGTAGGTCACTGCTGAGAAGGTAGGCCACGGTAGGTCACTGCTGAGTAGGTAAGTCACTGTTGAGGAGGTAGGTCACTGCTGAGGAGGTAGGTCACTGTAGGTCACTGCTGAGAAGGTAGGTCACTGCTGAGGAGGTAGGTCACTGTAGGTCACTGCTGAGTAGGTAAGTCACTGTTGAGGAGGTAGGTCACTGCTGAGGAGGTAGGTCACTGTAGGTCACTGCTGAGAAGGTAGGTCACTGCTGAGGAGGTAGGTCACTGTAGGTCACTGCTGAGAAGGTAGGTCACTGATGAGGAGGTAGGTCACTGTAGGTCACTGCTGAGAAGGTAGGTCACTGCTGAGGAGGTAGATCACTGTAGGTCACTGCTGAGAAGGTAGGTCACTGTTGAGGAGGTAGGTCACTGTAGGTCACTGCTGAGAAGGTAGGTCACTGCTGAGGAGGTAGGTCACTGTAGGTCACTGCTGAGAAGGTAGGTCACTGCTGAGGAGGTAGGTCACTGTAGGTCACTGCTGAGAAGGTAGGTCACTGCTGAGAAGGTAGGTCACTGCTGAGAAGGTAGGCCACTGTAGGTCACTGCTGAGTAGGTAGGTCACTGTTGAGGAGGTAGGTCACTGCTGAGGAGGTAGGTCACTGTAGGTCACTGCTGAGAAGGTAGGTCACTGATGAGGAGGTAGGTCACTGTAGGTCACTGCTGAGAAGGTAGGTCACTGCTGAGGAGGTAGGTCACTGTAGGTCACTGCTGAGAAGGTAGGTCACTGCTGAGGAGGTAGGTCACTGTAGGTCACTGCTGAGAAGGTAGGTCACTGCTGAGGAGGTAGGTCACTGTAGGTCACTGCTGAGAAGGTAGGTCACTGCTGAGTAGGTAGGTCACTGTAGGTCACTGCTGAGAAGGTAGGTCACTGCTGAGAAGGTAGGTCACTGCTGAGGAGGTAGGTCACAGTAGGTCACTGCTGAGAAGGTAGGTCACTGCTGAGGAGGTAGGTCACTGTAGGTCACTGCTGAGAAGGTGGCCACTGTAGGTCACTGCTGAGTAGGTAGGTCACTGTTGAGGAGGTAGGTCACTGCTGAGGAGGTAGGTCACTGTAGGTCACTGCTGAGAAGGTAGGTCACTGCTGAGGAGGTAGGTCACTACTGAGGAGGTAGGTCACTGTAGGTCACTGCTGAGAAGGTATGTCACTGCTGAGGAGGTAGGTCACTGTAGGTCACTGCTGAGAAGGTAGGTCACTGCTGAGGAGGTAGGTCACTGTAGGTCACTGCTGAGAAGGTAGGTCACTGCTGAGGAGGTAGGTCACTACTGAGGAGGTAGGTCACTGTTGAGGAGGTAGGTCACTGTAGGTCACTGCTGAGAAGGTAGGTCACTGCTGAGGAGGTAGGTCACTGTAGGTCACTGCTGAGAAGGTAGGTCACTGCTGAGGAGGTAGGTCACTGTAGGTCACTGCTGAGAAGGTGGCCACTGTAGGTCACTGCTGAGTAGGTAGGTCACTGTTGAGGAGGTAGGTCACTGCTGAGGAGGTAGGTCACTGTAGGTCACTGCGGAGAAGGTAGGTCACTGATGAGGAGGTAGGTCACTGTAGGTCACTGCTGAGAAGGTAGGTCACTGCTGAGGAGGTAGGTCACTGTAGGTCACTGCTGAGAAGGTAGGTCACTGTTGAGGAGGTAGGTCACTGTAGGTCACTGCTGAGAAGGTAGGTCACTGCTGAGGAGGTAGGTCACTGTAGGTCACTGCTGAGAAGGTAGGTCACTGCTGAGGAGGTAGGTCACTGTAGGTCACTGCTGAGAAGGTAGGTCACTGCTGAGGAGGTAGGTCACTGTAGGTCACTGCTGAGAAGGTAGGTCACTGATGAGAAGGTAGGTCACTGCTGAGAAGGTAGGCCACTGTAGGTCACTGCTGAGTAGGTAGGTCACTGTTGAGGAGGTAGGTCACTGCTGAGGAGGTAGGTCACTGCTGAGGAGGTAGGTCACTGTAGGTCACTGCTGAGAAGGTAGGTCACTGCTGAGGAGGTAGGTCACTGTAGGTCACTGCTGAGAAGGTAGGTCACTGCTGAGGAGGTAGGTCACTGTAGGTCACTGCTGAGAAGGTAGGTCACTGCTGAGGAGGTAGGTCACTGTAGGTCACTGCTGAGAAGGTAGGTCACTGCTGAGAAGGTAGGTCACTGCTGAGGAGGTAGGTCACTGTAGGTCACTGCTGAGATGGTAGGTCACTGCTGAGGAGGTAGGTCACTGTAGGTCACTGCTGAGAAGGTGGCCACTGTAGGTCACTGCTGAGTAGGTAGGTCACTGCTGAGGAGGTAGGTCACTGCTGAGGAGGTAGGTCACTGTAGGTCACTGCTGAGAAGGTAGGTCACTGCTGAGGAGGTAGGTCACTGTAGGTCACTGCTGAGAAGGTAGGTCACTGCTGAGGAGTTAGGTCACTGTAGGTCACTGCTGAGAAGGTAGGTCACTGCTGAGGAGGTAGGTCACTGTTGAGGAGGTAGGTCACTGCTGAGGAGGTAGGTCACTGTAGGTCACTGCTGAGAAGGTAGGTCACTGATGAGGAGGTAGGTCACTGTAGGTCACTGCTGAGAAGGTAGGTCACTGCTGAGGAGGTAGGTCACTGTAGGTCACTGCTGAGAAGGTAGGTCACTGTTGAGGAGGTAGGTCACTGTAGGTCACTGCTGAGAAGGTAGGTCACTGCTGAGGAGGTAGGTCACTGTAGGTCACTGCTGAGAAGGTAGGTCACTGCTGAGGAGGTAGGTCACTGTAGGTCACTGCTGAGAAGGTAGGTCACTGCTGAGAAGGTAGGTCACTGCTGAGTAGGTAGGTCACTGTAGGTCACTGCTGAGAAGGTAGGTCACTGCTGAGGAGGTAGGTCACTGTAGGTCACTGCTGAGAAGGTAGGTCACTGCTGAGGAGGTAGGTCACTGTAGGTCACTGCTGAGAAGGTAGGTCACTGCTGAGAAGGTAGGTCACTGCTGAGGAGGTAGGTCACTGTAGGTCACTGCTGAGATGGTAGGTCACTGCTGAGGAGGTAGGTCACTGTAGGTCACTGCTGAGAAGGTGGCCACTGTAGGTCACTGCTGAGTAGGTAGGTCACTGCTGAGGAGGTAGGTCACTGCTGAGGAGGTAGGTCACTGTAGGTCACTGCTGAGAAGGTAGGTCACTGATGAGGAGGTAGGTCACTGTAGGTCACTGCTGAGAAGGTAGGTCACTGCTGAGGAGGTAGGTCACTGTAGGTCACTGCTGAGAAGGTAGGTCACTGTTGAGGATGTAGGTCACTGTAGGTCACTGCTGAGAAGGTAGGTCACTGCTGAGGAGTTAGGTCACTGTAGGTCACTGCTGAGAAGGTAGGTCACTGCTGAGGAGGTAGGTCACTGTAGGTCACTGCTGAGAAGGTAGGTCACTGCTGAGGAGGTAGGTCACTACTGAGGAGGTAGGTTACTGTTGAGGAGGTAGGTCACTGTAGGTCACTGCTGAGAAGGTAGGTCACTGCTGAGGAGGTAGGTCACTGTAGGTCACTGCTGAGAAGGTAGGTCACTGCTGAGGAGGTAGGTCACTGTAGGTCACTGCTGAGAAGGTGGCCACTGTAGGTCACTGCTGAGTAGGTAGGTCACTGTTGAGGAGGTAGGTCACTGCTGAGGAGGTAGGTCACTGTAGGTCACTGCTGAGAAGGTAGGTCACTGATGAGGAGGTAGGTCACTGTAGGTCACTGCTGAGAAGGTAGGTCACTGCTGAGGAGGTAGGTCACTGTAGGTCACTGCTGAGAAGGTAGGTCACTGTTGAGGAGGTAGGTCACTGTAGGTCACTGCTGAGAAGGTAGGTCACTGCTGAGGAGGTAGGTCACTGTAGGTCACTGCTGAGAAGGTAGGTCACTGCTGAGGAGGTAGGTCACTGTAGGTCACTGCTGAGAAGGTAGGTCACTGCTGAGAAGGTAGGTCACTGCTGAGAAGGTAGGCCACTGTAGGTCACTGCTGAGTAGGTAGGTCACTGTTGAGGAGGTAGGTCACTGCTGAGGAGGTAGGTCACTGTTGAGGAGGTAGGTCACTGTAGGTCACTGCTGAGAAGGTAGGTCACTGCTGAGGAGGTAGGTCACTGTAGGTCACTGCTGAGAAGGTAGGTCACTGCTGAGGAGGTAGGTCACTGTAGGTCACTGCTGAGAAGGTAGGTCACTGCTGAGGAGGTAGGTCACTACTGAGGAGGTAGGTCACTGTAGTTTTCGCCACTTCAACTGGCAGCTTTGAAAGAATAAAAGCATAAGACTGTGTCACATTTAGGGGACCCGTCTATGTGAGTTTGATATCTTTGCTAATCTGGACCCCATGATCACCTCCACGGAACTGGTAATATCATTACCCTACAGCTGGACATTATGGTTCACTCAAAGGACTGTGGCCCTGATTTAGAGCCCGTTGCTCATTCAGAGCGCTCGCTCTGAATCAGGGCGTTTTTTGTTTTTTTTATGGAGCTGGCCTCCTGGCCGCTGGCTAAGCTGTGGGTGACCACCCACAGCTTTTTCGAGCGGCCATGTGATGGTCGCGATGGTCGCAACCATCGTGACCATCGGGGCTTGTGGTAGGGTCTCGTTCCCGCAAGCCCCAGTGAGCTTCCTATTCTAAATAGAGCAGGAAGCTCACCACTGACATCACTGGTGATGTCAGTGGTGCCTCCCACAAACGCCCCGTTTTGGTGCGAGACCCGTAGCGACGGAGCACCCGTCACTGGCCGGGTCTCGCGCATGCGCACGCCGGAGGCGGCACATGCGCAGTGGGGCAACCATCGACACGCTTGCAAGCGCATATCGCTTGCGAGCGGGTCTCAATCAGCCCCTGTATTACTACATTTGGAGCCCTTATTTAGTTATTTTCACAAAGCCCAGTTGGGGGATCAGGAATTCCTATTGACACTTATTTTGCTATATCTGCTGATTTACTGATTTTAAAAGCTTTTTATACAACTAGGTGGTCTAGTTACTAAGCAGTGTTAGGAGACAGAGTGAAAAGTGATAAGAAAGTGATAAGGTACCAGCCAATCAGCTCCCAACTGTCATTTTTCAAACACAGCCTGTGAGATGGCAGTAGGGAGCTGATTGGCTGGCACCTTATAACTTTCTTATCACTTTTCACTCCTGACACTGCTTAGTAACTAGACCCTACAGTCTTTTTAGCTCTATATAATTACCATTTTTTACATATGATTATTATTCACTAAATAATAAATGTCTACTTGCATTTTATCTAATTACGGAATAATATCTTATGGTGCATACACACGGTCAGATTTTTCTTCAGATCTGAGCGATAACGATTTAAAAAATCGTTCAATCGTTCATATCTGAAGGAAAATCTGACATATCTGTCAGATGAACGATTTGAACGATGCGCGTTCCCGATGGTCAGATAACGATATCTTACATCTGAAGTTTTTGCAGTCAGATTTGGACGATTCCATTCATTTTAATACAGGCAAAAATCGTTCAATCGTTCAAATCGTTCATCTGAAAGATCTGACCGTGTGTATGCTCCATTAGTCTGAAGACCAAGCGTGCGCTGTTTTATCCTCTTACCTCTCGTCTGTCTGTTAGGAATCGGTATGATTTACCGCCGGATCCATGCCCGGCGGTTCAAATCCCGACAGCGGCAGCCCTACAAGGACCAAAATCCCGATCATCCCCAGGTAAGTACAAACTAACCTATTCTATCCCCTAACCCTCCCTTAGGGGTGCCTAACCCTAACATTCTCCCCCAGTGCCTAACCCTAATCCCCCCCTCTAAGTGCCTAAACCTAACCCCCCTTTCCCCGCCGCCTAAACCTAAGTCTCCCGGGGGGTGCCTAATCCTAAATCCCCCCGCGGGGGTGCCTAACCCTCCCTCCCCCTAGCCTAACCCTAGCCCCCTGGAGGGGTGCCTAACCCTAAGTCCCCCCCCCCCCGGGAACCCTAAACCTAACCTTAAATCCCCCGAGGCTATCCGTGCTCGCCGCCCGGCGTCCCTGATGACAGGCGCCAGTCGTCTAGATTTAAATGCCTGTCATTTAACCCTCACCGGGATTAAGCAGTCGGGAAGCCGACTGTCGGTATTAGGTCCGCCGACTGCTTACCGTCTGTTATTACCCAGTCTCGTATCATTACTGTGTTCCCATTCGTAGAGTACTGTACAACAACATATGCTGGTGCTACTGTAATAATGGTAACAAATAAATATTTAAAGAGGTCTCAGGGCCTGATTCAGACCCGTTCGCAAGCGGGTCGATGGTTCCCCTCTGCTCATGAGCCGCCTCCGGCGTGCGCATGCGCGAGCCCCAGCGAGCGACTGAAGTCGGGGCAGCTGTCGATGGGGAGTGACAGCTCACTACGTTTTGTAGGCGAGGAGGGGAGGTGGTTAGGCAAACGCAGGTGTTCCTTTAGGAACTGCAAACAAAAAGTATGGTGGTCTCTCACATCAGCTTAATGACATAGCACAGGTGTGTGTAAAGGGCGGGGTTCACACTGAGCTACAGAAAAAAAAGGGTTTTCCCTCCAGCACACTGCAGCAATATCAGCAAAAATACTTGAATCCTACATAATAATAGAAATTCAGAGGTATTAGAGACATACATTTGCAAATATATGAATAAGCGCCAGGCCATCGTCAAGGCTCCTCTATACCAGTGTCCCTAACATTATGGAATGAGCATTTGGGTGTGGGGCCCCCGGAGTGGCTCTGGCTGGACCTTTTTCAGGGCATCACCACTTAATTCACATAGATATTTTTTCATCACTTTTATATTTGTTTGTCTATTATTTATGTAATTTTAACTCTTTCTCATTATATTAACACTTATTGATTTATCTTTACACATCTATACTTTACACTTCACTATCACCTTTTTTCCCTTTTTCGTGTGATGCCCTGGGGATGGTCCTTGGCTGGGTTGTTTTGGGGTTCCCTGCGCCTCGGGCGTGAACGCCATAATGTTAGGGACACTAGTATAGAGGAGCCTTGGCGTTGGCCCGGCGCTTATTCATATATTTGCAAATGTATGTAACTAATACCTCTGAATTTCTATTATTATGTAGGATTCAAGTATTTTTGCTTATATTGCTGCAGTGCGCTGGAAGGAAAATCCCTTTTTTTCTGTAGTTCCCTCAGGAATGCCTGGCGTTTGTGGGCGGCCCTACTAACATCACTAGTGATGTCAGCAGTGGACTTCCTGCTCTATTAGAGAGATTGGGAGCTGAGACCCTACCACAGGGTCTCATCGCAAGCCCGATGGTCGCTATAATCTCCAGGCCACTCGCACAAGCTGTGGGTGGTCACCCACAGCTTTGTGAACGGGCTGGTGAAAAAAAAAAAACACGCCCATCAGGCCTGCGAGCTGCTTCCGGTAGCGAGCGGGTCTGAATCAGGCCCTCAGTCCCGGAGTACACTCACAATGCCAGCAGCTACCCAGCTTGAGCACAAGTGGGTCTGCAGACGCCCTCAGTGATCCACAAAATGATCTACTTACTGAACTCAGGGCCTGATACAGACCCGCTCGCGAGTGCTCGCAAGCGGGTTGATGTTGGGCCAGTGCGCATGTGGACGATGGAGCCAGCTCCATCGTACGCATGCCCTAGACCCGGATAGCGACGGGCAAGCCGTCGCTCCGGGTCTCGTACCAAAGGGGGCATGCTGTCGATGTTGAGTGACAGCACGCCCCCTTTGGTTGGCGGACCGGGGGCGTGGCTGGCCAGACGGAGGCGTTCCCATGGGAACGCCTACCGTCTGGGGCCAGCCCTACTGACATCACAAGTGATGTCAGTGGGAGTGCTTTCGGCTCTATTAGAGCCGAAAGCACTCTAGGGCTTGCGGCAACGAGACCCTACCACAAGGGTCTCGTCACAAGCCTGATGGTCGCGATGGTCTACTCTTAGCCATCGTGACCATCTTCCTGGCCGCTCGCTATAGCTGTGGGTGGTCACCCACAGCTATGCGAGCGGTCAAGAGGCCGCTCTAATAAACCAGAGGGCCGGCACTGATTCAGAGCGAGCGCTCTGTCAGAGCGTCCGGCTCTGAATCAGGCCCTCAGACCCTAGGAACGGGATGGAGAACATTTCCTTCTCTTCAGCGTAATGTGTTTTGTTTTCTTACAGTAAAGTGATCTGTTGCAGGGGAGATGTGACTTACAGATACATATATGTAGCATATGATCACTGGCTTTTTCTCCCCGCTGGGCTACATTACAGTACACTCACATTTAGGTGGATAATTATAATGGAACTACAGACACCAGAGCCGGGAAATGGAATTTGTGGATCAATGATGGTTATGTTGTAAATATGGAGATGCTGGAAATGAAGCCCCGGGGAGAGGATAACAGGAAGGAAATGATGGTCACCACAGCTAACGTTAGCTTAGATGTCTACACAACCAGGGTGAGGAGAACCACCCTCACTTTACTACTGACATGGAGATAACTGACTTCTGATATCCAGAAAGGCCGGCTCACTAGTTGCATGGTACAGTTATAGAGGCCGGCTCACTAGTTACATGGTGCAGTTATAGAGGCCAGCTCACCAGTTACATGGTGCAGTTATGGAGGCCGGCTCACTAGTTACATGGTATAGTTATAGAGGCATGCTCACTAGTTACATGGTACAGTTATCGAGGCCGGCTCGCTAGTTACATGGTACAGTTATAGAGGCCTGCTCACTAGTTACATGGAGCAGTTATAGAGGCCAGCTCACTAGTTACATGGTGCAGTTATAGAGGCCAGCTCACTAGTTACGTGGTACAGTTATAGAGGCTGGCTCACTAGTTACATGGTACAGTTATAGAGGCTAGCTCACTAGTTACATGGTACAGTTATAGAGGCCTTCTCACTAGTCACATGGTACAGTTATAGAAGCCAGTTCAGTAGTTACATGGTGCAGTTATAGAGGCTGGCTCAGTAGTTACATAGTACAGTTATAGAAGCCAGTTCAGTAGTTACATGGTGCAGTTATAGAGGCTGGCTCAGTAGTTACATGGCACAGTTATAGAGGGCAGCTCAGTAGTTACATGGTACAGTTATAGAGGCGGGCTCACTAGTTACATGGTGCAGTTATAGAGGGTGGCTCAGTAGTTACATGGTGAAGTTATAGGGACTGGCTCACTAGTTACATGGTACAGTTATAGAGGCTGTCTCACTAGTTACATGGTACAGTTATAGAGGCCGGCTCAGTAGTTACATGGTACAGTTATAGAGGCCGGATCAGTAGTTATATGGCACAGTTATAGAGACCGGCACAGTAGTTACATGGTGCAGTTATAGAGGCCAGCTCAGTAGTTATATGGCACAGTTATAGAGGCTAGCTTAGTAGTTACATAGTCAGACATAGAGGCCAGCTCAGTAGTTATATGGTACAGTTATGAGGCTGACTCAGTAGTTATATGGCACAGTTATAGAGGCCGGCTCAGTAGTTACATAGTCAGATATAGAGGCCAGCTCAGTAGTTACATGGTACAGTTATGAGGCTGACTCAGTAGTTATATGGCACAGTTATAGAGGCCGGCTCAGTAGTTACATGGAACAGTTATGAGGTTGACTCAGTAGTTATATCGTGCAGTTGTAGAGGCCGGCTCAGTAGTTATATGGCACAATTATAAAGCCCGGCTCAGTAGGTACATGGTACAGTTATGAGGCTGACTCAGTAGATACATAGTGCAGTTATAGAGGCCGGCTCAGTAGTTACATAGTGCAGTTATAGAGGCTGGCTCAGTAGTTACATAGTGCAGTTATAGAGGCCGGCTCACTAGTTACATGGTACAGTTATGAGGCCGACTCAATAGTTATGTAGTGCAGTTATAGAATCCAGCTCAGTAGTTACATGGTACAGTTATAGAGGTTGGCTCAGTAGTTACATAGTGCAGTTATGAGGTCAACTCAGTAGTTATATAGTGCAGTTATAGAGACTGGCTCAGTAGTTACATGGTACAGTTATAGAGGACAGCTTAATAGTTACATGGTACAGTTATAGACATCAGCTCAGTAGTTATATGGCACAGTGATATAGCCTGGCTCAGTAGTTACATGGTACAGTGATATAGGCTGGCTCAGTAGTTACATGGTACAGTTATAGAGGCTGGCTCAGTAGTTATATGGCACAGTTATAGAGGCCAGCTCAGTAGTTACATGGTACAGTTATAGAGGCCGGCTCAGTAGTTACATGGTACAGTTATAGAGGCTGGCTCACTAGTTACATGGTACAGTTATGAGGCCGACTCAATAGTTATGTAGTGCAGTTATAGAATCCAGCTCATTAGTTACATGGTACAGTTATAGAGGCCCTGCTCAGTAGTTACATGGTACAGTTATAGAGGCCAGCTCAGTAGTTACATGGTACAGTTATAGACATCAGCTCAGTAGTTATATGGCACAGTGATATAGCCTGGCTCAGTAGTTACATGGTACAGGGATATAGGCTGGCTCAGTAGTTACATGGTACAGTTATAGAGGCTGGCTCAGTAGTTATATGGCACAGTTATAGAGGCCAGCTCAGTAGTTACATGGTACAGTTATAGAGGCCAGCTCAGTAGTTACATGGTACAGTTATAGAGGCCAGCTCAGTAGTTACATGGTACAGTTATAGAGGCCGGCTCTGTAGTTACATGGTACAGTTATAGAGGCCGGCTCTGTAGTTACATGGTACAGTTATAGAGGCCAGCTCAGTAGTTACATGGTACAGTTATAGACATCAGCTCAGTAGTTATATGGCACAGTGATATAGCCTGGCTCAGTAGTTACATGGTACAGGGATATAGGCTGGCTCAGTAGTTACATGGTACAGTTATAGAGGCTGGCTCAGTAGTTATATGGCACAGTTATAGAGGCCAGCTCAGTAGTTACATGGTACAGTTATAGAGGCCAGCTCAGTAGTTACATGGTACAGTTATAGAGGCCAGCTCAGTAGTTACATGGTACAGTTATAGAGGCCGGCTCTGTAGTTACATGGTACAGTTATAGAGGCCGGCTCTGTAGTTACATGGTACAGTTATAGAGGCCAGCTCAGTAGTTACATGGTACAGTTATAGAGGCCGGCTCAGTATTTACATGGTACAGTTATAGAGGCCGGCTCTGTAGTTACATGGTACAGTTAGATCCTTTGCATTGGGAGCATATGGTGGCAACCAGATAAGGGCCTGCAATCATTATGGTGACATAGGAGAAGTCTTTGCCTGGACCCAGGCTGGAAAAATGACAAGAATCAAACTGATGACTCTCAACATCCATCCGACCTACTTGTTATATAGGACTATATCAGGTCTCCATACATAACTGCTAGGTATACGGATGGTATCGAGCCCATCATAATCATCCTTATTCCAGCGCAGGTAGGCATCAAACCAAACCTGTCGGATCCACAGATAGGCCATCAGGATCTGATTGCGCTCATCCTAGGAAAGACCACAAGGGAAAGAAGATGAAGCAGTGATCACAGTGCTCTTCACAACCACCTACCTTCCTCTAGGAGAAGCATCGGAAGAACCTACCTTCATGTGAAAGACAACTTACCTCCTGTCACATAATAGGCTACTGCCATACATTAGATGCTACATCTTGGGGCAACTCACAATACAGCGCACCGACCATGTGCACAGAAGAATGAGAGCGCTTGGGATAATACGCGGTTGTAGATATTAGGGTCGCAGTGAATGACTAAATGGCTTTGTCAGAGCACAGAGGAGAAGCTGAAGAACCGTATTTAAATTTTGAGGGAGAAAAAAATCACGGTTAAGGAAAAAGCAAATCTTGGCCCAAAAGGTGCCGTCTGCTCGGAGAAGGTAGCCACAATTTCAGTGGTTTGTATGGACAATGGATTTAATCCACAAGGATCGAGGCTTCTAATAAATTAACTGATGTGCAAAATTCTATAACAAATAATGAAATAACTGCACAGTGTATTTGGATGACAAGAATGGATGTGTGTTACCCAATGCTCCATATCTGACACCATAAAAACCAAAAGGGAGTTCTGCACATGTTCATCAATACTAATCGGAACGGCAAACAAAATATTTAATGACAGGCGCGTTTGACTTTTTCCAAGGGATGAAACGCGTAATGGCTAAAGCATAGTCTTTCATGTTTATTGTTCCCTACTAGACTATTGGTTTGTTGGGTCTGTGTTGGTCCCTGGATCTGTGCCCATCCTGCATGTTACCATTAGAACATTGCCTTCCAACGCCAATTGTTTCACACTACAAGGTGGAAACCTTTAGTCATCCAGACTTTTGGAACTTGCTGCTCATACACAGCTGGAGGCATTCTGCTAATATGTCCCCCCCCCAAATGTAAATCCAGACAATTTAGATTGAATGCAGGAGTGTTCCAGATTGGATATACTATACATATGGCTGTATCATTACCACATAGTTAAAACCCAACTATTAATACCCATCATTGTCACTCACTGAATATTGGAGAGCTCACAAGCATCCAGTGTCTGTGCACGTTGATATTGTAGAAGCGATTTGGAGATTGCAGTTTTATATTTGTTTCATATGAATGTGAGTTAAATATTTATATATTTATTTTGGCCTGATTTGAGTTTGTCATGATATATTGTCTGCATACCATTACGTTCTAATACCTATTGATGGACAAGTGCAGATCCCTCCTTTATTTGTATTTGTAGGGATCATTTAATATTCTATGAGACAAAGGACCTGATTCAGACCCGGACACTAAGAAGCGTTCGCTCATAGCTGGCCGCGGTTTGCATTCTGCACATGCGTGAACCAGGGCGAAAGAACGAGAAGGATCAGGGGGAATAACGTAGGACAGTAGGTGATATAGGGGGGAATCAGTTTGCCGCGGTACTTTACAGCCGGCTAATTCATTCCCCAGGATAATTCAATTAGCCCCGAAGACTCGGGACTTATCGGGGACACGGCCTAATCACTGGAGGCGTGGCCTCGCCCCCCAAAGGGAAAAAAAAAATGGTAGCACTGAGTAGAGGGACTCTATGATCCCCTCAGGCAGGGGCAGATCCAGGGGGGCCACGATCAGTGTAATCGCACCCCCCCTAGAGGAAAGGAGAGGAGACTGCTGCCCCTCGTCCCACTGCAGCCCAGCACACTCCATTGTGTACTGGGATACTGACAGCAAGCCGGCACCATCAGGGATGTTTTTTTACCACCCCGATGGCAGGTGAAACAAAACCCCCGACAAGTGGCATTTTTTTTATTTTTGCGGCCGCAATCACAAAAACACATGGTTCCACGAACTTATCCCGGGTCCTCTGTGTTTTCGCCCAAAACGGGGGAATTTTTTGTGCTGTAAAAACGGAGGATAACTTAATTGGCCGAAAGAAAAATTGCGGGAAAGTCACGTTTTTACCGTACGAAAAATGATCGTGACTCAGGACCAGGGCAGAGCTACAATGTGAGAGGGCCACGGGAGTCTCGGCTATGTGACGTACATTACGTGGAGCGCCACACACCTTCAATGGGCAATATCTGGACTGTAATGGCAAAGTTTGAGAACCTCTGGAATTATACATATAGATATACCTTTCAATGTTGGCCACAAATTGGGACAAGCTGTGGTTACCTGGCTTTGCGGTTGTGGTCGCAGCGTATGGGAATGCGCGCCGCATGGCCTGGGGTTGTGCCTAACACTGCAATATATCCTTCATCATAGCAAACGCTCACAATGGGTCATGTGACACCACTACAGACATGACATGGGAGTAAGATGTCCACATGGATTTATACATAAATTTACTTTCTCATGTGTATGTGTGTGTATCTGTTTATATGTGTATACATCGGTTTGCATGTTTGTATGTGTATGTATGTATGTACATGTATATATGTAGGTGTGTTTATGTGTGTGTATACATGGGTGTACATGTATGTGTACATGTATGTATGTAGGTGTGTTTGTGTGTATACACAGGTGTGCATGTTTGTATGTGTACATGTATGTGGGTGTGTTTATGTGTGTGTATACATGGGTGTGCATGTATGTGTGCATGTATGTATGTATGTAGGTGTGTTTATGTGTGTGTATACATGGGTGTACATGTATGTGTACATGTATGTATGTAGGTGTGTTTGTGTGTATGGGTGTGCATGTTTGTATGTGTAAATGTATGTATGTATGTATGTTTTGCGTGTGTATACACGGGTGTGCATGTATGTAATGATGTGTACATGTATGTATGTAGGTGTGTTTGTGTGTATACATGGGTGGGCATGTTTGTATGTGTACATGTATGTATGTATGTTTATGCGTGTGTATACACGGGTGTGCATGTATGTATGTATGTGTACATGTATGTATGTAGGTGTGTTTGTGTGTATACATGGGTGGGCATGTTTGTATGTGTAATGTATGTATGTATGAGTACATGCATGTACGTATGTTTATGTGTGTGTATACACGGGTATGTACGTACGTACGTACGTACGTGTGTTTATGTGTGTGTATACACGGGTGTACATGTATGTAAGTAGGTGTGTTTGTGTGTATACATGGGTGTGCATGTTTGTATGTGTACATGTATGTAGGTATGTATGTAGGTGTGTTTATGTGTGTGTATACATGGGTGTGCATGTATGTATGTATGTGTACGTGTATGTATGGAGGTGTGTTTATGCGTGTGTATATATGTGATGCTAAAGCAGACTCTTACCAGGAATTGAACTCGTTTTTCATGAAATAGTGACGGTAATAAGAGGGAAAAACTGACATTTTGTATCAGTAAACAGGGGTTACATAAATTTTTCAGGAGAAACCGGATAATATGTATCAATCTAAACATGGTATAAAATAAAGTCCATTGTTGTGATATATCTGTAATGGTTTAGGCAGCGTAATCCAAGAAAGTGCTCGGACGTCTGTTTTTCATGGACTTAGGGCCTGATTCAGAGGCGCTCGTAAGCGGCCGCTCGTTCGCTCCGAGCGATGTTCGCACATCTGCGCATGCGTATGGGTCGTAATGCGCATGTGCCAACCAGTCAGTGCGATCGGAAATCGAGCGCTCGCAAAATAGCAAGTGCCTGCTAATTTGAGTGACAGGATGAGGCGTTTGTGGGTGGTAACAGGGGAAGGTGCTTGAAAATGGGGAGTGGAGATCCGAACGCAGGCGTGCCAAACAGTCAAAACGGGCGTTTTAAGGGTGTGCATAATTAACAAAGCAGCGTCAACGACCACGTCACTTGGTTGTCTCTTAGCCTGAACTGCTCGCATGATTGCTGCAGGAAAATCCAACCACAAGCACTGCGAGCAGTTCAGACGCCTTTCGATGTACTCGATTAATCAAATCAGCTCCCTTCTGTCATAAAGTAATGTGTCACACACCTGTCATACAGTAATGTGTCATACACCTGTCATAAACCTGTCATACAGTAAAGTGTCATACAGTAAAGTGTCACACGCCTGTCATACAATAATGTGTTATTCACCTGTCATACACCTGTCATACAATAATGTGTCACACGCCTGTCATACAATAATGTGTTATACACCTGTCATACAGTAATGTGTCATACACCTGTCATACAGTAATGTGCCATACACCTGTCATACAGTAATGTGTTATACACCTGTCATACAATAATGTGTCACACCCTTGTCATACAGTAATGTATCATGCGCCTGTCATACATTAATGTGTCATACACCTGTCATACAGTAATGTGTCACACCCCTGTCATACATTAATGTGTCATATGCCTGTCATACATTACTGTGTCACGCACCTGTCATACATTAATGTGTCACACACCTGTCATACAGTAATGTGTCATGCACCTGTCATACATTAATGTGTCACACACCTGTCATACAGTAATGTGTCATGCACCTGTCATACATTAATGTGTCATACACCTGTCATACATTAATGTGTCATGCACCTGTCATACATTAATGTGTCACACACCTGTCATACAGTAATGTGCTATACACCTGTCATACAGTAATGTGTCACACACCTGTCATACATTAAGGTGTCATACACCTGTCATACATTAATGTGTCATACACCTGTCATACATTAATGTGTCATACACCTGTCATACAGTAATGTGTTATACACCTGTCATACAATAATGTGTCACACACCTGTCATACAGTAATGTGTTATACACCTGTCATCCAGTAATGTGTCACACACCTGTCAAACATTAATGTGTCACACACCTGTCATACAGTAATGTGTCACACACCTGTCATCCAGTAATGTGTCATGCACCTGTCATACATTAATGTGTCATGCACCTGTCATACATTAATGTGTCATGCACCTGTCATACAGTAATGTATCATGCACCTGTCATACATTAATGTGTCATACACCTGTCATACAGTAATGTGTCATACACCTGTCATACATTAATGTGTCATGCACCTGTCATACATTAATGTGTCACACACCTGTCATACAGTAATGTATCATGCACCTGTCATACATTAATGTGTCATACACCTGTCATACAGTAATGTGTCATGCACCTGTCATACATTAATGTGTCATACACCTGTCATACAGTAATGTGTCATGCACCTGTGATACAGTAATGTGTCACGCACCTGTCATATATTAAAGTGTCACACACCTGTCATACAGTAATGTGTCATACACCTGTCATACATTAATGTGTCATACACCTGTCATACAGTAATGTGTCATGCACCTGTCATACATTAATGTGTCATACACCTGTCATACAGTAATGTGTCATACACCTGTCATACAGTAATGTGTTATACACCTGTCATACAATAATGTGTCATACACCTGTCATACAGTAATGTATCATGCACCTGTCATACATTAATGTGTCATACACCTGTCATACAGTAATGTGTCATACACCTGTCATACATTAATGTGTCATACACCTGTCATACAGTAATGTGTCATACACCTGTCATACAATAATGTGTCATGCACCTGTCATACATTAATGTGTCATACACCTGTCATACAGTAATGTGTCATACACCTGTCATACAGTAATGTGTTATACACCTGTCATACAATAATGTGTCATACACCTGTGATATAGTAATGTATCATGCACCTGTCATACATTAATGTGTCATACACCTGTCATACAGTAATGTGTCACGCACCTGTCATACATTAATGTGTCATACACCTGTCATACATTAATGTGTCATACACCTGTCATACAGTAATGTGTTATACACCTGTCATACAATAATGTGTCATACACCTGTCATACAGTAATGTATCATGCACCTGTCATACATTAATGTGTCATACACCTGTCATACAGTAATGTATCATGCACCTGTCATAGAGTAATGTATCATGCACCTGTCATACATTAATGTGTCATACACCTGTCATACAGTAATGTATCATGCACCTGTCATACATTAATGTGTCATACACCTGTCATACACGTCATACACCTGTCATACATTAATGTGTCATACACCTGTCATACACCTGTCATACAACTGTCATACATTAATGTGTCATAAACCTGTCATACACCTGTCATACATTAATGTGTCACACACCTGTCATACAGTAATGTATCATGCACATGTCATACATTAATGTGTCACACACCTGTCATACAGTAATGTGCTATACACCTGTCATACAGTAATGTGTCACACACCTGTCATACATTAATGTGTCATACACCTGTCATACATTAATGTGTCATACACCTGTCATACAGTAATGTGTCACACACCTGTCATACATTAATGTGTCATACACCTGTCATACATTAATGTGTCATACACCTGTCATACAGTAATGTGTTATACACCTGTCATACAATAATGTGTAACACACCTGTCATACAGTAATGTGTTATACACCTGTCATACAGTAATGTGTCACACACCTGTCATACAATAATGTGTCATACACCTGTCATACAGTAATGTGTTATACACCTGTCATACAATAATGTGTCATACACCTGTCATACAGTAATGTGTCACACCCCTGTCATACAGTAATGTGTCATACACCTGTCATACATTAATGTGTCATACACCTGTCATACATCTGTCATACACCTGTCATACATTAATGTGTCATACACCTGTCATACATTAATGTATCATGCACCTGTCAAACATTAATGTGTCACGGACCTGTCATACAGTAATGTGTCACACCCCTGTCATACATTAATGTGTCATATGCCTGTCATACATTACTGTGTCACGCACCTGTCATACATTAATGTGTCACACACCTGTCATACAGTAATGTGTCATGCACCTGTCATACATTAATGTGTCACACACCTGTCATACAGTAATGTGTCATGCACCTGTCATACATTAATGTGTCATACACCTGTCATACATTAATGTGTCACGCACCTGTCATACATTAATGTGTCACACACCTGTCATACAGTAATGTGCTATACACCTGTCATACAGTAATGTGTCACACACCTGTCATACATTAAGGTGTCATACACCTGTCATACATTAATGTGTCATACACCTGTCATACAGTAATGTGTCACACACCTGTCATACATTAATGTGTCATACACCTGTCATACATTAATGTGTCATACACCTGTCATACAGTAATGTGTTATACACCTGTCATACAATAATGTGTCACACACCTGTCATACAGTAATGTGTTATACACCTGTCATCCAGTAATGTGTCACACACCTGTCAAACATTAATGTGTCACACACCTGTCATACAGTAATGTGTCACACACCTGTCATCCAGTAATGTGTCATGCACCTGTCATACATTAATGTGTCATGCACCTGTCATACATTAATGTGTCATGCACCTGTCATACAGTAATGTATCATGCACCTGTCATACATTAATGTGTCACGCACCTGTCATACATTAATGTGTCACGCACCTGTCATACATTAATGTGTCATGCACCTGTCATACATTAATGTGTCATACACCTGTCATACAGTAATGTGTCATGCACCTGTCATACATTAATGTGTCATACACCTGTCATACAGTAATGTGTCACGCACCTGTGATACAGTAATGTGTCACGCACCTGTCATACATTAATGTGTCACACACTTGTCATACAGTAATGTGTCATACACCTGTCATACATTAATGTGTCATACACCTGTCATACAGTAATGTGTCATGCACCTATCATACATTAATGTGTCATGCACCTGTCATACAGTAATGTGTCATGCACCTGTCATACATTAATGTGTCATGCACCTGTGATATAGTAATGTATCATGCACCTGTCATACATTAATGTGTCACACACCTGTCATACAGTAATGTGTCACGCACCTGTCATACATTAATGTGTCATACACCTGTCATACATTAATGTGTCATACCCCTGTCATACAGTAATGTGTTATACACCTGTCATACAATAATGTGTCATACACCTGTCATACAGTAATGTATCATGCACCTGTCATACATTAATGTATCATGCACCTGTCATACATTAATGTGTCATACACCTGTCATACAGTAATGTATCATGCACCTGTCATAGAGTAATGTATCATGCACCTGTCATACATTAATGTGTCATACACCTGTCATACAGTAATGTATCATGCACCTGTCGTACATTAATGTGTCATACACCTGTCATACACGTCATACACGTCATACATTAATGTGTCATACACCTGTCATACACCTGTCATACAACTGTCATACATTAATGTGTCATAAACCTGTCATACACCTGTCATACATTAATGTGTCACACACCTGTCATACAGTAATGTATCATGCACATGTCATACATTAATGTGTCACACACCTGTCATACAGTAATGTGCTATACACCTGGCATACAGTAATGTGTCACACACCTGTCATACATTAATGTGTCATACACCTGTCATACATTAATGTGTCATACACCTGTCATACAGTAATGTGTCACACACCTGTCATACATTAATGTGTCATACACCTGTCATACATTAATGTGTCATACACCTGTCATACAGTAATGTGTTATACACCTGTCATACAATAATGTGTCACACACCTGTCATACAGTAATGTGTTATACACCTGTCATACAGTAATGTGTCACACACCTGTCATACAATAATGTGTCATACACCTGTCATACAGTAATGTGTTATACACCTGTCATACAATAATGTGTCATACACCTGTCATACAGTAATGTGTCACACCCCTGTCATACAGTAATGTGTCATACACCTGTCATACATTAATGTGTCATACACCTGTCATACATCTGTCATACACCTGTCATACATTAATGTGTCATACACCTGTCATACATTAATGTATCATGCACCTGTCATACATTAATGTGTCACGGACCTGTCATACAGTAATTTGTCACACACCGTCATACACTAATGTGTCACGCACCTGTCATACAGTAATGTGTCATACACCTGTCATACATTAATGTGTCATACACCTGTCATACATCTGTCATACACCTGTCGTACACATCATACACCTGTGATACACTAATATGACATACACCTGTCATACACCTGTCATACACCTGTCATACATTAATGTGTCATACACCTGTCATACAGTAATGTATCATGCACCTGTCATACATTAATTTGTCATGCACCTGTCATACAGTAATGTGTCATACACCTGTCATAAAGTAATGTGTCATGCACCTGTGATATAGTAATGTATCATGCACCTGTGATACAGTAATGTGTCAAGCACCTGTCATACATTAATGTGTCATACACCTGTCATACAGTAATGTGTCATGCACCTGTCATACATTAATGTGTCATGCACCTGTGATATAGTAATGTATCATGCACCTGTCATACAATAATGTGTCATACACCTGTCATACAGTAATGTATCATGCACCTGTCATACATTAATGTGTCATACACCTGTCATACAGTAATGTATCATGCACCTGTCATAGAGTAATGTATCATGCACCTGTCATACATTAATGTGTCATACACCTGTCATACAGTAATGTATCATGCACCTGTCATACATTAAAGTGTCATACACCTGTCATACACGTCATACACCTGTCATACATTAATGTGTCATACACCTGTCATACACCTGTCATACAACTGTCATACATTAATGTGTCATAAACCTGTCATACACCTGTCATACATTAATGTGTCACACACCTGTCATACAGTAATGTATCATGCACATGTCATACATTAATGTGTCACACACCTGTAATACAGTAATGTGCTATACACCTATCATACAGTAATGTGTCACACACCTGTCATACATTAATGTGTCATACACCTGTCATACATTAATGTGTCATACACCTGTCATACAGTAATGTGTCACACACCTGTCATACATTAATGTGTCATACACCTGTCATACATTAATGTGTCATACACCTGTCATACAGTAATGTGTTATACACCTGTCATACAATAATGTGTCACACACCTGTCATACAGTAAAGTGTTATAAACCTGTCATACAGTAATGTGTCACACACCAGTCATACAATAATGTGTCATACACCTGTCATACAGTAATGTGTTATACACCTGTCATACAATAATGTGTCATACACCTGTCATACAGTAATGTGTCAGACCCCTGTCATACAGTAATGTGTCATACACCTGTCATACATTAATGTGTCATACACCTGTCATACATCTGTCATACACCTGTCATACATTAATGTGTCATACACCTGTCATACATTAATGTATCATGCACCTGTCATACATTAATGTGTCACGGACCTGTCATACAGTAATTTGTCACACACCGTCATACACTAATGTGTCACACACCTGTCATACAGTAATGTGTCATACACCTGTGATACACTAATGTGACATACACCTGTCATACACCTGTCATACACCTGTCATACATTAATGTGTCATACACCTGTCATACAGTAATGTATCATGCACCTGTCATACATTAATTTGTCACGCACCTGTCATACAGTAATGTGTCATACACCTGTCATAAAGTAATGTGTCATGCACCTGTGATATAGTAATGTATCATGCACCTGTGATACAGTAATGTGTCAAGCACCTGTCATACATTAATGTGTCATACACCTGTCATACAGTAATGTGTCATGCACCTGTCATACATTAATGTGTCATGCACCTGTGATATAGTAATGTATCATGCACCTGTCATACATTAATATGTCATACACCTGTCATACAGTAATGTGTCACGCACCTGTCATACATTAATGTGTCATACACCTGTCATACATTAATGTGTTATACACCTGTCATACAATAATGTATCATGCACCTGTCATAGAGTAATGTATCATGCACCTGTCATACATTAATGTGTCATACACCTGTCATACAGTAATGTATCATACAACTGTCATACATTAATGTGTCATAAACCTGTCATACACCTGTCATACATTAATGTGTCACACACCTGTCATACAGTAATGTATCATGCAAATGTCCTACATTAATGTGTCACACACCTGTCATACAGTAATGTGCTATACACCTGTCATACAGTAATGTGTCACACACCTGTCATACATTAATGTGTCATACACCTGTCATACATTAATGTGTCATACACCTGTCATACAGTAATGTGTCACACACCTGTCATACATTAATGTGTCATACACCTGTCATACATTAATGTGTCATACACCTGTCATACAGTAATGTGTTATACACCTGTCATACAATAATGTGTCACACACCTGTCATACAGTAATGTGTTATACACCTGTCATACAGTAATGTGTCACACACCTGTCATACAATAATGTGTCATACACCTGTCATACAGTAATGTGTTATACACCTGTCATACAATAATGTGTCATACACCTGTCATACAGTAATGTGTCACACACCTGTCATACATTAATGTGTCATACACCTGTCATACAGTAATGTGTCACACCCCTGTCATACAGTAATGTATCATGCGCCTGTCATACATCAATGTGTCATACACCTGTCATAAAGTAATGTATCATGCACCTGTCATACAGTAATTTGTCACACACCATCATACACTAATGTGTCACACACCTGTCATACAGTAATGTGTCACACACCTGTCATACAGTAATGTGTCATACACCTGTCGTACATTAATGTGTCATACACCTGTCATACATCTGTCATACACCTGTCATACATTAATGTGTCATACACCTGTCATACATTAATGTATCATGCACCTGTCATACATTAATGTGTCACGCACCTGTCATACAGTAATTTGTCACACACCGTCATACACTAATGTGTCACACAGCTGTCATACAGTAATGTGTCATACACCTGTCATACATCTGTCATACACCTGTCATACACATCATACACCTGTCATACACTAATGTGACATACACCTGTCATACACCTGTCATACACCTGTCATACATTAATGTGTCATACACCTGTCATACAGTAATGTATCATGCACCTGTCATACATTAATGTGTCACGCACCTGTCATACAGTAATGTGTCATACACCTGTCATACAGTAATGTGTCATGCACCTGTGATACAGTAATGTGTCATGCACCTGTGATACAGTAATGTGTCACGCACCTGTCATACATTAATGTGTCACACACCTGTCATACAGTAATGTGTCATGCACCTGTCATACAGTAATATGTCATACACCTGTCATACAGTAATGTGTCATGCACCTGTCATACATTAATTTGTCACACACCATCATACATTAAAGTGTCACACACCTGTCATACAGTAATGTGTCACACACCTGTCATACAGTAATGTGTCATACACCTGTCAAATATTAAGGTGTCATACACCTGTAATACATCTGTCATACACCTGTCATACATTAATGTGTCATACACCTGTCATACATTAATGTATCATGCACCTGTCATACATTAATGTGTCACGCACCTGTCATACAGTAATTTGTCACACACCGTCATACACTAATGTGTTACACACCTGTCATACAGTAATGTGTCATACACCTGTCATACATTAATGTGTCATACACCTGTCATACATCTGTCATACACCTGTCATACACATCATACACCTGTCATAAACCTGTCATACACCTGTCATACATTAATGTGTCATACACCTGTCATACAGTAATGTATCATGCACCTGTCATACATTAATGTGTCACGCACCTGTCATACAGTAATGTGTCATACACCTGTCATACAGTAATGTGTCATGCACCTGTGATACAGTAATGTGTCATGCACCTGTGATACAGTAATGTGTCACGCACCTGTCATACATTAATGTGTCACACACCTGTCATACAGTAATGTGTCATGCACCTGTCATACATTAATGTGTCATACACCTGTCATACAGTAATGTGTCATGCACCTGTCATACATTAATGTGTCATGCACCTGTGATATAGTAATGTATCATGCACCTGTCATACATTAATGTGTCATACACCTGTCATACAGTAATGTGTCACGCACCTGTCATACATTAATGTGTCATGCACCTGTCATACATTAATGTGTCATACACCAGTCATACAGTAATGTGTTATACACCTGTCATACAATAATGTGTCACACACCTGTCATACAGTAATGTGTTATACACCTGTCATACAGTAATGTGTCACACACCTGTCATACAATAATGTGTCATACACCTGTCATACAGTAATGTGTTATACACCTGTCATACAATAATGTGTCACACACCTGTCATACATTAATGTGTCACACACCTGTCATACAGTAATGTATCACGCGCCTGTCATACAGTAATGTGTCACACACCTGTCATACAGTAATGTGTCACACACCTGGCATACATCAATGTGTCATACACCTGTCATACAGTAATGTGTCACACACCTGTCATACAGTAATGTGTCACACACCTGTCATACATTAATGTGTCACGCACCAGTCATACAGTAATGTGTCACACACCTGTCATACAGTAATGTGTCACGCACCTGTCATACAGTAATGTGTCACGCACCTGTCATACAGTAATGTGTCACGCACCTGTCATACAGTAATGTGTCACGCACCTGTCATACAGTAATGTGTCACGCACCTGTCATACAGTAATGTGTCACGCACCTGTCATACAGTAATGTGTCACACACCTGTCATACAGTAATGTGTCACACACCTGTCATACAGTAATGTGTCACACACCTGTCATACAGTAATGACACCTGTCATACAGTAATGTGTCACACACCTGTCATACAGTAATGTGTTATACATCTGTCATACAGTAATGTGTCACACACCTGTCATACAGTAATGTGTCATGCTCCTGTCATACATTAATGTATCATGCACCTGTCATACATTAATGTATCATACACCTGTCATAAAGTAATGTATCATGCACCTGTCATACAGTAATTTGTCACACACCATCATACACTAATGTGTCACACACCTGTCATAGAGTAATGTGTCACACACCTGTCATACAGTAATGTGTCATGCACCTGTCATACATTAATATGTCATACACCTGTCATACAGTAATGTGTCATGCACCTGTCATACATTAATTTGTCACACACCATCATACACTAATGTGTCACACACCTGTCATACAGTAATGTGTCACACACCTGTCATACAGTAATGTGTCATACACCTGTCATACATTAATGTGTCATAAACCTGTAATACATCTGTCATACACCTGTCATACATTAATGTGTCATACACCTGTCATACATTGATGTATCATGCACCTGTCATACATTAATGTGTCATGCACCTGTCATACAGTAATTTGTCACACACCGTCATACACTAATGTGTTACACACCTGTCATACAGTAATGTGTCATACACCTGTCATACATTAATGTGTCATACACCTGTCATACATCTGTCATACACCTGTCATACACATCATACACCTGTCATAAACCTGTCATACACCTGTCATACATTAATGTGTCATACACCTGTCATACAGTAATGTATCATGCACCTGTCATACATTAATGTGTCACGCACCTGTCATACAGTAATGTGTCATACACCTGTCATACAGTAATGTGTCATGCACCTGTGATACAGTAATGTGTCATGCACCTGTGATACAGTAATGTGTCACGCACCTGTCATACATTAATGTGTCACACACCTGTCATACAGTAATGTGTCATGCACCTGTCATACATTAATGTGTCATACACCTGTCATACAGTAATGTGTCATGCACCTGTCATACATTAATGTGTCATGCACCTGTGATATAGTAATGTATCATGCACCTGTCATACATTAATGTGTCATACACCTGTCATACAGTAATGTGTCACGCACCTGTCATACATTAATGTGTCATGCACCTGTCATACATTAATGTGTCATACACCTGTCATACAGTAATGTGTTATACACCTGTCATACAATAATGTGTCATACACCTGTCATACAGTAATGTATCATGCACCTGTCATACATTAATGTGTCATACACCTGTCATACAGTAATGTATCATGCACCTGTCATAGAGTAATGTGTCATGCACCTGTCATACATTAATGTGTCATACACCTGTCATACAGTAATGTATCATGCACCTGTCATACATTAATGTGTCATACACCTGTCATACACGTCATACACCTGTCATACATTAATGTGTCATACACCTGTCATACAACTGTCATACATTAATGTGTCATAAACCTGTCATACACCTGTCATACATTAATGTGTCACACACCTGTCATACAGTAATGTATCATGCACATGTCATACATTAATGTGTCACACACCTGTCATACAGTAATGTGCTATACACCTGTCATAAAGTAATGTGTCACACACCTGTCATACATTAATGTGTCATACACCTGTCATACATTAATGTGTCATACACCTGTCATACATTAATGTGTCACACACCGGTCATACAGTAATGTGTCACACACCTGTCATACATTAATATGTCATACACCTGTCATACATTAATGTGTCATACACCAGTCATACAGTAATGTGTTATACACCTGTCATACAATAATGTGTCACACACCTGTCATACAGTAATGTGTTATACACCTGTCATACAGTAATGTGTCACACACCTGTCATACAATAATGTGTCATACACCTGTCATACAGTAATGTGTTATACACCTGTCATACAATAATGTGTCACACACCTGTCATACATTAATGTGTCATACACCTGTCATACAGTAATGTATCATGCGCCTGTCATACAGTAATGTGTCACACACCTGTCATACAGTAATGTGTCACACACCTGGCATACATCAATGTGTCATACACCTGTCATACATTAATGTGTCATACATCTGTCATAAAGTAATGTATCATGCACCTGTCATACATTAATGTATCATACACCTGTCATAAAGTAATGTATCATGCACCTGTCATACATTAATGTATCATACACCTGTCATAAAGTAATGTATCATACACCTGTCATACAGTAATGTGTCACACACCTGTCATACAGTAATGTGTCATACACCTGTCATACAGTAATGTGTCATACACCTGTCATACATTAATGTGTCATACACCTGTCATACATCTGTCATACACCTGTCATACATTAATGTGTCATACACCTGTCATACATTAATGTATCATGCACCTGTCATACATTAATGTGTCACGCACCTGTCATACAGTAATTTGTCACACACCGTCATACACTAATGTGTCACACACCTGTCATACAGTAATGTGTCATACACCTGTCATACATTAATGTGTCATACACCTGTCATACATCTGTCATACACATCATACACCTGTCATACACTAATGTGACATACACCTGTCATACAGCTGTCATACACCTGTCATACATTAATGTGTCATACACCGGTCATACAGTAATGTATCACGCACCTGTCATACATTAATGTGTCACGCACCTGTCATACAGTAATGTGTCATACACCTGTCATACAGTAATGTGCCATACCCCTGTAACACAGTAATGTGTCACACACCTGTCATACAGTAATGTGTCATGCTCCTGTCATACATTAATGTATCACGCACCTGTCATACATTAATGTGTCACGCACCTGTCATACAGTAATGTGTCAAGCACCTCTCATACAGTAATGTGTCATACACCTGTCATACACCTGTCATACACGTCGTACACCTGTCATACATTAATGTGTCATACCCCTGTCATACATTAATGTGTCATACACCTGTCATACACCTGTCATACATTAATGTGTCATACACCTGTCATACAGTAATGTGTTATACATCTGTCATACAGTAATGTGTCACACACCTGTCATACAGTAATGTGTCATGCTCCTGTCATACATTAATGTATCATGCACCTGTCATACATTAATGTATCATACACCTGTCATAAAGTAATGTATCATGCACCTGTCATACAGTAATTTGTCACACACCATCATACACTAATGTGTCACACACCTGTCATACAGTAATGTGTCACACACCTGTCATACAGTAATGTGTCATACACCTGTCATACATTAATGTGTCATACACCTGTCATACATCTGTCATACACCTGTCATACATTAATGTGTCATACACCTGTCATACATTAATGTATCATGCACCTGTCATACATTAATGTGTCACGCACCTGTCATACAGTAATTTGTCACACACCGTCATACACTAATGTGTCACACACCTGTCATACAGTAATGTGCCATACACCTGTCATACATTAATGTGTCATACACCTGTCATACATCTGTCATACACCTGTCATACACATCATACACCTGTGATACACTAATGTGACATACACCTGTCATACACCTGTCATACACCTGTCATACATTAATGTGTCATACACCTGTCATACAGTAATGTATCATGCAC
Organism: Taudactylus pleione; assembly: GCA_031769625.1. Classification (NCBI taxonomy): domain Eukaryota; kingdom Metazoa; phylum Chordata; class Amphibia; order Anura; family Myobatrachidae; genus Taudactylus; species Taudactylus pleione. The sequence continues at coordinate 443,972 of JAUIMM010000597.1, read as the reverse complement.
CTGTCATACATTAATGTGTCACGCACCTGTCATACAGTAATGTGTCATACACCTGTCATACAGTAATGTGCCATACCCCTGTAACACAGTAATGTGTCACACACCTGTCATACAGTAATGTGTCATGCTCCTGTCATACATTAATGTATCACGCACCTGTCATACATTAATGTGTCACGCACCTGTCATACAGTAATGTGTCAAGCACCTGTCATACATTAATGTGTCACGCACCTGTCATACAGTAATTTGTCACACACCGTCATACACTAATGTGTCACACACCTGTCATACAGTAATGTGTCATACACCTGTCATACATTAATGTGTCATACACCTGTCATACATCTGTCATACACATCATAAACCTGTCATACACTAATGTGACATACACCTGTCATACAGCTGTCATACACCTGTCATACATTAATGTGTCATACACCTGTCATACAGTAATGTATCACGCACCTGTCATACATTAATGTGTCACGCACCTGTCATACAGTAATGTGTCATACACCTGTCATACAGTAATGTGTCATACACCTGTCATGCACCTGTCATACAGTAATGTCTCATGCACCTGTCATACATTAATGTGTCATGCACCTGTGATATAGTAATGTATCATGCACCTGTCATACATTAATGTGTCATACACCTGTCATACAGTAATGTGTCATACACCTGTCATACAGTAATGTGTCACACACCTATCATACATTAATGTGTCACGCACCTGTCATACAGTAATGTATCATACACCTGTCATACAGTAATGTGTCACACACCTGTCATACATTAATGTGTCACGCACCTGGCATACATCAATGTGTCATACACCTGTCATACATTAATGTGTCATACACCTGTCATAAAGTAATGTATCATGCACCTGTCATACATTAATGTATCATACACCTGTCATAAAGTAATGTATCATGCACCTGTCATACATTAATGTATCATACACCTGTCATAAAGTAATGTATCATACACCTGTCATACAGTAATGTGTCACACACCTGTCATACAGTAATGTGTCATACACCTGTCATACAGTAATGTGTCATACACCTGTCATACATTAATGTGTCATACACCTGTCATACATTAATGTGTCATACACCTGTCATACATCTGTCATACACCTGTCATACATTAATGTGTCATACACCTGTCATACATTAATGTATCATGCACCTGTCATACATTAATGTGTCACGCACCTGTCATACAGTAATTTGTCACGCACCTGTCATACAGTAATGTGTCACACACCTGTCATACATTAATGTGTCACGCACCAGTCATACAGTAATGTGTCACACACCTGTCATACAGTAATGTGTCACGCACCTGTCATACAGTAATGTGTCACGCACCTGTCATACAGTAATGTGTCACACACCTGTCATACAGTAATGTGTCACGCACCTGTCATACAGTAATGTGTCACGCACCTGTCATACAGTAATGTGTCACACACCTGTCATACAGTAATGTGTCACACACCTGTCATACAGTAATGTGTCACACACCTGTCATACAGTAATGACACCTGTCATACAGTAATGTGTCACACACCTGTCATACAGTAATGTGTTATACATCTGTCATACAGTAATGTGTCACACACCTGTCATACAGTAATGTGTCATGCTCCTGTCATACATTAATGTATCATGCACCTGTCATACATTAATGTATCATACACCTGTCATAAAGTAATGTATCATGCACCTGTCATACAGTAATTTGTCACACACCATCATACACTAATGTGTCACACACCTGTCATAGAGTAATGTGTCACACACCTGTCATACAGTAATGTGTCATGCACCTGTCATACATTAATATGTCATACACCTGTCATACAGTAATGTGTCATGCACCTGTCATACATTAATTTGTCACACACCATCATACATTAATGTGTCACACACCTGTCATACAGTAATGTGTCACACACCTGTCATACAGTAATGTGTCATACACCTGTCATACATTAATGTGTCATACACCTGTAATACATCTGTCATACACCTGTCATACATTAATGTGTCATACACCTGTCATACATTAATGTATCATGCACCTGTCATACATTAATGTGTCATGCACCTGTCATACAGTAATTTGTCACACACCGTCATACACTAATGTGTTACACACCTGTCATACAGTAATGTGTCATACACCTGTCATACATTAATGTGTCATACACCTGTCATACATCTGTCATACACCTGTCATACACATCATACACCTGTCATAAACCTGTCATACACCTGTCATACATTAATGTGTCATACACCTGTCATACAGTAATGTATCATGCACCTGTCATACATTAATGTGTCACGCACCTGTCATACAGTAATGTGTCATACACCTGTCATACAGTAATGTGTCATGCACCTGTGATACAGTAATGTGTCATGCACCTGTGATACAGTAATGTGTCACGCACCTGTCATACATTAATGTGTCACACACCTGTCATACAGTAATGTGTCATGCACCTGTCATACATTAATGTGTCATACACCTGTCATACAGTAATGTGTCATGCACCTGTCATACATTAATGTGTCATGCACCTGTGATATAGTAATGTATCATGCACCTGTCATACATTAATGTGTCATACACCTGTCATACAGTAATGTGTCACGCACCTGTCATACATTAATGTGTCATGCACCTGTCATACATTAATGTGTCATACACCTGTCATACAGTAATGTGTTATACACCTGTCATACAATAATGTGTCATACACCTGTCATACAGTAATGTATCATGCACCTGTCATACATTAATGTGTCATACACCTGTCATACAGTAATGTATCATGCACCTGTCATAGAGTAATGTGTCATGCACCTGTCATACATTAATGTGTCATACACCTGTCATACAGTAATGTATCATGCACCTGTCATACATTAATGTGTCATACACCTGTCATACACGTCATACACCTGTCATACATTAATGTGTCATACACCTGTCATACAACTGTCATACATTAATGTGTCATAAACCTGTCATACACCTGTCATACATTAATGTGTCACACACCTGTCATACAGTAATGTATCATGCACATGTCATACATTAATGTGTCACACACCTGTCATACAGTAATGTGCTATACACCTGTCATAAAGTAATGTGTCACACACCTGTCATACATTAATGTGTCATACACCTGTCATACATTAATGTGTCATACACCTGTCATACATTAATGTGTCACACACCGGTCATACAGTAATGTGTCACACACCTGTCATACATTAATATGTCATACACCTGTCATACATTAATGTGTCATACACCAGTCATACAGTAATGTGTTATACACCTGTCATACAATAATGTGTCACACACCTGTCATACAGTAATGTGTTATACACCTGTCATACAGTAATGTGTCACACACCTGTCATACAATAATGTGTCATACACCTGTCATACAGTAATGTGTTATACACCTGTCATACAATAATGTGTCACACACCTGTCATACATTAATGTGTCATACACCCGTCATACAGTAATGTATCATGCGCCTGTCATACAGTAATGTGTCACACACCTGTCATACAGTAATGTGTCACACACCTGGCATACATCAATGTGTCATACACCTGTCATACATTAATGTGTCATACATCTGTCATAAAGTAATGTATCATGCACCTGTCATACATTAATGTATCATACACCTGTCATAAAGTAATGTATCATGCACCTGTCATACATTAATGTATCATACACCTGTCATAAAGTAATGTATCATACACCTGTCATACAGTAATGTGTCACACACCTGTCATACAGTAATGTGTCATACACCTGTCATACAGTAATGTGTCATACACCTGTCATACATTAATGTGTCATACACCTGTCATACATCTGTCATACACCTGTCATACATTAATGTGTCATACACCTGTCATACATTAATGTATCATGCACCTGTCATACATTAATGTGTCACGCACCTGTTATACAGTAATTTGTCACACACCGTCATACACTAATGTGTCACACACCTGTCATACAGTAATGTGTCATACACCTGTCATACATTAATGTGTCATACACCTGTCATACATCTGTCATACACATCATACACCTGTCATACACTAATGTGACATACACCTGTCATACAGCTGTCATACACCTGTCATACATTAATGTGTCATACACCTGTCATACAGTAATGTATCACGCACCTGTCATACATTAATGTGTCACGCACCTGTCATACAGTAATGTGTCATACACCTGTCATACAGTAATGTGCCATACCCCTGTAACACAGTAATGTGTCACACACCTGTCATACAGTAATGTGTCATGCTCCTGTCATACATTAATGTATCACGCACCTGTCATACATTAATGTGTCACGCACCTGTCATACAGTAATGTGTCAAGCACCTCTCATACAGTAATGTGTCATACACCTGTCATACACCTGTCATACACGTCGTACACCTGTCATACATTAATGTGTCATACCCCTGTCATACATTAATGTGTCATACACCTGTCATACACCTGTCATACATTAATGTGTCATACACCTGTCATACAGTAATGTGTTATACATCTGTCATACAGTAATGTGTCACACACCTGTCATACAGTAATGTGTCATGCTCCTGTCATACATTAATGTATCATGCACCTGTCATACATTAATGTATCATACACCTGTCATAAAGTAATGTATCATGCACCTGTCATACAGTAATTTGTCACACACCATCATACACTAATGTGTCACACACCTGTCATACAGTAATGTGTCACACACCTGTCATACAGTAATGTGTCATACACCTGTCATACATTAATGTGTCATACACCTGTCATACATCTGTCATACACCTGTCATACATTAATGTGTCATACACCTGTCATACATTAATGTATCATGCACCTGTCATACATTAATGTGTCACGCACCTGTCATACAGTAATTTGTCACACACCGTCATACACTAATGTGTCACACACCTGTCATACAGTAATGTGCCATACACCTGTCATACATTAATGTGTCATACACCTGTCATACATCTGTCATACACCTGTCATACACATCATACACCTGTGATACACTAATGTGACATACACCTGTCATACACCTGTCATACACCTGTCATACATTAATGTGTCATACACCTGTCATACAGTAATGTATCATGCACCTGTCATACATTAATGTGTCACGCACCTGTCATACAGTAATGTGTCATACACCTGTCATACAGTAATGTGCCATACCCCTGTAACACAGTAATGTGTCACACACCTGTCATACAGTAATGTGTCATGCTCCTGTCATACATTAATGTATCACGCACCTGTCATACATTAATGTGTCACGCACCTGTCATACAGTAATGTGTCAAGCACCTGTCATACATTAATGTGTCACGCACCTGTCATACAGTAATTTGTCACACACCGTCATACACTAATGTGTCACACACCTGTCATACAGTAATGTGTCATACACCTGTCATACATTAATGTGTCATACACCTGTCATACATCTGTCATACACATCATAAACCTGTCATACACTAATGTGACATACACCTGTCATACAGCTGTCATACACCTGTCATACATTAATGTGTCATACACCTGTCATACAGTAATGTATCACGCACCTGTCATACATTAATGTGTCACGCACCTGTCATACAGTAATGTGTCATACACCTGTCATACAGTAATGTGTCATACACCTGTCATGCACCTGTCATACAGTAATGTCTCATGCACCTGTCATACATTAATGTGTCATGCACCTGTGATATAGTAATGTATCATGCACCTGTCATACATTAATGTGTCATACACCTGTCATACAGTAATGTGTCATACACCTGTCATACAGTAATGTGTCACACACCTATCATACATTAATGTGTCACGCACCTGTCATACAGTAATGTGTCATACACCTGTCATACAGTAATGTGTCACACACCTGTCATACATTAATGTGTCACGCACCTGGCATACATCAATGTGTCATACACCTGTCATACATTAATGTGTCATACACCTGTCATAAAGTAATGTATCATGCACCTGTCATACATTAATGTATCATACACCTGTCATAAAGTAATGTATCATGCACCTGTCATACATTAATGTATCATACACCTGTCATAAAGTAATGTATCATACACCTGTCATACAGTAATGTGTCACACACCTGTCATACAGTAATGTGTCATACACCTGTCATACAGTAATGTGTCATACACCTGTCATACATTAATGTGTCATACACCTGTCATACATTAATGTGTCATACACCTGTCATACATCTGTCATACACCTGTCATACATTAATGTGTCATACACCTGTCATACATTAATGTATCATGCACCTGTCATACATTAATGTGTCACGCACCTGTCATACAGTAATTTGTCACACACCGTCATACACTAATGTGTCACACACCTGTCATACAGTAATGTGTCATACACCTGTCATACATTAATGTGTCATACACCTGTCATACATCTGTCATACACATCATACACCTGTCATACACTAATGTGACATACACCTGTCATACAGCTGTCATACACCTGTCATACATTAATGTGTCATACACCTGTCATACAGTAATGTATCACGCACCTGTCATACATTAATGTGTCACGCACCTGTCATACAGTAATGTGTCATACACCTGTCATACAGTAATGTGCCATACCCCTGTAACACAGTAATGTGTCACACACCTGTCATACAGTAATGTGTCATGCTCCTGTCATACATTAATGTATCACGCACCTGTCATACATTAATGTGTCACGCACCTGTCATACAGTAATGTGTCAAGCACCTGTCATACAGTAATGTGTCATACACCTGTCATACACCTGTCATACACGTCGTACACCTGTCATACATTAATGTGTCACACCCCTGTCATACATTAATGTGTCATACACCTGTCATACACCTGTCATACATTAATGTGTCATACACCTGTCATACACCTGTCATACATTAATGTGTCATACACCTGTCATACAGTAATGTATCATGCACCTGTCATACATTTATGTGTCATGCACCTATCATACAGTAATGTGTCACACACCTGTCATACAGTAATGTGTCACACACCTGTCATACAGTAATGTGTCATACACCTGTCATACAGTAATGTATCACACACCTGTCATACAGTAATGTGTCATGCTCCTGTCATACAGTAATGTGTCATACACCTGTCATACAGTAATGTGTCACACACCTGTCATACATTAATGTGTCACGCACCTGTCATACAGTAATGTGTCACACACCTGTCATACAGTAATGTGTCATACACCTGTCATACAGTAATGTGTCACACACCTGTCATAGATTAATGTGTCACGCACCTGTCATACAGTAATGTGTCACGCACCTGTCATACAGTAATGTGTCACACACCTGTCATACAGTAATGTGTCACACACCTGTCATACATTAATGTGTCACGCACCTGTCATACAGTAATGTGTCACACACCTGTCATACAGTAATGTGTCACGCACCTGTCATACAGTAATGTGTCACGCACCTGTCATACAGTAATGTGTCACACACCTGTCATACAGTAATGTGTCACGCACCTGTCATACAGTAATGTGTCACGCACCTGTCATACAGTAATGTGTCACACACCTGTCATACAGTAATGTGTCACACACCTGTCATACAGTAATGTGTCACACACCTGTCATACAGTAATGTGGCACACACCTGTCATACAGTAATGACACCTGTCATACAGTAATGTGTCACACACCTGTCATACAGTAATGTGTTATACATCTGTCATACAGTAATGTGTCACACACCTGTCATACAGTAATGTGTCATGCTCCTGTCTTACATTAATGTATCATGCACCTGTCATACATTAATGTATCATACACCTGTCATAAAGTAATGTATCATGCACCTGTCATACAGTAATTTGTCACACACCATCATACACTAATGTGTCACACACCTGTCATACAGTAATGTGTCACACACCTGTCATACAGTAATGTGTCATACACCTGTCATACATTAATGTGTCATACACCTGTCATACATCTGTCATACACCTGTCATACATTAATGTGTCATACACCTGTCATACATTAATGTATCATGCACCTGTCATACATTAATGTGTCACGCACCTGTCATACAGTAATTTGTCACACACCGTCATACACTAATGTGTCACACACCTGTCATACAGTAATGTGTCATACACCTGTCATACATTAATGTGTCATACACCTGTCATACATCTGTCATACACCTGTCATACACATCATACACCTGTGATACACTAATGTGACATACACCTGTCATACACCTGTCATACACCTGTCATACATTAATGTGTCATACACCTGTCATACAGTAATGTATCATGCACCTGTCATACATTAATGTGTCACGCACCTGTCATACAGTAATGTGTCATACACCTGTCATACAGTAATGTGCCATACCCCTGTAACACAGTAATGTGTAACACACCTGTCATACAGTAATGTGTCATGCTCCTGTCATACATTAATGTATCACGCACCTGTCATACATTAATGTGTCACGCACCTGTCATACAGTAATGTGTCAAGCACCTGTCATACAGTAATGTGTCATACACCTGTCATGCACCTGTCATACAGTAATGTGTCATGCACCTGTCATACATTAATGTGTCATGCACCTGTGATATAGTAATGTATCATGCACCTGTCATACATTAATGTGTCATACACCTGTCATACAGTAATGTGTCATACACCTGTCATACAGTAATGTGTCACACACCTGTCATACATTAATGTGTCATGCACCTGTCATACAGTAATGTGTCATACACCTGTCATACATTAATGTGTCATACACCTGTCATACAGTAATGTGTTATACACCTGTCATACAATAATGTGTCATACACCTGTCATACAGTAATGTATCATGCACCTGTCATACATTAATGTGTCATACACCTGTCATACAGTAATGTATCATGCACCTGTCATAGAGTAATGTATCATGCACCTGTCATACATTAATGTGTCATAAACCTGTCATACAGTAATGTATCATGCACCTGTCATACATTAATGTGTCATACAACTGTCATACACGTCATACACCTGTCATACATTAATGTGTCATGCACCTGTGATATAGTAATGTATCATGCACCTGTCATACATTAATGTGTCATACACCTATCATACAGTAATGTGTCATACACCTGTCATACAGTAATGTGTCACACACCTGTCATACATTAATGTGTCTCGCACCTGTCATACAGTAATGTGTCACACACCTGTCATACATTAATGTGTCATACACCTGTCATACAGTAATTTGTTATACACCTGTCATACAATAATGTGTCATACACCTGTCATACAGTAATGTATCATGCACCTGTCATACATTAATGTGTCATACACCTGTCATACAGTAATGTATCATGTACCTGTCATAGAGTAATGTATCATGCACCTGTCATACATTAATGTGTCATACACCTGTCATACAGTAATGTATCATGCACCTGTCATACATTAATGTGTCATACACCTGTCATACACGTCATACACCTGTCATACATTAATGTGTCATACACCTGTCATACACCTGTCATACAACTGTCATACATTAATGTGTCATAAACCTGTCATACACCTGTCATACATTAATGTGTCACACACCTGTCATAGAGTAATGTATCATGCACATGTCATACATTAATGTGTCACACACCTGTCATACATTAATGTGTCATACACCTGTCATACATTAATGTGTCATACACCTGTCATACAGTAATGTGTCACACACCTGTCATACATTAATGTGTCATACACCTGTCATACATTAATGTGTCATACACCTGTCATACAGTAATGTGTTATACACCTGTCATACAATAATGTGTCACACACCTGTCATACAGTAATGTGTTATACACCTGTCATACAGTAATGTGGCACACACCTGTCATACAATAATGTGTCATACACCTGTCATACAGTAATGTGTTATACACCTGTCATACAATAATGTGTCATACACCTGTCATACAGTAATGTTTCACACACCTGTCATACAGTAATGTGTTATACATCTGTCATACAGTAATGTGTCACACAGCTGGCATACATTAATGTGTCATACACCTGTCATACATCTGTCATACACCTGTCATACATTAATGTGTCATACACCTGTCATACATTAATGTATCATGCACCTGTCATACATTAATGTATCATGCACCTGTCATACAGTAATTTGTCACACACCATCATACACTAATGTGTCACACACCTGTCATACTGTAATGTGTCACACACCTGTCATACATTAATGTGTCATACACCTGTCATACACCTGTCATACATTAATGTGTCATACACCTGTCATACATTAATGTATCATGCACCTGTCATACATTAATGTGTCACGCACCTGTCATACAGTAATTTGTCACACACCGTCATACACTAATGTGTCACACACCTGTCATACAGTAATGTGTCATACACCTGTCATACATTAATGTGTCATACACCTGTCATACATCTGTCATACACCTGTCATACACTAATGTGACATACACCTGTCATACACCTGTCATACATTAATGTGTCATACACCTGTCATACAGTAATGTATCATGCACCTGTCATACATTAATGTGTCACGCACCTGTCATACAGTAATGTGTCATACACCTGTCATACAGTAATGTGCCATACCCCTGTAACACAGTAATGTGTCACACACCTGTCATACAGTAATGTGTCATGCTCCTGTCATACATTAATGTATCACGCACCTGTCATACATTAATGTGTCACGCACCTGTCATACAGTAATGTGTCAAGCACCTGTCATACAGTAATGTGTCATACACCTGTCATACACCTGTCATACACGTCGTACACCTGTCATACATTAATGTGTCATACCCCTGTCATACATTAATGTGTCATACACCTGTCATACACCTGTCATACATTAATGTGTCATACACCTGTCATACAGTAATGTATCATGCACCTGTCATACATTTATGTGTCATGCACCTATCATACAGTAATGTGTCACACACCTGTCATACAGTAATGTGTCACACACCTGTCATACAGTAATGTGTCATACACCTGTCATACAGTAATGTATCACACACCTGTCATACAGTAATGTGTCATGCTCCTGTCATACAGTAATGTGTCATACACCTGTCATACAGTAATGTGTCACACACCTGTCATACATTAATGTGTCACGCACCTGTCATACAGTAATGTGTCACACACCTGTCATACAGTAATGTGTCATACACCTGTCATACAGTAATGTGTCACACGCCTGTCATACATTAATGTGTCACGCACCTGTCATACAGTAATGTGTCACGCACCTGTCATACAGTAATGTGTCACACACCTGTCATACAGTAATGTGTCACACACCTGTCATACAGTAATGTGTCACGCACCTGTCATACAGTAATGTGTCACACACCTGTCATACAGTAATGTGTCACGCACCTGTCATACAGTAATGTGTCACGCACCTGTCATACAGTAATGTGTCACACACCTGTCATACAGTAATGTGTCACGCACCTGTCATACAGTAATGTGTCACGCACCTGTCATACAGTAATGTGTCACACACCTGTCATACAGTAATGTGTCACACACCTGTCATACAGTAATGTGTCACACACCTGTCATACAGTAATGTGTCACACACCTGTCATACAGTAATGACACCTGTCATACAGTAATGTGTCACACACCTGTCATACAGTAATGTGTTATACATCTGTCATACAGTAATGTGTCACACACCTGTCATACAGTAATGTGTCATGCTCCTGTCATACATTAATGTATCATGCACCTGTCATACATTAATGTATCATACACCTGTCATAAAGTAATGTATCATGCACCTGTCATACAGTAATTTGTCACACACCATCATACACTAATGTGTCACACACCTGTCATACAGTAATGTGTCACACACCTGTCATACATTAATGTGTCATACACCTGTCATACATCTGTCATACACCTGTCATACATTAATGTGTCATACACCTGTCATACATTAATGTATCATGCACCTGTCATACATTAATGTGTCAGGCACCTGTCATACAGTAATTTGTCACACACCGTCATACACTAATGTGTCACACACCTGTCATACAGTAATGTGTCATACACCTGTCATACATTAATGTGTCATACACCTGTCATACATCTGTCATACACCTGTCATACACATCATACACCTGTGATACACTAATGTGACATACACCTGTCATACACCTGTCATACACCTGTCATACATTAATGTGTCATACACCTGTCATACAGTAATGTATCATGCACCTGTCATACATTAATGTGTCACGCACCTGTCATACAGTAATGTGTCATACACCTGTCATACAGTAATGTGCCATACCCCTGTAACACAGTAATGTGTCACACACCTGTCATACAGTAATGTGTCATGCTCCTGTCATACATTAATGTATCACGCACCTGTCATACATTAATGTGTCACGCACCTGTCATACAGTAATGTGTCAAGCACCTGTCATACAGTAATGTGTCATACACCTGTCATGCACCTGTCATACAGTAATGTGTCATGCACCTGTCATACATTAATGTGTCATGCACCTGTGATATAGTAATGTATCATGCACCTGTCATACATTAATGTGTCATACACCTGTCATACAGTAATGTGTCATACACCTGTCATACAGTAATGTGTCACACACCTGTCATACATTAATGTGTCACGCACCTGTCATACAGTAATGTGTCATACACCTGTCATACATTAATGTGTCATACACCTGTCATACAGTAATGTGTTATACACCTGTCATACAATAATGTGTCATACACCTGTCATACAGTAATGTATCATGCACCTGTCATACATTAATGTGTCATACACCTGTCATACAGTAATGTATCATGCACCTGTCATAGAGTAATGTATCATGCACCTGTCATACATTAATGTGTCATAAACCTGTCATACAGTAATGTATCATGCACCTGTCATACATTAATGTGTCATACACCTGTCATACACGTCATACACCTGTCATACATTAATGTGTCATACACCTGTCATACACCTGTCATACAACTGTCATACATTAATGTGTCATAAACCTGTCATACACCTGTCATACATTAATGTGTCACACACCTGTCATAGAGTAATGTATCATGCACATGTCATACATTAATGTGTCACACACCTGTCATACATTAATGTGTCATACACCTGTCATACATTAATGTGTCATACACCTGTCATACAGTAATGTGTCACACACCTGTCATACATTAATGTGTCATACACCTGTCATACATTAATGTGTCATACACCTGTCATACAGTAATGTGTTATACACCTGTCATACAATAATGTGTCACACACCTGTCATACAGTAATGTGTTATACACCTGTCATACAGTAATGTGGCACACACCTGTCATACAATAATGTGTCATACACCTGTCATACAGTAATGTGTTATACACCTGTCATACAATAATGTGTCATACACCTGTCATACAGTAATGTTTCACACACCTGTCATACAGTAATGTGTTATACATCTGTCATACAGTAATGTGTCACACAGCTGGCATACATTAATGTGTCATACACCTGTCATACATCTGTCATACACCTGTCATACATTAATGTGTCATACACCTGTCATACATTAATGTATCATGCACCTGTCATACATTAATGTATCATGCACCTGTCATACATTAATGTGTCACGCACCTGTCATACAGTAATTTGTCACACACCGTCATACACTAATGTGTCACACACCTGTCATACAGTAATGTGTCATACACCTGTCATACATTAATGTGTCATACACCTGTCATACATCTGTCATACACCTGTCATACACTAATGTGACATACACCTGTCATACACCTGTCATACATTAATGTGTCATACACCTGTCATACAGTAATGTATCATGCACCTGTCATACATTAATGTGTCACGCACCTGTCATACAGTAATGTGTCATACACCTGTCATACAGTAATGTGCCATACCCCTGTAACACAGTAATGTGTCACACACCTGTCATACAGTAATGTGTCATGCTCCTGTCATACATTAATGTATCACGCACCTGTCATACATTAATGTGTCACGCACCTGTCATACAGTAATGTGTCAAGCACCTGTCATACAGTAATGTGTCATACACCTGTCATACACCTGTCATACACGTCGTACACCTGTCATACATTAATGTGTCATACCCCTGTCATACATTAATGTGTCATACACCTGTCATACACCTGTCATACATTAATGTGTCATACACCTGTCATACAGTAATGTATCATTCACCTGTCATACATTTATGTGTCATGCACCTATCATACAGTAATGTGTCACACACCTGTCATACAGTAATGTGTCACACACCTGTCATACAGTAATGTGTCATACACCTGTCATACAGTAATGTATCACACACCTGTCATACAGTAATGTGTCATGCTCCTGTCATACAGTAATGTGTCATACACCTGTCATACAGTAATGTGTCACACACCTGTCATACATTAATGTGTCACGCACCTGTCATACAGTAATGTGTCACACACCTGTCATACAGTAATGTGTCATACACCTGTCATACAGTAATGTGTCACACGCCTGTCATAGATTAATGTGTCACGCACCTGTCATACAGTAATGTGTCACGCACCTGTCATACAGTAATGTGTCACGCACCTGTCATACAGTAATGTGTCACGCACCTGTCATACAGTAATGTGTCACACACCTGTCATACAGTAATGTGTCACGCACCTGTCATACAGTAATGTGTCACACACCTGTCATACAGTAATGTGTCACGCACCTGTCATACAGTAATGTGTCACGCACCTGTCATACAGTAATGTGTCACACACCTGTCATACAGTAATGTGTCACGCACCTGTCATACAGTAATGTGTCACGCACCTGTCATACAGTAATGTGTCACACACCTGTCATACAGTAATGTGTCACACACCTGTCATACAGTAATGTGTCACACACCTGTCATACAGTAATGTGTCACACACCTGTCATACAGTAATGACACCTGTCATACAGTAATGTGTCACACACCTGTCATACAGTAATGTGTTATACATCTGTCATACAGTAATGTGTCACACACCTGTCATACAGTAATGTGTCATGCTCCTGTCATACATTAATGTATCATGCACCTGTCATACATTAATGTATCATACACCTGTCATAAAGTAATGTATCATGCACCTGTCATACAGTAATTTGTCACACACCATCATACACTAATCTGTCACACACCTGTCATACAGTAATGTGTCACACACCTGTCATACATTAATGTGTCATACACCTGTCATACATCTGTCATACACCTGTCATACATTAATGTGTCATACACCTGTCATACATTAATGTATCATGCACCTGTCATACATTAATGTGTCAGGCACCTGTCATACAGTAATTTGTCACACACCGTCATACACTAATGTGTCACACACCTGTCATACAGTAATGTGTCATACACCTGTCATACATTAATGTGTCATACACCTGTCATACATCTGTCATACACCTGTCATACACATCATACACCTGTGATACACTAATGTGACATACACCTGTCATACACCTGTCATACACCTGTCATACATTAATGTGTCATACACCTGTCATACAGTAATGTATCATGCACCTGTCATACATTAATGTGTCACGCACCTGTCATACAGTAATGTGTCATACACCTGTCATACAGTAATGTGCCATACCCCTGTAACACAGTAATGTGTCACACACCTGTCATACAGTAATGTGTCATGCTCCTGTCATACATTAATGTATCACGCACCTGTCATACATTAATGTGTCACGCACCTGTCATACAGTAATGTGTCAAGCACCTGTCATACAGTAATGTGTCATACACCTGTCATGCACCTGTCATACAGTAATGTGTCATGCACCTGTCATACATTAATGTGTCATGCACCTGTGATATAGTAATGTATCATGCACCTGTCATACATTAATGTGTCATACACCTGTCATACAGTAATGTGTCATACACCTGTCATACAGTAATGTGTCACACACCTGTCATACATTAATGTGTCACGCACCTGTCATACAGTAATGTGTCATACACCTGTCATACATTAATGTGTCATACACCTGTCATACAGTAATGTGTTATACACCTGTCATACAATAATGTGTCATACACCTGTCATACAGTAATGTATCATGCACCTGTCATACATTAATGTGTCATACACCTGTCATACAGTAATGTATCATGCACCTGTCATAGAGTAATGTATCATGCACCTGTCATACATTAATGTGTCATAAACCTGTCATACAGTAATGTATCATGCACCTGTCATACATTAATGTGTCATACACCTGTCATACACGTCATACACCTGTCATACATTAATGTGTCATGCACCTGTGATATAGTAATGTATCATGCACCTGTCATACATTAATGTGTCATACACCTATCATACAGTAATGTGTCATACACCTGTCATACAGTAATGTGTCACACACCTGTCATACATTAATGTGTCACGCACCTGTCATACAGTAATGTGTCACACACCTGTCATACATTAATGTGTCATACACCTGTCATACAGTAATTTGTTATACACCTGTCATACAATAATGTGTCATACACCTGTCATACAGTAATGTATCATGCACCTGTCATACATTAATGTGTCATACACCTGTCATACAGTAATGTATCATGTACCTGTCATAGAGTAATGTATCATGCACCTGTCATACATTAATGTGTCATACACCTGTCATACAGTAATGTATCATGCACCTGTCATACATTAATGTGTCATACACCTGTCATACACGTCATACACCTGTCATACATTAATGTGTCATACACCTGTCATACACCTGTCATACAACTGTCATACATTAATGTGTCATAAACCTGTCATACATTAATGTGTCACACACCTGTCATAGAGTAATGTATCATGCACATGTCATACATTAATGTGTCACACACCTGTCATACAGTAATGTGCTATACACCTGTCATACAGTAATGTGTCACACACCTGTCATACATTAATGTGTCATACACCTGTCATACATTAATGTGTCATACACCTGTCATACAGTAATGTGTCACACACCTGTCATACATTAATGTGTCATACACCTGTCATACATTAATGTGTCATACACCTGTCATACAGTAATGTGTTATACACCTGTCATACAATAATGTGTCACACACCTGTCATACAGTAATGTGTTATACACCTGTCATACAGTAATGTGGCACACACCTGTCATACAATAATGTGTCATACACCTGTCATACAGTAATGTGTTATACACCTGTCATACAATAATGTGTCATACACCTGTCATACAGTAATGTTTCACACACCTGTCATACAGTAATGTGTTATACATCTGTCATACAGTAATGTGTCACACAGCTGGCATACATTAATGTGTCATACACCTGTCATACATCTGTCATACACCTGTCATACATTAATGTGTCATACACCTGTCATACATTAATGTATCATGCACCTGTCATACATTAATGTATCATGCACCTGTCATACAGTAATTTGTCACACACCATCATACACTAATGTGTCACACACCTGTCATACTGTAATGTGTCACACACCTGTCATACATTAATGTGTCATACACCTGTCATACACCTGTCACACATTAATGTGTCATACACCTGTCATACATTAATGTATCATGCACCTGTCATACAGTAATTTGTCACACACCGTCATACACTAATGTGTCACACACCTGTCATACAGTAATGTGTCATACACCTGTCATACATTAATGTGTCATACACCTGTCATACATCTGTCATACACCTGTCATACACTAATGTGACATACACCTGTCATACACCTGTCATACATTAATGTGTCATACACCTGTCATACAGTAATGTATCATGCACCTGTCATACATTAATGTGTCACGCACCTGTCATACAGTAATGTGTCATACACCTGTCATACAGTAATGTGCCATACCCCTGTAACACAGTAATGTGTCACACACCTGTCATACAGTAATGTGTCATGCTCCTGTCATACATTAATGTATCACGCACCTGTCATACATTAATGTGTCACGCACCTGTCATACAGTAATGTGTCAAGCACCTGTCATACAGTAATGTGTCATACACCTGTCATACACCTGTCATAAACGTCGTACACCTGTCATACATTAATGTGTCATACCCCTGTCATACATTAATGTGTCATACACCTGTCATACACCTGTCATACATTAATGTGTCATACACCTGTCATACAGTAATGTATCATGCACCTGTCATACATTTATGTGTCATGCACCTATCATACAGTAATGTGTCACACACCTGTCATACACTAATGTGTCACACACCTGTCATACAGTAATGTG
Organism: Taudactylus pleione; assembly: GCA_031769625.1. Taxonomy (NCBI): domain Eukaryota; kingdom Metazoa; phylum Chordata; class Amphibia; order Anura; family Myobatrachidae; genus Taudactylus; species Taudactylus pleione. The sequence continues at coordinate 425,281 of JAUIMM010000597.1, read as the reverse complement.
TCATACACCTGTCATACAGTAATGTATCACACACCTGTCATACAGTAATGTGTCATGCTCCTGTAATACAGTAATGTGTCACACACCTGTCATACAGTAATGTGTCACACACCTGTCATACAGTAATGTGTCACACACCTGTCATACATTAATGTGTCACGCACCTGTCATACAGTAATGTGTCACGCACCTGTCATACAGTAATGTGTCAAGCACCTGTCATACAGTAATGTGTTACGCACCTGGCATACATTAATGTGTCATACACCTGTCATACAGTAATGTGTCACACACCTGTCATACAGTAATGTGTCACACACCTGTCATACAGTAATGTGTCACGCACCTGTCATACAGTAATGTGTCACGCACCTGTCATACAGTAATGTGTCACACACCTGTCATACAGTAATGTGTCACACGCCTGTCATACATTAATGTGTCACGCGCCTGTCATACAGTAATGTGTCACGCACCTGTCATACAGTAATGTGTCACACACCTGTCATACAGTAATGTGTCACACACCTGTCATACAGTAATGTGTCATGCACCTGTCATACAGTAATGTGTCACGCACCTGTCATACAGTAATGTGTCACGCACCTGTCATACAGTAATGTGTCACACACCTGTCATACAGTAATGTGTCACACACCTGTCATACAGTAATGTGTCACACACCTGTCATACAGTAATGTGTCACACACCTGTCATACAGTAATGACACCTGTCATACAGTAATGTGTCACACACCTGTCATACAGTAATGTGTTATACATCTGTCATACAGTAATGTGTCACACACCTGTCATACAGTAATGTGTCATGCTCCTGTCATACATTAATGTATCATGCACCTGTCATACATTAATGTATCATACACCTGTCATAAAGTAATGTATCATGCACCTGTCATACAGTAATTTGTCACACACCATCATACACTAATGTGTCACACACCTGTCATACAGTAATGTGTCACACACCTGTCATACAGTAATGTGTCATACACCTGTCATACATTAATGTGTCATACACCTGTCATACATCTGTCATACACCTGTCATACATTAATGTGTCATACACCTGTCATACATTAATGTATCATGCACCTGTCATACATTAATGTGTCACGCACCTGTCATACAGTAATTTGTCACACACCGTCATTGACTAATGTGTCACACACCTGTCATACAGTAATGTGTCATACACCTGTCATACATTAATGTGTCATACACCTGTCATACATCTGTCATACACCTGTCATACACATCATACACCTGTGATACACTAATGTGACATACACCTGTCATACACCTGTCATACACCTGTCATACATTAATGTGTCATACACCTGTCATACAGTAATGTATCATGCACCTGTCATACATTAATGTGTCACGCACCTGTCATACAGTAATGTGTCATACACCTGTCATACAGTAATGTGCCATACCCCTGTAACACAGTAATGTGTCACACACCTGTCATACAGTAATGTGTCATGCTCCTGTCATACATTAATGTATCACGCACCTGTCATACATTAATGTGTCACGCACCTGTCATACAGTAATGTGTCAAGCACCTGTCATACAGTAATGTGTCATACACCTGTCATGCACCTGTCATACAGTAATGTGTCATGCACCTGTGATACATTAATGTGTCATGCACCTGTGATATAGTAATGTATCATGCACCTGTCATACATTAATGTGTCATACACCTGTCATACAGTAATGTGTCATACACCTGTCATACAGTAATGTGTCACACACCTGTCATACATTAATGTGTCACGCACCTGTCATACAGTAATGTGTCATACACCTGTCATACATTAATGTGTCATACACCTGTCATACAGTAATGTGTTATACACCTGTCATACAATAATGTGTCACACACCTGTCATACAGTAATGTGTCATACACCTGTCATACAGTAATGTGTCATGCTCCTGTCATACAGTAATGTGTCATACACCTGTCATACAGTAATGTGTCATACACCTGTCATACAGTAATGTGTCACACACCTGTCATACAGTAATGTGTCACGCACCTAAACCTTCCTCCACAAATGCTCTATAGAATAGTGACAGCTGCATGTTAATCTGTCCAGTGGTTCCTGGGAATAACCCGATCACACAGACAGACGCCTACCAGGGACTTTATTTTATCCTCTGTATGTGTGTGTGTACATGTGTATGTGTACATGTTTGTATGTATACATGTGTGGGTGTATGTATACGTGATGTGTGCACTACAGGTAGCCTCTTTGGACCCTGCCCCCATTATGTGATTATATTTTGGATATGAGGTACGGCTACATGTTGTGGCGCACGGCTTAGCGTTGCGCGGTGAGAATACCATGTCAATGATCTGTGACAGGGTGACCTGCAGCGTCACATTCATCGCTTTGTCCATGTCCTCCACGGGCCGCAGAGCGTTGGAGTAGTTGGCAAATAGGTCGTTCATCAGTTTGTAGGCGAACTTCCCCTGAGCCCCCAGGACACCTGGAATGAGAGGAGATTCAGTAACGGGGGCGATGATTGGTGGACGTAAAACATAAGTGTGTAGGTAGGTGCTATAAATAACACTGACAACAAGGCGCCACTCATGAGATACAGGGAATGATTCAGAGGTGGGCGCAGTTACAGCCGCGACTTTCTACTGAGGCGTCCACTGGCTGCAGCACTAATCTGTCGCTGTGCGTATTAAGACATATTAAGACGCACCATCGAACACTGCAACAGCTCAATAAAGGCGCAGATTCTTCATCTGAACATGGCTGCCTGTGTCAGTGCAAGTGCGTGGCTGACTGCGACACGCCCGCGAAGTGACCGTGACACGCCGGCTTCTGGCCACCCCTCTGTTACCACCCAGAAATGCCCCCTGATAATTACTCTCTGCATCTCAGAGCGGTAACCAGCGGATTTTATGTGCATTGAGACTCAGTCACATGCACAGACTGGAAACAGTGGCCACTTGCGTCCGACATCAACACTGCGTCCACCTCAGAGTCACGCCCACAATGAGCTCCTCAGACCTATTTACCTACATAGACATTTGTAAGACCTGCAGAACTGACGAGAATGAGCCTGAAGCTGACATACACAGTAAACGCAACATTCATATGTATTCAATATGGGTGCGATAACATCGTTTTTTGCGTTAATATCGCACTTTTTAACGTTTTTGCGTTAATATCACTTGATTTAGTTTTACACCGTATTCAATTTCAAAAACTTATCGCAGTTTTGAAAAGTCTTTGATAAAAAACGGGGATAACTTTTCACCATTGAATAGGTGTCGAAAAAAAGTGCAGAATTGGGGTTTAGGGGTGCAGGCTTAAAAAAAAATAGCCTGCACCCCTGAGTTTAACATTTAAAAAAGAACTGTGCCAAAAAAAAGTTTTAAAAACTATAGGGACACCCCAAAAAATGTATTTAAAAATTGGGGTGAAAAAAAAAAATTGGAAAAAATTGTTAAACAATAGGGAAATAGGTTCAGAGCTATTCTGCATGTATGCGGCAGATGTTTTCTAGAATAGATTATTAGCGGCAGGTGTATTCTAGAATAGATTATTAGCGGCAGGTGTATTCTAGAATAGATTATTAGCGGCAGATGTTTTCTAGAATAGATTATTAGCGGCAGGTGTATTCTAGAATAGATTATTAGCGGCAGATGTTTTCTAGAATAGATTATTAGCGGCAGGTGTATTCTAGAATAGATTATTAGCGGCAGGTGTTTTCTAGAATAGAATTATAGCGGCAGGTGCACAAATGCAGAATTTTTAAAAACTTAATTTAGGGACATCAAAATATGTTAGTACCCATTTTCATGTACCCCAAATTTGAAGGGACCACTTAAAAAAACGAAAAAAATAACCTAAGTGCTCTTCTGCATCACTTCTTCAATGTGGGAAAAAAAACCCTGGTGCGGCTATTTAAATCCCCGACTTTCAATTAAAGGCTAAAACGGAGGTACCCATAGTGTTCCCCCATGTTTTTACAACTTCAGGGGGTCTTACAATTATTTTAAGGAAAAATTCGTAACTTTACGCAAATCCAACTTCAGAGTTTCCTGTTTTCGTTAATTTGATATTGAATATGGGGATAAGCGGGAGCGCGCACCATACCATTACGCAGAAAAAAACTCTGATATGAAACGTTAACTTCGCCAGGGAAGTTAACCTTTCATATTGAATACCCCTTTCAGCCTAAATTCCCCAAACCAGGGACCCCCTCTAAATGCACTTTCCACCCCCTGACACATGAAATCTGATTTATTGTATATGTGTGTACAATGGTCTCACCAAGACCCGCCCTCCTCCCAGCCCGGGTCCTCTTATCAGAGCTAAAGGGACAATTGCACAATAATAATAATATGATATTTTCAATATAATGTGGAGTTTGTGCCCCCTGCATATTATCAGGTAAGTTACCCTCAGGAGCATATCTATCAATTATCGGGTTTTAGACTCATTAACTAGAATTTCTTATTGTAGCAATAAAAAACGATATATCACCGGAAATTACTGAAATACACTCAGAGACAGGGGCTCAGGTGGGATAATTAAAAGTAAAGTGATCGTTACAGGAAACACTTAGGGGTCTATTTACTAAGCAGTGTTAGGAGACAGAGTGAAAAGTGATAAGGTACCAGCCAATCAGCTCCTAACTGTCATCTCACAGGCTGTGTTTGAAAAATGACAGTTGGGAGCTGATTGGCTGGCACCTTATCACTTTCTTATCACTTTTCACTCTGTCCCCTAACACTGGTTAGTAAATAGACGCCTTTATTTGCTGCTGCGGGGGCTGGCTGTGCTACTGTGCAATGGGTGGTCATCAGACCATGCATGCGCGAGCCGCCATTGCCGGGGATAAAACCTATGGGGGCTGTTTCTGAGATTGAAAATGAGGGACAGCAGCAGGCATCTGTGACACAGAGACACAGACAGGCAATACGGAAAATTTGCGGATATCAGTCAAGAAATGGGTGTTTTTGGAGAGATATCCCGCAAATTTATTTTGATAAATAGGCCCCTCAATGACTAAAAAGAGAAATGTGACATGATCCATGTAGTTTGCACAGTAGAGTTCTGATCTCAGGAGCTCATTCAGACCCGGACGCAATGTAGCGCACTTTCGCAGCCGTCAGGGGTCGGGTATGCAAATTCCGCGTTTACACGGCCAGGGTTAAGTACGCCCTCTATGTCTTAGAGAGAGACGGCAGAGCGATCGCACGCCGGTGTAATGACGCCCACTTTTCTCTCTTAGCAAACGTCATCTCCAGGAAGTGTATGATTAATCAGAACCATCGAGAGCCATGGGAGCTGCACGCAGCGCTTGAGGTAGACTCAACTCCGCCGCAAGCACTGCGATCACTGCAGGCTGAAATGCAACCAGGTGACGTGTACAATGACGGTTCCATGCTAATTATGCACGCCCAAAGAATAGCGTTTTGATGCCCAGGCACGCCTGCGTACACACATCCACTCCCTCGTTCACAAGCACCTTCCCGTTACCACCCACAAACGGCGCTGTCACTCAAAGTAGCGTCCAGTCTGTGTACTACGAGCGCACAATTCACGAGCACAGTGAGTGACTCGCGCATGTGCATATTGACGCATACGCATGCACAGACGGGCGACTATCGGCAATAGCGTGCGAACGCGGCTTAGCGAGCAGGTCTGAATCAGGCCCTCAGTTTGTTTTGTTGCCTCACAAGGAAATGAACAGCAGAAGCTGATGGTAAACAAGAGAACCGTCCTGCGCGTCTTTCATAGATCTCTCTTTATTTCTCTTCTGGTAAAATCTAAATTTCCATCATTGAGAAGTTTTCATCTTTACTTTGTCCTCCAGTGCAGACCGTCCATTAGGTGTAAATAATACCTCTTTTCCACCAAAAACCCAGGTCCGACCTGGGTTTTTGGACATGGTTGCAACCCTGGTCAGACCCAGGTCAAACCCATTTACACTGCACCTTCGATCTGGGTTACTCCCAGGTCAGCCCTGTTCACACTGAACTCAGGTCTGCCCTGCTAAACCTGTGAGGTCATAAAAAGTGGGAGGTGACTGCTCCACAACCACCAATCAGCTCATTTTAGGCATAACCCAGGTCAGATAACCCGGGTTGCACCGTTTACACTGCACCATTACCCGGGTCCATCCTGCGTCCAACCCTGGTAGCTACCTGGGTTAGATTGCTGGGTCACTTGACCTGGGTTATTTTTCAGGGACCCTTTTACACTGAGCTGCAACCCGGTTTTTGCTTTGGTGTAAAAGGGGCATAACTGATGTTCCCTAATTGATACCCCTCAACCAATCCAACCCATGCAATGGATGCAGAAACAGAGGCAAGACGGTACATGAAAGTGTCTGACTGTGGGCGTCGGAATTGAACTTAGGTCCTGATTCAGAGGCGGTCGCTATTTGCAAGCGCTTGCTCTGAATCAGGGCAGATTTTTTTTTTTCAAAAAATCCTCCTCCAGGCCGCTCGCATAGCTGTGGGTGACCACCCACAGCTTGTGCGGGCAGCCTAGCGATGGTCGCGACCATCAGGCTTGCGACGAGACCCTTGTGGTAAGGTCTCATCCACCGCAAGCCCCAGTGAACTTCCTGCTCTAATAGACGTGTGATGTCAGTAGGGCCGCCCACAAACGGCAGGAGTTCCTTCGGGAACGCCTCCGTTTGTGCAGCCACCCCCCCGGAACCCCTACTAAATGGGGCGAGCTGTCGATCAACGTCTTGTAGCGAGCCCCAGAGCGAGTGATTTCTCACTTGCTCCGGGGCTCGCGCACTGCCTGACCATCGACCCACTTGCGAGTGCTATGCGCTTGCGAGCGGGTCTGAATCAGGCCCCTAGTACCAGTCAGTAAAATCATTGCTGGATTTGGGGGCTCATCCGTTCCATAACAGGGCTGTACGGGGATCTTGGTTTGAATGACTTCACACACCCTCTGGCCCCAGGCTTGCTATCAATGCCCAGCATAAGACTAGTCAGAAGAGATGTCTAAACTTCAGCTAAATGAAATTACTTCACCGTTATGGACAGAAAACACCACGCAGAAGTTTATATAAGATAGTAGATGCTTTCAATTCATGTCTTTGTCAATTGCGGAATGAATTATCTAAAGTATGTTTGTAAATGTCCTTTGAGAATAACAGGAGCAGTTTTTTATCTTGTTTCCTGGGGGTAGAGGCTGAGAGATTTATTTACCAGGCAAAAGATATTCAAGGACTATCTCGCATTATTTCCGTTCCAATAAGCTACATTTTCTATTAAGTGCATGAGGGTAATTAACGTGCTTAGAGCTAATCATGCTGAATAAAAAGTAACAGCATGAGATAAGTGAAATCCAATTAAACAGAATTAATTATGCAAAACAAAAAAAAGATAATTGCCTGATAAGATAAAACATACAGAGACCCAGAGCAGATGGGACAATTCCCGGATGTAGCAGCAAAAGTTCTCACAAAGTGACGGAACTAAAGGACGACCCAAAGCTAAAGAAGTCATTCAACTCATATCACAAAGAAGGGTCTGACTAATACAAATACAATATGGCAGCTGTGATGGCATCAGCGTACACCTCTAAATGAGGCCCATTGTCCGATGTAATGAGAACGTGTGTGCCGTCAGCCATAGAATGCAGATTAGGGCCTGATATTGAGTCTCTTCACAAACATTAACAGCGAGTTTTTGCATACAGCGCGTGTGCAGAAGTGACTTTTGTTGAATTCTAGAGCGCGCTACTGCACTACTACTGCGCTATCTCCATGGTGCTCCTTCTAGGATGCATCTGACCCAGGAGCGCACGCAGGGGGGGTTTCTGGGTACTCAGAACCCCCCCCCTGACAGACTGGAGTGCAGACACCATGTTCTTAAGCCCCGCTCCCTTGCGGCAAATTGCCACGATTCGCAGGTCAATATGGAGGAGGAGCCAATATGACGCGATATTATTACAATCTAGTCATTTGCCCCCCCCTCCCCCGATTAACCCACGAATCGCAGCATTTACAGTGAAGGGGAGAAGCCTAATTAAATGGTGCCAGCCTGCTCGTTGCTGTACCGATCTGATCTGCTGCAAGGTAAGTTTGTCTGTAACATATATGTGACATATGTGTGAGTATATATGTGTGTGCGTGTAAGGTATGTGTGACAGGGGCAGAACTATGGGAGACAATGGAGGCGCCTGCCACCGGGCGCCAGCACTGAAGGGGCACCTCCTCCATTGCCCACAATATATTCACCCCACTTAGGGCTGTAACTATGTACCCAGATTGTGCCATCACGGGCTGCCCAATACATGGCACCTCTTCCCGGCACTGAGAAGTCACCGTACACTAGTGCAGAGCTCAGTGTCAGACCATCAGCTGCTGCTTCCGTCTATCTATAGCCGGTCCCTACTCATTGGTGTCGCTGCTCCCCAGATTATGTCAGGGTGACACGTCCGGCATTACAGTGTCAGCGGCTGTGATGAGGGCACCAAATTGTAACTTGCCTCCCAGTGTCTGGGATGAACTTACGCCACTGATGTGTAACATAAGAATGTGTGTGTATATATGTGTGTGTATATATGTGTGTGTATGTAATGTATATATAAGTGTATATCTCTATGCGTGTGTATGCAGGGGCGTATCTATAATGGGTGCAGGGTGTGCGGTGCACACGGGCCCTCATATTGCACCCTGCGCCCATATTACTTAAAACTTACCTCTCCAAGGTCCCGCTCTGGGTGCCAGCACTGTACAGAAAGCCGGTAAAATGGCTGCTGCGTTTTGCGCATACGCAGCAGACTCCAGGCACGCTCTAGTGCCCACGGTCTACTAATGCTCCAGTGGCTGGCCAGCCGCGTTAGTTGTCTGCCGGCCGCTAGGAAGGGAGGAGGGGGCCCCGGACGGGAAATGCACATGGGCCCTCTCCTCTCTAAAGATGCCCGTGTGTATGTATAGATGTATGTATGTGAATATACACACTACACACATACATAATATATATATATATATATATTATATATAATCCAAACCCCCCCAATCCCGCCTGACTCGGAACTGAAATCGAGGCAAAACTTTATCGTCCCGCCTTCCAGATCTCGCGGGTTTTGGATTCTATAAAAGGTCCCCGCGTCAGCGCCATTTCTCACTCCGGCTGTGGACAGTGAAGAGGGAGGGTGAGAGCTAGGGCTGGCTGGGCTGTGTTGTGCTGCTGTTGTCCATAGGGGCTGGCTGGGCTGTGTTGTACTGCTGTCATAGGGGCTGGCTGGGCTGTGTTGTGCTGCTGTCATAGGGGCTGGCTGGGCTGTGTTGTGCAGTGTCCCATAAAGGCTGTAGTCCTAAAGAGGTGCTATAGTGTTGTCCAGGGGGTGATCTATCCATCAGGGGTGCTCCCCCAAAGTGCACTCCAAAAAAAATATATTTTTTTTTTTCTGTGTTTGTGACTTGTGTGCGCAGTAGCCGCACATGCATCAACAAAGTAGCGCCAAGCGTGCACCTGTGTCATAAGTAAATAGCAGGCTGGCTTGTCCGTTAAAGGGTGCTGTAACCCCCAAAGTGCACTCAACAAAAACAAACAAAAAATTTTTGTGTTTGTGAATTATGTGCGCAGTAGCCGCACGTGCATCAACAAAGTAGCGCCAAGCGTGCACCTGTGTCATAAGTAAAGAGTCGGCTGGCTTGCCCATTAAAGGGTGCTGTAACCCCCAAAGTGCACTCCAAAACAAATAAAAAAATAAACATTTTTGTGCTTGTGAATTGTGTGTGCAGTAGCCGCATGTGCATCAACAAAGTAGCGCCAAGCGTGCACCTGTGTCATAAGTAAAGGGCCGACTGGCTCGTCTGTTAAAGGGTGGTGTAACCCCCAAAGTGCACTCCAAACAAAATAAAAAAATATTTTCTGTGTTTGTGAATTGTGTGCACTGTGGCTGCACATCCATCAACAAAGGAGCAGCGCCAAGCGTGCGCCTATGTCCCATAATTCTGTTAAAGGGTGGTGTAACCCCCAAAGTGCGCTCCACAAAAAATAAACAATTCTTTGTTTTCTGTGTTTGTGTGCGAAATGTATGCGCAGTAGCCGCACGTGCATCAACACAGTAGCATCGTCAAGAGTGCACCTGTGTCATAAGTCAAGGGCCGGTTTGGACATCTGGTCCGGACTGAAGGACGTGCCAACAATTTCTGACATGTCTACTGTCACTGCATATGATACTGTCACCACTGACAGAATGGTGGAGGATTACATCGGTGACAGCATCCAAGTAGGGATGTCAGACAGTCCGTACCTGTACTGGTAGGAAAAAGAGGCAATTTGGAGGCCCCTGTACAAACTGGCTCTATTTTGCCTGAGTAGCCCCCCCTCCAGTGTGTACTCCGAAAGAGTGTTTAGTGCAGCCGGGAACCTTGTCAGCGAAAGGCGTAGGAGGTTGGTTCCACAAAATGTGGAGAAGATGATGTTCCTAAAAATTAATTATCAACTCTTCCAGGGAGACCAGCCTCCAGAACGTACAGAGGAACCTGTGATGGTGGATTCCAGCGGGGACGAGTTAATACTCTGTGCGGATGAGGATGTACACAACACTGAAGAGGGTGAGGAATCGGTGGATGAGGAGGATGAGGATGACAACTTACCTCCGTAGAGCCAGTTTGTGCAGGGTCAGATTAATTGCCAGCTTGTTTTGTGGGGGCCCAAACGAACCAATCATTTCAGCCACAGTTGTGTGGCAGACCCTGGCGCTGAAATGATTGGTTTGTTAAAGTGTGCATGTCCTGTTTATACAACATAAAGGTGGATGGGAGGGCCCAAGGACAATTCCATCTTGCACCTCTTTTTTTTCTTTGCATTATGTACTGTTTGGGGCCTAGTTTTTCAAACTGCCATCCTGTCTGCCACTGCAGTGTCACTCCTAGATGGGCCACGTGTTTGTGCCGCCCCCTCGTGTCGCTTAGCATAGTCATCCAGCTACCTCGGTGCAACCTTTTGGACATAAAAACACTATTGTGAGGTGTGAGGTGTTCAGAATAGACTGGAAATGAGTGGAAATGAATGTTATTGAGGTTAATAATAGCGTAGGAGCAGAAAAACCCACAAATTCTGTGATTTTAGCTGTTTTTATGCTTTTTTTCCCCAAAAAAACACAGATCCAAAACACAAAACCCATAACCCAAAACACGGAAGGGTGGTTTTGGCAAAACCAATCCAGATCCAAAACACGAAGAAAGATTCAGATCCAAAACCAAAACACGAAACACGAAAAGTGGCCGGTGCACACCCCTAATATATAATATATACTGTATATGTATATATATATATATATATATATATATATACATACACACACACACATTTGGAAAAAAAAACATAAAAATCCTGCGTTTGCCCGTGACCTTTACCAAGATGGCCGTTGTTTGGTCTTCTGCGCATGTGTAGCACCATCTTGTCACTGTTTTAGAACACCACTTAGCTCAGGAGTAACTCTGTGATATCCCCAGAGATACCTGCTGCCAGAGCATGCCGTTACCATATTCTGTATATGGTATGTATGATCTATCCAGATACAGAGTGTATATAACAGTGAGTACAGCTGTACAGACTCACTGCTGCACAGCAACCCACACTGCTGGTTATGTCCTGAGCTGTATATCAACAACTGGTGACTTGTATGTTCCGCTCCATCCAAATACAGAGCGTATATAACAGTGAATCTGATTGGTTGCTATCGGCAATATCTCCACATCTAAAACCCCCTAAGAGAGCAATCTGCCATACTGACAGAGCTGCAAACCTTACAGACAAGGCTGCAAGTCCAGTCACCAAAACTGCCAATCTATCACTGAAAGCTGCAACTCTCTCAGAGCAATCAGATAAACTATACGAGATGAGTGCCAATTCCAGGTGAGAGTCAGGCACAGCCAGAGAATATCAATCATCATGTACTGGACATCGAACACATGGAGCACCTGGTGTTGACAGTGGGAGAAAGAGAAGAGAGAGAAAGACAGAGAGAGGAGAAAGAGAGAGAGAGAGAGAGAGAGAGAGAGAGAGAGAGAGAGAGACTTTGGGAAGGCACATGGGTAGAGAGAGAGGAACAGAGAGACATGAAGGAAGGAGAGAGGAACAGATGACATGAAGGAGGGAGAGAGGAACAGATGACATGAAGGAAGGAGAGAGGAACAGATGACATCAAGGAGGGAGAGAGGAACAGAGAGACATGAAGGAAGGAAAGAGGAACAGAGAGACATGAAGGAAGGAGAGAGGAACAGATGACATGAAGGAAGGAGAGAGGAACAGATGACATGAAGGAAGGAGAGAGGAACAGGCGACATGAAGGAAGGAGAGAGGAACAGAGAGACATGAAGGAAGGAGAGAGGAACAGAAAAACATGAAGGAAGGAGAGAGGAACAGAGAGACATGAAGGAAGGAGAGAGGAACAGATGACATGAAGGAGGGAGAGAGGAACAGAGAGACATGAAGGAAGGAGAGAGGAACAGATGACATGAAGGAGGGAGAGAGGAACAGATAACATGAAGGAAGGAGAGAGGAACAGATGACATGAAGGAAGGAGAGAGGAATAGATGACATGAAGGAGGGAGAGAGGAGCAGAGAGACATGAAGGAAGGAGAGAGGAACAGATGACATGAAAGAGGGAGAGAGGAACAGAGAGACATGGAGGAAGGAGAGAGGAACAGATGAAATGAAGGAGGGAGAGAGGAACAGATGACATGAAGGAAGGAGAGAGGAACAGATGACATGATGGAAGGAGAAAGGAACAGATGACATGAAGGAAGAAGAGAGGAACAGATGACATGAAGGAAGGAGAGAGGAACAGATAACATGAAGGAAGGAGAGAGGAACAGATGACATGAAGGAGGGAGAGAGGAACAGATGACATGAAGGACGGAGAGAGGAACAGAGAGACATGAAGGAAGGAGAGAGGAACAGATGACATGAAGGAGGGAGAGAGGAACAGAGAGACATGAAGGTAGGAGAGAGGAACAGATGACATGAAGGAGGGAGAGAGGAACAGAGAGACATGAAGGAAGGAGAGAGGAACAGATGACATGAAGGAGGGAGAGAGGAACAGAGAGACATGAAGGAAGGAGAGAGGAACAGATGACATGAAGGAAGGAGAGAGGAACAGATGACATGAAGGAAGGAGAGAGGAACAGATGACATGAAGGAGGGAGAGAGGAACAGATGACATGAAGGAAGAAGAGAGGAACAGATGACATGAAGGAAGGAGACAGGAACAGATGACATGAAGGAAGGAGAGAGGAACAGATGACATGAAGGAGGGAGAGAGGAACAGATGACATGAAGGACGAAGAGAGGAACAGATGACATGAAGGAAGGAGAGAGGAACAGAGAGACATGAAGGAGGGAGAGAGGAATAGAGAGACATGAAGGAAGGAGAGAGGAACAGATGACATGAAGGAAGGAGAGAGGAACAGATGACATGAAGGAAGGAGAGAGGAACAGGCAACATGAAGGAAGAAGAGAGGAACAGAGAGACATGAAGGAAGGAGAGAGGAACAGAAAGACATGAAGGAAGGAGAGAGGAACAGAGAGACATGAAGGAAGGAGAGAGGAACAGATGACATGAAGGAGGGAGAGAGGAACAGAGAGACATGAAGGAGGGAGAGAGGAACAGATGACATGAAGGAAGGAGAGAGGAACAGATGACATGAAGGAGGGAGAGAGGAACAGATGACATGAAGGAGGGAGAGAGGAACAGATGACATGAAGGAAGGAGAGAGGAATAGATGACATGAAGGAAGGAGAGAGGAACAGATGACATGAAGGAGGGAGAGAGGAGCAGAGAGACATGAAGGAGGGAGAGAGGAACAGATGACATGAAAGAGGGAGAGAGGAACAGAGAGAAATGGAGGAAGGAGAGAGGAACAGATGACATGAAGGAGGGAGAGAGGAACAGAGAGACATGAAGGAAGGAGAGAGGAACAAATGACATGAAGGAGGGAGAGAGGAACAGATGACATGAAGGAGGGAGAGAGGAACAGATGACATGAAGGAAGGAGAGAGTAACAGATGACATGAAGGAAGGAGAGAGGAACAGATGACATGAAGGAGGGAGAGAGGAGCAGAGAGACATGAAGGAGGGAGAGAGGAACAGATGACATGAAAGAGGGAGAGAGGAACATAGAGAAATGGAGGAAGGAGAGAGGAACAGATGACATGAAGGAGGGAGAGAGGAACAGAGAGACATGAAGGAAGGAGAGAGGAACAGATGACATGAAGGAGGAAGAGAGGAACAGATGACATGAAGGAAGGAGAGAGGAACAGAGAGACATGAAGGAAGGAGAGAGGAACAGAGAGACATGAAGGAGGGAGAGAGGAACAGAGAGACATGAAGGAAGGAGAGAGGAACAGATGACATGAAGGAGGGAGAGAGGAACAGATGACATGAAGGAAGGAGAGAGGAACAGATGACATGAAGGAAGGAGAGAGGAACAGATGACATGAAGGAAGGAGAGAGGAACAGATGACATGAAGGAGGGAGAGAGGAACAGAGAGACATGAAGGAAGGAGAGAGGAACAGATGACATGAAGGAGGGAGAGAGGAACAGAGAGACATGAAGGAAGGAGAGAGGAACAGATGACATGAAGGAGGGAGAGAGGAACAGATGACATGAAGGAAGGAGAGAGGAACAGATGACATGAAGGAGGGAGAGAGGAACAGATGACATGAAGGAGGAAGAGAGGAACAGATGACATAAAGGAAGGAGAGAGGAACAGATGACATGAAGGAAGGAGAGAGGAACAGATGACATGAAGGAAGGAGAGAGGAACAGAGAGACATGTAGGAAGGAGAGAGGAACAGAGAGACATGAAAGAAGGAGAGAGGAATAGAGAGACATGAAGGGCGGAGAGAGGAACAGGTGACATGAGGGAAGGAGAGAGGAACAGATGACATGAAGGAGGGAGAGAGGAACAGATGACATGAGGGAAGGAGAGAGGAACAGATGACATGAAGGAGGGAGAGATGAGTGAAATTGGAGGGTCTGGAAATAAATATTGTAGAAATAAGGAGACCTCTGCAGCATCAGGCACACCTGATACCTTGGATAGGGGTCCTTGTGAATTGGCATTAAAAGAATTGAGAACTTCTCGCCTGGCTGTCGTGCTCCATACATTTATTGGGATACATGAAGGAGCTTTCCATGTTAATAAAGACCCACATGATATTTCTGCTGTAACTCCTGAGCTTGTGAGTGCTTGTTGATGGGGCATCCCTGACAACATCTATATGTGTTCAGGGGCACCAAGAGGGGGGAGGGGAGCGGGTACTAACTACATGTGCTTATTGGAGAGGCCAGGCTCCTATCACTTTACAGGCTGTGTTTGAAAAATGACAGTTAGGAGCTGATTTGTCAGTACTTTATCTCTCTCCAAGGCTTGGTATATCTAACCTAGGATGAAAGAAAGTCCTTTGTCTATTTAACCAAATATTGTGTCATTATATGATTGATCATACTATTATCTATACAATAATTTATATATTATCTATACAAGCCTTTATGCAAGTCCTTGATTTTATGGTGTTTATTTTTCCCTGTTAAAAATTGTAACTGTCCAGTTGTCCTTTGGTAAACACAGAATTATATGGCCTATCTCAGTGGGCACCAAAACACAAATCACAGATATCTCCTGATTACCTCTCTCTCCCTGAATGCCCACTGTCCCCATAAACTAGTATCACAGATATCTCCTGCTTACCTTTCTCTCCCAGAATGGCCGCTGTCCCCATACACTAGTATCACAGGAGTGGTAGTACATGCAGAGGTAGTAGTAACAGGTGTGTTAGTACCTGCAGAGGTAGTGATAACAGGTGTGGTAGTACATGCAGAGGTAGTAGTAACAGGTGTGGTAGTACATGCAGAGATATTAGTAACAGGTATGGTAGTACCTGCAGAGGTCATGGTAATAGGTGTGGTAGTACCCGCAGAGGCAGTAGTAACAGGTGCGGTAGTACATGCAGAGGTAGTATTAACAGGTATGGTAGTACATGCAGAGGTAGTATTAACAGGTGTGGTATTACATGCAGAGATATTAGTAACAGGTGTGGTAGTACCTGCAGAGGTAGTATTATTTGGTATGGTAGTATATGCAGAGGTATTAGGAACAGGTGTTGTAGTAAATGTGAGGTAGTAGTAACTGGTGTGGAAGTACCTGCAGAGGTAGTAGTAATAGGTGTGGTAGTACCTGCAGAGGTAGTGGTAACAGGTGTGGTAGTAAATGCAGAGGTAGTATCAGGTGGGGATAGTAGCACCTTTAAAGGTAGTATCAGGTGGGGGTAGCACCTGTAGAGGTAGTATTGGGTGGGGGTAGTAGCACCTGTAGAGGTAGTATCAGGTGTGGGTAGTAGCACCTGTAGAGGTAGTATCAGGTGGGGGTAGTAGCACCTGTAGAGGTAGTATTGGGTGGGGGTAGTAGAACCTGTAGAGGTAGTAATGGGTGGCGGTAACACCTGTAGAGGTAGTATCAGGTGGGGGTAGTAGCACCTGTAGAGGTAGTATTGGGTGGGGGTAGTAGCACCTGTAGAGCTAGTATCAGGTGGGGTAGTAGCACCTGTAGAGGTAATATTGGGTGGGGGTAGTAGCACCTGTAGAGGTAGTATCAGGTGGGGGTAGCACCTGTAGAGGTAGAATTTGTAGAGGTAGTATCAGGTGGGGGTAGCACCTGTAGAGGTAGTATCAGGTGGGGGTAGTAGCACCTGTAGAGGTAGTATCGGGTGGGGGTAGTAGCACCTGTAGAGGTAGTATTGGGTGGGGGTAGTAGCACCTGTAGAGGTAGTATTGGATGGGGGTAGTAGCACCTGTAGAGGTAGTATTGGGTGGGGGTAGTAGCACCTGTAGAGGTAGTTAGTATTGGGTGGGGGTAGTAGCACCTGTAGAGGTAGTATCGGGTGGGGGTAGTAGCACCTGTAGAGGTAGTATCGGGTGGGGGTAGTAGCACCTGTAGAGGTAGTATCGGGTGGGGGTAGTAGCACCTGTAGAGGTAGTATCGGGTGGGGGTAGTAGCACCTGTAGAGGTAGTATCACGTGGGGGTAGTAGCACCTGTAGAGGTAGTATCGGGTGGGGGTAGTAGCACCTGTAGAGGTAGTATCGGGTGGGGGTAGTAGCACCTGTAGAGGTAGTATCGGGTGGGGTAGTAGCACCTGTAGAGGTAGTATCGGGTGGGGGTAGTAGCACCTGTAGAGGTAGTATTGGGTGGGGGTAGTAGCACCTGTAGAGGTAGTATCGGGTGGGGGTAGTAGCACCTGTAGAGGTAGTATCGGGTGGGGGTAGTAGCACCTGTAGAGGTAGTATCGGGTGGGGGTAGTAGCACCTGTAGAGGTAGTATCAGGTGGGGGTAGTAGCACCTGTAGAGTAGAGGTAGTATCAGGTGGGGGTAGTAGCACCTGTAGAGTAGAGGTAGTATCAGGTGGGGGTAGTAGCACCTGTAGAGGTAGTATCGGGTGGGGGTAGTAGCACCTGTAGAGGTAGTATCAGGTGGGGGTAGTAGCACCTGTAGAGGTAGTATTGGGTGGGGGTAGTAGCACCTGTAGAGCTAGTATCAGGTGGGGTAGTAGCACCTGTAGAGGTAGTATTGGGTGGGGGTAGTAGCACTTGTAGAGGTAGTATCGGGTGGGGGTAGTAGCACCTGTAGAGGTAGTATCACGTGGGGGTAGTAGCACCTGTAGAGGTAGTATCGGGTGGGGGTAGTAGCACCTGTAGAGGTAGTATCGGGTGGGGGTAGTAGCACCTGTAGAGGTAGTATCGGGTGGGGGTAGTAGCACCTGTAGAGGTAGTATCAGGTGGGGGTAGTAGCACCTGTAGAGTAGAGGTAGTATCAGGTGGGGGTAGTAGCACCTGTAGAGTAGAGGTAGTATCAGGTGGGGGTAGTAGCACCTGTAGAGGTAGTATCAGGTGGGGGTAGTAGCACCTGTAGAGGTAGTATCAGGTGGGGGTAGTAGCACCTGTAGAGGTAGTATTGGGTGGGGGTAGTAGCACCTGTAGCGGTAGTATTGGGTGGGGGTAGTAGCACCTGTAGAGGTAGTACCAGGTGGGGGTAGCACCTGTAGAGGTAGTATCGGGTAGGGGTAGTAGCACCTGTAGAGGTAGTATCAGGTGGGGGTAGCACCTGTAGAGGTAGTATCGGGTAGGGGTAGTAGCACCTGTAGAGGTAGTACCAGGTGGGGGTAGCACCTGTAGAGGTAGTATCGGGTAGGGGTAGTAGAACCTGTAGAGGTAGTATTGAGTGGGTGTAGCACCTGTAGAGGTAGTATTGGGTGGGGGTAGTAGCACCTGTAGAGGTAGTATTGGGTGGGGGTAGTAGCACCTGTAGAGGTAGTACCAGGTGGGGGGTGGCACCTGTAGAGGTAGTATTGGGTGGGGGTAGTAGAACCTGTAGAGGTAGTATTGGGTGGGGGTAGCACCTGTAGAGGTAGTATTGGGTGGGGTAGTAGCACCTGTAGAGGTAGTATCGGGTGGGGGGTAGCACCTGTAGAGGAAGTATCGGGTGGGGGTAGTAGCACCTGTAGAGGTAGCATCAGGTGGGGGTAGTAGCACCTTTAGAGGTAGCATCAGGTGGGGGTAGTAGCACCTGTAGAGGTAGTATTGGGTGGGGGGTAGTAGCACCTGTAGAGGTAGTACCAGGTGGGGGTAGCACTTGTAGAGGTAGTATCGGGTGGGGGTAGCACCTGTAGAGGTAGTATTGGGTGGGGGTAGTAGCACCTGTAGAGGTAGTACCAGGTGGGGGTAGTACGCCAAGCCCTTATCGTGGTGATTTGTGCAGCGATGCCAATGTGGCGCTGCACAAATCACAGGTGAGTATTAAACTTGGGAGTAGCGTGTGCGGTGTGGGACCCCCTGGACCCGAGGGGCCCATGTGCACCGCATGCCCTGCGCCCATTACAGACACATTTTGCTTTGAAGGTGATGGCCAGCAGTTAGATTTTGGTTTGGAGGAGATGTACGCCAGTGTAGGGACCTATAAAGGGAATCGGTATGTAATGCCATTGGATCTATTCCCGGCGGACCAAATACCAACGCCGGAAGCCCGAACAGTGAAGATCCCGACTAGGGCTGGTAAGTACCCTAACCCTCCCCTCTCCCCCCTAACCCAGAAATGACATATACGTGTATGAAGAAGAAGCAACGCTACTGTTAGGGGTGAATGAAATGAGGACAGGTGCTTAATCATCCATCTTAATTAGAATGTAATAAATGTGGCGGTTGTGTCGGCTGAGCGAAATGTGTGTTGCAGAGTCAGAAGAATTGGCCTCAGAGATGGGATGACATTAGGGAACATATATACAGACGCTGCTCGTATAGTTGTGTGTAGTGATGATGAGGAAACGTTCACAGAAGTAGCTGCAGCTGGCGCCCCGGGCGAAAAACCGTCTGCTGCCGCATTTCACTGCACCTGACAGAGTTATACTGTGAGGAAAGTGTCATTTATCCCAGGCTGAGTGAACGTGACAGTGCGTGACCAGGCAATGCCATGGCTGCTAGCTCTCCGCCACCTACAACCGTACAAACAAGCGCCAAAGAAATTCCTAATCTGCACCTGATGACAAATTCTCAGTCACTGTCAGTCATGTTTGTCTCTCAGGAATATTCCATAGCAGCCACAGCTGTGACAGCCAGCCGTCCCCGCTGGAAGCCGAGCATTAGGACAAACACTAGAGTTCCCTCCTAACAGTGTGCTTAGGGCCTGATTCAGAGCCGGACGCTCTTTGTGAGCGCTCACACTGAATCTGGGCGGCCTGTTTTTTTTTTTTTGGCCGGCCACAGCTTTTGCGAGCGGCCAGGTGATGGTCGCCATGGTCGTGATGGTAGGGTCTCGTTCCCGCAAGCCCCACTGAGCTTCCTGCTCTAATAGAGCCGGAAGCTCACTATTGCTAATACATTGCGCTCGCAATGCAAACTCAGCAGTAGATAAGAACGCCCACTTTACCTTACACACATACTTAGCAGAATAGCAAAACCATCGGTAACAGTGAGTACCATCGCAGCCTCATGCACACTGGCACAAGCTCTGACCTTACTCAGTAATTGCTAACAACCATGCATGCTATGAGACCTCAGACTGCATATGGCATCGTAGTGGCTAATTTATGCACGCCCCTGCAACGGCATGCGAATGCTCTGGCATTACTCCGAACGACCCCCCAGTCACCATCCACAAATGGTATATCCTGTCAATCAAACTGCGAGGGGTCTGCGTAGCCTCTGTGATCGCTGTCCTTATCGCAATAGCTAGTTTGCGCACGGGCACTGGGATGCATAAACATGCGCAGAATGCAACAATCAGCCCATTGCGTGCGTAATCACAGTTGCGTACGCCAGTGAATCAGGCCCTTGGGGCCTGATTCAGCATGGATCTCAATTGCAACCGCGTACGCAGATCGGGCGA
Organism: Taudactylus pleione; assembly: GCA_031769625.1. Taxonomy (NCBI): domain Eukaryota; kingdom Metazoa; phylum Chordata; class Amphibia; order Anura; family Myobatrachidae; genus Taudactylus; species Taudactylus pleione. The sequence continues at coordinate 404,851 of JAUIMM010000597.1, read as the reverse complement.
TGTTGCATACTGCGCATGTGTATGTACCCCAGTGCGTGGGCGCAGTGATAGCATTGCGACCGCTCTGCGATCATGCACACACACGGGAATCCATTGCAGAGTGAGTGACAAGCTGTCAGCATTGGGGAGTGGTCAGAGAAACGCAGGCGGCTTGTCCGTGTGAACGCCGTGGCATGGACGTGCATAAATTAGTCACTGCGTCGGCATACGCAGCTTGTGTACTCTGCGTGCGCGGAGATTTGTAATTTCTGAGATCGGTCAGAACTGCTGTAATTGTGCGTGATGGGCCAATGTTCTCCGTTATTACCGATGTATACGCGGGACTGTGAGGTATTACAGATGTCAGAAAGCAGTAGTGTACATTTTCTCAGCAGCAATGCGTGCGATAACGGAGCTGCGATTGCAATTCGTGCTGAATCTGGCCCTTAGGGAAATATTAGCTTTACAAATGATACTTATGCCTCATTCCTGGTTCCTGTAGAACTGAGAGGGCGACTAAACATTCACTATTATCTTTCAAACAAATGTTGCTGTAAATAAGTATGACCCCCACAGCAGGCAGTTCCGCGGAGGCTGGACATTCCCACGTCAGGTTCTGTATTCGTTTTTGCCATTCCGCATAATTCCAGCTGCATTTTGAAATTCGCATTTGCACATTCTGCAGACAAAAGTGGAAGAAGCAGTTTGGAAAATGTTGCTCGTCCCTAGTGCCCATATTTGCTGATACTGTAACTCTCGGCTACGGTGCGGAACGTTAGTGACACAGAGACACCAACTAGTTACTAAAAGATATAGACAACAAAGCTCCAAACCAGTCTGCAATATGGCAGAGGAAACTTAATGCAGATAAATGTGCGGTTAGGTGCATGTGGCAATACAGTCCCATACCACCTAGACGCTTATACAAAGGTAATACTGTAGCAGGTATCCCCCTTTTATGTATCCCATAATAATATTTGCCATTTGTATCCGCAGCCTGCACCGTGCGCTTACTTCCTATATCCGCTAATTCTATCTTACATTCCCCTATTGTATTCCATCTAATTCTGCACAGCTGGGATATGTGGTTTAGTTTATGGCAACTGATGGTGATGAGGAATAGGAGAACGAGAGCCATTCAGAGACAGACAAACTTCATTTTAAATAAATGATATTAGGATGAACTAGGTTTAGATAGTTGCCTTTGACAATGCTGGCAGGTTTGCCTATTCTCCTGGTGTGCCCGGGAGACTCCTGCATTTTTGGGGTACTCCAGGGAAAATGGGTGATCTCCTTCCCACTTCCTAGTGAAATAGGCGGGACAGGGGCGTGATAACACCCTTCTCAGTGATTACGCGGTTGCCCTACTCGATAGCATAATCCAGTGTCCGGCCCTTTAAATTAGGCAGAAGAGGCGGCATCCCTTAGGACGGTGCCGGCAACATGGTGCAGGACTTGGAAGAATGGAGCTCGCGAGAGGAAGCATTTTTTGTGCGTATGCGCTGACCTAAGGTCGGTCAGTACCTGGCAGCGTAATCTTTCACCGCGGCAATCTGCAGCCACCATATAGGTTTTAGCATTCGCCAGGACAGCTGCTTATCAGAGTACCTGTCCCAGGGCGGGATGTGGTTCACAAACTCGGGCCTCAGGACCCCAACCAGGTCATGATTTCCAGGTCTCCTGGCAGGTGCACAGGTGTATTCATTACTCACTGACACATTTTAAAGAGCCACAGGTGGAGCTGATTTTGCTTGTGATTCTTGTGAGGAGACCTGGAAAACATGCATTGTTTGGGATCCTGAGGACAGAGTATGAGAACCTGTGTACTATGTGATACAACCCCACCCCTTATTGTATGCATATCTACATTTTTAATGCCAGTATGCATAATTACATACACCTGAGGCAGCTCTTCCGATAAGACTTGTACCTTGCGATGAGAGGACTTCCAGGTTATGACCCATCAGCCAGCACGTGCACAATCCGCTGGGGAGAAAGAAAGGGATCCCAAATAACTCATTGCAGTATATGGCATCTATAGGCACCGCAATGGGTGTAACTACCATAGGTGTAAGGGGTGCAGCTGCTATAGGGCCAAGAGCTGAGGGGCCATCTTCCTTGTCACATGGGATAACTACCATAGGTGTAAGGGGAGCAGCTGCCATAGGGCCCAGAGCTGAGGGGCCCATCTTCCTTGTCACATGGGATAACTACCATAGGTGTAAGGGGAGCAGCTGCTATAGGGCCCAGAGCTGAGGGGCCATCTTCCTTGTCACATGGGTGTAACTACCATAGGTGTAAGGGGAGCAGCTGCTATAGGGCCCAGAGCTGAGGGGCCCATCTTCCTTGTCACATGGGTGTAACTACCATAGGTGTAAGCGTGCAGCTACTATAGGGCCCAGAGCTGAGGGGCCATCTTCCTTGTCACATGGGTGTAACTACCATAGTGTAAGGGGTGCAGCTGCTATAGGGCCCAGAGCTGAGGGGCCATCTTCCTTGTCACATGGGGGTAACTACCATAGGTGTAAGGGGGTAAAGCTGCTATAGGGCCCAGAGCTGAGAGGCCATCTTCCTTGTCACATGGGTGTAACTACCATAGGTGTAAGCGTGCAGCTACTATAGGGCCCAGAGCTGAGGGGCCCATCTTCCTTGTCACATGGGTGTAACTACCATAGGTGTAAGGGGTGCTGCTGCTATAGGGCCCAGAGCTGAGGGGCCATCTTCCTTGTCACATGGGTATAACTACCATAGGTGTAAGGTGTGCAGCTACTATAGGGCCCAGTGACGCATCTAGGGGGGGTCGAGCAGGGCACGTGTGTGGAGGGGGCGCCGCCGGCCGTGGTCCAGGACACTACTCAGTGTATTAGGGACCACATGGAGTAAAAAACACTCGTATTACCCGGCGACAGTGTGTTTGTTTTGGCAGCCAATGAGAGTCAGACTTTCATTGGCTGCTGCGCCCACTGCCGGGCTTTAGCTGACTCATGCGCTCTACCTTCCGGCTCCCGCAGTGGGTGATGGGAGAGATGTCATGACATCTTTCCCATAGTGTAGAGTGGGCTGGGAGGTTGGAGGAGTGGATGGCGGCGGGCGCAGGAGTGGGGATTCTGGTAAGTGTTGGGCTTTTCTTTTTTGTGTGTCTTTGTCCTTACATATGTAAGGGGCACTGGCACTGCATTAGGGGGGCCACTACTGGCGGAACTATATAAGGGGCACTACATAGGGGGGACTACTACTAGGGGCACAATATAAGGGACAGTACTGGGGGCACTGCATAGGGGGGACTACTAAGGGGTGCACTATATAAAGGGCACTGCATGGGGGGACCACTACTGGGTCACTGTATAAGTGGTACTACTGGGGGTACTCCATAAGGGTCACTGTATGGGAAGCAGTCGGGAAGTCGACAGACGTAATCCCGACCACCGGCTTGCCGACTGTCTAATCCCAGCAAGGCACTAATGACAGGCGTTGAAATCCCGACTCCTGTCATTAGACCTACGCTGGGAGCCCGACACATGGCTTACCGATCGAAGGTAAACCAGGCGCGGACAGCCATGCAGGGCGGGAGGGTTAGGTTAGGGGCTCCAGGGGGGGACTTAGGGTTAGGCACCCCCCGGGAGGTTAAGTTTAGACTAGGGGAAGGGGGTGTTAGGGTTAGGCACGACCCCCGAGGGACTTAGGTTTAGGGTGCGGGGAAGGGGGGTTTAGGTTTAGGCACTTAGGGGGGATTAGGGTTAGGGGGTAGAATTCGGTTAGTGAATACTTACCTTTTGAAGATCAAGATTTTCACCCCTGTCGGGCTGCCGCTGTCGGGATTTGAACCGCCGGCCATGCGGTTGGCGTTAAATCATACTGAATCCCACTGTATAAGGGTGCATTACTATGGCACTGTATAAGGGGCACTGCTACTGGGGAGATTGCATAAGAGGCACTACTACAGTGGGCATTGCAAGAGCGGCACTACTATTGGGGGCATTAAGGGGCATATGGAATGGAAAGGAATGTTCCCAGACAAGAAACAGTGGTGTGTCATGTTGACACGCCCCCGTTTTCCAGTGACCTCGCCCACTTTTTCAGCACCGCACTTTCGGTGCACGCGCATACTTGGGGGAGAGGGGGCTCCATTTATTGACTTGCCCTGGGCTGCGAATACCCTAGTTACGCCACTGATCAGGCACATGCTCCAGAAAGTTTTGCTTTTCTGTGCTTGATCATGGTTATAGTCACATTGCAGCCCCATCATAGCATTCTATGAGGCAGCCAGTATCTGCGGAGCACTTTAATACATGGGGGATCCATATCTATTGCGGTAAACCTCATTTTGGTGCATCGCATTTTGAAGCTTAATACATTCACCCCCAGAATGAATAAATGGATAAATTGTCCCAAAACTGATTATATTTATCACTGCAAATAGTGGTGAGAAGAGATGTTAGTCATGGGGCACAAGCTGGGATTATCAGTACACGTGTCCCTAATTTATCATGTGAGCCCCAGAAATGAGTCCCATGGCCGCCTGTGTGAGCCCCCAGGAATGAGTCCCATGGCAGCCTGTGTGAGCCCCCCTACCCAGGAATGAGTCCCATGGCCGCCTTGTGAGCCCACAGGAATGAGTCCCATGGCTGCCTGTGTGAGCCCCCAGGAATGAGTCCCATGGCAGCCTGTGCGAGCCCCCAGGAATGAGTCCCATGGCCGCCTGTGTGAGCCCCCAGGAATGAGTCCCATGGCCACCTGTGTGAGCCCCCAGGAATGACTTCCATGGCCGCCTGTGTGAGCGCCCAGTAATGAGTCCCATGGCCGCCTGTGTGAGCCCCCAGGAATGATTCCCATGGCCGCCTGTGTGAGCCCCCCCCCAGTAATGAGTCCCATGGTCGCATGTGTGAGCCCCCAGGAATGAGTCCCATGGCCACCTGTGTGGGCCCCCAGGAATGAGTCCCATGGCCGCTTGTGTGAGCCCAGAGGAATGAGTCCCATGGCCGCCTGTTCGAGCCCCCAGGAATGAGTCCCATGGCCGCCTGTGTGAGCCCCCAGGAATGAGTCCCATGGCCGCCTGTGTGAGCCCCCAGGAATAAGCCCCATGGTCACCTGTTCGAGCCCCCAGGAATGAGTCCCATGGCTGCCTGTGTGAGCCCCCTTCCCACCAGGAATGAGTCCCGTGGCCGCCTGTATGAGCCCCGAGGAATGAGTCCCATGGCCACCTGTGTGAGCCCCCAGGAAAGAGTCCCATGGCTGCCTGTTCGAGCCCCCAGGAATGAGTCCCATGGCCGTCTGTGTGTGCCCCCCTTCCCCCCAGGAATGAGTCCCATGGCCGCCTGTGTGAGCCCCCAGGAATGAGTCCCATGGCCACCTGTGTTAGCCCCCCCTTCTCCCCAGGAATGAGTCCCACCATGGCCGCCTGTTCGAGCCCCCAGGAATGAGTCCCATGCCCGCCTGTGTGAGCCCCCAGGAATGAGGGCCTCATTCAGAGACGGTCGGAGGATGCAAGCGGTCGCTCAGAAACAGGGCGGCCGCTTGCATCCTGACCACCCGCCTCTGTTGCGGTCGTTAGGCTGTGGGTTAACACCCACAGCTCTAACGACCGCTCTGGTCATGGTCGCGATGGTCAGAGTCCTTCGCTACCATCTGGGCTTACGACGAGACCCTAGGGTAGAGTCTCACTTGTCGTAAGCCCCAGAGAGCTTCTGGCTCTGTCAGAGCTGGAAGCTCTCCACTGACATCACTAGTGATGTCAGTAGGGCCTGCCCCAAACGGCAGGCGTTCCCATGGGAATGCCTCCGTTTGGGCTGCCACCCCCCCCCCGGCCCGCCTTCCAAACGGGGCGAGCTGTCAATCAACATCGACAGCTCGCCCCCTTTGGTAAGAGACCCGCTACGACCAGCGCTGTCGGTCGTAGCGGGTCTCACGCATGCGCACGAAGGAGCTGGCTCCCTCGTGCGCATGCGCACTTGACAAACATCGAGGCGGCCGTGCGGTCGTAGACCGTACGGCCGCCTCTGAATACAGCCCTGAGTCCCGTGGCCACCTGTGTGAGCCCCGAGGAATGAGTCCCATGGCCACCTGTGTGAGCCCCCAGGAATGACTCCCATGGCTGCCCGTTCGAGCCCCCAGGAATGAGTCCCATGGCCGTCTGTGTGAGCGCCCCCTTCCCCTCAGGAATGAGTCCCATGGCCGCCTGTGTGAGCCCCCAGGAATGAGTCCCATGGCCGCCTGTGTGAGCCCCCAGGAATGAGTCCCATGGCCGTCTGTGTGTGCCCCCCTTCCCCCCAGGAATGAGTCCCATGGCCGCCTGTGTGAGCCCCCAGGAATGAGTCCCATGGCCACCTGTGTTAGCCCCCCCTTCTCCCCAGGAATGAGTCCCATGGCCGCCTGTTCGAGCCCCCAGGAATGAGTCCCATGCCCGCCTGTGTGAGCCCCCAGGAATGAGGGCCTCATTCAGAGACGGTCGGAGGATGCAAGCGGTCGCTCAGAAACAGGGCGGCCGCTTGCATCCTGACCACCCGCCTCTGTTGCGGTCGTTAGGCTGTGGGTTAACACCCACAGCTCTAACGACCGCTCTGGTCATGGTCGCGATGGTCAGAGACCTTCGCTACCATCTGGGCTTACGACGAGACCCTAGGGTAGAGTCTCACTTGTCGTAAGCCCCGGAGAGCTTCTGGCTCTGTCAGAGCTGGAAGCTCTCCACTGACATCACTAGTGATGTCAGTGGGGCCTGCCCCAAACGGCAGGCGTTCCCATGGGAAATGCCTCCGTTTGGGCTGCCACCCCCCCCCCCCCCGGCCCGCCCTTCCAAACGGGGCGAGCTGTCAATCAACATCGACAGCTCGCCCCCTTTGGTAAGAGACCCGCTACGACCAGCGCTGTCGGTCGTAGCGGGTCTCACGCATGCGCACGAAGGAGCTGGCTCCCTCGTGCGCATGCGCACTTGACAAACATCGAGGCGGCCGTGCGGTCGTAGACCGTACGGCCGCCTCTGAATACAGCCCTGAGTCCCGTGGCCACCTGTGTGAGCCCCGAGGAATGAGTCCCATGGCCACCTGTGTGAGCCCCCAGGAATGACTCCCATGGCTGCCCGTTCGAGCCCCCAGGAATGAGTCCCATGGCCGTCTGTGTGAGCGCCCCCTTCCCCTCAGGAATGAGTCCCATGGCCCGCCTGTGTGAGCCCCCAGGAATGAGTCCCCATGGCCGCCTGTGTGAGCCCCCAGGAATGAGTCCCATGGCCGTCTGTGTGTGCCCCCCTTCCCCCCAGGAATGAGTCCCATGGCCGCCTGTGTGAGCCCCCAGGAATGAGTCCCATGGCCACCTGTGTTAGCCCCCCCTTCTCCCCAGGAATGAGTCCCCATGGCCGCCTGTTCGAGCCCCCAGGAATGAGTCCCATGCCCGCCTGTGTGAGCCCCCAGGAATGAGGGCCTCATTCAGAGACGGTCGGAGGATGCAAGCGGGTCGCTCAGAAACAGGGCGGCCGCTTGCATCCTGACCACCCGCCTCTGTTGCGGTCGTTAGGCTGTGGGTTAACACCCACAGCTCTAACGACCGCTCTGGTCATGGTCGCGATGGTCAGAGACCTTCGCTACCATCTGGGCTTACGACGAGACCCTAGGGTAGAGTCTCACTTGTCGTAAGCCCCGGAGAGCTTCTGGCTCTGTCAGAGCTGGAAGCTCTCCACTGACATCACTAGTGATGTCAGTGGGGCCTGCCCCAAACGGCAGGCGTTCCCATGGGAATGCCTCCGTTTGGGCTGCCACCCCCCCCCCCCCGGCCCGCCTTCCAAACGGGGCGAGCTGTCAATCAACATCGACAGCTCGCCCCCTTTGGTAAGAGACCCGCTACGACCAGCGCTGTCGGTCGTAGCGGGTCTCACGCATGCGCACGAAGGAGCTGGCTCCCTCGTGTGCATGCGCACTTGACAAACATCGAGGCGGCCGTGCGGTCGTAGACCGTACGGCCGCCTCTGAATACAGCCCTGAGTCCCGTGGCCACCTGTGTGAGCCCGAGGAATGAGTCCCATGGCCACCTGTGTGAGCCCCCAGGAATGACTCCCATGGCTGCCCGTTCGAGCCCCCAGGAATGAGTCCCATGGCCGTCTGTGTGAGCGCCCCCTTCCCCTCAGGAATGAGTCCCATGGCCGCCTGTGTGAGCCCCCAGGAATGAGTCCCATGGCCGCCTGTGTGAGCCCCCAGGAATGAGTCCCATGGCCGCCTGTTCGAGCCCCGAGGAATGAGTCCCATGGCTGCCTGTATGAGCCCCCCCTTCCCCCCAGGAATGATTACCATGGCCGCCTGTGTGAGCCCCCAGGAATGAGTCCCATGGCCGCCTGTGTGATCCCCCCCCCAGTAATGAGTCCCATGGTCGCCTATGTGAGCCCCAAGGAATGAGTCCCATGGCCGCCAGTGTTAGCCCCCCCTTCCCCCCAGGTATGAGTCCCATGGACGCCTGTGTGAGCCCCCAGGAATGAGTCCCATGGCCGCCTGTGTGAGCCTCCCCCCAGGCCTTGCGCTGTCCCCGCTCCCAGTGCTGAAAGTTTAATGTCCCGGCTCCCATTGCCTGGATCACCTCGCTGCTGACATCCGGAGACTTCGCTTACAGATCAGGACAACACTCGCAGTTATCAGGCAGAGAGGATGAGGCCACGCTCGATTGAATTACAAGTAATTCAGAGATGTACGGGGTGATTGCAAGATCCCAGATACCTGACCCAGGAGATTCTTCAAGGGTGGGATCTGTTACAGGTGTTGGCGGAAAGGGTGTTAACCCAATCATGGCCCTGGGGGGACATTGTAACACTGCACCAGGACTGGGGTCCTGGGCCCCCCTCAGGGCAGATACTCAGCACAGTCTATACCTGATAAGAGGTTACTGCTAAATATAAAATCACACGATACCTACAGCAGTTACTGTGCAACAGCAAAATCCAGCGCTGACAGGGTTAAAGCTGTCTCTGAGCAGCAGGTTCCCAATGCTGCACCCCGCCTGGGGGAGTCAGAGATTAACACCTTCCTGCCCACAGTGGGTGTAAGAGCAATAAGACACCACTCCAAGTCCTGCTACAATTATGTGGCTTTTGTACTGTAACAGATATATTACTAGCTAGATATATTTTTATATTTAGGATCAGATGTTATAACAGCAATAGGACAGAATAAATTATATATATATATATATATACGCACACACACTTTTAATGACTCATTTCCTCTGTGCTGCTGTTATGATGTTCTGCCCCTATTTAGCTATGTAATATCACTCTTGTGGCTGCCATAGATAAAGCCACATCATTGGTTACAGTTGTTATACGTCACATTCTTATACACAGGTGTCAATCATACGGCACCATTTAGGTTACATAACCGGTGCTGAAACATGGAGCCAGCTGCATATTACATGGCAATGGGCGATGTCTCTGCTTCCTCCCATCCTCCCCCCGTACCCCAGTCACAGCTCCTTTCCGCCACTTCTGGGGGCAGCACCAGACTATCACCCTCCCCTATAACATGGATGTGACACACATGACACACGCAGGCTGCATGCCCTGATTGCACGGACAGAGGGTGGATCATGTAATAACCCTACATGTGCCCAGAAATAAGCAGAATGTGACTTTCATGTCATCATCCTGCAGGGTCCCAGTTTTGTGCTCATGTGATCCCTACGTTTCCCTTACACCCCTGACCCTCACCTGCCGCCTTTACACCAAAAATTTAGTATTTAGAACATGAAACAAGTTGTAGAAGGACCTTTATGTTCCCTGCAGAGCAGAGAGCTTTGTGCAGTCACTGTTACAGGTATCACATTGTCAGAATGTATAATAACAGAGACACCTCCACCTCCTTACACTGGTCCCTGTCTTTCCTTCACTCCTATCTTTTTCCTTTCTTCCCTTCATCACAGCCCAATAGCAAAACCCATCTACTCTTGTACAGTGCCAGGAGCCGTCAGTAAATTTACCAGCAGTCAGTAAAAGAAGATATAGTTTCTCTTATCAGTACAACAAAAGTTTGTTATTCTAGACAACTTTATACAAAAGTGTCACCCGTCAGTGTCACCCTCACATTTTACAGAAGCCCTTGCTGACGAACCCCAGCCCTGGTACAGAGACACCCGTAGACTTAGCTCACTGCCCTAGAACATAAAGCAGTAATCTCAGCAGGGATAATAATAATAACACACATATGTGCTGTGAGCAGGCGGCAGGGATGGATGGATGGGTGGATGGGTGATGTGGGCTCTGCCTGGCTCCTGTGACAGATGAGACAATGCACTATGGTGTCCTGGAGTCTCCTGTGAGAACGAGCACTCACCTGGAAGGAGGGAGAGCCAGCAGCTGAGCAGAGACAGAAGTCTCATGATGAGCTGGATGCAGATTAGATCCCTGGAAGTGCTGTGGGATTCATGCCCCTCGGCGGAGCCCTGGCAGTGGGACAGGTGGTCACACACTCAGCAGAGTGCCCGTCACTCTGCCACTGTCCCCCAGCATGTCTGAGTGTCAGGCTTCTGTCAGGCTGGCAGAGTCTTCATAGACTTTTTACACCTACAGTGTCCTCCCCCTCTCATTGTGTTCTCTAATGGCTTATTCCTTCTCCCCTCATCTACCCCACCCATCCTGCGCTGTGCCAGTCTCTGCTCCTGTGTGTCACCACTGCTACTGCACATCTCTACCCCCTCCCCAAAACCGTCCCACTCCCTCCTTCTCTCAGCAAGGCGGCTCTCTCCAGGTATCTGTCACACTCTTACAGCCTTACAGCCTAGCCTGGTGTCTTCCAATCCCCTAATCACAAGAGTTTCTGTGTGTCTGCATATATATTACTGTGACAGAAGTGGAACTCTTCTGTAAGTCCTGACCACCCCTGACTGTTTCCTGGCCTATGCTCACACTCCTCATCTCCCCTGTCCCAGCTCCTGCAGTGTCTCATCGTCCCTTTCTCCCTGTCCCCATCCTACGTTAGGTCTGATACTTTTCCTCTGTCTCCTGGAGAATCTCCTCATCGCCTGCTGTAGTACTGGGTTATGCTCTGACTCCATCCCCTTAGTCCTCATTCCTCTGCCCAAATCCCTCATCGGTCCGGTAGTCCTCATTCCTCTGCCCGAATTGTCATCATCGCCCCCTTAGTCCTCATTCCTCTGCCCAAATCCATCACTCCCTTAGTCCTCATTCCTCTGATCGAATCCCTCATCGCTCCCTTAGTCCTCATTCCTCTGCCCGAATCCCTCATCGCTCCCTTAGTCCTTATTCTTCTGCCCGAATCCCTCATCGCTGCCTTAGTCCTCATTCCTCTGCCTGAATCCCTCATCACTCCCTTAGTCCTCATTCCTCTGCCCGAATCCCTCATCACTCCCTTAGTCCTCATTCCTCTGCCCGAATCCCTCATCACTCCCTTAGTCCTCATTCCTCTGCCCGAATCCCTCATCGCACCCCTAGTCCTCATTCCTCTGTCCGAATCCCTCATCACTTCCTTAGTCCTCTTTCCTCTGCCCGAATCTCTCCCTTAGTCCTCATTCCTCTGCCCGAATCCCTCATCTCTCCCTTAGTCCTCATTCCTCTGCCCGAATCCCTCATCACTCCCTTAGAACTCATTCCTCTGCCCGAATCCCTCATCACTACCTTAGTCCTCATTCCTCTGCCCGAATCCCTCATCTTTCCCTTAGTCCTCATGCCTATGCCCGAATCCCTCATCGCTCCCTTAGTCCTCATTCTTCTGGCCATATCCCTCATCGCTCCCTTAGTCCTCTTTCCTCTGCCCGAATCCCTCATCGCTCCCTTAGTCCTCATTCCTCTGCCCGAATCCCTCATTGCTCCCTTAGTCCTCATTCCTCTGCCCGAATCCCTCATCTCTCCCTTAGTCCTTGTTCCTCTGCCCGAATCCCTCATCGCTCCCTTAGTCCTCATTTCTCTGCCCGAATCCCTCATCACTCCCTTAGTCCTCATTCCTCTGCCCGAGTCCCTCATCACTCCCTTAGTCCTCATTCCTCTGCCCAAATCCCTCATCGCACCCTTAGTCCTCATTCCTCTGTCCGAATCCCTCATCGCTCCATTAGGCCTCATTCCTCTGCCCGAATCCCTCATCTCTCCCTTAGTCCTCATTCCTATGCCCGAATCCCTCATCGCTCCCTTAGTCCTCATTCTTCTTCCCATATCCCTCATCACTCCCTTAGTCCTCATTCCTCTGCCCATATCCCTCATCACCCCCTTAGTCCTCTTTCCTCTGCCCGAATCCCTCATCGCTCCCTTAGTCCTCATTCCTCTGCCCGAATCCCTCATCTCTCCCTTAGTCCTCATTTCTCTGCCCGAATCCCTCATCACTCCCTTAGTCCTCATTCCTCTGCCTATATCCCTCATCACCCCCTTAGTCCTCTTTCCTCTGCCCGAATCCCTCATCGCTCCCTTAGTCCTCGTTGCTCCCTTAATCCTCATTCCTCTGCCCGAATCCCTCATCTCTCCCTTAGTCCTCATTCCTCTGCCCGAATCCCTCATCTCTCCCTTAGTCCTCATTTCTCTGCCCGAATCCCTCTTCACTCCCTTAGTCCTCATTCCTCTGCCCATATCCCTCATCACCCCCTTAGTCCTCTTTCCTCTGCCCGAATGCCTCATCGCTCCCTTAGTCCTCGTTGCTCCCTTAATCCTCATTCCTCTGCCCGAATCCCTCATCTCTCCCTTAGTCCTCATTCCTCTGCCCGAATCCCTCATCACTCCCTTAGAACTCATTCCTCTGCCCGAATCCCTCATCTCTCCCTTAGTCCTCATTCCTCTGCCCGAATCCCTCATCACTCCCTTTGTCCTCATTCCTCTGCCCGAATCCCTCATCTCTCCCTTAGTCCTCATTCCTCTGCCCGAATCCCTCATCGCTCCCTAAGTCCTCATTTCTCTGCCCGAATCCCTCATCACTCCCTTAGTCCTCATTCCTCTGCCCGAATCCCTCATCACTCCCTTAGAACTCATTCCTCTGCCCGAATCCCTCATCTCTCCCTTAGTCCTCATTCCTCTGCCCGAATCCCTCATCACTCCCTTTGTCCTCATTCCTCTGCCCGAATCCCTCATCTCTCCCTTAGTCCTCATTCCTCTGCCCGAATCCCTCATCGCTCCCTAAGTCCTCATTTCTCTGCCCGAATCCCTCATCACTCCCTTAGTCCTCATTCCTCTGCCCGAATCCCTCATCACTCCCTTAGTCCTCATTCCTCTGCCCGAATCCCTCATCGCACCCTTAGTCCTCATTCCTCTGTCCGAATCCCTCATCACTTCCTTAGTCCTCTTTCCTCTGCCCGAATCCCTAATCTCTCCCTTAGTCCTCATTCCTCTGCCCGAATCCCTCATCTCTCCCTTAGTCCTCATTCCTCTGCCCGAATCCCTCATCGCACCCTTAGTCCTCATTCCTCTGCCCGTATCCCTCATCGCTCCCTTAGTCCTCATTCCTTTACACGAATCCCTCATCACTCCCTTAGTCCTCATTCCTCTGCCCGAATCCCTCATCACTCCCTTAGTCCTCATTTCTCTCCCCGAATCCCTCATCGCTCCCTTAGTCCTCATTCCTCTGCCCAAATCCCTCATCGCTCCTTTAGTCCTCATTCCTCTGCCTGAATCCCTCATCTGCCTTAGTCCTCATTCCTCTGCCTGAATCAATCATCGCTCCCTTAGTCCTCATTCCTCTGCCCGAATCCCTCATCGCTCCTTTAGTCCTCATTCCTCTGCCTGAATCCCTCATCTGCCTTAGTCCTCATTCCTCTGCCCGAATCCCTCATCTGCCTTAGTCCTCATTCCTCTGCCCTCATCAGTGTGCAGAATGGGTCCTGCACAGTCGCACGCAGATCCTCGAATGCCTCTTCCTGATTGTCAGGCAGATACATTTAAGGGGTGGTGCAGGGGCAGGGGTGTCTGGCAATCACGGAAACGGGGGCATGTCCGCCCTGGCGCTTAACCATATATTTGCAAATGTATGCAACAAATACCTCTGAACTTCTATTATCATGTAGTGTTGAAGTTATTCTCCTGGTGTTTTTGTAGTGCGCTGGGGGAAACATTTTTTCTTTATTTTTTTCCTTGTAGTTCAGTTGTAGGAGGTGTAAGACACTAAGGGGCTGAAGCAACTGTGCCCATGCCTGTGTCTATTGGCGGTCGCCCGTCTGTGTCTTTATGCAAATGCTGCCACAAAGTCCTTCCCTGGTGTACATCTGTGTGTCCGAACATTCATAGACTGAGATGCCCACTGCCAGTACCCGTCCACGCTGAACTACTGATTGGCGCATAGACACCACCATTGGTCGCACCAATAAAACTTGCACCACCCATATGGCAGGGGCAGTTTCTCGATCTGATTATGGCCTCCGATGTGAGCGGTTGAGCATCTGTACACGCCATCACTTTCAGCAACACGCTCCTAATGCTCCCATAACACGCCCATAAGACCGACCACCTCTGTGCGTGCACTAAGCCACCTCCCTCTCAGCACCCAGGAACACCCACTCCATGTACAAAACATTATTGTTCCACATTTTGCTGACCGCCAAAGAACTGGGAGCCATCAACGATGGCAATATGGAAGCTTAGACTTCTGCAGACATGGCTTCTGGCACATGAGGAAGGCAGCGCTGTACTTATATGTCATAAGAGCAGCAAGACTGAGACATCACGGGGGCCTGCCAAAGCTTTGGTCTCGCTTTACTGTGCACTCCATAGCAGATAGACACCCACATTGAGGATCCACCAACCACCTCCAGAATGGCAAAGAGCCAGCGCCCATCCTCCTGCATGGAGTAAGCCCATTGGCACAATGAGCAATAAGGGGCCTCATTTAAACTTAGCTGAAAGTTCGGCCCTTTGGTTTGTTTGGTCTGCTTGGCTCTGTGTGCTCTGTGCCTATAGGTGGCACTCCTTTGGAGTTTTAGACAGTTGCTTTAGCTGTTTGGCCTAGCAAAGGCTAGTCCCATCGGGTGTGGTATAAAAGATAAACAGTTTAAAGATAGACAATGTCTAGATAGACAACAGATGTTAGACAGGCAATAGGTCGAAAGGGACAAAAAAAATGTCTATCTAAACACTGTCAACCTTTTAAATGTCTATCTATAGTACGGAACTCAGTCCCAACACCTCGGCCTTCTCGGGGTATTTATTGTTATTTAGAAGTTGTTCACTGCCCTCTAAAAATGAGGTTTTTCTTGAACATAAATCACTATGGCTACCTACACATAGGTTTGCTATTTTTCCATAGTTGTGTTGGAAGATGCTAATTATGATTTATAGTTTTTAGTTTCCATGGTAATCACTTAACACTGACCCACCACATGATACATCATAGCAAGCAAAGTGTCTCTAGACTGTCCCTTTTTTTGATAGGCACATTCCTTTGCCATCATGTGATCACGGAGGAGCTTCATGACTGACTGGCTCTCAGTCAGAGATCGAGTTACTTCTACTGTAAAGAAACAGCAACCAAATCCTTTCATATGTCAGTCAAGTGACGTAGATATGTGTATTATTAGCATAAAGATGATATTGGAGCCAGAAGAAGCTGATGAGGTCATCAAGGGATGAGGTGACCAAGGACAGACCCTTGAGGACACCACCAGGAAGTGGAAGAGAGGAGTTGGAGACAGAGAAGGTATGGTTAGAGAGATAGGACAGCCATGAGACGGCAGCATCACTGAGCCCATGAGTTTGGAGGGTGGTCGTCAGTTGATCACTCAGTGTAGGGTGAGAATGGAATAACGACCCTTAGGTTTAGTGGTAAGAAGGTCATTACAGTCCTTGGTAAAGATAGTTTCTGTGGAGTTAAGGCGGGAGCAACAGCCGGTCTGAAATGTGTTGAGGAGCGAGTTGGAGTAAAGGAAGTGGACAGGCAATGGAAGTTGAGTTAATGCAAAAGTTCGGAGGCAAGTGATGGAGAGAGATGAGTCAATAGAGAGAGTCTGGATCCGCAGAGGGTGTTTTATAGAACGGGAAAGACAAGTGATTAATGGAGGAGGGGATAATGCCAGTAAAGTGAGAGGATAAGGATGTAAGCAAGGCATAAGAAAGCATAAAGAGAGGAGTAGGTAGGGAATACGGTCACAGAAGGATTTTATCCAGTTTAGTTCCTCTGTGTGATAACATTTTTGGAGGTAGCAGGTTAGTAAAGTGCCGGAGTTGGGTTGTGGACCATCAGAGTTTGAGAGTAACTACTAGCGCAAATAAGTAAGAGTGACGTTATAGAGGGAAGCAGTATTGTTGGGGTGGGAAAGGGTGGAAATGGGGGAAAGAAGCTAGTCCAGGGTGGAGGAAGCAACAGAGTCTTGGGCATGAAGGTTGTGATTAGGGAGGGTAGTTTTAGGAAAGGGGGTGAGAAGGAAAAGGAAATTAGATAATGGTCAGAGGGTGGAGAGGGAAGTTGGTGAAATCAGAGATGGGGGGCTGGGCTGCACATCCTAATTTAAACATAATAAGAGGTGCTACCATGCTGATACCTGTAGTTCTAATGCAGAAAAAGGGGGGGATGCAGATGCACACTCTAAGCCAGTGATTCCCAACCTCGGTCCTCAAGGCACACTAACAGTCCTGGTTTTGGTGATATCCATGCTAAAGCACAAATGGTTTAGTCAAAATAACTGCGGTAATAATTAAGTTGCCTGTGCTCAAGTATGGCTATCCTTAAAACCTGGACTGTTAGTGTGCTTTGAGGACCGTGTTTGGGAACCACTGCTCTAAGCACTAAGAATACTAAATATCAAAATATATATAATAAAAATAAAAAATATAATATAAAAAATATAATAAAAAATAAACTATTAGTGCAAGTTTGGCCAAAGATGTTTGCCCACCTACCACGTCACGTTGACATCATCAGGTGGGTCCCTAACATCCCTAATACTGACACAGAGATGTTTCGGTGGTGGAAAATGACGAGTTAAGGGGTGTGACCTCAGGAGTGAGAAGTGGAGGAAGACCATGGAGGTAGGGTAAATGAGGAAGCGAAGATTAAAAGCAGCAGAATCTAAAGGATTATCAATGGGAATTTTACACTGAACCTGGATGAGGAAGGGAAAGTCCAAAGACAGAAAAAGGGGAAGCCAGGAGGAAAACTTGTCAAGGAAGATGGTGGTGGGACCAGTGGAAGGTAAATAAAAGTAAACTGATGGTGGACGGGCTCATAGAGGTTAGATGCACCTGGGTAGACAAGAAAACCAACTCTACAACAATGTCAGTCACCAGGGCAGAAGGTGTGAGAAAATGAGAACCTGCTGAGAGACAGTGAGAGAGAGTGCAGAAGGAGAAGTGGGGTCAGAGTGGGAGGCCCAAGTCTCAGTGGTAGGAAGTTAAAGAAATTTGAGATAAAGTGATCATGGACACACAGTACTGGCATGATTCAAGGTGAGAATGAAAAGGGAAAATGGTAATGGTGCTGCCCTGGTTTCTTATACACGTAGAGGAGGGAGAGGATGGGCCAGATGAGCCCAAGTGGCAGAGAGTGGGGATAGGATTTCAGGCAGAGTGAGAAGAGGGGACTGGGAGGTGGACAGAGGGCACAGCAGGAAGCGAGCTGTGGGGTGGGGGATGAGAGAAGGGAAGCAGGGAGGAGGAGGAGGTAGTAGTAGTTGGGAGGGAAGGGACAAGATAAAATGGAGGAAGTAGTAAAAAGAAACCAGAGCGCAGAACAGGAGGGGAGATGACAGATTGGAAGTACAGAGATGTGAATTGGGAATTGGAGGAGGGTGGGGTTGGCCTGGCAGGTGGGTCACCAAGTGGTCAGTCACCGTTGCAGTGAAATGCAAAGCAGTATGGGAGATAAAGCAGTGACTGTGAGTATTGATTACAGCTTAGAAAGAAACAGAGGAAAAACAAGAACATGAGAAAAGATGACTAGAGGTAGGACTATAGCAGGTGGGGTCAGAGGGGGAGGTTAAAGGCTAAAGATAAGAGAGGCAACTGGGGACAGAGGGGGAGACAGTGGCCGTCGGGAGGTGAAACAGTCATAGTGAAATAATATTGTGGAAAGACATCATCAAAAATGTCAGTATCTGCAGACTCAATACCACAAATATATACGGCGGGGTAGGGAGTAGGTATTATTAGCAAAGGATTGCTGTACGATTTCCCCTTATAAATACCTGTGCTCATTCATGGGTTCTCCTTTCAACCTAATGGATTCACGTCTAAAGAAATATAGTCAGAATGATGCCACTTTCCATTTGAAAGTAATAAACAGGCCAACTCCACATGGGGTTATAAAATAAACCGTCCAATCTCACAAAGAGATCGTCCTCTCTGTAGTTCAATTTCTAAATGTTATAAATCGTCCCTTAATGGCACCAATGCAAGTGGAACATTTTTAACAATTTTACTGCTAAGAATGAGTGGAACTTCACACCACCGGGCTTCAAATGGTTGAAAGCATTTAGACGTATATGGATGGAGTGTCCTAATGCACACTCCATCCATATATCAGCACAGGGGTCCCCACCCCCCGCATGTGATGTGGCATGGTAAATGCCTTGCTGGGCTAGAAGCATTATTCGTACGCACTAAAGTAATTTCATTCAGACACCTTAAAAAAAAAACATTAACATTTTACAGTAAAGTGCAGAATTAATTTATCTACAGCAGTTAAAATGTAGATAAACCATGAGAAGATAGTGTTATGGTTGGCAATTGAGTAGAGTGTACGTAGGAGGAGAGGGGCCCCGAAGATCAAGAAGGATGAGCAGAGAGAAATGACTCTTAGATTTAGCAGAAGAGATAGTTTGTGGCCTTGGTGAGGACAGTGTCTGTGCAGTAGAGTGAGAGAAAACCCATGAGCCGTAGTGTGGAGAGGAGAGGAAGCTGGTGAGATGGTTGTAGAAGAGCAGGGATTTAATGGTTAGTACAAAAATCCAATTTTCTCATTCATCCAATCTAGGGGATGATCAAAAGCTCTCCTGAGGGGAGGATACGCTCAGACAACTGTCTTAGCATCTATGGATGCGAACACTGGAAATTTAGAAAGTTGGTGAACACGTGGACACAACTGACGCAGCTGTTCCCAAGAAAAGGCCACAGCTCGGAAAACCGACCCGTGGAGAGCAGCAGGGATCCCACACGCCAAGAAACACATGGATGCCAGACACTGAAGCACTACCCACATTATGTAGCGATGAAAGGATGAATAAAAGAACTTCCACGAAGCTCACACTACCACCTAAAGATGCCCACAAACCTGGAAAAACAGAAGAACCGGACTGCTACAAATCCAGCAAGACAAGGTATGTCCTCGATACCACTGTATAAGAAATATTGTCGAGAGCCCAGAAAAAACCCAGTCACAGTGAACGATAGGACCAATGGATCAAACCATAAGTCACCACACAGAATGCCTAAGCAAACAGTGCAGTCCCCTGACTGAAGAAGCTCCGAAAGGAGGCAACCAATTTGAGAAGCAGGAACCCTCTTACAGGTGCAGCACACCACACCAATCTGCCAGAGCATGGCCAAGCAAACAGTAGCTGAAACAAGTCCGGTCTACTGCCTCAAAGGATGACGGGGCAGAAAGAAACGAGCCACAAGCAGATCACTGCTAAGACCAATCCAAGGAGTCAGGGAACAGAACCAGACAGTTCAAAATATGCTCCCTGAGAATGAGACATCAGGGAGTCTCAAAACATAAGGTCCAAAAACTGCATGTGCACCCAGTAATACAAATCTAACCTAGTGGGACTCACATAAGTTGATGATATACACACTGAGCCATCAAGGCTCCTATTGTACATCAGACCGCAGACAGAGGTCATGGACTCCCTCCTGAAGCGAATAGGAAAACAAGCCCAACTCCTAAGGGCACGTACAACATACTGAAGACTGGGGGTTGCATTAGGGAGGAGCTTCTGTCCTAAAGCTATAGTTCGTATTAAGTGCCAGCTCCATCCCCACAAGTAACCCATGGAGAGCATTGATCCCCAGATTGAATGAATGAGATTTTTAGGGGGGAGTTTAGGTAAGATGACGGCGAGTGTGAAGCAGGAGGGAATGGAGACAAAAAAAAGGGACAAGTTGAAGGAATGGGCGAGTTGAGAGCAGACATCAGGACACAGGGAGGGGAGCTGGTGAGAGAGGACAGCACTGAGGGAGTAAACAGAGGAGGGTGAAAATGAGAGAAGAGTATGGACTTCATCCTCCAGAGATGGGGTGAGACGAGGACATGGTGGATAACATAGAGCAAAGATGAGTAAGGGGCCGGATGGCAGAAGAAAATCTTGAAGATGGAAATGAGAAATTTGAAGGTGAATTGTTTAGAGGGAGATCAGGTGGAGGAGAGAATGAATCTGAGGTGAAGGAAGTCTCTGATTACTCCAGTGCTGCTCAGAGGTGCAAGTAACGGGTCATGTCACAGTTGTGTGGCGAAAGCTAAGAGTGACAGCCAGGGCAGAGCTCAGGGTGGTTGTGGGACCTGGGACCTCATTCAGACCCGCTCGCTAGCGCTGTGCACTCGCAAGCGGCCCGATGGTTTGTGAACGCGCATGCGCGCGCTTCGTTCTGCACGTGCGCAAACTACTCTGTGCGATCACTGCCCGCTCGCTCGCTCGCCCAGCAAAGACAGCCCAGTGAAATGAGCGACAGGAGAAGCCGTTTGTGGGTGGTAACAGGGGCAGAATACTAAGGCCCTGATTCAGAGCCGGACGCTCTGACCAGAGCGCTCGCTCTGAATCAGGGCCCACCTCCATAATTATGGAGCGTCCTCCTGGACGCTCGTATAGCTGTGGGTCACCACCCACAGCATATACGAGCGTGCAGGATGATGGTCGGGATGGTCTTGACCTTCGCCACTGCGAGCCGAAGCCTGCGGTTGAGTTTCTCAACCGCAAGGCCCGGAGTGATTTTGGCTCTATCAGAGCCAAAATCACTCCCACTGACATCACTAGTGATGTCAGTGGGCCGACTTCTGACGGTAGGCGCTCCCTTGGGAACGCCCCCGTCTGGGAGGCACGCCAACCAAAGGGGGCGTGCTGTCAATCAAAATCGACAGCACGCCCACTTTGATCAGACACAACGAGCGAAGGAAAGTCCTTCGCTCGTCGCATCTCGCGCATGCGCACGACGGAGCTCCCTCCATCGTGCGCATGCGGGGTGCACACCATCGACCCACTTGCGAGCAGGCAGCCGCTCGCGAGTGGGTCTGAATGAGGCCCTAAGAACGGGGGGTGAAACACGCAGGTGTTCCTCTGTGTTTCGATGCCGTTTTTAAGGTGTGATTAATTAACAGGCATCATAGTACACATCACATGCCTGTTTTTTACAGTGCTTGTGGAAGGGTAAGGCAACCACAAGCGCTGCGATCGATACCGATGGTGCTCGATATATCAATGTTTTAATACACTTCCTGCATATGAGGTGCGCTAGTGGGCGTCTCAACATAGGCTAATGGGTGTCTGCATACACAGAGCGATCGCTCGCACAGCCAAAGTGGGTGTGCTTATGCCTTGGCGAGTGATCGCTTCCCATGTCATCACTTTGACAAATTTGCATACGCTGGATGCGAGCGATCGCATCTAGAATGCGGGATCTTTGTCTCTGCAAGAATACAGAGCTATATCTGGATTACACTACCTCAGTGGCTACCTTGCTGCACTCTAGAGTATCAGAATTTTATTCATGTCACCTCGAAGCCAAAAGTTTCTTATTGAGAAATTCAGCCAACATTATTAAATTAAGTAAACCGATTTCACCTATCATATGGACTATAAAGAATTTGATTTGATCCTAGACCACCAACCCATGTCACTCAGTTTGGGAACCACTGCAAGTACCTTAATATAACTAATATAATACAAATATTCAGCCAGTTGTCTCATTGGGGGAATATTGCAACAGGAAAAGATACCGTATATACTCGGGTATAAGTCGACCAGAAAATAAGCCGAGGTACCTAAATTTACCACAAAAAACTGGGAAAACTTATTGACTCGAGTATAAGCCTAGGGTGGGAAATGCAGCAACTACTGGTAGTAATATTCCCCCTCTGGTAGTGCCCCCAGTAGTAATACCCCCCCTGGTAGTGCCCCCAGTAGTAATATTCCCCCTCTGGTAGTGTCCCCAGTAGTAATACCCCCCCTGGTAGTGCCCCCAGTAGTAATCCCCCCTGGTACTGCCCCCAGTAGTAATATTCCCCCTCTGGTAGTGCCCCCAGTAGTAATACCCCCCCTGGTAGTGCCCCCAGTAGTAATATTCCCCCTCTGGTAGTGCCCCCAGTAGTAATATTCCCCCTCTGGTAGTGCCCCCAGTAGTAATACCCCCCGGTAGTGCCCCCAGTAGCAGCAATATCCCCCCCTGGTAGTGCCCCCAGTTGTTACCCCCCCCCGGTACTGCCTCCAGTAGTAGCCCCTCCAGTAGAGAGAGATGTAATAAAAATAAAAAACACTTACCTGAAACCCCGCTTCTGGTCCGGACGCTGCGACTGGCTCCTCCGGCCACTTTGCATTACGGGAGAGATGTCATCATGACGACGTCTCTCCCATTACCCACTGCAGTAGCCAGAAGATGGCTCCCGCAGTGGGATCAGCAGCAGCCAATGAGAGTCTGACAGACTCTCATCGGCTGCTGATTACAACAAACACACAGCTGCCGTTGCCGGCGGCTGTGTGTTTGGCAGTGTGTAGTGCTAACTGAACTCCGTCCGGTCAGAGCTACACACGCGGTGCAGCTGTGTCACAGAGACACAGTCTGCACCGCGGGCCGCATGGTACGCTACTCAGCTGCGTACCATGCAGGCATTACTGAGTATAAGCCGAGGGGGTGCTTTTTCAGCACAAAAATGTGAAGAAAAACTGGGCTTATACTCGAGTATATACGGTAAGTAGAAATTGAATACCATTATATGTTATAATACAGTAAAGCTACATACACACACAACGATTCTGTTACCAACGATTTTATGAACAATTTTCTGTCAGATTTTTTAAAGTGTAACGAACGATTTTTTTGAACTACAAACAATTTTTGCATATTCCCTTAATGAAAATCGTTCAGTTGGTCAGTCTGACTGAACTACAAACGTGAACACGCATGAACGTTAATCGTTTACCGTTTTAACTCAGAAAATGAACTATTTTTTCTACGATTGAACGATAAACGATATAGTATTCGATAATCGTTCAAAAATCGTTGTGTGTATGCACCTTTAGGGCCTGATTCAGAGCCGCTCGTAAGCGGCCGCTCGTTCGCTCCGAGCGATGTTTGCCCAACTGCGCATGCGTACGGATCGTTATACGCATGCGTGAACCAGTCAGTGTGGTCGAAATTCATGTGATCGCAAAATAGCGAATGCCTGATAATTTGAGTGACAGAAAGAGGCGTATGTGGGTGGTAACGGGGGAAGGTGCTTGAAAACGGGGAGTGGAGATCCGAACGCAGGCGTGCTTAAAGGTCAAAACGGGCGTTTTATGGGTGTGCATAATTAAAACAGCAGCGTCGTTGACCACGTCACTGGGTTATTTTATAGTCAGAACTGCTCGCAAAATTGTGGTAGGAAAAACCAACCCTAAGAATAGCGAGCAGTTCATACCCTGGTCGATGCTCTTGATTAATCTAATAAATAGCGGACATGACGTAGGATGCGAGCGGCCAGGGGGCGTATTTTTTAAAAAAACGACCGCAAGTTTGGTTCGCTCGTTCAGACCTAGAGGCGTGAACAGACCGCAAAGAGCGAACGGTTGATTTGAATAGCCACCCCTATTTTCTGGACGAGCGAGCGCTAATTGCGTCCGGCTCTGAATCAGGCCCTTAGAGAGCACTTGCGATGATTAACACTGCACCAATGAACTCTCAATCTAAAGCCTCGTACAGTGAAGTTCTGTGTGTCAGGAAGCATTGGTGCAGAGCATGCTGTGGTTGTGAGTGGCCACCTAGTGGTTATTAGTGGGAATGATCAAACTGCAATGATGTTTGGACTTGCAGAAAGTGGCATTTACAAGTAAGGTAGCAGAGGATGATTAGGTCACTTGCTCAGACTGCTGGATGGGACGGACTTAGGAGTGGATGTATCAAACCTAAAAAGGACAGGTGGAGAATTTGCTTCCAGTTATACTTTATCAAGTACATTCTAGGTACTTTTGGGTGAGAGAAGCACGATAATTAAAGGGCACCTATTATTTATCACCACAGATAAAACAATTGAATTCCCCTCATTGTCCTGTAACTGCAGACAGCACATTTCTATACCCAGGATCATACATGAATTCAGAGGTTCTGTCTCACCAACATGTGCTACCCCAACTGCTGCAATACTGCACGTACAGATAAACCCCTTACACCAGAGACTCCCAAACTCGGCTCCTCAAGGCATCCCAACGATCCAGGTTTTATGGATGACAAATAGCTAAACTTTCATCCTGCCACAGTTTAGCTATTCTTTAACAGTTTATACCGAATGTGAGAAAACGTGATGTGTGGTAAAATGAGAGTTATGGTAAAACTTATCCCTTGTTAACTCACTTTCTTCGAAGTCCATAGGGTGCACAGGGAGACAATGGGGTGTAGGTGGTACTTGGAGGACCGGACACCAACAGCAAATATTTCTCTATCCCAGGATGCTCCGGTCCTTCCCCCTATACACCGCCCACAGCCTGAAGGCAATCAGTTTTGTTACCAAGCCCAAGGCAGGAGCAGGACAGGAGAGAAGAAAGACTGGTACACTGAGGAATCACTCACACAGAGAAGGAAGTGATCGAGAAGAATAGAAGACAGGTGCATCGGGGCGGGTGCCCTGTGGACCCTATGGACTTCGAAGAAAGAGAGTTATAAAGGGTAAGTTTTACCATAACTCTCCTTTTCTTCTTCAGGGTCCATAGGGCTCCACAGGGAGACAAAGGGGATGTCCCAAAGCAGTTTTTCAAGGGCGGGGATGCTCCTGAGCTGAGAAGAGAACCTGGCGTTCGAAGGAAGCATCCCGAGAGGTAAATGTATCAAAGGCATAGAACCTAAGAAACGTGTGGACAGAAGACCACGTTGCCTCTTTGCATAGTTGTTAGGCAGACCCACCATGGCGGGCTGCCTACGAGGGACCTACAGAGCGAGTAGAATGAGCAGATAATGTAGCTTGCACAGGAAGGCCAGCCTGCGTGTAAGCATGTGAGATAGTCATGCAGAGCCATCTGGCCAGACCCTGTTTGCTAGCTGGCCATCCCTTCTTGTGGGATCCATATAGGACAAAGAGGGAGCCCGATTTCATTATGGAACTCGTATGGTCCACGTTGATCTTCAGAGCATGGACCACATACAAAGAGCCCTCACCTGCCAAGAGGTCTGGTGATTGAAAGGCCAGGACTACGATTTACTCATTAAGGTGTAAACGAGAGTCCACCATGGGAAGGAAGCCAGGGCACATTCAAAGAACAGCCCTGTCCTGAAGAAAGATCAGAAATAGGGAGTGACTGGAGAGCACCCCTAAATCCAATACCCTACTGGCAGACACTATAGCCAGAAGAAAAAGAGTCTTTGCAATGAACCATTTGAGGTCTACTGAATCCAGGGGTTCAAATGGAGGGAAGCAATCGGGAAGCCGACTGCCTAAATACCGGCAGCCGGCTTCCCGACTGTCTTATCCCAGCATGGGTGAAATGCCGGGCGTCTAGATGTAGACGCCCGCATTTCCCCGACGCCGGAAGACCGGCGCCCGGCATCACGATCATAGTGATGCCGGGCGCCGCGAGCGGACAGCCACGGGGGGTAGGGTTAGGTTTAGGGCTCCCGGGGGGGACTTAGGGTTAGGCACCCCCCTGGGAGGGTTAGAGTTAGGCTAGGGGGAGGGAGGGTTAGGGTTAGGTTGTAGGGGCCTGGAGTGAACTCCACCATATCGAAGGTGGACACCATGGATATGAACGTCTGCATTGCAGATTGAATTGACACTCGGTGACTGTGGAGTAACCTGTGCACTCGGTGCTTTAGTGCAGAGATTGTGTCTGCTGTCAGGAAGATTCTCTGAGCCTGAGAGTCCAGAAAGGCTCCCAGATGCACCATTCTTTGAGAAGGGATCAGGGAGGACTTTTTCCAGTTGATCAACCAGCCTTGCGTTTGTAGAAAGGCAATGGTTACCTGTAGATGGCGCTGAAGGATCTCTAAAGAGCTAGCTAAGAGCAAGAGATTGTCCAAGTATGGGATCAGTCTGATCCCCTGATGATGAATATAGGTCACCATAACTGCCATGAACTTGGTAAAGACCCGTTGAGCTGTAGAAAGCCCAAAAGGCTGTGCTTGAAATTGGTAATGTTGCTGTAGGACAGCAAACCGGAGATATCACTGATGAGAAGACACTATAGGTACATAATGTCCCCAGGCTCCATAGCCAGGACAATAGAGCGTAGAGTTTCCATATGAAACGTAGGGACCCTGATAAACTTGTTCAGAGACCTGAAGTTGAGGATAGGCCGATGAGACCAGTTGGGCTTCTGAACCAAGAAAAGGGTAGAGTAATAACCCATCCCTCACTTTGATGACGAGACAAAGTTATTACACCCAAGAGCAGCAAGGACTGAATGGCCTTCTGGAGGAGCAGGGCTTTGCTTGGGTCCGATGGAGGTCCTGTGCAACAGAAATGCTGGGAGGGCCGCCTCAGGAATGAGAGGGCGTACCCATGGAAGACCACTTCTTGTACCCAGGCATCTGTGGTGGTCTGACGCCCACCCCATTAGGCTGAAGGCTTGTCCTCAGATTTGGTAGGTGGATGTCTAGTAGCCCAGGCCTGCTTGGTCCAAGGCTTGGAGGCCTTTGTGGATGTCGACTGCCGTGGAAAGGACTGACCTTTAGCTGTTCCCTGGGGATGAAAGGACTGAAAGGATGACATTCGAGGCTTCGTAGTGGATGCAGAGGGCAAGAACGCCATCTTAGAATCTGCCAAGGTAGTCACAATCTTGTTCAATTCTGGGCCAAACAGGATCTCCCCAGAGTAATGCAGAGACTCCAAAGCTTTTTTAGAGTCTGAGTCTGCCTTCCATGAGTGAAGCCAGATGATAAGGCAGGCTACCACGAAAGTAGCAGATGCTTTGGAAGCTAGGAGACCAGTATCCAAAGCCGCTTCTCCTAAATAGGAGGTTGCATCCCTAATGTGAGATATGCAGAACAACTGTTCCCCGGAAGCATCAGAGGGAAATGTGTCTTCTAGGGCCTCTGCCCAACTCTCAATGGCTTATCCCACCCAGGCCGTAGCCCAAGCAGGATGAATAATAGCTCCTGTAAGAAAGTATATAGACATCAAGCAAGCTTCAATCCTTCTATCCGTAGTCTCCTTTAAGGAGGTTGCAGTATGGATAGGTAGCGTTCTTAACCAAGCGTGTCACAAGGGAATCTACTGCTGGGGGAACTTCCCATTTAGTGCAATCAGTAGCTGGAAGAGGGTAAAAAGAAATCAAGCGTTTAGGCAGCTGAAACTTTTTATTTGACGTATTCCATGTCTCACTCTTTAGATCAGATAGCTGGTCAGAGGAAACTCTGGCAAAACTACCTTCTGTTTAAAGAGTGGCTCTTTTGCCTTAGGAGTGCATTCTATATCTTCTATTTGACAAATTGATTTTACAGCTCGCACTAGTGCAGGGATATTCAATTTAGAGTGAGAGTGATCTGAGTCTTCTGCCTCCAAAGACGATAATGCAGAATCTGATAGCTGGGAGGACTGGGAAGATAACACAGCACGCTTAGTAGGGTTACTAGGTAATGGTCTCTCCTTTTGCAACATCTGTGGAAAGGCTGTAGAGGTAGCCGCCAGACTCTGCACTGAGGTAGAAAGTACGTCTACCCATGGAGGATGCAAAGCAGGCACTGGATTTGCAGAGAGTACCTATTATGGCCATCCCACAGGGACCGCTAGGTGGTCCGCAATACTTGCCAACACCTGTGAAAAAGAAGCCCGGGGGGTTCCTGAGGAGAGGAGAGGCTGTAGGGGCCAATGGACCAGGTGCCTTATAACAAGATGCACATAGACCATCTTGAATGAGATCCTCTGGAGCTAAACCTGCTAAATAGAACTAACAAAAAACCAGAGTGGGAGCAGTAGCCTGCTTGTTATTCTTGCCTTTGCTAGACATAGCTGCAAGGATAGTATAGCGCACAATCTGGCACAGTGCAGTGAGCAACACAGATATATGTACAACATGGCACAGTACGCAACACAGATGGATGTGAGGTACAGTGAACCCCTATACCTAAGTATTCCAGAGTTATAGTGAAAGAAAGGGAAAGGTATAAGCTGACACTAAATTCAACTACACAGACTGCAGTGGCTGGTAGGAAATAGCGCTGTATAACCTGGCTCCTAGGAGAGGTATACAGGGAGACTGGACCCAGCATTCCCGGAGACCTCTGGCTGTTGCAGAAAATGGCTGCCGTGAGTGTATGAGGGGGCGGAGGGAGGAGCAGCTCGGGGCGGCAAGACCGCAGTGTAAAGGCGCCCTGAGCTGGGGGAGGGGCCACAGGGAGAGGACCGTCTCCCCTATGCTGACATCAACCACCGGGTCCCTGGCCTCAGCTGTCCCCTGCACCAGTATAAGTTATGCCCTGGTGGTCTAGTGGAGTGGTTCTCAAACTCGATCCTCAGGACCCCGTACGAACCGGTGTCTACATCAGTGCCTCCGTTCTGTCTCCTGAGACTGGAGCTAAGACTGCGCATAGACGTCGGTTCCCACCTTACTTTTCCCCTGCTGCAGTCTGTTAGCTAGGTCCCCCCCGAAGCCATGCCGAGAGTACCTAACCGATGAATGGGGTCATGGCACCGTGGAGAGATGATGGAGCAGCAGTGCAGATGTCCAGAGGACTGTCTAGCACTGCATGCTCCGTTATAGTAAAATAAAAATAAATCATAAAAGTAGAGTTAAGGTAGACTTACCTTGATAACTCCTTTTCTTCGAGGTTCATAGGGTCCACAGGGATACCATGGGGATAATGTGGTTGGAGTGATCCAGGCATCAAACAGTTAAAACTTTCAGCTCCCAGGATGCCTTTTGTCCTCCATATGTACCCCACTCCTAGCCACAGGCCTTCAGTTTTGTTAATAAGCCTCAAGGCAGGAGAAAGAAAGAGGAGAAGGAAGAGCAAATGTACACCAGAAACACTCTCACACAAGATGAGGGAATCCGTGACCAAAAGCAAAGAAAATGTATCCAATGCAGCCAGGTGCGTGAGAATGGGTGTCCTGTGGACCCTATGGACCTAGAAGAAAAGGAGTTATCTGTCACAAGACACCACACTGCCAATGCTGTGTGGGGCAAGTGTTCGCTTAAGTCTCCTTCTTCCTCCAGTTAGGATCTGTGGTTGCAGCATTTTGTTTGCAGTCCCAGTTTTGAGTGCTGCTGAGGCTCTGCACTAATGACTGCCTGTCTGTGTGCAGTGTCAGGTGCACACTGATTGATTATCTTGTCTGTGCACAGCCCAGGTGCTCACTGGTCTCTCATTAGGGAGTCTTGCTCTGGTTGGGCCCTGTGTTTGTTAAATTCCAGCCAGCCCTTCACTCCATGCCGGTGATCAAGTAACTCGTGCTTCCGGTTGTTCCAGTCTCCTGTTTGTTCAGTCGAGTATCTGTGTCCAATTGAAGTATTACTCACTGCCGTTTGTTCCATCCAGGCGGTACGGTCTGCATTCCATCTGCTGCATGCTGCTCGAGTCATCTAAGCAGCACAGTGTGTATCTCTGCCCTCAGCCGCGTGTGTCATCCCAGTGATTCAGAGTACACCTCCGTCCCGGGCACATGCCAGCGTCCAGCGGCTAGTGTCAACCCGGCAACACTGGTCACATCTCAGTGTCTCAAGTGGGCAATCTGGCGCACTGATGCCAGTGTCAACCCGGCAACATTGGTAGCATCTTAGCGTCCCAAGTGCGCAATCCAGCACACCGGCGCCAATGTCAACTCGACGACATTGGTAGCATCTCAATGCCTTGTTCACATTTTCTTAAAGAGACTCACCAGCCCTCAAGGCTGCCTCAACAGCCCAAAGGCTGTATCACATCTTCGGCCATCAGGCCACACCTAACCACAGCACTCCAGCCCTCAAGGCTGCCTCCACAGCCCAAAGGCTTGCATCATGTCCTCGGCCATCAGGCCACAACTAATCAAATTAATTCAGCCCTCAAGGCTGCTGCACGGCCGCATCCAGCTAAGATATACCAGCCCTCAAGGCTGTTGCAGGACTATTCCCTACTATCATGCCCAATCCTTAACATTATCAAGGTAAGTCTACCATAATCATTTTCTTCTTCAGGGTCCATAGGGATCCACAGAGGACCATGGGGATGTCCTAAAGAAGTTCCCATAGGGTGGGGAACGCTCCTGAGCAGAAAGGAGAACTCGTCGCCCAAAGGATGCATCCTGATAGGGAAAAGTATCAAAGGCTTAGAAGATAAGAAAAGTGTGCCTTACACACTTGTTCAGCAGTGGAACCACAACTAAATGCCCATGATGGCCCTACAGACCGAGTAGAATGTGCTGTCACCATGCTTGGGACAGTGAGATCAGCCTGTGAGTACACCTGAGAGATAGTCATGCGTAGCCATCTCGCCAGAGTCTGCTTGTAACAGAATTTGTATGCTCCACATAGATACGGAGAGCACAAACTACATCCAGGGAGGCTTCTTCTACAGAAAGGTCTGGAGCCTGAAAGGCTGGAACTACAATTTCTTCATTCACATGGAAACGGAACACCTCTTTAGGAAGGTAACCCTCCCTTATATGAAGAACAGCTCTATTCTGGTGAAAAATCAAAACTAGGGAGCTAGAAGAGAGCCCCGCCAGATCAGAGGCTCTGCATGCAGAAAATATAGCGAGGAGAAAAAGTGTCTTTGCTGTCAACCATTTCAAGTCTACAGAGTTTGGAGGTTCAAATGGGGGGGCTTGTAGACCCTTAAGAACCAAAGACAAATCCCATGGTGCTACTGGTGGGACAAAAGGAGGCTGAACTTGCAGAACTCCTTGAAAAAAAATTGTAAAATCTGGTAATGAGGCAATCTTCCTCTGGAACCAGTCTGACTATGCAGAAACCTTCACTCTCAAAGTGGCCAGGCAGAAACCCCGGTCTAAACCTGCCTGGAAAAAAGCCAGTATCCTGGAAATCCTAAACACCTTAGGTTCATACTTTCTGTGGGAACACCACTGACCAAAAGAATGCCAAACCCTGTAATAGATGTGGGCAGAGGCAGGCTTTCGTGTCCTAAGCATTGTTTGAATTACAGAACTGGAAAAACCTATTGCTCTTAAGATGGAAGATTCAAGAGCCACACCGTCAAAGCCAAACAAGGTAAATAAAGATGCCGGCAGGGACCCTGCGTTAGCAATTCTGCCATAGAGGAAAAGGACATGGACTGTCTATGGATAGATTCTGTATGTCGGTGAACCAATGACGTCTGGGCCAAGCCGAAGCCACCAGTATTACTGTTCCGCCTTCCTGCTTGAATTTCCTGAGCACTCTTGGGAGGAAGGAAATCGGAGGAAAGAGATAGCTTGAAGTCCCATCTTACTGCCAGTGCATCCAAAACAGCTGCTGATGGGTCTCTGGACCTGGACCCATACCTGGGGACCTTGTGGTTGTGACATGATGCTATGAGATCTCTTTCTGGTAGACCTAATTTGTTTAACAGGAGCTGAAACACTTCTGGATGGAGAGACCACTCTCGAGCGTGTATGTCCTGGCGACTTAGGAAGTCTGCTTCCCGATTGAGTACTCCCGGGATGAATATTGCCGAGATGGCCAGAAGATGATATTCTGCCCAAATCAGAACCTTTGCCACCTCTTTCATGGCTGCATAACTTCTTGTGCTTCCCTGATGGTTGAGGTAGGCCAGTGTTGTCATGTTGTTGGACTGGATCTGGATCGGCCTGCCCTGGAGCAGGTCCTGTGCCATGATAAGTGCTTTGTATACTGCTTGCAGTTCCAGAATGTTTATTGGCAGATTACTTTATTTTTTGTCCATCTTCCCTGAAAGGTGTGATGACCTGTTACTGCCCCCCTTCCGCGAAGACTGGCATCCGTGATGAGAAACACCCAATTTGGAATCCAGAATGGGCGCTCTTTGTTTAGATGGTCCTTTTTCTGCCACCACAGGAGGGAGTGACGAACCTCTGAAGTAAGAAGGATCCTCTGGGACCTTATTATATGATACTGTCCGTTCCACTTGGAGAGAATCAATTTTTGCAGAGGCCTGGAATGGAATTGAGCATGTCCCACCATGTCGAAGGTGGATACCATTGACCCCAGGACCTGCATCGCTGATAGACCTGATACCCTTCGCTTGCGTAGCAGTTTGCGTACTCTCAATGATAAGGCTGTAATCTTGTCCTTTAGTAGAAAGACCCTTCGTGTCTGAGTCTAGAAGTGCTCCCAGATGTACCATCTGCTGTGTTGGAGAAAGGATTTCTTCCAATTGATGATCAAGCCGTGCTTCTGTAGGCAGGCTATGGTCAGCTGAAGATATTGTAAAACTGGAGTTTGTGCCAATATCAGAAGGTCGTCCAAATATGGTAGTATTCTGAATCCCTGATGCCTGAGATAGGCCATCATGACTGCCATTATCTTGGTAAATGCTCGTCCCCGCATTCAATTCCAAATTGGCGAAAACGGGACCCGGCGAAAAGTGCTGTCATTTTTGGGGAAATTAGCCTGACACCCCCCTAAAGATGCTGTGACATGGGGGTTCACTATGGGTAATCCCGAATAGCCCTGCAGAAGGTATTTTGGGTCTTTAAATGGTCTCAAGAGGTGCTGATTAGCATCTTTGAAAAAGTGATGAAGAATAGCATTTAGCAAGTTTTTGGGGGAAAAATGAGTAGTCCCAGTAAATTTGGGGTACATGAAAATGGGTGCAAGCATATTTTAACCACTTAACTGACGAATTCTCTCTCCAAAAACCGCTCCGAAATTGTCGTTTTTTTATGATTGAATTAGGTCAGGAACAGCTTTTTAAAACTTATCCAACACGATTTTCTAAAAAAAATATATATATACATGCATATATATATATATATATATATACACACACATATATATATATATATATACACAGATATATTATATATATATTGTGATAGGATCACTGGTAAAGTGGTCTGTGGCAGGTACATTTGTCCCAGATTCCTGTCTTATGTGTTTTAAACCTCCAGGAGAAAGTCTGCAGTGTAGCAGGCTTGAGTCTCGGCTTTTTGAAAAGCCGGTTTGGGACCTGGGGGTTGTGGGTGAGAGGAGAAGGAGTGCTCCACCCATGGCCACTCCAGGTTTTGGATCTTGCAGCCTGGTAACAGGCTTGTTAGGGTTTCCACCTGAGAGTGGCCAATATAAGCCTAGTTTGGATAAGGCTGAGTGTCTCATCTGGGAGAGCAGGCAGGGAGTTTGCTCAGAGACACTTGAAAACCTAACTGTGAGTGTTGTGCTGTTCCTTTGTTGCTGGTGAGGGCATTAGGCCCTGCCAGGTTCTGGTAGTGAGGGAACCACCTGTGAAGTTAGTGCCCTGACAGGGCTAGGATTTATGTTTATGTTTTCTTTATGTTATTTCTGACACTGTACAATAAAGACTGGCGCCGACCAGCTTATACTCGCATCCAGACTGGTGTGCTGCTTCCCTGCTGCTGTGTGTGTGTGTAAGGAAGGAGACCTCTACCCAGGAGAGGGACCCCTAATCTGACTGTGTCACAATATATATACAGATATATATGTATATATATATATATATATATATATACAGATATATATATATATATATATATCTGTATATATATAATACAGTCAGGTCCATAAATATTGGGACATTGACAGAATTTTCAGATTTTGGCCTCTATTCACCACCACAATGGTTTTGAAATGAAATAAACAAGATGTGCTTTAACTGCAGACTTTCAAATTTAATTTGAGGGTAATTACATCCAAATCGGGTGAACGGTGTAGGAATTACAACGGTGTAGGAATTACAACGGTTTCAATATGTGCCTCCCACTTTTTTAAGGGGCCAAAAGTAATGGGACTATCAACTCAAAAGCTATTTCATGGACAGGTGTGGGCTATTCCCTCGTTATTTCATTATTAATTAAGCAGGTAAAAGGTCTGGAGTTGATTCTAGGTGTGACATTTGCTTTTGGAATCAGTTGATGTCGACTCTCAATATGAGATCCAAAGAGCTGTCACTATCAGTGAAGCAAGCCATCATTAGGCTGAAAAATCAAAACAAACCCATCAGAGATATAGCAAAAACATTAGGTGTGGCCAAATCAACTGTTTGGAACATTCTTAAAAAGAAAGAACGCACCGGAGAGCTCAGCAACACCAAAAGACCCAGAAGACCACGGAAAACAACTGTGGTGGATGACAGTAGAATTATTTCCCTGGTGAAGAAAAACCCCTTCACAACAGTTGGCCAAATCTAAAACACTCTCCAGGAGGTAGATGTATTTGTGTCAAAGTCAACAATCAAGAGAAGATGTCACAAGACTGAATATAGAGGGTTCACCACAAGATGCAAACCATTGGTGAGCCACAAAAACAGGAAGACCAGATTAGAGTTTGCCAAACAAAATCTAAAAAAGCCATTACAGTTCTGGAACAACATCCTATGGACAGATGAGACAAAGATCAACTTGTACCAGAGTGATGGGAAGAGAAGAGTACGGAGAAGGAAAGGAACTGCTCATGATCCAAAACATACCACCTCATCAGTGAAGCATGGTGGTGGTAGTGTCATGGCATGGGCATCTATGGCTGCCAATGGAACTGGTTCCCTTGTATTTATTGATGATGTGACTGCTGACAAAAGCAGCAGAATTAATTCTGAAGTGTTTAGGGCAATATTATATGCTCATATTCAGTCAAATGCTTCAGAACTCATTGAACGGCGCTTCACAGTGCAGATGGACAATGACCCGAAGCATACTGCAAAAGCAACCAAAGAGTTTTTTAAGGCTAAAAAGTGGAATGTTATGCAATGGCCAAGTAAATCCCCTGACCTGAATCCGATTGAGCATACATTTCACTTGATGAAGACAAAACTGATGGGAAAATGCCCCAAGAACAAGCATGAACTGAAGACATTTGCAGTAGAGGCCTGGCAAAGCATCACCAGGGATGAAACCCAGCGTCTGGTGATGTCTATGCGTTCCAGACTTCAGGCTGCAATTGCCTGCAAAGGATTTGCAACAAAGTATTAAAAAGTGAAAGTTAGATTTAGGATTGTTTAGTTTGTCCCATTACTTTTGGCCCCTTAAAAAGTGGGAGGCACATACAGAAACCGTTGTAATTCCTACACCGTTCACATGATTTGGATGTAATTACCCTCAAATTAAATCTGAAAGTCTGCAGTTAAATCACATCTTGTTTGTTTCATTTCTAAGCCATTGTGGTGGTGAATAGAGGCCAAAATATGAAAATTCTGTCAATGTCCCAATATTTATGGACCTGACTGTATATATATATATATATATATATATATATATATATATATTATGGCCAGGGCTTTGATTTATTTATGGGGGTGGGGTTATCAGCAATGGGGAGAGGCTGCTGATAGTGGGGGTGGAGTGAGGGAAGGACAGCACTGGTAGCGCTACCTTCCCTGCCCGGCGGCTGCTGCTAGCCAGAGTTGGAGGGAGAGAAGGACAGCGCTGTTAGCGCTGCCTTCTCCGCTCTGTCGGCTGCTGCTAACTGCCGGAGTAGGGAGAGAAGGACAGCGCTATCAGCGCTGTCTTCTCTAGCCTGTCCTCTCCGCAACCGCCAAGGGGGGGTGGGTTCGCCGGCATTGGGCTGGCCGATCACTGCAGTGATTGGCCCACGGGGAGGGGCAAAGTGTGCAGAGGGACCAGGAGGTCCCTCTGTGATTGGTGGCTGCTAGAAAATGATTTTCCAGTAGCCGCCCATGGAGCTTTTCTGACTGGTCGTATCTGATACGACCATGCCAGGCAAGTGGTTAAAGTGGCTAATGTGACCTTTTAAAAATCGTGAGAAATCCACCTGCCGCAACCACCTGCAATAAAAAAAAAAAAACTCCTGGGGCATACGTGGGGAACCCCCTGACTATTTTGCTAGTCAAGAAGTTTGTCCCCCAACTTTGTTTTTTCTGCCCCCAAAACGAAAGTACTTTTTTGGGGTGTCCTATGTAACTTTTTCATTTTTTTTGACACAGTTTACCTTTGGGGGACAGTCCAAGGGGTGCTGGGTGGTTTCTGGAAGTATGTACCCCAAAACCCCAATTCTGCACTTTTTTTCAACACCTATTCATGTGATACTTTTTCGCAGGGCTCTATCCATTGACTTTCACCAGCAAAAAGTCGGAAGAATTGAATACGGGGATAAGTGCAGATTGGCGAAAATGACGTCATTGGCAAAAAAGTATCGCCGATAACGGCTTTTCAACGGCAATTGAATATGGCCCTAAGTGCGTCACATGAGCATCCACAGTAGGAGGTACCTCCCACTTAGGACATTCAGAAGCTGGGAAAGGATACAACGATGTCCATCTTTTATGCAAATAAAAGTGTTTTTACGGGTTACCCCATGCCTCTTCCATAAGCTCAGTGAGCTGTTCAGTTTTAGGAAACTCCGTTTTGCCCACCTTCTGGCGTTTAAACACTGGAGCCTTGTTACTATGAGCTGGTTCATCATCCTGAATATCTAGGATTGATTTAACCGCCCTCACTAAAGAAGTTACATCCACTGAGGACGGATGGTTCTCCTCTCCCGAGCTAGATCCTGGAGAAGAACCCTGCGCATCTTCTGATTCCACTGATGATGTGTCTGTATTAGGGGTGTGCACCGGCCACTTTTCGTGTTTTGTGTTTTGGTTTTGGATCTGGATCTTTCTTCGTGTTTTGGATCTGGATTGGTTTTGCCAAAACCATCCTTCCGTGTTTTGGGTTCTGGGTTTTGTGTTTTGGATCTGTATTTTTTTTTAAAAAAGGATAAAAACAGCTAAAATCACAGAATGTGTTGGTTTTTCTGCTCCTATGCTATTAACCTCAATAACCTTAATTTCCACTCATTTCCAGTCTATTCTGAACACCTCACACCTCACAATAGTGTTTTTATGTCCAAAAGGCTATGCTAAGCGACACGAGTGGGCGGCACAAACACGTGGCCCATCTAGGAGTGGCACTGCAGTGGCAGACAGGATGGCAGTTTGAAAAACTAGGTCCCAAACAGTACATAATGCAAAGAAGAAAAAGAGGTGCAAGATGGAATTGTCCTTGGGCCCTCCTACCCACCCTTATGTTGTATAAACAGGACATGCACACTTTAACAAACCAATCATTTCAGCGCCAGGGTCTGCCACACGACTGTGGCTGAAATGATTGGTTCATTTGGGCCCCCACAAAACAAGCTGGCAATTAATCTGTCCCTGCAAAACTGGCTCTACGGAGGCAAGATGTTGTCCTCATCCTCCTCATTCACCGATTCCTCACCCTCTTCAGTGTTGTGTACATCCTCATCCTCACAGACTATTAACTCGTCCCCGCTGGAATCCACCACCACAGGTCCCTCTGTACGTTCTGGAGGCTGGTCTTTCTGGAAGAGTTGATGATTCATTTTTATGAACATCATCTTCTCCACATTTTGTGGAAGCAACCTCCTACGCCTTTCGCTGACAAGGTTCCCGGCTGCAATAAACACTCTTTCGGAGTACACACTGGAGGGGAGGCAACTCAGGTAAAATAGAGCCAGTTTGTACAGGGGCCTCCAAATTGCCTCTTTTTCCTGCCAGTACAGGTACAGACTGTCTGACATGCCTACTTGGATGCTGTCACCGATGTAATCCTCCACCATTCTGTCAATGGTGACAGCATCATATGCAGTGACAGTAGACATGTCAGAAATTGTTGCCAGGTCCTTCAGTCCAGACCAGATGTCCAAACTTGGTCCTGCCTGCCCTGCATCACCACCAGAGGGTTGCTTAGGATACCTATGTTTTTTCCTGGCAGCCTCAGTTGCAGGAGAAAATGAAGAAGGAGCTGTTGACGTGTCATGTTCCGCTTGAGCTGACAGTGTTTTCACCAGCAGGTCTTTGCACCTCTGCAGGCTTGTGTCGGCCGGAAAGAGACACCACATAGGCTTTAAACCTAGGATCGAGCACGGTGGCCAATATGTAGTGGTCTGATTTCAACAGATTGACCACCCTGGAATCCTGGCAAAGCGAATGAAGGGCTTCATCCACAAGTCCCACATGCCGAGCGGAATCGCTCCGTCTTAGCTCCTCCTTCACTTTCTCCAGCTGCTTCTGCAAAAGCCTGATGAGGGGAATGAC
This sequence comes from Taudactylus pleione, assembly GCA_031769625.1. NCBI lineage: Eukaryota > Metazoa > Chordata > Amphibia > Anura > Myobatrachidae > Taudactylus > Taudactylus pleione. The sequence continues at coordinate 366,693 of JAUIMM010000597.1, read as the reverse complement.
CTGTCTCAAGCTGGCATTGTCTGAACTGACTTCACGTGTGGCAAGTTCGAAGGGCTGGAGAACCTTGCACAACACGGAAATCATTCTCCACTGCGCTTGAGTCAGGTGCATACCCCCTCCTTTGCCTGTCATAGGTGGATGTATAGGCTTGAATGGCCTTTTGCTGCTCCTCCATCCTCTGAGGCATATAGAGGGTTGAGTTCCACTGCGTCACAATCTCTTGCTTCAGGTGATGGTGGGGCAGGTTCAAGAGTGTTTGCTGGCGCTCCAGTCTTCGGCACGCAGTCGCTGAATGGCGAAAGTGGGCAGAAATTTTTCAGGCCACCCAAAGCATCTCCTGCACGCCCCTGTCGCTTTTCAGAAAATTCTGCACCACCAAGTTTATTGTGTGAGCAAAACATGGGACGTGCTGGAATTTGCCCAGATGTAATGCCCGCACAATATTGGTGGCATTGTCAGATATCACAAATCCCCAGGAGAGTCTAAGTGGGGTAAGCCACTGGGCGATGATTTCCTTCAGTTTCTCTAAGAGGTTGTCGGCGGTGTGCCTCTTACTGAAACTGGTGATACACAGCGTAGCCTGCCTTGGAACGAGCTGGTGTTTCTGAGATGCTGCTACTGGTGACGCTGCTGTTGTTGCTGCGTAAGGTGATACATCTACCCAGTGGGCTGTCACAGTCATATAGTCCTTAGTCTGCCCTGTTCCACTTGTCCACATGTCCGTGGTTAAGTGGACATTGGGTACAACCGCATTTTTCAGGACACTGAGGACACTTTTTCTGATGTTTCTGTACAGTCTCGGTATCGCCTGCCTAGTGAAGTGGAATCTAGATGGGATTTGGAACCGGGAACACACTACCTCCATCAATTGTCTAAATCCCACTGCACTAATGGCAGATACCGGACGCACGTCTAACACCAACATAGCAGTCAAGGCCTCAGTTATACGTTTTGCTTCAGGATGACTGCTGTCGTACTTCATCCTCCTCGCTAAGGACTGTTGGAGGGTCAATTGTTTAGTAAAAGTAGTGGTGTTCCTACTTCCTCTCTGGGATGATGAATGACTCCCAGCAGCAGCAACAGCAGCAGCAGGAGGCGTAGCAATGCAGGATCCTCCGGAGGAATCCCCGATAGGAGAGTCAGTCATGCCAGTGACATGGCCTACAGGACTACTTCCGATCCTGACTAAGGAGGGAGTTGACGGTGTGGTTTGCAGGCACTTGGATACAACAGGACAATGGGATTTAGGTGAACCCTGGACTGCTTATGGTCTTAGCCAAAGTTTCTGAACTTGACAGTAACTTTTTATGAACGTGCTGCAGGTGCCGTATAAGGGAGCATGTTCCTAGGTGGTTAACGTCCCTACCCCTACTTATTTCACCTTTACATATGGTACATATGGCAAGACAGTTGTTGTCCGGATTTGGATAGAAATATTGCCAGACCAAAGAGGTGGAATGTTTGGTCTTCTGCCCAGGCATGACCGTGATGGGCTTTTTCATCCCACGGACAACTGTCTCCCCCGGAGCCTGATTTAAACAAACCACATCACCATCAGAATCCTCCTCGCCAACTTCCTCCTCAGCGCCAGTTACACCAGTATCCTCATCCTGTTGTACTTCAACAGTGACATCTTCAATTTGCATATCAGCAAGTGGACTGTGGGTGCTCCTTTCAGCACTTGCAGGGGGCGTGCAAATGGTGGAAAGAGCCATCTCTTCCCGTCCAGTGCTGGGAAGGTCAGGCATCGCAACCGCCACCACACTTGGACTCTCCTTGGGGATTTGTGATATCTTCTTAGAATGCACAGTTCTTCGCTGTGCTTTTGCCAGCTTAACTCGTTTGATTTTTTTAGCGGAGGGCTTCCATCGTCATGTGAAGTTGAACCACTAGTCATGAACATAGGTAAAGACCTTAGCCATTCCTTGCCACGCTGTGTCGTAAATGGCATATTGGCAAGTTTACGTTTCTCCTCAGATGATTTAAATGTTTTTTTCAAGGTCATTTTCCTGAACTTTGTCATTTGGGATTGTATGTGCCCTCTACTATGACATTGGGCATCGGCCTTGGCAGACGACGTTGATGGCATGTTATCGTCTATGTCATGACTAGTGGCAGCAGCTTCAGCACTAGGAGGAAGTGGTTCTTGATCTTTCCCTATTTTATTTTTATCGGAGAAAGTTTGGTCCTCCATTTATGTTATATTGATATATACGTGCGGCTAAGGCGCACACAAACACAGAAAATAATTTTTTATTTTTGTTGGAGACTAGTGCACTTTGTGGGTTACACCACCCTTTAAGAGATGAGCCAGCCGGCTCTTTACTTATGGGACATAGGCGCACGCTTGGCGCTGCTCCTTTGTTGATGCACGTGCAGCTACAGCCCACACAATTCACAAAGACAGGAAAAAAAAAAAGAATTTTTTATTCTTTGTGGAGCGCACTTTGGGGGTTACACCAACTTTTAACAGACAGACGAACGCTTGGCGCTGCTCCTTTGTTGATGCACGTGCAGCCACAGTGCACACAATTCACAAACACAAAAAAATATATTTTTTTATTTCGTTTGGCGTGCACTTTGGGGGTTACAGCACCATTTAATGGTCAAACCTGCCGACCCTTTACTTATGGGACACAGGCGCATGCTTGGCGCTGCTCCTTTGTTGATGCACGTGCAGCCACAGTGCACACAATTCACAAACACAAAAAATATTTTTTTATTTTGTTTGAAGTGTACTTTGGGGGTTACAGCACCCTTTAACGGTCAAGCCAGCTGGCCCTTTACTTATGACACAGGCGCACACTTGGCACTACTTTGTTGATGCACGTGCGGCTACTGCGCACACAATTCACAAACACTGAAAAAATATTTATTTTTTTGCACTTGGGGGGAGCACCCCTGATGGACAGGGCATGCCCTGGACAACACTACAGCACCCCTTTAGGACTGGGACACTGCACAGGACTTTGGAGTGGACACAGCCCCCATGGACAACTGACTGCACATCACAGTCCAGCCAGCCCCTATGGACTTTGGAGGAGTGGACACAGCCCCTATGGACAACAGCAGCACAGCACAACACAGCCAGCCTCTATGGACTTTGGAGGAGTGGACACAGCCCCTATGGACAACAGCAGCACAGTACAACACAGCCAGCCCCTATGGACTTTGGAGGAGTGGACACAGCCCCTACGGACAACAGCAGCACAGCACAACACAGCCAGCCCCTATGGACTTTGGAGGAGTGGACACAGCCCCTATGCACAACAGCAGCACAGTACAACACAGCCAGCCCCTATGGACTTTGGAGGAGTGGACACAGCCCCTATGGACAACAGCAGCACAGCACAACACAACCAGCCCCTATGGACTTTGGAGGAGTGGACACAGCCCCTATGGACAACAGCAGCACAGCACAACACAGCCAGCCCCTATGGACTTTGGAGGAGTGGACAGCCCCTATGGACAACAGCAGCACAGAACAACACAGCCAGCCCCTATGGACTTTGGAGGAGTGGACACAGCCCCTATGGACAACAGCAGCACAGCGCAGCACAGCACAACACTACACTGCACTGCACTACACTACACTACACAGCCCAGCAAGCCCTAACTTCCACCCTCCCTGTTCACTGTCCACAGCCGAGTGAGAAAATGGCGCTGACGCGGGTACCTTATATAGAATCCAAAACCCGCGAGACCCGGAAGGCGGGATGATGATGTTTTGCCTCGATTTCAGGTCCGAGTCAGGTGGGAAAAGTCGAGCCTGACTCGGATCGGCCTCGGATCGGGGGGGCTCGGATTTCAGAAATCTGAACCCGCTCACCCCTAGTCTGTATCCATATGCTGGGCAGACTGATTAAAAGGTAACTTGCGTTTTGCCACCTTAGTAAATACCGGTCTGCTTGCACCTACTGACTGAGCCATACTCTGACTTGAGTGGCCATAAGCATTCACCCAGGAAGGATGTATAGGCGGTATAAACATGGCATACTGTGGGTACCCCATACAAGGAGGCATTATGGGAGCAGCCATACGATCCACAAACTGCTTCATAATCTGAGACAAGGAAGACACCCAAGATGGCTCTTGTACAGGGACTGGTATACTGGACTGGTGAGGTGGCTCTTTATAACAGACAGTACACAAACCATCCATTATAAAGTCCTGAGAGGACAAGCCCACTAAACAGGCTTTACATGTAACCAGCACAGGGGCCCCCTCCTCCTAATTCCCTTTACTTATTGACATATCAATTTCAAAGGTACCAATGTAATGTAATGTGACAATCTTCACAAATAACAATTAAATGTGAAGTATAAGAAAAAAAAACCCACACACCTGCAACAGAGGGATGAGGAGAAACACAGTGATGGCTATAACGGACAGTCAGAAATAAAAGGCAGTATATAAACACAGCAGCTAGCAAACAGTCAGATACAATTTAGTTGTAATGGGCTCTGAATCAACTGCTCGAAACACAATGCTTGGTAGGATATAGAGCACTATATACCTGACCCATGGGAGAGGTATACAGGGAGACTGACCCAAAACCTCCTGAGACCAAAAGCTACAGCAGAGCACCAATAGTGGACTGTGAGCGTCTCCTAAACATGAGGTGGGTAAGAGTGACCCAGAGCTGCCGGGGGAGCACCTACCTCCCCCCTAAGCTGCATCAACTGACCGGGTACGCTGAAACTTCTGCTGCTGATCCCCAGTGTCAGATGATAAGACCCCGGTGGTCTAGTGAGGACGATTCGAATCTTGACTGCAGCAGCTTCCCATGCGTATCCTACACAGGAGGCAAGGACTGACACACGCGATTCACCGTAAGTGAGGAATTGCCTCACCTGTCATCTCTGTGCGTCCGGTTCCCAGCATCGCAAGGACCGGAGCATCCTGGGAGTGAAAAAAAAAAATGGATTTGCTGTTGGGGTCCAGTCCTCCAGGTTCCACCTACACCCCATTGTATCCCTGTGGAGCCCTATGGACCCTGAAGAAAAATGTATTTGTGGTATCTCATTCTCTGCAGATTAATGTACTCCTTAGGCCTTTTGTTCCCCTGCCCTTCTGCTGGTGTAACTGTTCCCAGCTGTGTATTCATTAGCCGGTATATTATATACTGTAATAATCTAACCAAACATGAGGTAACCATGAGAGAAACACAATAGCTCACTGAAAAAGCACCTCATGGGTTACATTCCACCTCTGCAGGAGACACTTGGGACATATGCCAATTATCCTATCATTGTACCGTCTATTTGCTTTCCTTTGTTCCTCCTCCAAACTTTTACAGGCAACTGAGTCAACCCAGCATGTGGTCACCAAGAGAATGACATCTAGGGGAGGTAGGGAAAGGATAAAAGACCCCCACCAATCAAGAAACAGTGCACCTCCCTTGGGTGGTCACAAGCACCATGGTAATATGGTAGGTTTTAAAGGTAATGGCGCAGGGAAGCTCCTCACATTAATGTGACACCTGTATATCTGTGTGCACCTGAGTCTGTATATGGAGACTGCGCTGAGTAATGTGATATGTGACACCTGTATATCTGTGTGCTCCTGAGTCTGTATATGGGAGATTGCGCTGAATAATGTGATACGTTATTCAGATATGGTAAGAACTTACCTTTGTTATCTCTGTTTCTACGAAGTCCATAGGGTCCACAGGGTTGACCTTGGGGTATAGCTGGATCTGGATCCACGGGCACCACGCAGTTAAAGCTTTGTTGCTCCCAGAATGCACTTGGGTCCGTCCTCCTCTATACCCTGCCCCCGAGCCACAGCACCTCAGTAGGTAAGCAGCCAAGGCCGGAGGAGGAGATTAAACAGAGAAGGAAGACTGGAACACACAAGAAACTATACTCACAGAAATGGGAGACGGAAAACCGGTGACCAGCCACAGAGCCCATATGAAGCCAGGTGCGTCAGGGCGGGTGCCCTGTGGACTCTATGGACTTCGTAGAAACAGAGATAACAAAGGTAAGTTCTTACCATATCTCTTGTTTTCTACTTTAGGGTCCATACTGGGTCCACAGGGTTGACCTTGGGGATGTCCCATAGCAGTACAACTAAGGGCGGGGAAGCTTCTGTGCTGAAAGGAGAACCCGGCGCCCAAAGGATGCATCCTGAGAGGCGAAGGTGTCAAATGCATAGACCCTCAAAAACGTCTGAATGGAAGACCAAGTGGCCGCCTTACACAGCTGAACAGCAGAGGCGCCACGTCTAGCAGCCCAAGAGGGACCCACAGAACGAGTGGAATGAGCCTTAACAGAGGTTGGCACAGGTAAACTCTCCGGTGCATAAGCCTCACAAATAATGGAACAAAGCCAACGGGCTAACGTTTGTTTGTTGGCAGGCCAACCCCTCCTGTGAAAACCAAAGAGGACAAACAATGAATCAGACTTCCTAACTGAAGCAGCCCGGACCACATAGATTCTAAGCGCCCGGACTACATCTAAGGAAGCCTCACCAGCGGAAAGATCAGGTGATTGAAAAGCTGGCACAACAAGTTCCTGATTGATGTGGAACTTCGAAACCACTTTAGGTAAAAACTCAGGACGAGTGCGGAGCACCGCTCTGTCCTGGTGAAAAATCAGAAAAGGAGGGTGACAGGAAAGCGCCCCCAATTCTGACACCCTCCTGGCAGAAGCAATTGCCAGGAGAAAAACGGTCTTAAACGTCAACCACTTGAGTTCCACCAACTCAAGAGGCTCAAAAGGAGGACCCTGCAGGACCCGAAGCACCACCGCCAAGTCCCAAGGAGGCACGAAGGGAGGCTGGATTTGGAGAACACCTTGGAAAAAGGTGTGAACATCCGGCAGAGTAGCAATCCGTCGTTGAAACCACACCGACAAAGCGGACATATGAAACTTCAGAGCAGCAAGGCGCAAGCAGAGGTCCAAACCTGATTGAAGAAAGTCCAAGACTCTAGAAACTCGGAACACCTGAGGATCATAGCTTCTGGACTCACACCACTGAAAGTAAGTGCGCCACACCCTGTGGTAAATCCGTGCAGAAGTAGGCTTGCGTGCCCTGAGCATGGTACTAATAACCGAACCCGAGAAGCCCCGAGACCTCAAGACGGCTGTCTCAAGAGCCACGCCGTCAAAGACAGCCGACCCAGATCCGGGTAAAGGCAGGGCCCTTGAGACATTAGGTCCTGACGCTGAGGAAGAAGGTATGGAGCGTCGATGGAGAGTGTGACCTGGAAACCTTTCGCCTAGGCCGTCCCTGGTCACGGGTTAGCACTTTTGGACTCCCACTCACCCTCAGTGACCACCTGTCATTGACTCCACCCACTGCGCTGTGGGCGTTTAATGATGCTGCCACCACCAAACTCTACCATCGGCGCTTGGATCCGCTTTTTACGTACAGTCAGGCTCCTACGTCGCCGCCTGGAACCGCTTCTGCTGCGTATGCATTTGACTATCTGCGGACACACCTACTGTTTGGTGTCGGCTGTTCCCACCTGATCCCTCGCAATGGACCAGGTCTGCACGGTAACTGGCAGAGGGCTTGAACTTGGAGACACAGAGCTCTTACCCAGAACAGCAGGAGAACGGAATAGCGTTTTGCGCAATTCTGTTAGTCGCAGGATTGAGGCACAATTGAAGTCAGGCAAGGTGTTTATTGCTCAAAGTCTTAAAAAAGACCCTCCCTTCAGAATGAAGGGGAATATCAGCATACAAGATGTTACAGGAATCATACAGCAGGTCTCCTCCACACAGGATTTTCAAAGATGTACACATACAGGGCTCACAGGCCCTCTTTTTATGTCATTCTAACACACACTTCCACAGGGGGTAAGTCTGCCCTGTGGTTTCCAACCAATCATCATAAGTGCATGACCTGTGCATGTGCTGGCCAGATGCACATTTAACATTGTCCCCTATGGACAGTGGGGAGTGGTCACTCCCCTGAGCATGAGACTACCTGGTGTTTTGGTCACCACCCAAACTTTAAACACAAACTGATTTATCATACATTATACTGTCTCTAAAATGTTGATATAACATTTCACAGGAAATGGTAAATGATATTTATCCTTATCAATCACTTTGGCATTTCCAACCTTAACACATTCAGCTTTTAGAAGTGGCATCCAAAAGGATCTTCTTAAAAACAAATTGTCTTTTCAAAAGGAAGTTCTGTATGTGAAGTGTTTGGCTATATGACACCATTCACACCTTCACACAGTAACCTTCCAGCCAGAGGTCACTGACCACAACAAGTCTTCCTATTCATCAGACCTCCTGCTAGTTTCTGCAGACACAGAGGCTGCTCATGTCATATTCAGGCATATATTCAAGAAGTGCATTATCTCTACAAAATATAAATTTAAACCATATAGGGCATAGCCTATTAAACATATGTTGCTTCATGCACTAATGCATTGCAGATCAGCTGCAGTGCATTACAGCAATACATTTATACTTTAATACAGTTTATTATAAACCATGTGCAGTGTGCTTTTAAACTGTCCACTTTAACAGTTTCAGCGCTGGTCGCAGTGGGAGCTGGCTCTCCCTGTCCCGCAGCGGCCATGACACACTCTACCTACACTCCCCCAGTGCAGCAAGTCCAGGCCACGGCATATAGAACATTAAAAACACACTTAACAGTCCTTTTAAAAATGGCGGCACAGCACGGGGGTTAACCCCTTCAGTGCTGTGGCAGCCACTGACCCAGTGTGGCTGGCCTCCGGCCACATTGAGGCTCCTCAGATCGGAGTACCAAGGACGTTTGGGCCACGCCGGAGCCACCAGCACGAGCATGCCACCGTCCAGCTTGAATTTCCGCAGGACCCGAGGAAGCAGGGATATTGGAGGATACAGATACGCCAGGTGAAACGTCCATTTCACCGACAGCGTGTCCACCAGACAAGCGCCTGCGTCTCTTGTCCTTGACCCGTAAACGGGCAACTTGTGATTGTGACGGGAGGCCATCAAGTCCAGTACCGGCAGCCCCCATCTGTCCAAAAGTAGCTGAAACACTTCTGGGAGAAGCGACCATTCCCCGGGATGCACGTTGTGACAGCTGAGGAAGTCCACCTCCCATTTGAGGGCTCCAGGGATGAAGACCGTCGAGATCGCTGGAATGTGGCACTCCGCCCAAGCAAGGATGCAAGACACCTCCGACATCGCAGCCCGACTGCGAGTTCCTCCTTGGTGGTTGATATACGCCACCGTGGTGGCGTTGTCGGACTGCACCTGAACCGCCCTTCCGTGAAGAGCGGGGCCGGACGACTGCAGGGCCCTGTATACCACCCGCAGTTCCAGGATGTTGATGGGGAGAAGTGCTTCTTCCGCAGACCAACGACCCTGAAGTGACAACGAGCCGGTCACTGCCCCCAACCCCGGAGACTGGCATCCGTCGTGAGCAGGACCAGTCTGGGATCCAAAAGGGCACCCCTCGACCAGATGAGCTGTCTGAAGCCACCAAGCCAAAGACTGCCGAACCTCTGGGGACAACACCAGCATCTGAGAGCGGATCCGGCGAGGTAACCTGTTCCATTCCGATAGAATCAGCCCCTGCAGGGGCCGTGAATGGAACTGGGCAAATTCCACCATGTCAAATGTCGACACCAGGGACCCCAGAACTCTCATAGCCGAATGGACCGACAGGCGGTGACTGTTCAGGCAACTGTGTATCGGCAACTGTAGGGAGGAGACCTTCTCCGGAGTCAGGAAGATCCTTTGCTAACAAGAATCCAGCAGGGCTCCCAAATGAACCATCCGCTGTGATGGAATCAGGGAGGACTTTCTCCAATTTATCAACCACCCGTGCGCTTGCAGACAAGTGATCGTCAGGTGGAGATGTTGAAGCAGTACCTCCGGGGAGCTCGCCAGCAACAGGAAGTGATCCAGATACGGCAGCAGTCGTACATTCTGGTTCCGAAGATGTGCGGCCATGACTGCCATAACCTTTGTGAATACCCTCAGTGCCGTGGAGAGGCCAAAGGGTAGCGCCCGGAACTGATAATGATGCTGAAGGATAGCAAACCTCAGATACCGCTGGTTCAAAGGTGCTATCGGAACATGGAGGTAGGCGTCCTGGATATCCAGGGACACCATGTAATCCCCAGGTTCCATCGCCAGAATGATGGAACGTAATGTTTCCATCCTGAATTTGGGAACTCTGAGGAATTTGTTCAGAGACTTCAAATTGAGGATAGGGCGATGAAAACCATTGGGTTTCTGCACCAGACACAGAGTAAAATAGTACCCCGTCCCTCGTTGTGATTGAGGGTCGGGAGCAATGACCCCTGCTTTCAGCAAGGACTCTATAGCCTCCTAAATCTGCAAAGCCTTGGTTTTGTCCTGAGAAGTACTCATGCTGAAAAACTGGTGGGGCGGTCTGTGCCGAAAAGACAGGGCGTACCCCTGGGAGACCACTTCTCGAATCCAGGCATCCGGGGTTGGTATTGTGCCAGCACTGGGCAAATTGAAGAAGTCGGCCTCCCACTCTGGGGTCCCCCAGAGGGAGGCCCATCACATCAGGCAGAAGATTTATCTTCCTGCTTGGAAGAAGGGCGCCTGGCACTTCAGGCCTGCTTCTTGGGCTTAGAGGCGGTCTTGGTCGCCAACTGCCTCGGGAAGGACTGACCTTTGGCCTTGCCCTGAACCCGAAAGGCGGAGATCCGTACTTTGGCAGGTGCTGAAGCCAAAGGGAGGAAGGCTGATTTAGACTTAGCCAGAGTATCCACTATTTTGTCAAAGTCTGGACCAAACAGCAACTCTCCATTAAAAGGTAAAGCCTCCAGGCCCTTTTTGGAGTCTGCGTCAGCTCTCCAGGACCGCAGCCACAAGGACCGACGCACTGACACAGTTGTAGCCGACACCCTAGAGGACAGCAGGCTTGCTTCCCCAATGTAGGAAGAATAATCTCTCATTTGACCTATCAACGCTCTCTGGATATCCGGAGCATCATCCGGGAAGGTATCCTCCAAAGCGTTGGCCCAGCTCTCAATGGCCTTAGCCACCCAAGAGTTGGCCATGGACGGACGGGCCACAGCCCCGGAGAGAGAGTAGATAGGCTTTAAACAAGTCTCCACTTTCCTGTCCGTGGGATCCTTCAGGGAGGAGATAGACTGTAAAGGCAACGTAGCGCTTTTAATTAAGCGGGTGACATGGGAATCCACTGCAGGCGGGGTTTCCCATTTCCTACAATGAGCCTCAGGAAAAGGATAGTTGGAAGCCAACCATTTCTGCTGTTGGAATCTCTTGCTCGGCAACTGCCAGGCCCCTGCCATATGATCCGTCAACTAGTTGGACAGGGGAAAAACAGTCGAAGCCACTTTGGCCTTTTTAAAATTAGGGTACTTTGACCTGGGAGCCGACGCATCCTCCTCTATATGAAGGATGGCCCGCACTGCCCTAACCAATGCCGGCACATTAATGGAGGACTTAGTCTCCACCTCCTGGGCCCCGGCATCCAAGTCAGAGTCCTCATGGACCTCTCAGTCAACCGAACGGGTCGCTTGGACGCCTTTGGGGGCAAATCAATGTGTAACATAGACTGAAAAGCCGACGACAGAGCTGCAGAGGACATCCACCCAGGGAGGGGGTACCGTCTGAGGATACCCCTGAAAGGGTACCACAGACTGCTGCGTCACCGTGGGAGACTGCACGTATACAGGCAATCCCGCATAAGGACCCACAGTCTGAGACATGGGAGGAGACTGCACCAGATGCGTAACACCCGGGGAACGGGAGATGGTAGACTGGGGCAACGCCCTAGAAGGGACCGCAAGCCGGTCCGCGATCGACGCCAGCACTTGTGTAAACATCGCCCAAGGAGGATCCTGCGCCACCTGGGGTTTAGAGGGACCAGGTACCTGCTGGCACCACCCGCACAGACCGTCCTGAGACAAATCCACCCCATCAACCCCTGCCGAACAGCACCGGCAGGAAAACAACACAGGAGCCACGGAGCGCTCATTCTCCTCATCAGACATGACACAATAAGTTTTGCAATAAAAGTGTATCACCGAAAAGCGGAAAGGCGTATAACACCCACGCACTCCCACGTATGCAACACAAACAGCCCACAATATAGTACTGTGTAGCACACCGCAGTATGTGACGGACCTCACAAATACATAGATCTATATTAGTGAGGTTCACAGAAAGAACACCCCTCCCCCACGCACCAGCGGGCCGTAGGAGAAGGAAAGTGACAGTAAGTAGAAATAAGCACAGACAGCAGCACTAGCAAATGTCACATACCATGCAGGAAGTTATACTCACTGCACCTTCCGCTACAATCAACCTCCCAGATTCAGTGTCTGGGAGGGCTATAGCGCTGGGAAAACAGTCATTTTGCAGGGGAGAGGTACGCAGGGGGACCGGTCCACGCACCACCTGGGAGATCTGCATTGCCACTTAGAAGATGGCCGCCGGAGAGCTCTGAGTGGCCGCAAGAGGAACAGCCCAGCGACGCCAGCACGCATGAGAGAAGGCGCGCTGGGCTGAGGGGAGGAGCCGCTAAAGCAGGGAAGGCTGCCTCCCCTGGCTAGTAATTAACCCCAGGGACGCTGGTTCCCTTTCAGCAATTATTCCCTGGTGGTCCAGCGGTCACGCGGAGTATGCCTTGAAGGGGGAACCCCCCGCGGCCGGTCTGTCCCCAGAGACCGGCGGCTGAAGACTGCATTTGTTATCCCCGCACGCAGCGCAAAGCGCTGCACGCGGCTTACCTGGCCCCGTGCGTCCGGCAGCAGTTAGTGGGAGCTCCCGGAGCCACGCTAGTACTGACACCGGGAGACTGCCCTTGGTAATGTGATATGACACCTGTATATCTGTGTGCTCCTGAGTCTGTAAATGCGATACTGTGCTGATGTGATATGTGACACCTGTAGATCTGTGTGCTCCTGAGTCTATATATGGGAGACTGCACTGAGTAATGTGATATGTGACACCTGTATATCTGTGTGCTCCTGAGTCTGTATATGGGAGACTGCGCTGAGTAATGTGATAGGTGACACCTGTATATCTGTGTGCTCCTGAGTCTGTATATGGGAGACTGCGCTGAGTAATGTGATATGTGACACCTGTAGATCTGTGTGCTCCTGAGTCTGTATATGGGAGACTGTGCTGAGTAATGTGATATGTGACACCTGTATATCTGTGTGCTCCTGAGTCTGTATATGGGAGACTGCGCTGAGTAATGTGATATGTGACACCGGTATATCTGTGTGCTCCCGAGTCTGTATATGGGAGACTGCGCTGAGTAATGTGATATGTGACACCTGTATATCTGTGTGCTCCTGAGTCCCTATATGGGAGACTGCGCTGGGTAATGTGATAAGTGACACCTGTAGATCTGTGTGCTCCTGAGTCTGTATATGGGAGACTGCACTGAGTAATGTGATATGTGACACCTGTATATCTGTGTGCTCCTGAGTCTGTAAATGCGATACTGTGCTGATGTGATATGTGACACCTGTATATCTGTGTGCTCCTGAGTCTATATATGGGAGACTGCACTGAGTAATGTGATATGTGACACCTGTATATCTGTGTGCTCCTGAGTCTGTATATGGGAGACTGCGCTGAGTATGTGATATGTGACACCTGTAGATCTGTGTGCTCCAGAGTCTGTATATGGGAGACTGTGCTGAGTAATGTGATATGTGACACCGGTATATCTGTGTGCTCCTGAGTCTGTATATGGGAGACTGCGCTGAGTAATGTGATATGTGACACCTGTATATCTGTGTGCTCCTGAGTCCCTATATGGGAGACTGCGCTGGGTAATGTGATAAGTGACACCTGTAGATCTGTGTGCTCCTGAGTCTGTATATGGGAGACTGCGCTGAGTAATGTGATATGTGACACCGGTATATCTGTGTGCTCCTGAGTCTGTATATGGGAGACTGCGCTGAGTAATGTGATATGTGACACCTGTATATCTGTGTGCTCCTGAGTCCCTATATGGGAGACTGCGCTGGGTAATGTGATAAGTGACACCTGTAGATCTGTGTGCTCCTGAGTCTGTATATGGGAGACGGAGCTGAGTAATGTGATATGTGACACCTGTATATCTGTGTGCTCCTGATTCTGTATATGGGAGACTGCGCTGAGTAATGTGATATGTGACACCTGTATATCTGTGTGCTCCTGAGTCTGTATATGGGAGACTGTGCTGAGTAATGTGATATGTGACACCTGTAGATCTGTGTGCTCCTGTCACATTACTCAGCGCAGTCTCCTGTTGCATCCTAGTCGCATTGCATTGCTGAGGCACGCGCCATCAGTGAGGGACTGCTCGTTGCCGAGGCACGCGCCATCAGTGAGGGACTGCTCGTTGCCGAGGCACGCGCCATCAGTGAGGGACTGACTGTGTACCTTAGCAATTTTAAAATCTTGTTCAGTTTGCCACAAGTTGACAATCACTGCTCTACAGGGACTGGGCTCTCTCCATAGTGTCTTCGCTACATTTACCGCTCGTCTCTGTATTATGAATTTCTGTGTGCGGTGAAAAATAAACGAATACTTTGGTTTCATCTGCTCAGTGTCTGGGTGATTACTAGAACCCCCAAATACTCACACCTTGTCCTAGTTATCTGCTAATTTCTATTCACCATACTGTGATTACTTCCATGCAAAATATTCTCCAGTTTAGGTCCAACAGGCTTCCATCAGCCCCAATGACTGGCTCTATAACAGTGTTCAGTTCATCCAACAGGTCTGCATTAGAAGGAGCCGTCTCTCCCTTACTCATCCCGACCCTTCCCTACACATCCCCATCTCACCCTAAGGGTCACAGGACATCTCCCACCAGTCTAGAACCCCCAGACTGAAATCTGCAATACATTTTCCTACAGACGGAGGTCACATCTGCAGACGGTGGCATTGTCACCTTCTGCTGGAAGCCTCCGCCCCGCCTAGAGGCCTACAGCTACAGGTGCACTTTAATTCCAATTAATATGGCCAAGATCTACCAGCAACCCATGAGGTAGATAAATTTAGTCCCGGTGAAGACGTTGGGTCCATTGAGTCACATAAAGGAAGTCAGGCAAAAAAAAGAAAAATCTAAGTTGTGAAGGTTTTATTAAAAAGTTTTCAGAAACAAACAAAAAAAAATCTTATTTATTCATAATTATGCCTTTTTATATGCTTTGAATAAAAACCTCATAACAATCATGCACCACACTCAGACGCACACATACGTCAGTCTGGGTGGCAACACCTGAAGCTGGAACCGGTCAGTCACCTTCATACAGCTAGCGGAGGGGTGTGCGGGGTTACAGGCAGCTCTCTCAGGACTGTACACAAAAGTAACGAGGAAAAGGAGAACATTCAGTCTGTGCCCATGGAGAGAAGGCGTTATCAGGGCGTTATCAGGGCGTTATCAGGGCGAGCTTCGGCAGCATTATAGTGGAACCGTGATCTTTCAGGGGAAGAAAAGAATGGCGGATGCGATTAAACACACCGAGGATTTCTCAGTCACCGTTTAGCCGAGGGGATATAAATAGTTCTAACATAAGTGAGACTAAAGGGTCTATTACAGCCAGAGAGTGCAGCACATGCGCTGCAGCCATACAACTAGGATTAGAGACTACTACGCTGGAAACCGCCCCAGAAAACGCACGATCCGTAACCCTAAAGCTATGGAGCCAGGCAGAAGGCAAGTGGTTGAAGCACAGGGAGGCTAGGCTACTCCGATGCCTCACGCCTGGAAAGAAACCGGCTACTATGAAAACTTTGGCAAAGGCGAAAAAAAATAGCTGCGAGGAAAGTAAAACGCTGACCGCTAACAGAATTCCACGCCTCTAAACTTTGTACACATGAATCATCAATACAAAAACAGCAGAATTCCATGGAGTTACAGCCCGGAACTGGTCCCAGACATCCATCAGTTATACTTTTAAAATAGTTTTCTCTTTTTCACATTAGTTTCAACAATCTGTTTGCAAAAAGACATTACTGGTCCGGCACCAAGACTCTCCTAGAGTCCATGGATGGTCTCACGTTGTGGACCCCAGAAGGGTCTTGCAGCAGTAGAGTTGAGCCCTCCGAAGAGAAGTCCATTCAATGGAGGTTTAGTGAAAACTCATAGTAGACAAAGTACACATATTATAGGCAGCAAGTGCACACAAGAGTTTATTGGCCACCTACAGTAAGTTCTCTTAAATAAGACTGAGTGAGGCTGCGCAGTTCTTCCAGGGCGTAATCCTCTGGCATCGGGAGACGTCCAATGTGGGGTGCGAGCAGTCTGAGCGGGACCCGCTGGTGATCAGAGGCATCATCTGACTCAGGGGAATGTTGTAAACGTAGGACAACGCGGAGGATGTTAGCAACGCGTTTCGCCATTTCTGGAAAAGAATAAAAGTTGGTTAGATATGCGGTGATCAGTCAGATCTGTCACCAAACCAAAACAGAAGCCCGCCAGTAAAGCGGCGACCCATAGAACAAACACTTAGGGTGGAATTCAATTGTATTCGCGGCCCGCATCTCCCGTCTAAAGTGACAGGAGATCGTGGGCCGCTATACAATTGTCAAAAATGTTCGCGCTGAACGCGCCCATAGAGGTCAGGTTGAGCCGCGTAAAGCAGCTAAACCCGACCAAAGTGCTGGGCGCGATCGCGAAAAGTGATGTTTGGGCGCCCAAACAAGTCACACTTCGCACATTTCAGCTCTCATCCCCCAGGGGCTGCGAGCTGAAATGTAGCACTGGCAGCTCATCGTGCCCGACAGGAGCAAGAATTGAATAGCTCCGTCGGGCGCGATAGCGGCTATAAAGAACTGAATTCCGCCCTTACTCCTAAAACAACTTATTTTAAGACGTTTGCATGGTAAAAAAAAAACACTTACCAGACTGTGCCAACCTATCCTTGGATGTGTAGCACTGTATCTGTTCCACCCTGTTGCAGACCGACGTCACCTTTGTGTGTAATCTCTCCAGCTCACATCCAGAACATTCTCGCTACGAGGGGAAAGACATTAGCACGATTTTAGAGGACTCGCTGGAGAACAGATCGGGAAAGGTTTAGCGCTGCTGGGAGATTGCACGGCAGAACCGCCTCACCTGTCGGATACTGTTAAGCATGTCTACGATGCTGATGAAATCCAGGTAAACCTGTCCAGCGGTGTCCCAGCCCTGAATGTGCGTACTGTGTTCTGGCCGGGAGAGCTCATCCAGGAAGCTGCGTAGGTACGAGTAGTTCTCGTTGATGATAGCATCTGATAAAAAGACAATTTATACGAGTTTCCATCACACAGATGATATTCCTGTACAAGCAGAACGCTCACACGGGAGAGGGCCATTACCTGAAGCCAGGTGCCGGGCCACAAGTCTGTGGCACTGGTTCCAGTGGCCAGCTCTTAATAGATAGAGCACTTCCTTGTGCTTGTCCCCGTCACTCCTGGAGCGGATCGCCTTCGCCTCGTGAATCCATTCTGCTGGGATGCTCAGCTGCTTGGTAAGGAAATTCTCCTTCGCCAGCGACTCCGGCGTATCTCGCAGCACGCAATGCCGGTTCAGCAGCTCATGTACAGCTGCCTCCCGAATACTAAAGGAGACCAAAACATTTTTAAAAAGTATCGGTTTACATCAAAGGCACTAGGTTTAAACCCAGCACAAGCATACAAAAAGGGATTCATGTACATGTGCAAGGAATCCTTTCCCCTCCGTCCCCTGGACGCAATGCGGTGACAGGAACGTGGATATTGAAAAGTTAAAGACAAAAACTCAAACCCCTCCCATCTATCTCCCTATTGGCTGTCAGGGACCCAGAATGTTTCTAATAAAACCCAAAGGAGGGCATAATACAGGAATGAGAGAATACAGGAGAAGAGAAAGGTTGTTAGGTAATAAGCAAGAGAAATAATAGAGAATAAATGGGAGCGCTCAGTGTCCTCAACGGAGGGAGAAAGGGGTTTAGCAAAAAGCCAATTTTCTCTAAAAGTCTCATCCAGAGACCACTTGACTTTTTATCTACAAAACTGCTTAGAAATTGTAATTTTTTATTTAATAAAGTTTTTAAGGTATTTAATATATCTAAAAAAAAAAAAAAAAAAAAAAAAAGATCGCTATATCTATCTAGGGAGCATTTTGCACACAACCCCCCACCCCCCTATGTCCATAGTCCCCCATTCTACTACAACTACCCACCCTTCATTGGCAAAGGACCCCCTTGGTGGTAATAAATTCTAACATTACCCCCTTCCAAACCCCCCTTAAAAGTAGTAATAGAAAAAATAAAAAATAAATTAAAACACTGCCCTGCACCTGTAAAAATCAAAGCAGCCCCCCCCCCCCCCCCCCATCTACCCTGTGACCAGTTTAATCTTTTTATTTAAACCCCCCTCTCCCCCTCCATCATCATATGGTTTTATTTTATCCCTCCCCCACTTATGCTACATTTCCACCAGGCGGTAACCCTTCCGCGCTCTGCATGTGGGTGTCAGAGGGGACTGACGCTCAGTGCCCCTCTGCCGTAGCTCAGCTCTCTCCTCGCACCTTGAACTCCGGCGCATGCACCCCACAACGCCGTTCACACAGCATTCTGGGGTGCGATTCTGGCAGTGTTGTCTGCGGTCACAGACCGCCACATCGCTGCCTAGGGTTCAGGGCAGTCAGAGGAATCTCTTCTACAGCCGGGGCACAGAACGGGCGGCGCGGATGTGATGAGATGAGATCTTGCCGGCTAAATCACTGTTAGCTTTACTCGCATCACACATAAAACGGCGCCAGGTAAGTGGTTAAAAGTCAGAAAATGAGGTAAGTAATATTAGCACAGCAGCAGCTACATAAAGGTGGTACGGAGTGGTGCTAGACACAGGCCCGAGACCAGTAAGAGCCCACAGAAATCCCAGCACCCCAACACACCTCATCACTAGCACCTTGCAGGGGGGATGGCAGATAGGTGGTCCTGACTTCATCTACTGTCACTATAACCAACCAATTAAGGCTCACAACAATGTCCTTTATTAAAGGGGGGGGAACCCACAGTCCTCAGTAGCTTACCCAGCGTCAGGAATATGTAGCGTGACAAATATCGCCCACTCCCAGAGCCCCACATTTTCCAGCTGGGCGGCATAGTTGGCGTGCAGGAGTCCTTGGCTCTGTTTGGAGAGGTGGGTGTAATTTAACGCTTGCAAAACCATCCACAGGTGCCAGCTGAGACGATAGTCCAGGGGGTCGACAGTCACACTCGTAGGGTCCAGCAGCTGCCGGAGATCGTAAAACCTGCAGGGGAGTCACATTGCAGCGCGTCAGCCCTAATCTCACTGGCGGCCTGATAGCAGGGCGGGTACCCCTATCTTACGGGCATCATTGTGGTCTAAATGAGCATCATTTTCAGGTTTTTGTATTTAAAAATAAATAAATAAATAAATACCAGCACTTCATATGTAATTCTGCTCTCAGACATACCCCATTACCCCTTCCAGGGTCACATAAGCTCCATTTCCAAATACAAATATTTCTCTTCCATATGTCTGCAAAGTTTTTATGAAAGAGTCAGGTGAATTACCATGTACTAATAATGTATGTACACAAGCGCAGTATATACTGTGTGCATGTATAACATCGTTAAGTAGCAGGGTTGGGGAAGGGAGGGGGCGCTAGCGTGCCGTCCAACAAGTGTCTGTATGTTAACCCTGTCGAGATCCTGGCGTCGGGATTCTGACCACCAGGAACCAGACTCAGTATTTCATACCGATCCCCTATGATAAACATCTTGAAACCTGAAAATGGGTCAGTCTGGTATTTGCTGTGTTCCGTTTGCAGCATGGGAGGCTTTCATTTAGGGCTTGTAATCCAATTTAGTTTTTATGCAAATAACCCCCCCACCAAAAAAAGTAAATAATCTCACATGGACAATGTAATTGGTTCTGTACAGAAATATCACCTGAAACGAGTGCCTGCTAACAGCTTCTATTAAATGGTCCTTGTTGAGGAGCTTTAACTTCATGTATGAAAATTCCCATTTCCCTGTGGACTGTATGCCTGCGAGCAGGGCCCTCTAACCTCTGGCTACTGTTACCCCAGTCGTGTTTTCTTGTTCCCAATTGTATGCTGGCACCATACACAATGACCAGATCTACCATTACAGAACGTTCAGAGCATTCTGCTTACATATAGAGGATCATTAACGTACGGAGAGAGAACACCAAGCAAGGTCCTGGCGAGGACGTCACACACCTGTCACTGTACAGCTTCAAGAGGTGGAAACAGACATCTCTCTTAAAGGAGGAGGAATAGGCTTCAATGGGGTCATCCTTTAGATGCAGGCAGGGGCTCTCCAGGTAGGCAGGCAGTGGGTAAGCTGCATAACGTAACCCTTCATCAGACTCCTAGCAAAGACAGAAGATCAGTAACCACCACAGACCCATTACACCAGATGGCTATATAAACAGGTCAATGGGGTGTCCTTACCTGAAAGGCCTCTTCATACATGCGCAGGGCCTGGGCGATTGATTCGGTGGGTGGCAACATGTACCAGAGATGAACGGCCAGCGCACGCTTCCAGTCCAGCTGTGAGCAGACATTGATGCTCTTCTTATCTGAAGACTGCCACACCTGACAGGAGACACACAACCCGTAATCACTCCGCAGTTCTGCCTGCAGCCAGCATGCTACATCCACCCAGCTCTACAGCAGCGTATACTCACAGGGGTGCTGGACAGCAGGGCGTACACCTTCAGCCTCTCCTCCTGGATGAAGCGGTCCACTTGCAGCTTATTCCAGTCTACCAGCTGCATGGTCATTAGCTCCCGCACGGGCTGACTGCCAACCAACTGGGAGAGCAACATGGCGAGACGGTGATCCCCTGCCCAATCAGAAACAAGCGTCACAAGGAGAAGAATTCGCTGCACTTACAGCATAGGTTTCCCTGAGAGGGTAAGGCTCGTATGTACAGAGCTACACAGAGGCGTCCATATCAGGACACACAAGTTACTGTACAGCTCAGACTCGGAACAATCTCCTGCACCTTTAGAAGCACCGAGTAGTAGCAATGCCGGGGTACCAGACTGCCCACTATGAAAGCACTCACCTGATTTCTGCGCCAGGCGGCACGCCTCACTGATGCGGCATCCAGTCAGGTAGCTGAAGACTGCCTGGATAGGACGCTCGTGGCTGTGCAGAGCCACCTCCTCCTCGATGTGCTCTGCCGCGGTCTCAGCCAGCCAATGGGAGAAGGCTTTCCTGCGCCGAAGTCTCTCCACATACTCGTTACTTTCCTCTAGAGAGGCCTCGATATCCTGCAGCTGACCCCACAGGGCTTTGCACATGGTCCATGTTAGGCACCATTGGGTCACCACAGCTGCAAAGAAAACAGGAGGAAGGAGGAGGAGAGGCGTTAATTACACACAGCTGCAGCGGTCACAGGATCCTCCCTGAAATCTGAAGTCCACTCACGCTCCAGGTCTGCAGGCTCCTCGCAAATATCACGGACCCATCCGGCATAGTCATGAATGGCTGCATAGCCTGGGTTTGGCACCAGACGGGGACACGGTTCTGCCTGCACAGTGCTGTTCTTCAGCTCAATCTCCAGGGGAATGAGGTAGGACTGCAGGTCTTTGCTCTTCTCTTCCAGGCTGAGCTTCTCTATGCGGACTTTAAATGGGGACTCTGCAAGACTGGAGGTACAGAAAGGGAACCATCAGTGTGAGGAGTAATAGCTCATGTATATTATAAGTGTTTAGATTAAATAAGACTGTGGCACAGGTACCAGGCTATCATTGACACAGATAGGGACTTTATTAGGTGACTAGGTTAAAATAATGGCTTGAAAACAAAAACTACACCTGACCACACCCCACCAGAAGCAAGATGC
This sequence comes from Taudactylus pleione, assembly GCA_031769625.1. NCBI lineage: Eukaryota > Metazoa > Chordata > Amphibia > Anura > Myobatrachidae > Taudactylus > Taudactylus pleione. The sequence goes on along the minus strand of JAUIMM010000597.1, from coordinate 344,903 downwards.
ACTTGCTGTTATAATGCCACAGACTGTACAGCGTTCTATCCCTGTACTCACGATTTAGACGTGTTCGGCATGGGCAGGAATCCGTAATCCATTGTGTCCGCATTCCCGCCGTCTTCCATCTTGCTGGACTCACTCAACACATCTCCATTATGAGCCAGAGTCCAGTTGGGACCCCACCCTACGCGAAATGACCTTCCCATGAACAAAGCCATATCAATCAGGAGCTTGCAGCGTCCAGCAGAGACAGATTCCTCCAGAGGAACAAGGTCCTGCTGCCGACAGGTTCCTACAGTTCTCAGCTGTATCTCTGGGACGAGAGGCGGCTTAATGAAGGCAGAAGCCAGAGGGCCCAAGGTGTGCCATTCCGGCCCCGCCGGGCTGTACGAGGGGAGTCGTGGACTTTGAGAGCTGTGAAGTGTGTCACTTGGCTTGAGCAGGGTGGTTCCTGAAAACCTGGACTGTAGCAGTCCTCCAACTACGGAGAGAGGAGAAGTTACACATTCAGACAAACATACTAATGCACTCTTATTTTTAATGGAGTCAGTCTGTACAGCGCTGTACAGGGAATATAGGACATGACCGAGAAACTAATCTGTCACTAATGCAGATAAACTCCGGATGTTGTCTTATTACAATCAGTTCTGTAAATATTCTGCCTGAACAGGTAGAAATCAAATTTGCTAAATGCTGGAAAATTCCCCACAGACACAGAAGGGAAGGCTTTTTATACTTGTTAAATCCTTTTCTCCGAACCCACTGGGGGACACTGGAACCATTGCTATGATCAGCACAGCCAGCTTGGACACCTTAAAAAAAGTTCCATACAAAGTGAAACCCCACGAGCCGAGCATAAAGACAGAGGACACCTAGTGCCCCCCAATGGGCTCAGAGACCAGGATAACATTCATTTTCTCCATCATACTCTTAGCAGACAAGGGAACATCCCAAAGCTGACCCTTCAGGTTGGTACACCCAGACGCTGCCACATGCAACACACCCTGTCCAATGCTGGCATTCTCACTAGCAAAAACAAACATTCATCTGTAATAGGCATATGACCCCGAGGACAAGGTGGCTGACAATACAGCGACGTTACACCAGGGGGCGCTCACCAAGCTGAGAGAATGTGCCGTCACATTGTCAGGACCGGTATTCCCCCAGCCCACTATAAGCCCGTCCCAATACAGAGGTGAACAATGGTCCGTAATAAACTGAAGACTCCCATTAACATTGATCATTAGAGCCCTGACAACACCCAAGTGATGGGATCACTTCTCTTATAATGAGCAAAGTACCCTAGTGCTAGTACGATCAACGTAAATGAATGGTAGTGTGACGGACTGCAGTCGCAAAACCAGGGAACACTGAATCCCACAATATCAGGCAGCAAATGTAACAAGAAGCACTGTCAGACTATCAGCGTATAATAAATAATATACTATACATAACAGACGGCCAGTGTACATCTATACAACTTAATGCCCCATTTAGGAAATAAATCCAATATTCACAATAACACACCGGTACGTACGTATATATACAAACACCTAATGTCTCCTCAAGGAAATAAAACTTCAGTATCCATAATGAATGAATTATACATAATAATATGTACATTACTACATGTAGTTAGCCTGACAAAACAGTGTTTGTAATTTTTCTTCTGCAGACAGACCACAGCCTAAAGTTGGGATCATAGTACCCCAATTTGTGTGGAACTCGAATACAAACGTGGGGTGAAGTCAGGGCTTTAATCCCGCTACACTGCCGCAGACACCTTCTGACACCATGCGAATGACAAACATCCCAAACACAAAACAAAGTATAAGACTAACCTCAGAGTTTGATAACTGTTCAGAATATAATTATAGCCATCAATACTGTATTTAGCTAGAGAGCACAGACTCATCCAGCCACAGGAAATACCAGTCCCTGTTAGTCTCCAGGAGCCGAGGTGCAACGGTCAGCAAGTGCTCCAGGAGCCGACGTGTAATGGTCAGCAAGTGCTCAGGAGCCGACGTGTAATGGCCAGCAAGTGCTCCAGGAGCCGAGGTGCAACGGGTCAGCAAGTGCTCCAGGAGCCGACGTGTAATGGTCAGCAAGTGCTCCAGGAGCCGACGTGTAATGGCCAGCAAGTGCTCCAGGAGCCAAGGTGCAACGGTCAGCAAGTGCTCCAGGAGCCGACGTGTAATGGCCAGCAAGGGCTCCAGGAGCCGCAGTGCAATGGCCAGCAAGGGCTCCAGGAGCTGCAGTTTAATGGCCAGCAAGGGCTCCAGGAGCTGCAGCTTAACGGTTAGCAAGTGCTAGGGCCTCTTCCCCCGCAGGCTGTTACTACAAGCAGGACAATATACTGTGGTTGGGACTTACCACCGGGTGATCGCGGAGACTGTGATGAAGGGAGCAACAGACGGGGAAACCTGGTCTCCTGGAAAGCAAAGCTGGTGACGTCACCCCCATCCTCCTCCATCAGAAGAGACGCTTTCATCACCTGTGGAATAAAGAAGAACCGGGGGTGATATAAACCGGATGTAGTAATGCCGAGGTGTGCCTGCAGGGGGAGCATGTGAGAAGACAGACTTGTTTGGCTGATACAACACAGATTATAGTAGGTTGTGGGAATGGAGCCAGGTAGCCCCTGCCCCAAATTATTCTGTTAGAAAGCGACTGACCTGTAGCGCATGAGGATTCACCCCCAGGGAAGATGCAATGTACGATGAAGCAGACACCAGCTCCTGCTCTTCCATAACATCATGGTCTTCATACACAGTATCCAGGGCCTGATCCTGTGTGATATCCGCCATGTCACTGTCCATCTCCAGAACATGTCCCGACTGCTCTAGTCCAGGGCTCTGACCAACAGCAAGAGAAGAGGGGCAGGGTTATTGCCCTGGATGCAGACAGGACATGCACACAAGCCTTACAGGTACGAGGGAGGAGGTTCTCACATGAGCAAGTCATTCATCACCTGTGCTCTGGGGAGGGGGGAGTGCAGAAAATCAGAGATACACTAAAAAAGGTTATTTATTGTACATTCTGCCCCAGATATGGCTTTGTATGTGCACTCATGTACCCAACGCACTACATCCCTCATTGTAAGCCGTTCCCCGTGCAGGCGACAAAGATAAACCACCTACCACCCCATAGGTTACACAGAGAACTTCCCAGTTTCTCCAATCTACAGCTCGCTTCTGCCTTTATCATTAGTGAGCAGGACCGGCCGGCTGACTTATACTTCACATCTGAGGTTTTTACACAAAAGCTCCTGAGCACCAGTGCAGATGAAGGCGTGATCTCAGTATTACGTACTTTATAAATGAGGGTCATGGCGTGACATTCCTCACCGTTAGAGGGCTCAGGTCACAATGACGGGTGCCCCACACAATGGCTAGGAGAGCAGCCAACACCTTCGCAGAGTATAAATCACACTGGACAGAAAAACCACAACCCAGAAGCCGACCATGACCATCTCCTTTCCAGTCACCCAGAAGCCGACCATGGCCATCTCCTTTCCAGTCACCCAGAAGCCGACCATGGCCATCTCCTTTCCAGTCACCCAGAAGCCGACCATGGCCATCTCCTTTCCAGTCACCCAGAAGCCGACCATGGCCATCTCCTTTCCAGTCACCCAGAAGCCGACCATGGCCATCTCCTTTCCAGTCACCCAGAAGCCGACCATGGCCATCTCCTTTCCAGTCACCCAGAAGCCGACCATGGCCATCTCCTTTCCAGTCACCCAGAAGCCGACCATGGCCATCTCCTTTCCAGTCACCCAGAAGCCGACCATGGCCATCTCCTTTCCAGTCACCCAGAAGCCGACCATGGCCATCTCCTTTCCAGTCACCCAGAAGCCGACCATGGCCATCTCCTTTCCAGTCACCCAGAAGCCGACCATGATCATCTCCTTTCCAGTCACCCAGAAGCCGACCATGGCCATCTCCTTTCCAGCCACCCAGGAACCGACCATGGCCATCTCCTTTCCAGTCACCCAGAAGACGGTAACACTTATCATCAGCCACCCTACTGCTCCATTGCACTTTACATCCTCCGCTCCTATTATAAGAGGAATCATCTTTCAAAACGCCCACTTGTTGGATAGCCATTATATGCCGTACCTTAAGGTCATAACAACGGTATCCTTCAGGTGGTCAGAAAGTAAACATGAAATAATGTAGACATTGCAAATAACACAATATTTTAATGATTTTAGGCTTCAGCTGTGGTTAGGCATACTCACCCCGCTAACACAAACCCGCATGGTTGGCACACCGACTGCCAACATTCACAAAGGTTGACATGTTGTACCATACACTTAATTGTTGCCATTGCCATAACATGAGCAATACGGATTCTAGATGTTAAAGCAGATTTTTATACTTGCATTACAGCTTTTCCTCCGATTCCACTAAGGGACACTGGACTCGAAGTATAGAGGCTCAGCCTGGCACCCTGTCCGGAATTCCTCCCCCTCTATAAATATTTAGAAAGAGAGCTTGTGGGGCCTCCCAGAAGGTGGCTGTCTGCCTCAGCAGTGCCTGACTTCATCATGGAAGGGCATTCCAACAAAATAATACATCCGTGGACGAGAGAGCTTAACATAAATCTATCCCAAAGACCCCAAAACTGAAGCTGGGCTGCCATCATACTTCAGAGTCAAAGGGTGGTACCCATAATCTCAATTGCCCAGTACCATAAAGCAAAAAGATGGCCCATATCGAGGTTGCAAGCAGATGAGACCAACGCATCCTTTCACACAGACCGATGAACTGGCTGGCCAAATGATGGATACATTTGTTCTATTAGTAAAGATCATGGCATTCCAGGTCACGTTCTAAGACATTCCTGCAAACAGAACAGATGCCCTATGGGAACCAATAGAGATGTTTCTTGCTTCTGTAGGGAGTGTATCTAGTCCCCCCGACAAGAAGCCCCTTTGTTGTTGAGTGTCGTACCTAAGCAGGGGATTGTTTTCTTAGGGCTGTTCTAATCATGTAGAGTCCCACACATGGGAATCTAAAAGTGCTTTCCTTCAGTCCCATGTACAAGAGACTGCAGAGACCCCTGCCTTTATCAATACATTGCCCAGTTAGGGAGGGAGTCTGACATTGGACCTAAGCAGCCATTACCACAACAGCCATTACCACAATGATCTTCACGAAAGTGCAAGCAAGAATCTTTAAATGATCTTTGGAAGTGATGTACTGGTCTTGCTCCAGGACAGAAAGACAGATTCAAAATTAGAGATCCACTGGTTTTTGGACCAAAGATTTAAAAAGAAAAAATAAATAAATAAGTGTTCCTTTCAGATATTGGAATGACCACCACTTAGTAATCAATTGACATTTGGATTTATGGAAAAAGTGTAACAAAATGCTGAAAGAGACAATGAAGTAAAAAGCACCCACGTCTGAGGACATAAAAATAAAATAGTCAGTCTGCTGTGAAGTCTTTTATTTAGCAGACAAACAATTTGCTAAGACCAGTGGTTCCCAAACTGTGTGCCGCAGCACCCTGGGGTGCCTCAGACCACTTGCAGGGGTGCCTCAGGTTGGTGGTCCAGCACAAAATCAAATTATTTTTGGTCAATGTAAAGTAAATATGTGGACAAACAAAAGCGCAAACCTGTCCCCCACCACATAACCTAAGGGTGACATAAGCACAATTTACTTCACTTTACTACATTATCTATATACTCTAGGGTGCAGTGTTTCAATAAAGTTTGGGAACCACTGGCTTGGGCTAACCAAGGTTCCAACAATGAAAACCAGAAGCAATACAATGTTTACACTGGATAGTACATAACCAAGCATGGTGACAATGTCTCATCACCCCCAGTGTGTACGGTGGGCTACAATTGTTACGTACAAGGGCCAGACAACTCTGCCATCACACTTTATGCTCCACAATAAGCCTTACAAGTAAACTGTGATGAGTTGTGAACATAACGGGCGGAAGTAAAGTAAACAGGGGGATTGTGAGATACTTACAGGTGCCTAAAGAGCCTCCAAGACACCTGAATGCCACCAACCGAGAGATGTCCCCAATGATGATGGATGTTTGCAAGTGTAGTAAGCCAGATAGGCTGACTAGATAACGGAGGCTCGGGCAATTACTGTACAGTGCCCCCCAGAATGCAGTCATCTCTCATTACAGCCCCCAGCTTCCCATAGCTGTACCAGGGTGGAGACCCTAGGATACTGGACAGAGACTAATCACAGAATAGCGGCGATGAACCTCTATAGAAGCTATGTAAGAGACAGCAAGAGTTACATCAGCCACACAGCTTGTGATAAATACAATGAGAAAATAGGGTGAATAGTCCAGTGAATGATTGTTAATTGAATTCCCCTGTATAAGAGGATACAATATAAAAAACAAATTATGACATGCCCCTGCATAGTTACAATTTTACAGCCAAAAGCAGGAGAGGTGCATAAATCGCCAGAGACAATGCACAAAGGAATTAAACAATGAGACATCTGTTACGTAGGCTAAGTATAAAGCCAGTTTTAAATGCATTAAACCTGGTAAATGTTCATTCACTGTCTGTTCAATCTAAATTAGTGTGGCCCCAATGTGAGAGCTGGGTGCATCCTGTCCTCACTGTACGGTCACAGGGGTCTCACATTCTCCACCATGCATAACAGCCTGCTATCCCCCACCCTACCCCATTCCTATAACCGCAGCTACAGGAGACGCAGCCGGTCACATTGCAGGGCCGGCCTGCCCCATTCCTATAACCGCAGCTACAGGAGACGCAGCCGGTCACATTGCAGGGCCGGCCTGCCCCATTCCTATAACCGCAGCTACAGGAGACGCAGCCGGTCACATTGCAGGGCCGGCCTGCCCCATTCCTATAACCGCAGCTACAGGAGACGCAGCCGGTCACATTGCAGGGCCGGCCTGCCCCATTCCTATAACCGCAGCTACAGGAGACGCAGCCGGTCACATTGCAGGGCCGGCCTGCCCCATTCCTATAACCGCAGCTACAGGAGACGCAGCCGGTCACATTGCAGGGCCGGCCTGCCCCATTCCTATAACCGCAGCTACAGGAGACGCGGCCGGTCACATTGCAGGGCCGGCCTGCCCCATTCCTATAACCACAGCTACAGGCGAAGCAGCCGGTCACATTGCAGTGCCGGCCTGCCCCATTCCTATAACCGCAGCTACAGGAGACGCAGCCGGTCACATTGCAGGGCCGGCCTGCCCCATTCCTATAACCGCAGCTACAGGAGAAGCAGCCGGCCACATTGCAGGGCCGGCCTGCCCCATTCCTATAACCGCAGCTACAGGAGAAGCAGCCGGTCACACTGCAGGGCCGGCCTGCCCCATTCCTATAACCGCAGCTACAGGAGAAGCAGCCGGTCACACTGCAGGGCCGGCCTGCCCCATTCCTATAACCGCAGGTACAGGAGAAGCAGCCGGTCACATTGCAGGGCCGGCCTGCCCCATTCCTATAACCGCAGCTACAGGAGAAGCAGCCGGTCACATTGCAGGACTGGCCTGGATGTGTCACACGAGTTGGATACCTGAACAATGCACAAATCTGAGAGAGAGAGAGGAGTTATGGGGCCAGCATTGTGCTACTAGGGAACGTCTAGCTCAGTGGTTCTCAGACTCGCTCCTCAGGCCCCCACACAGAACACATTTCAAGGTCACCCAGCAGGTGCACAGGTGTACTCATTACTCAATGACATTTTAAGAGCCACAGGTGGAGCTAATTATTTCACTTGTGATACTGTGAGGAGACCTGGAAAACATGCACTGTTTGGAGCCATGAGGACAGAGTTTGAGAACCTGTGGTCTAGATAACAAACTGGTCATTTAATAGCATTTATAGGGCCTCAATGAGGACCTAGCAAGCGTAAAGGGACATTAAGGGAGAGATGTATCAAACCTCCTAAAAGAGTAGAGAAGAGGGCTAGTAGAGAAATTACCCACAGCGACCAATCAGTGCCTAGCTAGCATTTATCAAGCACAGTCTATAAAATGATCGGTAGAAACTGACTGGCTATAGGCAAATTCTACACTCTTTAGGGGGGTGATGCATCAACCCTAAGTGCTCTATGCACACACAGGGGCCATAGTACATACCACATCAAAGCTTGGCATATGGTGGATATCAGACGCCCTATGCTTTCTCAGGGTGCATTTTAGTCTGATACAACAGGAAAAATATCCAACGACACTTGTCGGGCAAAGCAGCTGTAGCAGTGAGGGCGCATTTTACCTGTAAGCGTTCCTTATCAAAGTGTATTTTCGGGTTCAGTGCAGGTCCGGCCAGGAGTGGTGTCTCATGGCCACTGTATCTGAACGGGGGACGTCCATGTACCATGACCGGTAAATAAACAGGGTTCATTTGGTAACTTACCTGCAGGTCAGTTTCCTGTACACATTTCCTTAAGGCTGGATGAAGTCATGGCAGGTACACAGGATAACCACTATGGGGGCCTGTACAGGGGAGGGTTCAGCACCAGGCAGCAATTACCCAACATGTTCTTACAGAACGAGCTGTTGGGGGCAATTACAACATAAATGACAGGAGGGGGCTACGTCACCTGTATTTGTACTGTAAACAAGTGCAAAATAACACAGCCAGGACAATAAAACTAAACAGTCAGACAGTACTAGTAGCGGGTGCAGACAGCGTCTCCATATGCAATTCCCTCTACATCAGCCACCATCACACATTAATGGCGGCTCTGGTTATAGCGTGCGCAGAGAAATGGACAGTACCCCAGTGACTGCCATAGTAACCATTAATTCCCGGCATCGCTCCGCAGGAACGGCCTCAGAATCCAGAGAGCGAAGTCATTCTGTCGCTGCATTTTTATCCCAATGTCATTTGTGTGTCCCTTATTAAAGGGAGGAGGGGGCAACTAGTTTCAGGGGACTTTGTGGAGGTAAAAACCAGACTTCTCATATCAGCTGTTCAATCTCACATATCACACATCAAGACGGGAGGGGTGTGTGCTGTGAAATACTGTCAAAACCTGTATGAAGACTACCCAAGGTGTTAGTCAGGACAGGCCTGGCAGGAGAAGGGTTAAAGCTCCGCTCGGGAGGAGGAAGGGATCCGTTATCTGGAATGGTACATTGGAGCCAGCCACACGGCTATAGATTTATAGAGGAGTGATCAAACATTACTGCCAGCACAGAAGACATTCATGGTCCATACAGAGACCTTTACGTTCAATATTCTTATCGCTAAGATTTCTTCAGCTACACTGCGCTGCGCTACTAAGTGGCAAAATAAATGTATCAACAAGCTGCTGCGATGATTACAGACATGTGCAAGCACTAGCAGAAATACCATAAATGAAACGTCTTACCATCATACAGATGTGCTTCCATGCATTGTTACTGCAGTCGCGCTAAATAGCCTCTCAGCTCGTCAGGTCCTGCGCGACTTCGTCACAATGCGACGCGACTGCACGGATTAATTTCACACTAGTAGCTCTGTGTAATGGTGCCCACACACACAAAAAGCGATATTTTACACGATCGGGCAGACTCCGACGCATTGGAACGACAGATAGTGTAAAATATGGGCAAATCCTGGGTAAATCGTGAGCCCCCACTCATGATGCAATGCACATCCCCCTGCTGGTTGCACATCGCATCGTCAGATCTGCCGTGCAGTAGGGCAGATCTGACAATCTAGGAGGCGATGCAATGTGGCAGTCTGACTGCAGGAGAGATCGTATGAAGATTGGACGCCAAATCCTGTGCAGAGCTGCCGGGGCGAGATTCAAGGGAAATCGTACCCATCGGCTGATCGCGAGCACATCGCTGTGTGTGTGGCCAGCTTTACAGACTGTCGCACAGATATACAAGTTTTGCATCAAATTAATCAGTGCAGTCTCCTGATAAGCTTTAGTAATACCACATTGCGACTAAATGGCCCCATACATCAGATGACGGGTCAGATGTTGGATTTCACAGATTTGCAAATCACGATCGAAAAAAATTAGTGATTGGCAGATCGGTGAAATTTAACATTTAGAATTTCACCGATCCTGTGACTGATCGCAGACAATCGATTTCCGCCGGTTGGCATCTATTCACCCGGCGGGGTCTGTAACCGCACCTTCCCCAACCCCCTCGCCTCCCCGCAGCACTGTGTCCTGCAGGTGGGGCAGGCACAGGGTAGGGCGCGGAGCCATGCGTACACACTGATTACACTTGCAGGGTTTATGTCGACACATTGACGTGATGGGGGAAAACTTAAGGACAGCGTAAAACATTACATGCCGAGTCACGCCTCTGCCCCTTCACTTCAGCGTTGGCAGAATTAAATGAAAACTATGAACACTGAACACTGAAGAAGACGCCCATCGGCACCACATCAAGCTGTAGAACATATCTTTAATGAACATTTGAAACAATTAAAAATAAAACCTGTTTGCAGATGGGGAACATGGACAGATAAGCAGCAGCATTAGTTTAATTATAAATACTTTATAGGTGTCAAATCAATAGAAAGACAACTTTACATATACAGCAGATTACATTACATTCATAATACAAAAGGTCACTTTGGTAAGATATTAAAACATAATTGAAGATCAGATCACACCAATCGTGTCTAAATCAACTTTGAAGAAATCGCCATATACCGGGCAGTCAGGCTCCTCCCTACCATATGGCCTAATCCCAGAGCCGTAAGCGGCAGATAAGGGCAGTGCCATCTTTACTAACGGCACACCTGGCGCTCTCCATCTCCTTGTCCAACTGCAAATTATGGGCCTGATTCAGAGCCAGACGCAAGTGGCTGCTCGTACGCTCCGAGCGATGTTTGCTCAACTGCGCATGCGTACGGATCGTAATACGCATGCGCGAACCAGTCAGTGCGGCCGAAAATCATGTGCTCGCAAAATAGCGAATGCCTGCTATTTTGAGTGACAGGATGAGGCGTATGTGGGTGGTAACAGGGGAAGGTGCTTGAAAACAGGGAGTGGAGATCAGAACGCAGGCGTGCTTAAAGGTCAAAACAGGCGTTTTATGGGTGTGCATAATTAAAACAGCAGCGTCACTGACCACGTCACTGGGTTTTTTTTTTAGCCAGAACTGCTCGCAAAATTGTGGTAGCAAAAACCAACCACAAGAATAGCGAGCAGCTCATACCCTGGTCGATGTACTCGATTAATCTAATAAATAGCGGACATGACGTAGGATGCGAGCGGCCAGGGGGCGTAATTTCCCAAAAGACGACCGCAAGTTTTGTTCGCTCGTTCAGACCTAGAGGCGTGAACAGACCGCAAAGAGCGAACGGTTCATTTGAATAGCCACCCCTATTTTCAGGACGAGCGAGCGCCAATTGCGTCCGGCTCGGAATCAGGCCCTATGAGCTTACACGTGAGCCGCTAGTAAGGAAATCCTACAGCAAAGAAATGACAGCTGCTTACAATACGCCATGTATGCAACTGGGGGGGGGAGGTATGTCACGGTAAAATTTTAACACCCCATGCAGCTCGATAAGCATCAATTCCTCGGTATACTCCTCTCATCCTGAGCCCTCCACGTGGCTATTCCATTACTAAGGTGTCCATGTGGCTAGATCCACGCGCCACCCTTTCACTGTCTGGGAAGACCAGCAATAAGGCAATGATAGGACACTACACAGATCACCAGGTCTGAACATGCATCAGGCCACGAGAGCTGGGTAACACCCCACAAAGGACGACATTAACCAAACACCGGAGACCGAGGCAGAGGGATCAATAATGATAAAAGGCAGCTGTCCTCATTAGCCCATAAATGATCTACGATTTAATCCTAATAAACGGTAATTCATAAATCTCAGAACAGGACCCTATTACAGCATGAACCTAATGCACTGTGTAAGCCATGATGTACCGTGCAGCGCGATGGGAGAATGAATGTGGGTGACACTACTGGCCAGGCCCGATGCATCGGCGTGCCCAATGATATTGCCGTGTCTGAATAGCATTCACTTTGGCCCTCTCTCCCTCTCTACCTGCGGTGGAGGGGTAGGTCTTCCATTGAGCGATGCCTGCTGGAGGGGCGGCAGTTGTGCTGGAGGAGGCTGAGCTGCAGCTTTAAGCTTCTTCGGTTCAGCGCTGGCGGCCGCGTCATCGTCTTCATCGTCAGAGTCTTGTAGCCCGTACTTGGAGAAATGCTTGACCTGCAGGAGATCACAGTGTTATGGTGACGTGCGGCTGTACAGTCTGTATCAGCGCTTCTCAACCCCCACCGACAGGTCATGTGCTGAGCGTTCCCGTCTGAGAGAGTCACTCACCTGTGTATGACTAAAGACATCCACAAAACATGACCTGCTGCTGGTGCATGGAGATTGAGGTTGAGAACCACTGGTCTACATAACTAATCCAGTAATGTACAGGTTATTATACCATTTAATGTGTACACTGCGCTTTACAGAGACGATATCACTCATTCAGATCAGTCCCAGCACCAGGGGAGCGAATCTATATTCCATCACATTGACCCACATGCATAATAGGGTTCATATAGGTTTGCAGACATTTAACCTACCAGTATGTTTTTGCATCGTGGAAGGAGACCCAAGAAAACAATGAGAACATACAAACTTATACAGATCAGTTACGGCCAGAAACTGAACTCCGTGCTGTCAGGGCAGGGGGGTGGGGGTGGGTCCTGCCTCAGGGCTACGTTTTGGATTTAGTTGATCCTGGTCTGCATGGATTCTTGGTCACTATTTTTCCATGGGACCAGGTGAGACAGTCTACCTTACCGCAGACTGTGTGGTCTTCTGGCTGCAGGAGTGGTGGTCCCGGTTTTTGCTCACTAAGCTGGGTTGGATTTTTCTCCACTGTTTGTGGTGCAAAAACTGGACTTTTTGGCCCATTCTTAACCTAAAAAGTTTCTAGATGACCAGGTACAGGAGGGCACCTACCCTGATGTCAGGGCAAACCCGGCAGTAGTCAGGCAGACTGTTTTTTGTCATGGTGAGGGCACAGACGCAATGACCATAAGGCCTTGGACCGAGTGCCTCAGTCTCACAAGCTTCACAGAGAGCTCAGTCTAAGGAGCGTAAAAGAGCATTTCCAGCGAGCGTAGTGCACAGTTTGTGCAGTCTATCAGCTTTTCCCAACTAAGGGCCGTATTCAATTGGCAATGAAAACAGAACTTTTTCACCAAAAAACAGGCAAAAACGCAATTGGCGAAAAACTGGAGAAAAAGTTCTCTCCATTCCAGACGAAAAAAAAACACAATGCAAAATCCCTATTTTGGGCAAAAATGTGGAGAGATCTTTTCAGAACCCTTTGGAAACGCCCGTTTTTCGACAAAGTACGCAACTTATGACAATTTTGGGGAGTAATTTATCATTAGGAGGGGTGTCCAAAGGGTTCTGAAAGAAATCCCTACATTTTTAGCCAAATAGAGGGTTTTTGCATTTTTTATTTTTTGCCTGGTCTGGGATGGAGAAAACTTCTCCAGTTTTTTTTCGCCAAATGCGCTCTGGTCAGAGCGTCCGGCTCTGAATCAGGCCCTCTGTTGTATAAATGAGATCTTGTCTGTTAGGAAGATTCTATGAACCTAAAAGTCAAAAAGGGCTCCTAGAAGGTGTCAGGGACGACTTTTTCCAGTCAATCAGCCAACCGTGCGTAAGTAGGAAGACCATTGTTACCTGCAGATGACGATGAAGAATCTCTGGGGAGCTGGCCAAAAGCAAGAGGTCGTCTAAGTACGGGAGTAGTCTGATCCCTTGACGACAAAGTTAGGACGCCATAACTGCCATGAATTTAGTTAAGACCCAAGGGGCCGTTGAGAGGCCAAACGGTAGAGCCTGAAATTGGTAATACTGCTATAGGATAGCAAACCGGAAATATGGTTGATGAGAAGGCGCTATACGTACATGTAGGTAAGCATCCTGAATGTCCAGAGACACCATAAAATCCCCAGGCTCCAGAGCTGGAAAAATACAGTGGAGAGTTTCCATACGAAACCTGGGCACCCTGATAAACTAGTTCAGAGATTTGAGGTTGAGGATAGGCCGATGAGACCCGTTGGGCTCTTGAACCAGGAAAAGGGTAGAATAATAGCTGTTGCCTCGTTGTGAGGATGGGAAAGGACTTATTACTGCTGAATTCAGTAAGGACTGAATGGCTTTTTGGAGGAGCAGGGCCTTGCTTGGGTCCGATGGAGGTCCTGTGCAAAAAGAACTGCTTTGCGGAGGGGGGGGGGGGGGGGGGGCGCGAATTGAAGTAGTCGGCCTCCCACCCTGTCCCCTGGATTCCGGGCTGCAGTCTAGGGAGCCTGGTAGCTAGTCCCCCTCAGAGCCCCGCCGGGAGTACCTAGCCGGGGGCCTGGTGTCAAGGCGCCGCGGAGGGGTGATGGAGCAGCAGCGCAGACGTCCAAGGGACGGTCTCTTGCTGCTGCTCAGTGGTCTAAACACTAGAAATAAAAAATTCATAAATGTAAGCTTGGAGCAGCCCCACTGTTAAAAATGGTGATCTAGCTCCGGACATCAACGAAACTGAGCTGCCCTCAGGCTTTGGGCGGGGTATAGGGGGAAGGACCGGAGCATCCTGGGATTGAAAAGCTTTGCTGTTGGTGACCGGTCCTCCAGGTCCCACCTACACCCCAATGTCTCCCTGTGGAGCCTATGGACCCTGAAGAAGAAAGGAAGATTAATTCCCTAACTAAACAGCTAACCTAAAGTGTGTTTATGGATTTTAATAGCCACCTGTTACAGCTTGCGTGGCGGTATATCCTAGAAACAGATCAGCATGTATGGTAAAAGGGACCGTCCCTCACTATAGCTCTTACGTCTAGAAAAGCCACCGAGGATAGTTAAAAGTGATGGATACTCTAATCCTAGGCAAGATCAAACTAGCATCACCCCCAGCCCTCCAGCAGCCTCTTTCCCCAGAGCTAGTGGCGTCTGACTCACAGCCCAGGAAGAGGGGCAGGAAGGGACCACACCCCCCACATGGTGCCCGCCATGTAAAACGGCACCAAAAGGGTAAAAAAGGGAAAGTGTGAGCCAGGAGGAAGATTGTCCACAAACCCCCTCCGTGGAACTGGAGCCTGAGAATCAAACTGGTGTAGTGCGCCTGTCCCCGTGCAACAGCTGATCACAATGTGTGGGCTGCAGAAAAGACAAGGTCCAATAGCTCCCGCTGGTACCGGATGATCATCAGCCAGGCCAATAGCACGCTGCAACCGGGAAGTCAGACGCTGGCGCCGTCATAATGCCCAATCCCCTAACTGCCTGATCCCAGAAGGGGACTCAGACGCCCTATGATAGGAAAATAACCAGAAATAAAACAAAAAGCTCCTAGTTAATTCTTTGTTGCCTCATGCAGACTGGCTTGCTAAAAAGCTGGAGAGAGGGCTTAGGGGGGGGGGCAGAGTTTCAGCTCCAGTAGTTTTAACTAATTAGTGCAGGGGTGGACTATAAGCGGTCCTCCAACTGCTGTTGAACTACAAATGGCAGCATGCCCTGCCACACTTAGCATGCCTTGATAGAAAAAAAATTGTGGCAGGGCATGCTGGAATGTGTAGTCGCACAGCAGCTGGAGGGTTACTTATTGCCCACCTTTGATTTAGTGCCTACCCCCCTACCTCTACTCTGAACCCACAGTGTCACCCAATTCAGACAAAAGAGGAATTAGAAGATGATGGAGCTCATAGTCTTTCACCCATGGGGAACACTGGATATGTCCTAAAGCAGTCCTCCGGGGTCGATAATTTGGAAAGTAGCTGTGTGCAGCACCTGAGGTCTGAAAGACACATCTTTGCATGTACAGTAAGAACTGTTGCATCTGCAGAACTTATTAAACGTATGTACCAAAGATCATATGGCATCCTGGTACAGTATCTCAGCCAGAGATTGTTCTGCTCAAAAGGCTCCAGGCAACTCTGAAAGAACATACTAGAACCACACTATTCTGACACTGATCAGCTTCCCTGGCACAGCTAGAAGAATTAGAGACCTGGCTTCTATTACTGTATCCAGATATGGTCCTTGGAATTGGCCAACAAAAGACAATTACAGGACACGCTTACCTTAAACACCCAGGATCCAGTCTCTGGGCGATACTCCTTGAACTGGGCATCCTGCTTCCGGGACGCAGCCTCGAGCTTACTCTTGTAGTTCATTTCAGCTAGACGTTCAGGACTCTTGATCAAAGAACGAGTCGTCTTATCCATTGGCCAAACGTCATTTAGAGTCACCTCTGCACGCCTAGAAGACCAAGCACAATTGCAGACCGTATACATTGAAGGTAATAGGTTAGTTACCTTACAAGGAAACATGGAGTATTATATCAGTAGCATTACCTGTTAAGACCCTCACCCACTGGGGGCTTGTTTCGATCATCAGTATAAACTATTACTTCTTTATTTCGTATATGGACAATGTCATCTAGGTTCAAGTTGGTCAGGTTCACCAAACCCTCAAAGAAGATTGAGCCATAGCCTAGGAAAGGAGGGACAAGACAAAAAAATAAAAACCACACCATGAAACCCAGAAGCGACAGGAAACCTCAGTGACCATACTCTGTAGAGGGTGCTTCCTGGGTTAAACTAATGGAGAATTATTCCACTTATACCATTACTAGTCATCACTCAAGCTGAAGGCCTCACCTTTACGGCCAATGGTAAAGCCATCTACAATACACTGTCCGTTCTCATCGACCAGCTTGGCCAGTTCCTCCATGGATGGGATGGTGTAGTAGCCTTCTCTTGTCAACACTATGCCTGGAAACAAAGAGCTGTTATAGCAGCAGTACTATAAACACGCAAAAGAACAGACAACCCAGGGTCCAGAGACAGCTTTCTATTGAAGGAACAAGCCCACATAACCCCAAGAAACACCCCTTACCCGCAGGGTGGGGTGGGGCATCATTCAGGATTTCTTCATCATTAAATGATGTCTCTTCCATACTGTTATCAAGCCCATTACGCAGAGCATTGCGCATATTCAGCGCCACAATGGTGTCGTCCATACTGTGGATGTGCTTGTTGTTCTGGCTGGGAGGCGGCAGTTTAGATAACGGGGGAGGATAGAAACCATCATTTTCCTCATCGCCTTCAGGTTTGTGGTTGTCACTGGTTCTGTAAAACAAGCACCACATTAAGCTCCACCAGCTCACCGGGAAATGTGACATGAGGAGGGTGACCATCCCTCATGGAAGGACGTGGTTACCCAGATATATGGTAAGGGGAGGAAGAGATCAGCAAGGCCATTACCTGTCTCCGTTCTCCTGATAACTGGACGGGGAGGTCACCTCATCTGGCTCCACACTCGTAGGGGAGAACAGGTTGCTGATATTAAGGTTCTTCAAAACCAGCTTCTTAATACTCTTCCTGACAGAGGAGACAAAAGGTATCATGCAACAGATGACCATGAATTAGGCCAGGGAAAGGCTTCATACTCTTTACTACTACAAGGTGTAGATTGGGTGCAGACACCCTGTAAGGTACTGAACCATGTGCTGTTTGGAGAAGGGTGATGAGCGATGGATCACATAAGCACTATAACCTTGGCAGAGGACAGTTAAAGTCTGAGCAAGACAAACAATCCCAAATAGGAGAATAGCAGACAAGTAACACAGAGTGCCAAGAACCACCGGTAATCCGGGGACAATGACAAGATGGAAGAAGATTCTGAAAGGCAGGACACAGCAGTGCTGGGGTCTGTGGATATAGAAAAGCTAATACAATATATTTAGCTGCAAAACACTGCAGCAGTGCCTTGGTATGTAGAGTATAAATACTTTAATGTATGTGTAACAATGTTTCAATGTATTTATTTAAAAAAAAAAAAACCACATGCATCTTCCCTGTTTGTCTGGGGGGTGGGGGACTTTGTACCCCCAGCCCCCCTCCCAGGGAACAGGAATATCTTCCCCTGCACCCTAATGACTCAAAGGGGTAAATTTACTAAAATTGGCCTCAATACTCCTAGGACCCTAATTGGCTGGTTGTCCTGTCATTATTACTGCGGGGCATGGTGATAGGATACTTACACACCCCCTTCCTGACTGGCTCCAAGACTCCCAGGACTCCTATTGGCTGGCTGTCCTGTCATCATGGACACAGCGTCCAGTGATTGGTCTACTAACGTACCTAATCTAGGGCAATGGAGACCGGCTTTTGCAGCGGTCTCCTCGGTGACCAAGCCATTCGGCCACACCATGACCATGTTTACATTCAATTCCTCCTCCACTCAGTGTCTACCTGATCCACTGCTTTGCCCCCTTCTTCCACCTAATTTCCCCATTACCTCCTCCACCACCTTCTTCCTTTATCTCCCCCTCCTCTGTCTACCTTCCTCCCTCTCCTCTCCTATTACTCCACATTTGTTCTCTTCTGCCCCACCTGGGTCCTACTACCCCACTAATCCTTCCTCCAAGCCTCCTCTCCACGCCATGCCACTACATTCATCTCGGTCACCCAAATTAATCTCACCTTCTCGTCACAGCAACCCTGATAATCTCATTCACATCTCTCCCACAATCACTGTCCCTCTATCCTGTGCCCTCTGGTATGCCAGATCAGTCTGTAATAAACTGGCTCCCACCCATGACCTTTTCATTTCCAAAAACTTGCATCTCCTAGCCATTACTGAAACCTGGATTTCACCCTCTGACACCACTTCCCCTGCAGCTCTCTCTTCTGGGGGCCTCACCTTCTCACACCCCTCGAACTGGGGGTCGCCATGGTGGTGGTGTGGGGGTCCTTCTATCCCCAGGTTACTCCTACCCTCTGAACCATCCCTTACATTCTCTACATTTGAGGTTCATGCTATACGCCTCTTCCAACCAGTACACCTGCGAGTAGCTGTCATTTACCGTCCCCCTGGCTCTCCCTCTAAGTTCCTTGACAACTGCTTCCTGGCTCCCTCACTTTCTCTCCTCTGACCTTCCCTCCATTATCCTTGGTGACTTCAATATTCCAGTTGATATCCCCACAGAATCCTCTGCCTCCAAACTCCTTACCCTCACATCTTCATTTGGCCTCTCCCAAAGGCCTTCCTCACCCTCCCATGTGAGTGGGCACTCCCTTGATCTAGTCTTCACTCAGTTGTAGTATTTCTAAATTATTCCAACTCCACATTCCCCCTCTCTGATCATCATCTTCTCTCAAAGTCTCTCTCTCCTTCCTCTCCTCTACCACCTAAGGCCACCATCACTAAGCGTAACATTGAGGCTATCAATGCCGTTTCTTTATCTTCCCTGCTTGATTCACTTCTCTCCCCTATTCTCTCTCTTTTGCCCTGAACAAGCTGCTTCCCTATACAACGCCTCCTTACTTCTGCTCTGGACTCTGTTGCTCTGGCGAGCACTACTCACCCTCGCAGCTCCACACTACAACCCTGGCATTCCAAATGCACCAGGTACCTGCAATAGTGTTCAAGAACCGCCAAGCGACAGTGGAGAATCACGCTCTAAGGCAGATTTTCTCCACTTCAGATTTATGCTCTCATCCTATAGTGCTGCCCTTTCCCTCTCTAAATAGTCATATTTCAATAACCTCATCTCCTCAAGTCCTCAAATCCCCAGCATCTCTTCACCACCTTCAACTCCCTCCCCTTCTCACTCACTGCCATTGACTTTGCTACCTACTTTACATCTAAAATCGATTCCATATGTCAGGACCTCAAACCCCACCAGTCCCCCTGCTCTACACCTCCTCCTTCCCTGAATCATCTATCTCCATCCATTTCACCAACTCAAACATCCTTCTCCCCTGTATCTGGAGGAAGTAATGGCTCTCATCCGGTCCCCCCAACCTTCTACTTCCCCCCTTGACACTATCCCTTCACGTCTCTTCTTATTGTGCCTGTTCCCATCTTGCCCACCTCCTCAATCTCTCCCTCTCATCTGGTACTGTCCCTTCTGCATTCAAACATGCGATAGTCTCCCCCATTCTTAAAAAAACCTACCCTTGATCCCAACACTCTCTCCAACTACCGTCCCATCTCTCTCCTCCCTTTTGCCTCCAAGCTCCTTGAGCATGTTGATAACAACCGCCTCACCACCTTTTTTCTCCCACTCCCTCCTTGATCCTTTTCAGTCTGGCTTCAGTTCTCTCCACTCCACTGAAACTGCCCTCACAAAAGTCACCTCCTTGCTGCCAAATCCAAATGCCACTACTTGCTCCTCATTCTCCTTGATCACTCTGCTGCCTTAGACACTGTGGACCACCCTCTCCTGCTGCAAATCCTTCACTCCCTTGGTCTACACGACGCTGCTCTCTCCTGGCTGTCGTCCTACCTCTCAGACTGGTCCTTCTGTCTCTTCTCATGACTGCTCTTCCCCACCACAGCCTCTTACAGTAGGTGTTCCCCAAGGTTCCATTCTTGGACCTCTACTATTCTTCCTCTGTACGTCCTCTCTAGGTGAACTCATCAGCTCTTTTGACCTCCAATATCTCTATGCTGATGATACTCAGATCTACCTTTCCTCCCCATACCTCTCTCCCTCTCTCCTCACTCGTGTCTCCAACTGTCTCTCTGCTATCTCTTCCTGGATGTCCCACCGATTTCTTAAACTTAATATGTCTAAGACTGAGCTGATCATCTTCCCACCCTCCCACATAACATCATGTCCCACTATTTCTTTATCAATTGATGGCACAACTATCTCCTCTAGTCCCAAACTGCGCTGTCTTTGAGTTATCCTGGACTCCTCCCTCTCCTACAAACCACAAATCCAGAGCCTCTCACAGTCCTGCAGTTTCCATCTCAAAAATATTTCCAAGATTAGACCCTCTCTCACCCAGAATGCCACCAAAACCCTCATACACTCACTGGTCATCTCCAGATTGAACTACTGTAACCTCCTCCTATCTGGCCTCACCAACTCCCATCTCTCTCCTCTCCAGTCTGTCCTCAATGCTGCTGCTCGACTCATCTTCCTCTCCATCTGCCTCCCCTCTCCTACAAGCCCTCCACTGGCTCCCCTTCCCTTTTAGAACCCAATTCAAGGTTCTCACACTCACTTACAATGCTCTCACATACTCCTCTCCCATTTACATCTGACCTCATCTCCTTCCACTCTACTGTCCACCCTCTCCGCTCAACTAACGCCTTCTCTCATGCCAACTGATTACTTCCTCCCACCTCCATGTAAACTCTTACGAGCAGGGCCTCTACCCTCTTGTGCTTCTCCTTACTTTACTTTCACCTACTTCTTACCGCCCACCAGGGCACCTAACACTTGGTTGCTTACGCACTGTTGCATATCTGGGTGTTATGGTCACTAATGTAGCAATGTATATTATCCATGTCCTGGTCCTATTTTGTACTGTAAGTCAGTTGTCAAATTATTGGTTTATGTACTTTGTAAGGCGCTGCGGAACACTTGTGGCGCCATATAAAAGGATAATAAGGATAACAACAACGAGCCAACAAAATGGCCAATTTGCTATAGTTCTGTAATACGAGCAGCTATATCTCCCTTTCCCACACTAGCAGGCACAAGCACAAAGCACTTACTTGGGCATGAAAGTCCCACTGGACAGAGAGGGTTCGTCATCGTCCAACCCATCAAACAACTGCGTTTTTGCAGTTCCTGTAGTCTGAAGAGCTTTGGGACGCACCTTGGTGGCCGGGCGAGGAGTTAGCTTGTAATGCGTTGGTGTGGTGAGGGCTTTCTGGGCAGCAGGGTTGGTGGGCTTCAGGCGCTGAGAAAACAAGTGGATAGGTGAGCAAATTGTATACATACACAAGAACACTCCAGGACTTCTATAGATTCACTCCGCATTTGATGGCTATAAACATTCAGTTGTCTTAAGTGACTGGTCGTTTCTTACATCTGGTGCACAGCAGCACAGAGTATTTCAGTATATGGCTCTTGTACAGAGGCAGCGACCCATGCACCAGTGAATAGGTCGGTCGTTACAGAGCTTTATGAGAAGGTTTCTCCAAAAAGGTGTCCTTTAAAGATTTACAGAGTAATTCACAATGAAGGATTGTACACAGGAGAGTAAATGTAGATACAGGATCAGATTTAGCTGGCTATTTGGACTGAAGGGTTTAAACTACACAGGGCCTGAAAAAGCGTTTTCTCCTGGAGCAAACCATGCTGCAATAAAAAGGGGGGGGGGGGGGATGCAGCTATTTGTGTGTGTGCTGGGAAAATACCGGCAGCTTTTCTCAGAATCTAAAAGTGTGACTGGCTCCTCCCCCTCTATGCCCCATCAGCCCCAGTTTTAAGAACGGAGCCAGAGAGAAGGAGAACAGGAAAAAGAACGCTCAGTCCGACAGATCAACTCACTGCAGGGACACAGCAGGTTGCAGGAATATAACAGTCACACAGCTAGAACAGACTAAAAACTACTACAACAGAACTGAAACAGAACAAGGAACTGGTAAGCAGGTAAGCGGCACTGGGGGGGCGTCCAGTGTCCCCTGCGGAATCGGAGAAAATGATTTAGCGGTAAGTACCAAAATCCTGTTTTCTCCTTCATCCACTAGGGGACACTGGAGCTTCATGACCGTGGGGACATCACAAAGCCACCCTCCTTGGTGGGGGCGGGGGAGATGGGAGAGTGCTGCACAACCTGCAAGACACTGAGCAAAAGTGTCAAATCTGTAGAAACATACAAAAGTATGTACCAAAGACCACGTAGCTGCTCAACAAAGCCGAGGCACCTCTACGTGCCGCCCAAGAAGTACCCACGGAGCACGTAGAGGTGGATACAGGTGGAGGTCGAGCAGAAGCAACATATGCCTGGCGAATGGTCAGACGAATCCACCTGGCCAAGGTCGGTTTAGACGCAGGCCAGCCACGCCGATTGGAGTCATAAAGGACGAACAGAGCCTCCGGATTTACGTAGTCCTTCAGTACTGGTCACAAATTCTAAGTGCCGGAAAACATCCAGGGAGTGAGAAACCCCGGAAGAGTCCAACAACGCCGACACCACAATCGGTTGATTCAGGTGAAAGGCAGAGACCATCTTGGGCAGCAAAATAAAAAAAAAAAAAAAGGAGGTCGGGTACATAGTTCCGCCCGATCGTGAAAAAAGGAAGGATAACGGCAGGACGAAGCTCCAAGTTCGACACTCGCCTAGCCGAAGCCAGGGCCAATAAAAGGATTATCTTCAAAGTTAAATACTTCAAATCCACGTACTGCAAAGGCTCAAACGTGGACGACTGAAAAAAAGATAAGACGAGGTTCAGGTCCCAAGGAGCCGTGGGTGGCACAAAGGGGGGCTGAACTATAAGCACCCCTTGAAAAAAAAAAAAAAAAAGAATCAGAGCTAGGCGACGCTGGCAAAAATATGAGATATGGTAAGAACTTACCCTTGTTATCTCTATTTCTACGAAGTCCATAGGGTTCCACAGGATACCTTGGGGTATAGGTGTGACGTCAGTCGCAGGGCACCAAAGAGTTAAGCTTTCAGCCTCCCAGGATGCACTAGGTCCCCCTCCTATACCCCGCCCCCGGGCCAAGGCACCTCAGTTAGTTACCAAGCCATAGGCCGGAGGAGGAGAAGGAAGAGAGAGAACAAAGATCTGGACACATACAAGAATCACATTCTCACCAGAGGGAGACGGAAAACCGGTGACCAGAGCAAAGCCCATCTGCAGCACAGGTGCGACAGGGCGGGAGTCCTGTGGAACCCTATGGACTTCGTAGAAATAGAGATAACAAGGGTAAGTTCTTACCATATCTCATATTTTCTACTTCAGGGTCCATAGGGTATCCACAGGATACCTTGGGGATGTCCCAAAGCAGTATCCTTTAAGGGTGGGGACGCTCCTGTGCAGAAAGGAGAATCCGCCGCCCGAAGGAAGCATCCTGAGAGGCGAAAGTGTCAAACCTGTAATACCTCACGAAGGTATGGACAGAAGACCACGTAGCAGCCTTGCAGATCTGAACTGCCGAGGCACCACGTCGAGCTGCCCACGAAGGACCCACAGACCTAGTGGAATGAGCCTTCAGAGAAGGAGGGACCGGTAGGCCTTCATGAAGATAAGCTTCAGAAATAGCCATACGGATCCAGGCTGCCAAAGTTTGCTTTGAAGCAGGCCAACCCTTTTTACGGAAGCCATAGAGGACAAAACAAAGCGTCCGACTTCCTAAACGAAGAAGTGCGGTCAACATAAGTCCTTAAGGCCCGCACAACATCCAAAGAGGCCTCACCCACGGAAAGACCCGGTGAGTTAAAGGCCGGAACAACTATTTCCTCGTTAACATGAAACTGGGAAACAACTTTGGGAAGAAACTCAGGCCGAGTGCGGAGCACTGCCCTGTTCCCATGAAAAACCAAGAAAGGGGGTCTACAAGAAAGAGCCCCTAACTCAGAAACACGTCTGGCCGAAGCAACGGCCAGAAGGAAAACAGTCTTAGCTGTTAGCCATTTAATATCCACTGAGCCCAGTGGGTCAAACGGCGGTCCTTGGAGAGCCCTCAGGACCACAGCCAAATCCCAAGGCGCCACAGGTGGAACAAAGGGCGGCTGAATACGGAGAACACCTTGCATAAAGGTGCGCACATCCGGGATTGTAGCAATCCTACGGTGAAACCAGACAGATAGGGCCGAAACCTGTACCTTCAAAGAAGCAAGGCGAAGCCCATGATCTAGTCCCGCTTGCAGGAGGCGAGAAACCGAAACAGACGAAACTCCCGCGGTGCATAACCTCTCGGTCGACACCACTGGAAGAACGTATGCCACACGCAATGGTATATCCTCGCGGAAGACTGTTTCCGAGCTCGTAACATGGTACACACCACAGAGCTGGAAAACCCCCGGGACCTCAGCATGGCCGTCTCAACAGCCACGCCGCCAAAGACAGCCGAGTCAGGTCCGGGTGAAGACAAGGACCCTGAGACAGAAGGTCCGGTCGTAGCGGCAACCGCAGAGGACTGTCCACGGACAGACCCTGAAGGTCCGAGAACCAGTGCCGTCTGGGCCACGCGGGAGCTATCAACAGGAGCGTCCCTCCTTCCTGTTTGAATTTCCGGATTACCCGTGGAAGAAGGGAGACCGGAGGGAACAGGTATGCGAACCTGAACGTCCACCGGACGGACAGAGCATCCACCAGTAGTTGAAAAACGTCCGGGTGCTGGGACCATTCCCCTGGATGAACGTCCTGGCGACTTAGAAAGTCCGCCTCCCAATTTAGCACTCCCGGGATGAAGACCGCTGATATGGCCGGAAGATTGCGCTCCGCCCAAACCAGGATCCGAGAGACCTCTACGAGAGCCGCCCGACTGCGAGTTCCTCCTTGCCTGTTTATGTAGGCCACGGT
Source organism: Taudactylus pleione (assembly GCA_031769625.1). Classification (NCBI taxonomy): domain Eukaryota; kingdom Metazoa; phylum Chordata; class Amphibia; order Anura; family Myobatrachidae; genus Taudactylus; species Taudactylus pleione. The sequence goes on along the minus strand of JAUIMM010000597.1, from coordinate 319,690 downwards.
GGTAGCATTGTCCGACTGGACCTGCACCGGGTGACCCTGGAGAAACCGCTGTGCCTGCAGGAGAGCATTGAAGACCGCACGGAGTTCCAAGATATTTATTGGAAGCTCCGCTTCTGTCGGCGTCCACCTGCCCTGGAACAAGTGTGGACCCGAAACTGCTCCCCAGCCCCGAAGACTGGCGTCCGTTCTCAACAGGACCCAATTTGGAACCCAGAACGGACGTCCCTTGTTGAGGTGGGTCGTCTTTAACCACCACGCAAGGGACAGGCGAACCTCCGGGGTGAGCACAATCGTCTGGAACTTCAGAGACTGAGGCAGCCCGTTCCACTTGGACAGGATCAGGTGCTGCAGAGGTCTGGAGTGAAACTGGGCGTATTTCACCATGTCGAACACCGACACCATGGAGCCCAGAAACCTCATCGCCGAGTGTAAGGACACCCGGCGGCTGTGCAGACAACTGCGCACCCTTGACTGTAAAGCAGAGATCTTGTCCTCCGTCACGAAGATCCTTTGCTGTCCCGAGTCCAATAAGGCTCCAAGATGCAGAATCCACCGAGACGGGATTAGAGTGGACTTCTGCCAGTTGATTAGCCAGCCGTGCCGTTGCAGCAGTGCAATGGTCAGGTCCAAGTGGTGTAACAGGAGCTCTGGAGATCCTGCCACCAATAACAGGTCGTCCAAGTACGGCAACATGCGGACTCCTTGCAGCCGCAGAGAAGCCGCCATGACCGCCATCACCTTGGTGAAAACACGTGGTGCTGTCGCCAGGCCAAAAGGTAACGCCCGAAACTGGAAGTGGTCGCTGCGGATTGCAAACCGAAGGAACTCTTGATGGCGCAAAAGAATAGGGACATGCAAGTAAGCGTCCTGTATGTCCAATGACACCATGTAGTCCCCAGGTTCCAGCGCCAGAATGATGGACCGTAGGGTCTCCATCCGAAACTTCGGGACCCGCAAAGACTTGTTGAGCGCTTTGAGGTTGAGAATCGGACGATATGACCCATTGGGTTTCTGTACCAAAAATAGATTTGAATAGAAACCCTGGCCCCTCTGGGAGAATGGAACAGGCACTATAACTCCAGCCTGGAGCATAGTGTGCAATACCTTCCGCAGCTCCGTAGCCTTGTTCCGGTCTGATGGTAGACCCGTGGTGAAGAATCGAGCCGGGGGTCTGTGCCGGAAGGAGAGGGCATACCCGTGGGAGACCACCTCCAGAACCCAAGTGTCTGTCGTAGTGAACGACCAACACCGGGAGAACTGCAGCAGGCGGCCTCCCACCCTGGGATCCCCCAAAGGGAGGCCCGGACCGTCAGGCCGCAGGCTTGGCATCTGGCTTGGGGGCCGGACGTCTGGTACTCCATGCCTGTTTCCGGGGCTTGACCGATTTCTTAGGGCCAGCCTGTCGAGGAAACGACTGTGGTTTGGGCCTGCCCTGGGCCCTAGATGACCGAAAGGACGATGGTCCAGAACCAGAAGGAGCAGCGGCCGACAAGCAGATTTGGCTGCCGCCAGCGTGGCCACAATCTTATCCAGATCCGGACCGAAGAGAACTTCTCCGGTAAACGGCAACGCTTCCAGACCTTTCTTGGAATCTGCGTCCGCCTTCCAGGATCGCAGCCACAAGGTGCGACGAGCAGCTACCGCTGCTGAAGAAATTCTAGACACCAGAGTACTAATGTCTAGAGCCGCCTCGTTGATGTAGGTGGCCGAATCACGGAGATTGCCAATCAACTCTGCCTGTTCGGCCGGACAGTCGGATTCAAAAGAAGCCTCTAATGAATCCGCCCAGTGCTCCATCGCTCTGGCAACCAAGCAAATGGCCATAGCCGGCCGTGCTGCCCCCCCGCAAGGGAATAAGCGGACTTCAGGCAGATTTCTACCTTGCGGTCCGTAGCATCCTTAAGGGAGGACATGGATGGCATCGGCAATGTAGCACTACGGGCAGGACGGGTCACGTGAGAATCCACCTGTGGAGGGGATTCCCACTTAGCAAAATAATTATCCGATAAGCCACCGTCAGGCGTCTCTGCGGCCGGTATCGCTTGCCAGGCTGTTTCCACGCCTCCTCTAAATGGTCCACCAACTGACCCGAAAGAGGAAAGACTGTGGCATCGCCCTTCACATCTTTGAAAAAGGCATACTTAGATTTAGCCGCTGGGGGAACTTCGTCCTCAATCACCAAGGCTGTGCGGACCGCCCGAATAAGTCCAGGAATATATACTTTGGACTTAGCATCAGCGTCCTTAGTATGGAGAGGTTCCTGATCGTAAGGATCCAGAATTTCCCCATCATCAGACGTCCCTTCGTCATCCTCATAAGGAGCGGACAGAGACGCCACCGGCCTTTTATGAGGCCGCATCACAGACTCCCCTTGCAACACATCCGACAAGTGCTGTACAGAACTCGTCAGGGAGTTAACCCACGCTGGCTCCTGAGAACCCGGGAGCGGGGAAATAGGGAGACTGTGGGGTACCACCAATTGTCGTGGGAACACCTGCATGGGTGACGATGCCACAGACTGCTGGGACAAACCCATCGGAGTAAACGCGGGCTGCGGAGCTAACTGGCCCACTAAAGCTGTTAACGCCTGAGCGAAACAAGCCCAGGGCGGCTCCTGTACCGGTGCTGTAACCGTAATAGGCCGCGCCATGGACAAACACTGCCGGCAAAGGCCCTCCGCGCTACCCTACCCCTCTGCTAACGGTACTTTGCACGTGGTACACTGTAGCCGGAGGGGAAAATCACTTCCAGACATGATGGCACCACGTATGTGACCTCTCTCACCAATTAAGTATTAAATAGGCGAGAGACCACCCTGCAGCCCCGCACCGCAAGGGCTTTAGCAGAAAGAACAGGGACAGTAATAAAGCTGACAGTTTAGAGAAGAAAAGTTACAGGCAGCGCTAGCACAGTCACATACAATGCAGAGAAATAACAATTCCTGCACTAACAGCGCTGATCACTCAACTACACAGACACAGGGCCTAGTAGGACACAGCGTTGCATACACAGACCTGAGCCACAGCGGAGGAGAGGTATGCGGGGGGACCCAGACCACGATGCTTCCTTCCAGACTTCCAGCAGCGTTCACCATGCGTTGCAGAGAAGATGGCCGCCGAGGAGCAGAGAGAAGCTGGCCTGGGGGAGGAGAGCTGACACAGGACCAGTCAGCACAGTGCAGAGAGGGCTGTGTGCAGCGGGGGAGGCGCCGGCTGTGAGACAGGGAAGGCGCGCTCCCCTGGCATGCATTTAACCCCTGGGACGCCGCAGCGCTACTGCTCTGCTGCGGTCCGCTGTCCCAGGGGGTAGTGGAAGCGCAGGTTGGTCGCCTGGCTCCACGCTGCAGCCAGTCCCCAGGGAACCCCCTGCCTGGGGACTTAGGACCATGTGATCAGCGGGGACCCACCGCGGGACCCCGCTGCTTACCTCTGTCCCCCTTGAATCCGGCCATGGTCCGGAGCATCTGGGGTCACCGCTAGCTGTGACCCCAGACGCCCACCAGCATCCCCGGATCAGTACCGGCGTTCTGGTACCGGCGGGGTGTAGGGAAGACAGCATGGACGTCAGGACTGACTGTCCATCCAGATGTGCAGCCACAGCTGCATGAAGAAAAAGCTTCAGGGGCTCTTCTAGCCCCCACTCCAACAGGTGCACCCGACTCCGGCCGGGCACCAAACTAAACTGAGGTGCCTTGGCCCGGGGGCGGGGTATAGGAGGGGGACCTAGTGCATCCTGGGAGGATGAAAGCTTAACTCTTTGGTGCCCTGCGACTGACGTCACACCTATACCCCAAGGTATCCTGTGGATACCCTATGGACCCTGAAGTAGAAAATAGAAAGAGCAGAAACCAGCACTTTAATAGATCCTAGCCGTAGACCCGGGTCAAGCCCCTCTTGAAGAAAAAGACGACGACGCTGCAAATGAAAGGATAGAGGGCCATATTCAATTAGGCTGCGAAAAGTCGGAATGGGCGATAAATTAACGCCGATGACGTCATTTTCGCATGTTTCAATTATCCCTGCATTCAACTTAAGACTTTTCGCCGGTGCGAAAAGTCTTTGAAAAAAAACAAAGTGGGGGATAAGTTTTCACCATGTTTTACATGACGAAAAAAAGTGCAAAATTGGAGTTATGGGGTGCAGGCTGTAAAAAAAAAAAAAAAAGCCTGCACCTTTGGGAATAGCCCCTAAATACAAACTGAAAAAAGTAAAAATAATAAAAAATAGGGACACCCCAAAAAAATTATATTTGGGGTAAAAATAAATATGGGGAATAAGTTTTTAAATAGAAAAAATTAAGGTGGGGTGGGGGGTTCCACGTATGCGGCAGGTGTTTTAAAGAATGCGGGTGGTAGCGGCAGGTGCATTTTCGAAGAATTTTCAAAATGCACTGTATGGACTTAAAAATATGCTTGCACCCATTTTCATGTACCCCAAATTTGATGGGCAGATATTTTTTTTTTTCGCCAAAAAAAAATATGCCCAAGTGCTATTCTTCACAGGCGCAAAAAAGCACCTGCTGCGGCTATTTAATAAACCAGACTTCCCTTAAGCAGCCAATACGAGGTTACCCATAGTGATCCCCCATGTCTGGACACCTTTAGGGGGGGGTCTCAGGGACAATTCCTGAAAACTCCATTTTTTTTGCGAAACTTACCTTTCCGCCGGCTCCCGTTTTTGCCATTCCAAATTGAATACTGGGATAAAGCGGGCACGCGCCCGATACTTTATCCCCAGAAAACCTGCGATGTGGAGTGAAAAGTCCAGCACGGACTTTTCGCTCCAAATTGAATGCCCCCCAAAGTGGAAGAACTACAACCTTCACATCACGAGATGTCTTCCAAATGCGATGATAATGTGCTGATGTCACGGGTTTCCTAGCCCTAAGCATGGTAGGAATAACCATCCGTGAGACACCATGGCGTCTTAGGATGGCAGTCTCAACAGCCACGCCGTCAAAAAAGCTGACATAAATCCGGGTACACGAATGGACCCTGCTGCAGAAGTTCCGACCGCACTGGAAGGGGCCAAGGTTCGCCTGCTAGGAATACCAAACCAGACGAGGCCAATCCGGAGCCACTAGGATGACTGTGGACGACTCGTTTGATCCACTTGAGAACCCGAGGGAGAAGCTGAAAAGATGGGAACAGGTATACAAGGCTAAAATCAGTAAAGCATCCGCTCCCACCGCTGCCGGATACCTGGTCCTGGAGCAGTAAAGGGGTAGGTGATGATTTGTTTGGGACGCCATAAGATCTGTGGCCTCCCCATTGGTGAACCAGTTGAAGAAAAACCTCAGGATGAAGGGACGACTCTCACGGGGGTGAAGATCCCAACGACTGAGGTAGTCTGCTTGCCAGTTGTCGACTCCCGAAATGAATATTGCGGAGATGGCTTCGATGTGTCTTTCTGCCCACAGAAGGATGCGGCTGGCCTCTCATTGGCAGACTACTGCGGGTTCCCCCTTGTCAATGTACGGATTGTTTTCGACCCAGAAGTCCTGTATCAAGGCCCTGCAGACTGCCCGCAGTTTGAGAACGTTGATCGATAAGAGGGATTCCTGCCACGACCAACACCCCTGGAAGTGATTGTCCAGGACCACAGCTCCCCATCCGCGCAGGCTGGCGTCCGTAGTGACCAGAGTCCAATTCCAAAGCGCCGAACCGCTACCAGATGGTCTGTCCAGAGGCACCAGAGCAAGGATATGTGGTTCAGAGGAGACAGACACACCAACAGATGCGGGACCCCGACCACTGAGACAGACGATCCAATTGAAAGTTTTGGAGTGAATTTCCCGAATTGGATGGCCTCGAAGGAGGCCACCATCTTCCCTAGGAGACGAATGCAAAGATGCACAGACACTTTTCTGGGTTTCAGCACCAAGCGAACCAGCTCCTAGATTGCATTGGCCTTGTCCATTGGCAGAAAGCTCCGAAGCAGGATTGTGTCCAGAATTATACCCAGGAACTGAAGTCTCTGCGACGGCATCAACTGAGACGTCTGGAAGTAGTCAATCCATCCGTGTTGTATGAGAATCTGATGTGTAAGGGACACTTGGCGCAGAAGGACTTCTGCCGACTGAGCAAGTCATCCAGGTACGGGACAATAGTCACCCCCGCGAGAGCGCAGATGAGACACCATGATGGCCATCCACCTTGGTGAATACTCTGGGAGCTCACGAGAGACCGAACGGCAGGGCCTGGAATTGGTAATGAGTCTCCTTGATGGCAAATCTGAGGAAAGCCTGGTGAGGTTCCCAAATCGGAACATGCAGATGGTCAAAGATGCCTACAGACACCAAAAACTCTCTCGCTTCTAGTCCCACAGTCACAGAATGAAGGGACTCCATTTTGAACCTGTGAAAGGAGAGATATTGGTTCAAGGATTTCAGATTTAGAATGGGTCTGACTGACTCATCCGGCTTCGGAACCACAAAAAGGTTATAGTAAAACCAGTTTTGAGCAGTGGGAACCAGAACTCCGGCCAGCAGAAGTTTATCGATTGCCTGACGCAAAACCAGTTGTTTCAAAGGAACGACAGGAAACCCTGTTGTGAAAAATCGCACTGGAGAAGTGAAGGCGAACTCTATCTTGTATCCCTGATGCACCAGATTCCGAACCCAAGTGTCGGGACAAGTCTGCCTCCAAGCCTCCGATAAGCGCTGGAGAAGAGCACCCCACACCTTGGGATCCCCGAGGTAAGAAGAGAGCCCGTCATGCCACAGGCTTGTCTGCTGGCTTGGGATCCAGACGGCGGACACTGGTCGCACGACCTCCTCGACCTGCTGAAGACGAACCTCGGTTGACCCTGAGATCTCCCTGGAGCTTGAAAAGAACGAAAAGAAGGTCCTTTGAACGAGCGACGTGGAGGTGCTGACGAAGGTAGAAAAGTACTCTTACCCCCAGTGGCCAGCGAGATCCTCTAGTTCAACACTGGACTGGACAAAACAACATCTGTGAAAGGAAGAGCTTCAACCTGTCTTTTAGACTCAGCATCCGCTTGCCAGGCATGAAGCCAAAGTGCTCAGCGAGCAGTCACGGCCGAAGCAGAGATCCCAGCACCTACCTGGCAGATATCTCTGGGAGGAGTCTCCCAAGTATACTGCAGATTCCTGACTATGCTCTGCCAAGATTTTGCCCGCGGAGTGTTTGACTTTAGACCCTCAGTCAATTGTGTAGCCCACTTTTCCACTGCCTTGTTGACCCAAGAGCCGACCAAGGCCGGCTGGCCGGCCGGCCGAAGTGCGCCTGAAGCAGTATAAATGGATTTCAGCGTAGTTTCTAATTTTCGCTCTGAGCTTTCCTTCAACGTGGTAGCTCCTGGAATGGGTAAAGTGGTTTTCTTCGACAGACGAGAAACCGAAGAATCCACAGGTGGTGGAGTCTCCCATCGATTTCTATTTTCTGCTGGAAACGGATAAAGGGAGAAAAAACGCCTAGGAATCTGGAATTTACGGTCTGGATTCTGCCAGGCTGCCGCCATCTGTTCGTTTAACTTGGGAGAAACAGGGAAGGTGGTAGAAGACTGTGTCTTAGCAAACAAGGAGTCATCTAACGATTCTGGTGCTTCAGGGTCAGAAACATTAAGTACTTCTCTCATCAATACCCTGCATTACTTCAGGTTCCTGTGAGGAAGCCTCTACATCGAATTCGTACAGCATCTTCCCTTCCTCCTCCTGAGACGAGTGATCTGCTGCAGAGTCCTCATCTGACTGGAGACCCGCCGGAATTGCCATCTTCTTAAGCAGCTGACTTACGGCAGCCTCAGGAGCTTTAGACGCAGAACAGTTTACCCGGGCAAGGTTATTCACAGAGCAGTCTAAATCCCGAGCCCACGCTGGTTCTGTCGCTAGAAAAGGGTATGTCAGTCTGCGCTGTGTTAGCACACTCTGCTTCACACACATCGCACAGGGAAGACCCTTCAGAGCGAGTACATTTATTTTTGCACTTAGTGCAGGCAAACAGTTTTTATTCAGCAGTTTTGTCTGTCGCTCTGGAAGACATCCTCACCCACTCACAGACACCCACACACAACTGCAGATAATCTGAAACAGTAAACTGAGGCAAACAGAGCAAAATTATGGGAGGAGCAGAATAATGCTACCCAATATAGAATCGGTAGGGTAGCAATAAATTCTACACCATGGTAGGACTGGAGCTGTCAGTCACTCTTTCTCCCCAAGCATGTGCAGTGTGGAACACGCGGTCTGGACTGGTGCCACTCCTTGTGAGCAGAGCGCGCCAAAACCACCAAGGTATGAAAGAGGAGAAGGCGGGCATAACTTTCAGATAGAGATTATGGCTGCCGCTAGGAAGCCCCACCCCCTTCCGTTAAACAGCTCTTAATAGGAGAGTGTACATGTTGGCTGGTAGGTGCCCCCCGAGGAAGCCGAATGAAATAGGTGTCCCCTGAGGAAGCCGGCACCAGTGCTTCTTTGATGTAAGCACCGGCGCGGCAGTGAGACAGCCACACAGGGGCTGCAAGACAAACACCCACATCTGAAACTGAGGTGCCGAGGAGGCCGGCGCTTCTCTGATGTAAGCACCGGCGGTACTCTCCCTGGCGGCTCCCACAATGCAGGCAGACAGTCACGGCCAACAGTCTGCCTGTCCTCACTTCTTGATTAGATAAATAATACACTAAATAAAAGAATAGGGCTGAGACAGCCCCGGATCTCTCGGGAACATTCTGAAAACTGGGGCTGATGGGGCATAGAGGGGGGAGGAGCCAGTGACGCTTACATTCTTAAAGTGCCAGGCTCTACTCTACCAGTGTCTATATCCCACTGCCATGAAGCTCCAGTGACCCCTAGTGGATGCAGGAGGAATTTAGAATAAAGTTATTACACTTCCCTCCCAAAGTTACATCTGCCCCCCTGCTGCAGTACAGCATGGTGTTACCCAGGAGCAATTTGTGACTTACAGGGATCAGAGCCACAATAAGGTTATGAAGAGCAGGATGGATTATTGTCAGAACCAAGGTTATGAAGAGCAGGATGGATTATTGTCAGAACCAAGGTTATGAAGAGCAGGATAGATTATTGTCAGAACCAAGGTTATGAAGAGCAGGATGGATTATTGTCAGAACCAAGGTTATGAAGAGCAGGATGGATTATTGTCAGAACCAAGGTTATGAAGAGCAGGATGGATTATTGTCAGAACCAAGGTTATGAAGAGCAGGATGGATTATTGTCAGAACCAAGGTTATGATATTACCTCCCAGTCTTGTGTATAGATTGGATGTCCACATCCTACATTTACAATATTGGCCAGATCTTTAGCTTTTTGTGAAAGGATTCTCCGTTCTAAGAAAGTATGATTTGCGCTGTATTCACAAATTAACCTGAATAAAAATTTAATTGGTGGAGAATAAAAATTAAATACTGACGCCCACCTTTCTGTACCCCAACACCACAGCAAACGTTGGCAAAGTGCGATTTACTTTCAGGGCTGTCTCCTAACTCACAAATAATGCATTTACCGTACACGTAAAAATGAGATTAGCAATAGTGTGCCATGTTTTATCAATAAGTACAAATATCACTAATACCAAATGTCATTTTCCTGTTACATGTACAATAAATGAATTTGTGATGCTCCTCAGGAGTACTAACCCTAATGTGCAATTTACTTCCAGCGCAATCTTCCTGCCCTGAAGTGTATGCCAGATTCTTACAGTTCCCACATAGCAAATGGGGTCACAGCGTACTGGGCACCATCAATAAGGTTCCCGCCCCCTGCCCCCAATGCCCCCCACATTCGTACAGCACACAGCAATGTGGTAGTACCATAAATCCCAGCAAGGCTACTAACCTCCTCTTTCTTCTTTGGGTCAGAAATAGGGTTTCTGAAGAGAGGGGAATCCCCATAGGGAGAGTACGCCAGAGCGTTGATCTGCTGCTGAAGGACCAGCTGTTGGGCGGCTGCTGCGCTGGGGTCACTCAGAGCTGAAAGAGTTAATGATCAGATTGTATTGTACGGTGCTGATCTATCCCTCTGTACATCTCACAGAGGTGTCCTCATACATCTAGCCTCCTCGCGCTAGAAACAGCCCTTCTAGTTACACCATACCGCGTGGCGTGACTCTGTAGCGCCAAACATCTTCTGTGCAACTTTTTACCTTCAAATGAGTCTCATTCGCAGTGACGCGGTTAGCACAAGCAGCTTCTGCCGATTAAAATGTTCTGTGCGTATCTGCGGGAGTATCTGCACGCAAAACGTTACGTGTCAGCAGCTGTAACACTAACGTAGCGTTTCGCATGCAGACACACAGAACATAGACATGCAGAATATCATTTTCCATCTGCAGAAGCTGCTTGTGCTATTCGCATCGCTGTGCAAATAAGACACATTCGAAGGTAAAAAGTAGCACAAAAGACGCTCTGCGCTACAGAGTCACAGGCAGCTCCCGCGTTGTGGCGCGCAGGGAGGATAGATCTATGCGGACACATCTGTACTTCACTCAGCATAGTAAATACAGAACCAAGATGGCTACTTATATTACAGTCACGATTTATTGGCAGATACTCACCGCCCACAGGGCCTTGAGGTCCACCAAATCCTAGGCCTGTTGTAGATGTATTAAAACCAGTTGAACCGAATGGCGCTGTTCCAAGAGTCCCGCCAAGTTTTGCCTGGTTGTTTCCAAACAGCGATGTCTGGCCAGCACTCAGACCTGGTTATAGAAAGACATTACAGAAATACTGCAGGCTTCATAACAGACGCAGGAACAGTTTGTACAGCCTGAGCCAGGGCATACCCCTCTCACACAGCCTGAGTCAAGACTTACCCATCTCACACAGCCTGAGCCAGGGCTTACCCATCTCACACAGACCCTCTCATCAAGGATTAGTGCACAAATGTGTCCTAATACAAGGTGTCTTTACACTGTACAAAGAGTAGAGTACCATCTCTTTAAAATGTTGCATTAGTCACTTAGCGGATGCATAGATAAGCAGCGCAGTGTAACAGACGCTGGGCTGCGGCTTGAAGTGAACAAGATTGTGTTTAAAAACGTACATTGTGAGGAAAAGCTGCGGCTGCTGGTATCTGCTTCGTCCTTGCACATATTCAGTCTCACACAGATGTACAAATGTCGCACGCCCCGATGATCAATGTCAGCAATGCCATTCTGTCATTTCTAGTACAATTATGCAAATGAGACCTGGTGTGACGAGGGGGGGCTATTTGGCAAGACTTGACCACACTGTATAAGGACAAATCTGTAAGATGATTTCTAGATCAGGTTTCTCACATTATATTGGATATTAGGTCTTTCAGGTCAACTAAGCCCTTGCTCTAGAAATAATCTATTGTGTGCTCACCCGAATATTTCAGTCTGACTCTTCCATAGTCTATAAAGGCACATTTCCTACAGCCATTGTAACCCATTACTAAGCTTCCTGTCCTGCACAGGCAGGAGGGAGGGGGGAGAAACTGGTCTCCTGCAATCTATCAACTGGAACATAAAAAGGAGTAAAGTGTAAGAGAGGGACACCCAGTATACCCAAACAGATTTAGGGAGACAGACTTTTACACTCATTCATTCAACTGGGACACTGGAACTATGGGAATATTGAAAAGCTGATTGTAAAAGGAAGGTATGTTGACTTAAAACCCTTCTGCCAAACTAGTATCTTGGATGTAAAGACAATGAACCTGTACGATTTATTAGACCTACACACAGAGGACCTGGAGCTGCCAAACCGAGGACCTGTACCCTCTCTGAACTCATGCTCAGGAACTGGTTACCAATATAAGCCTGTGAAAGGATTTCTATAAAGCAACTACCAAAAGGTTTCCCGAGACACTTGTCTATCGGAGACCGAAACAAGCCTAAGGTCAGAATAAGCCCAGCGTAGTCCCTGTGTCCCCTCCCCTATGGAGATGGTGAAGAAAAAAGGGACACACGCAAGTCTAAGATAAAACCAGTTTCAGAAACAATTCTCTCTAGAGATATAAAAGTAATTGGTCTTCCATGCAGGAAATGGTGTGTGGGTGTAGCGGTTAGCATTACTGCCTCACAGCATCCAAGTCTTGGGCTCGATTCCCACCAAGGCTCTATCTGTGTGGAGTTTTTATGATCTGTTTGCGCGTGAGTTTCCTCACACACCAAACACGTAACTGGAAGATTAATTGGATTCTAACCAAAAATTAACCCTAGTGTTTTTGGGTGTCCATGAGGTAGGGAATAGATTGTAAGCTCCACTGGGGCAGAGAGTGGAAGGCCAAATATTCCCTGTAAGGTGCTAAGGAACATGTGCGCTCTATATAAATAGCTTCATAAAACATTTTGATAGGAGCTGGATCCAGAACACACTTGAGTGGAACAAGGAGAATTGCAAAGCTTCGAAGGTAAAGACCACCTTCCCTTATACCATTGTGTAAAACAAAAACACAGGAGGGTCCATCTTGGAGCCAATTGAGGCTTTTTATCTCAAAAGAGGTTTTCCAGAAATATTATCTTCTGTCTGGTGTAGAAAATCCATCCATGAAGAAATATATGTACTAGTTAAAAGCGTGTCAAAAAGACGAAAAAAATAACACGTTGCATCTTTTTTTCTCTGGTAACTTAAATGCCACGCATCTGAATTGGCATCTTGCTTGAGGACTTTGTAGGCGTTGACGTAATATTACCTCTGTTCTGTTCGCTCTTCGATTGTTTGCTGAGGACCCCTATTAGCATGGCGATGAAGTTTGCGTTCTCATTGGTCAGTCATAGTTTATCGGGCTTTATCCCGCTCCGCCCTTCGTCTTTTTGCCGCTACTTGCTGTGCAGTTACTCCCACAGCTGACATTTTCCTTTTAGGTGGCACCGCAGTTACACTTTGTTGCTTCAATTAATTAGTATAATCCTATTAATTTAACAGTAAGTGCAATAAAATGGATAGAAAATCCAGACAGTCAGTCAATTTTGAATAGCAACGGTTATAAATGGTAACTGCCAAACCAAAAACCTACATAAACCAAAGCCATAAAGACGAAGAAATGAGGAAAAATGGAGTCAGTGGGAATAGTCAAGTTTGTTATAATACGTTTCATTTATGACCCACTAGACTGTAGGTGTACCAGAACATTAATTCATCCCTGACCGCATCATGTCCACGTTGGGCTGACCCCACCTTTCTATCAGCTGAAAACAGACTTCTTGGTGTGGTTGGGCCAATCCATAGAATGAAGATCCCGTTCGCTGATAAATTCCGTTCACCCGTTGTCCATGTCCGTAATGCAAAGTCAATGTTGTGTTCTGCCCTTCACATCCTGTGGGTTCCATGGCATTGCACTTCTGGGGCTCCCCTGATAATTTTAGGTATACCACTGCTGTGTTACCGTTTGGATTCCATCGCCTTTCCTTTTCCACCCTTAGCTACAGGACAATGATGAGAAGTATTACCTCCTTCAGGGTCTAAATACAAAGCTATAATGCCTGAACCTTGACCGTTCTAGAACCCCAAAGGTTGGAATCCATCGGTACCCACCATTCAGTCCCAGAGGATTAAATAGCCACCTTATGCTAAAGTTTTCTGCTCTTAACTACAGAGTGGCCAAATTACTTGTGGGACAGATGGATGACTAACTGTTCAATGGAGAAGACTGTACATACTGGGCCACTTCAAAAGGCCCAGACCAACTTTCCCAGAAGTCAATAAGAACGTTGCTAAACCCCGGGGAAACGTATGAAGGGACAATATGGGGAAGAAGTGGTATCCGCTTCTCCCCCAAGTATTATGGGTTTCGCCGTTAAACGACAGGAACGCTATGCGCCCCTATCATTCTTGGCGCTGCCATCATGCATTGCTGGGCAATGTATTATCATCATTTATTTATATGGCACCACAAGGTGTTCCACAATGCCTTACAAAGTACATAAACAAAATTGTTGACAAGCGACTTACAGAACAATACATTAAGGGACCAGGACATGGATAATATATATTGCTACATTAGCGACCATAACACCCAGATAAGCAGCAGAGCAAAGCAGCCAAGTGTTAGGTTCCCTAGTGGGGAGTAAGAAGTAGATGAAACTAAAAAGTAGGGAGAAGCACAAGAGGGGAGAGGGCCCTGCTCGTAAGATCTTACATTCTAAAACATGTATGAATGGTCAGTGGCACTAACCGTTCCGACAGCTGCAGCTATCAATTCATCAGTTGCAGCTCCGACAGATGAGATGTTAGTGCATCTCATTGGTAGTGCCTCCATGCCTCGCCACGGTAAAGAGGTGAAGCAGGAAGAACCATAGCGTCTTGATTCGTGCTGCTATAATACATCATCCCCCCTGTACTCTAGCAGAATCACCCTGTGTCACATAGGGAAGGACATACACCAAGAGCCACCATCACAGTCATGACCTCCATGAACATGCCCAAAGCAGCAGTCACACAGAACTGGTAACAGACAAGGATGTCCCTCTCTCTAGGTCTAGTGATTAACTGGTAAGAAGGAACGCTTACACCCTGTAGCCCAGACCGGATGGAAGAGGAATAATCTTATCCGGCTGTGCATGGAATGGGACCTCACCTGAGAAATGAAGCAATCCCAGAGTCTTTAACTACACCCTCTTGTCAAGACTTCTGCCAGAGACTGGCGCACCAAGATCGTATCACCAAGGCGCTCCAAAGTGTTCTAGCAAGATAACAAATTTAGCATTTGGTCTAAAGGATTTCAGGACAGATGGCTGAGCTCTCTGAGCCTGGAAGCATCAGGAACCTCTGATGCTTCAATCCGCGTTCCTTGCAATTTCAGCAAGAGGAGTGTCTTTTTCCAAGAGATCTCAATCAGCGGTATACAATCGGGAAGCCGGCTGCCTTAATACCGGCAGCCGGCTTTCCTACTGTCACATCCCGGCGAGGGTGAAATGCCGGGCGTCTATATCTAGACGCCTGTCATTTCCCCGACGGGAGACAGGTGCCCGGTATCCCGATCGAAGGGATGACGGGCGCCACGAGCAGACAGCCGCTGGGGGGGGGTGGGGGGGGACGAGGGTTAGGTTTAGGGCTCCCGGGGATGACTTAGGGTTAGGCACCCCCGGGGGACTTAGGTTTAGGCAGCGGGGAAGGGGAGGGGGGGTTAGGCACTTAGAGGGTGGATTAGGGTTAGGCACTTGGTGGGGGGGGGGGGGGGGGAGGTTAGGGTTGGTTACTAGATACTTACCGTAGGATGATCAGGATATCCAGCGCAGTCGGGCTTCCGCTGCTGAGCTCTGCTGGTTTGTCAGGCTGCCGCTGCTGGGATACAAACTCCCGGCCATATGGCAGCCGGGATATCATCAGAATTCCCAATCAGCCCTGTACAGACCAGACAAAACCTCTAACCCAAGCCGGGCCAGCTCTTACTAAGCGGCTGCCGGGGAGCATTAATGCTCCTGGCAATCCAAACACTGGGGGGGGAACAGAGACAACAGCCAGATGATGACACCGGGTTCCCCGAGTGCTGGCATTAACTTACTGTGCCAGCAAATTTATCACGGTAATTGAGGCAGGTAGTCCCTTTCATAGGAGTACCCTTCGCTCCAATGCTCTCGTCTGACACGACAGAGCCGAAACAAGAGCAGCCACAAAGCAATGGAAAAGCCCAAACAGAAACTAAAAATGCAGGAAAGACCAGAAGGGACTACAGAAGGGACTACAGAAGGGACTCCCTGCAGAGGTATAGAGAAGGAGCGCTGGGGCTTCTAAGCTGGCTTCTGCACAGCATGAGAGTCTGCCAGTGAGGAGGGGGTATAAAGACCCTAATGGGGTCTCTTCCCATCAGCAGTAAGTCGCACATGTGTCAGCCCCCAGAACACGCTGGGGGACCACTGCGACCTGCACAGAAAGACCTCTCTGAGAATGTGGGCGAGATGTTACTTACCCTCTGACCTTCAGACAATGTGCTGTAGTGTAGCTGCTGTATACGAGTCCTGGTCACCCCTGCTCCCCTAGAGAGCGTCCAGCATCGGGTGCGGGCGCTAGAAGCGATGAGCGAGGCCACATAACATCCTCCAACACAGCACGCTGAGAAAACTATTTTAAATAAAATGAAAGAAATGGAAAAAAAAAAAAATCCCCCACACCAACTAAATCTGGAGCAACAGCGGGCGTGGGGTGCAGAGGGGAGGAGACCGCACTCACAGACCCACCATAGCGCTCCAATGTCTCTGGTGTCCGCCAAACATATCCAAGCCTAATATCCCTGTGTGCAAGAGCTGGTCAAGGAGGAGGTGCATGAATAAAAGTGGAAACACCCGTCCCCAGGCACAGGGCCTTGTCCCAAAATGACAGCTCCCTCTGTGGGGTCTTACAGGCTATAATGAGGCATTCCTGACCTGGTCCTAAACCACCCTGGTGTGTGTACTCCCCTGGTGCGGCTCCTCTATGTAACATAGCTTCTCTAATCTACTGCGGTGCATGGGACTGTGACCCCTTCCCCCAAAGTTCCCAGGCTTAGGGGCAGCACCTTGTAGGTCTCTATGGCACCTCCAGACACCGTTGCTAGTTGGCGGCTGTGTGCGGCTTCCCTGCAGAAACCTTCTGACGCATATACATAGAGACGTTATAGCATACACAGAGGACAGTACTGAAACCCCTGCATGTTCCAAGTAACAGACTAACCAGGGGTCCCTGCGGGATGGCAATATAGAGGGGGAGCAGCCACATGTGTGATTTATAGGGACTGCACTCATGGTCACACTCTGTAGTCCAATATCTGCTAATTATTAATATAATTTAGGGGTATTTTAGGCATGGTTAGACAGCACGTTTTGCTTTCCTCACAGCTTTTAGTATGGGAGTGAGACAGATTAATACTCTATAGAAGAGCCCCCATTACAGTGTACAGAAGATAATCTGTACAAGCATACCTGGTCCAAATCCTGTTCCAATCCCAGGCCCCAATGTCCCCGCTGCCGTCTTGTTACCAAAGAGACTAGTCCCTGGAGTACTGGCTCCAAACCCTGAAGAACAAAAAGGTCAGCAACTCAGCGCATGGGAGGTGTACATGACATTATGGAGGATACAGTACAGGACCTCTGCTTACACCGTGCACATTGTACATGGCCGCTTACACAAGAGGGGTCAATCCAATTAGGTGCAAGCTTGTCTCATGAGTCATACATCGCGGGAATGTGCTCACCCGAGAAATGGGAGATCCAATGAGAAATGACAATGTGCTGTAGTCGCAGCGAGGGCGCGCAACTGTTCAACAAAATAAGACTTGGGAGAAATTCATGAGAGTGGGGAAACCTTCCTGGAACACGGAAAAAATAAGAGAAAAAAGGGATAGCCACGATAGCAGGGCCATATAGTAGTCAGTGACAGCTGCGATAGCAGGGCCATATAGTAGGCAGTGACAGCTGAGATAGCAGGGCCATATAGTAGGCAGTGACAGCTGAGATAGCAGGGCCATATAGTAGGCAGTGACAGCTGAGATAGCAGGGCCATATAGTAGGCAGTGACAGCTGAGATAGCAGGGCCATATAGTAGGCAGTGACAGCTGAGATAGCAGGGCCATATAGTAGGCAGTGACAGCTGAGATAGCAGGCCATATAGTAGGCTGTTAGTGACAGCTGAGATAGCTGTCACTGCCTACTATATGCCCTATCTCAGCTGTCACTAACAGCCTACTATATGGCCTGCTATCTCATCTGTCACTTACTGACTTCTATATGGCCCTGCTATCTCAGCTGTCACTTACTGACTTCTATATGGCCCTGCTATCTCAGCTGTCACTTACTGCCTACTATATGGCCCTGCTATCTCAGCTGTCACTCCCTACTATATGGCCCTGCTATCTCAGCTGTCACTAACAGCCTTCTATATGGCCCTGCTATCTCAGCTGTCACTGCCTACTATATGCCCTGAGATAGCAGGGCCATATAGTAGGCAGTGACAGATGAGATAGCAGGGCCATATAGTAGGCAGTGACAGATGAGATAGCAGGGCCATATAGTAGGCAGTGACAGATGAGATAGCAGGGCCATATAGTAGGCAGTGACAGCTGAGATAGCAGGGCCATATAGAAGGCAGTGACAGCTGAGACAGCAGGGCCATATAGTAGGCAGTAAGTGACAGCTGAGATAGCAGGGCCATATAGTAGGCAGTAAGTGACAGCTGAGATAGCAGGGCCATATAGAAGTCAGTAAGTGACAGCTGAGATAGCAGGGCCATATAGAAGGCAGTAAGTGACAGCTGAGATAGCAGGGCCATATAGAAGGCAGTAAGTGACAGCTGAGATAGCAGGGCCATATAGTAGGCTGTTAGTGACAGCTGAGATAGAAGGGCCATATAGAAGTCAGTAAGTGACAGCTGAGATAGCAGGGCCATATAGTAGGCAGTAAGTGACAGCTGAGATAGCAGGGCCATATAGAAGTCAGTAAGTGACAGCTGAGATAGCAGGGCCATATAGAAGGCAGTAAGTGACAGCTGAGATAGCAGGGCCATATAGTAGGCTGTTAGTGACAGCTGAGACAGCAGGGCCATATAGTAGGCAGTAAGCGACAGCTGAGATAGAAGGGCCATATAGTAGGCTGTGACAGCTGAGATAGGGGCATATAGTAGGCAGTAAGTGACAGCTGAGATAGCAGGGCCATATAGTAGGCAGTAAGTGACAGCTGAGATAGCAGGGCCATATAGTAGGCAGTAAGTGACAGCTGAGATAGCAGGGCCATATAGTAGGCAGTAAGTGACAGCTGGGATAGCAGGGCCATATAGTAGGCAGTAAGTGACAGATGAGATAGCAGGGCCATATAGAAGGCTGTTAGTGACAGATGAGATAGCAGGGCCATATAGTAGGCAGTGACAACTGAGATAGCAGGGCCATAAAGTAGGCAGTGACAACTGAGATAGCAGGACCATATAGAAGGCTGTTAGTGACAGCTGAGATAGCAGGGCCATATAGTAGGCAGTAAGTGACAGCTGAGATAGTAGGGCCATATAGAAGGCAGTGACAGCTGAGATAGCAGGGCCATATAGAAGGCAGTAAGTGACAGCTGAGATAGCAGGGCCATATAGTAGGCAGTCAGTGACAGATGAGAGAGCAGGGCCATATAGAAGGCAGTCAGTGACAGATGAGAGAGCAGGGCCATATAGTAGGCAGTTAGTGACAGATGAGATAGCAGGGCCATATAGTAGGCTGTTAGTGACAGATGAGATAGCAGGGCCATATAGTAGGCAGTTAGTGACCATAAAGAAAGTACAGAAAAACGTGTTTTTCATCAAATTAGTCTTTCAAGCATTTTGTGGGACAGAATATTCTCTGTATAGTAATTGCAGTTCTCATACATGTTGTAAAAAGTTGGAAGAGTTTTAAATCTGTAAGTTCTAAAATCCTCTCCCATTATTTACAGCTCCCCCTACCTCCCCCGCATCATGTACACCTCCCCCCTACCTCCCCCACATCATGTACAGCTCCCCCCTCCCTCCCCCGCATCATGTACAGCTCCCCCCTCCCTCTCCCGCATCATGTACAGCTCCCCCCTACCTCCCCCGCATCATGTACAGCTCCCCCCTACCTCCCCCACATCATGTACAGCTCCCCCCTCCCTCCCCCGCATCATGTACAGCTCCCCCCTACCTCCCCCACATCATGTACAGCTCCCCCCTACCTCCCCCGCATCATGTACAGCTCCCCCCTACCTCCCCCGCATCATGTACAGCTCCCCCCTACCTCCCCCGCATCATGTACAGCTCCCCCCCTACCTCCCCCACATCATGTACAGCTCCCCCTACCATTTATACCTCCCACCCCCGCATCATTTATACCGCCCTCCTACCTCCCCCGCATCATTTATATTACCCTCCTACCTTCCCCACATCATGTACAGCTCCCCCCTACCAATTATACCTCCCCCTATCTGTCCCACATCATTTAACCCATTAATAAGTTTAAGAGAAATTCACCTGAAAAAACTTTATTGGCCACATGATGCCATTTACACCCCTCCAAGTGTAGGACACATTCATTGGGAGGGTACCAGAGGTTCTGCACTGTGTCCTGTAATTTTTACCTTAAAAAGTAGTTTTTCTTGCTCAGGGGGTTGTACACAAAAAAAAACCATAAACTTCCTCAAGTTTTACTACGAGAACAGCTCGTAAGACCCAACTCACCCATAATTGGATTGACCCCTAAAACCTTTTTCTCTGACTGCTTTGTTGGACACTGGAACCATGGGGTATAGAGGCTCAGGTTGAAGATTAGGCACTTTCAGGAATCTGACAGTCTAACCCCCAAACCCTCTGTACCCCGTAGTTTGTCGGGAAGCAGTTATTTGAAACCTGGACACTATCTCAGATAGGAGGATTTTGTCCAAACAGACCATAAATGATATATGGAGCTCTGCAAGGCTACAACCTGGTCTTTAAAGGCTTCTCCCTGTAGATAGTCTGAAGAAAGATACATGCAAGAAACTCCAACTCTACCAATTCAGTGTTGAAAAGGCTGCTCGGAACGAAATTTAGTCTTAAGGAGCTATAGGAGGAGTATATGGTGGTGGTACATGTAGCACCCCATGCACACAGACAAAAATCTGTACTTCCAGAAGAAGTAGTGCCAGCCTCCACTGCTGCAGACTGAACTTTAAAGGACTAAATCCCCAGCCACTCTGAAAGTCTCCTGCAAACCCCTAGTACACAGGAAAACTGGAGAAGTTAGAAACCCTGCTCTGCCCGGACCAGGAGATATACAGGCATATTGTCCAGGGCCCAAAAACTGCTGTGTCACAGTCCGATGCCACTAGTATCACATGAACAACCTCCCCTTACATTCTGTAGAGTCTGCTGAAGCATGATACCGATGTGTCCTCTACCAAAAACACCTCCCTTGTCCTCAAGCAGAAATAGGACACCTTGTTCCTAGTCTATACGCACCACATGAACATTGTGGAGCATGATGGTATATCTAGTTGATCATAGTGGTTTCCTACATCACCTCTTGCTGCCTCTAAGATGGTGTGGTCTGACTATCTTTATGGCCTTCCTCATAGTAGAGGCTGACTAGAGCCTCCAACACCACTCTTTGTTCTAGTACAATTATGGGAAGCTGCAAATCTTTAAGGATGCCAAAGGCGAGGAATCTGACACCGCAGAGCGACAAAACCACTTCCATGAAGACTGTCCAGTCGAGGTTGTTGACCTTGAGCCCACCAGGATTAGCAAGCGACAAAATGTCCTTTGAGACAGCTTGATGAATGGTCTGGTCAAGCGATTGATTAAAGCTCAATCGGGAATACCCTCTGTCCCACCTTCAAGGTCAAGCACATCTTCCTCCATAACGTCATACAAAATAGGACATACAGCCAAGAGACTATTAATCACTAACGAGAGGATCTCCTCTTCCAGCAAGGACACCTTCTATTGTCGTGTCAGAAAGCCGCTTACGGAAACCCATTCACTGGGCAGGGCTGAATGGTCTGGAAGGACCGGCATCTTCACCTGCAACCCTGGGGATGTGCTGCGAGTAAGCCCTGCAGTAGCATGGGCTAATGGTTTAAGCCAGACTAATTCTGCTAGTAGCCCACACCACCCATGGGTACGTGCCGCAGGCAGCTCCCAGCCCAATAGGTGCATAGCGACTGCCTGCACAACAAGGCAACTTTCACCATGTAAAAAATAAATAAAAAAAGGGTAAAGCTGATGCCGCCACAGCAGATTTGGCTCTGGAATTATTTTTTATAGCCAAATGGAGAGAAAAGGATGAATGGGACAAGTCTACGCGGCCTCCTCTGGCCGCAAGACTACCTGCAGCGAGAGGAGCAGCAGCTGTCTGTCTCGCTGACATTTTAGGCAGCCTCAATTTGCTACGAAGGACATGCAGTCTGATAGAACTAGACAGTCCCCCAGTACCGTCCTTAAAGAACGCGGCCTATGTGTCCAGCAGTACCTAGCGAGGTGCCGTTACGCTGTAAGGCAACCCATCTGACTGTGTTCCCATTACCAGAGGCTATATACACTACTCCCTCCTTGTAAGTGACAGTTGCTGGTACCAAGACTAATCTCCACTTCATTTAGCTTAGCGCACAGATCAGCGACCAATACTGTTCGCCTAATTCCTACGTCAGCATGCGGACCGCAGATATTAACTGTGGCACCTCCCTTACTTACTTGCAGCAATATACAGGGCAGCCTATATGGCAGAGAGTTGTTAAAAATTTAAATAAAGTTTCCCGTTAAAAAAATAAAATAAATACATATCCAGCAGGCTAAGGAGAGAAAATCAGAGCTTTGTGCAGAATGTCTTAAAATGCCCAAAGTCCTTTCTGAGCCCCTACACCCAATGGTTCCAGTGTCCCAAAGTTATGAATGAGTGAGCATTACTCCGGTCATACATACCAAGTAACCGCAAGGCTAGATCAGAGGCGTACCATGTGTAATAGTTTACAGATAACTTTATTTAGCTTCCCTACCTCCACATTTTCCCCAAAAAATGTTTGCATTGGTTTTGTGAAATTTGATTACCAAAAAGGCCGCCAGTAGTGGTTCCAAACGCAGGTGCACTGGTCGTCGTGGTTCCGAAAGCAGCTGGCTTGTTATTAAATAGGGTCTGCAAGAGAAGAGATTGGTTTACATGTCACTAGAGAACCAAGATAAGACCTGTAAATACGCATGTCATACGGTACATACACTATCATCACAGGGCCAGAGGCTTTCTGCAACAGTAATTACTGTACGGAAGGAATATACTTTACTAGGTAGCACCTAGGCAGAGAATAGGCACAGCTAAAGCAAAAATTACTACTCAAGGACAAATTGTTAAGTGCTGTTTCTTAATTGACACAAAAATACAAAAAAATACAAAAAATTGTATTACCCTCAAACTTTGCTTTTGTGACCAGGACATTTATACTTTGAAATATACTTTTCTACTTCAGGGTCCATAGGGGGTCCACAGGGTTGACCTTGGGGTTATAGCTGGAACAGGATCCATGGGCACCACACAGTTAAGCTTTTAGCTCCCAGGATGCACTTAGGTCCTCCTCTATACCCCGCCCCCGAGCCACAGGCACCCCAGTGTAAGCTGGTGCCCGGCCGGAGTCGGTCACCGCGCAGGGGGGCTGCAGGAGCAGCCCCCAAAAGCTTTTATTTTAAGTTAAATTTTATTTATTTTTAATCTATTTTTACTACAGACGGCAGCGAAGGGCTGTCTGTACAGACGCCCACGCTGCCGCTCTGATCCCCGACTGGCGCCGCGACGCCAGTACTGATCTGGGGATCGCGGCGGGAGGGCAGAGTCCGTACTAGCCGGACTCTGTCTACCTCCCAGGACTGCTGCCGGAGTCGCCGGGGATTCAGGTAAGCCGCGCGTCGCTGGCTAGCGGCGGCGCGCGGAATGCCTTAAATGCAGTCCTTTAGCCTCCGGTCCGGGGGACAGACCGGAGGCTGCTGGCAGTGGCGGCGGGCCCCCCCCATAACCCGTGGGACCACTAGACCACCAGGGATAACCGGCAAGCGGGAAGCCAGCATCCCTGGGGTTAATGGCCAGCCAGGGGAGGAAGCCTTCCCTGTCAGCGGCTCCTCCCCTCAGCTCAGCGCGCCTTTCAGCACGCAGTCTGGCGTCGCTGAGCTGCAGATTCCTCGGCCACTCCTCCTCTGAGGTCTCCAGCGGCCATTTTCCCAGTGGCAGCGCAGATCTCAGGGAGCACGCGGACCGGTCCCCCTGTGTACCTCTCCCCTGATTAAGGACAGCGTACACAGCACTATAGCCCTCCCAGACACTGAATCTGGGCAGGTTGATTGTAGTGTAAAGGTGCAGTGAGTATATCTTCCTGCATGGTATGTGACTTTTTGCTAGTGCTGCCTGTCTGTGCTTATTTTCCGCTTACTGTCAGCTTATACCTATCCCTTTACTTCTCCTACAAGCCCTGCAGGTGTGTGGGGGAGGGGCGTTTCTACTGACCTCACTTATATAGATCACGTATTTGTGAGGTCCGTCACATACAGTTGTGTGCTACTCAGTGCCATATTGTGGGCTGTTGTTCAGCACACCGGTGAGTGCGTTTTACTTCTACCCTGGTGCCAGATATATAATATATTCTGTCATGTCAGACGAGGAGGTTGAGCGCTCAGTGGCTCCGGTGTTGGCCTCCTGCGGACGCTGTTCTGCAGGAGTAGATAGGGAGGATTTGTCACAGGATGGCCTGTGTAGTCGATGCCAGGTGGCTCCTGGCCCATCCAGACCTTCTCTGGCGCAGGAACCACCGTGGGCGATGTTTTCTCAAGTGCTGGTGTCTATTGCGGACCGTCTGTCGGTCCCGACTGCTCTCCCTACTAGGGCGGTGCCCCAGCCGACCATCCCCCATTCCCCGGGTGTCCCGCAGTTATTGCGGAGTCCTCCTGGGTCTCAATCAGTTGGTCCCTTTGGGGGGTTGCCTATGTATATACAGGCTTCCCCTGTGCCGCAGCAGCCTGTGGTACCTTTTCAGGCCCCTATGGCGACGCCTCCACCATGGGTGGATGTGCTCTCCAACTCCGTGCAAAATTTGGCGGCCGCTTCCTCGGCTTTTCAGTCAATGTTGCAGACTGACATGCCTTCTAGGATTTCTAAACGCCCACTCATGGCACGGGCTGCTCAGGTATCGGACTCAGAGGGTTCCTCAGATGATGGGGAGGTCCCTGATGACACTGACTCGGACGCCTCGGTCCAGGAAATGGATACCAAGTCGTCCATTAATGTGCGAGCACTAGTTAGGGCGGTGCGAGCTATTCTTCTTATAGAGGATGAGGCACCGGTTCCTAGGTCGAAGTTTCCTAGTTTCAAAAAAACTAAGGTGGCTTCTGCGGTGTTTCCCCTGTCTGATCAGTTGACGGATCATATGGCGGTAGCTTGGCAGGCGCCCAGTAAGAGATTCCTTCCTCAGAAGCGGTTGGCTTCTAATTACCCCTTCCCTGAGGCACATTGTAAAAAATGGGAAACTCCACCGGCGGTGGATTCCCATGTCACCCGTTTAACTCGGGGCGCCACCTTACCATTACCGTCGATATCCCCGCTGAAGGATCCCACGGACAGGAAAGTTGAGACTTGCTTAAAGTCTATTTACTCCCTCTCCGGGGCGGTGGCCCGACCGTCCATGGCCATTTCCTGGGTGGCCAAGGCCATTGAGGGGTGGGCCAATGCATTGGAAGATACCTTCCCGGACGACGCTCCGGATGTCCAGCGGGCGTTGTTGGGACAAATGAGGGACGCCGCTTCTTACATTGGAGAAGCTTCTTTAGATGCTAGTCTGCTGACCTTGCGGGTATCGGCTGCAGCGGTGTCTGCCCGCCGATCCTTATGGTTGCGGTCCTGGAGAGCGGACTCTGATTCAAAGAAAGGTCTGGAGGCCTTACCTTTCAATGGGGAATTACTATTTGGTCCGGACTTGGACAAAATAGTGGACACCCTGGCTAAATCCAAGTCGGCCTTCCTCCCTTCGGCGGCACTGCCTGCTAAGGTTCGGAGTTCGGCTTTTCGTTCCTTTCGGGTTCAGGGTAAGGCGAAAGGTCAGTCCTTCCCGAGACAGTCTGCGAGTAAGACGGCCTCTAAACCCAAGAAGCAAGCCTGGAGTGCTCGGCGCCCTTCTTCCAAGCAGGAAGATAAACCTGCGGCCTGATGGGACGGGCCTCCCTCTGGGGGACCTCAGAGTGGGAGGCCGACTTCTTCTATTTGCCCAGTGCTGGCACAATACCACCACGGATGCCTGGGTTCGAGAAGTGGTCTCCCAGGGGTACGCCCTGTCTTTTCGGCACAGACCACCCCACCAGTTTTTCTGCACAAGTCCTTCTCAGGACAAGACCAAGGCGTTACAGGTTCAGGAGGCTATAGAGTCCTTGCTGAAAGCAGGGGTCATTGTTCCCGTTCCTCTATCACAACGAGGGACGGGGTATTATTCGTCTCTGTTTCTGGTGCAGAAACCCAATGGTTCTCATCGCCCTATCCTCAACTTGAAGTCTCTGAACAAATTCCTCAGAGTTCCCAAGTTCAGGATGGAAACGTTACGTTCCATCATTCTGGCGATGGAACCGGGGGATTACATGGTGTCCCTGGACATCCAGGACGCCTACCTCCATGTTCCGATAGCATCTTCACACCAGCGGTATCTGAGGTTCGCTATCCTTCAACACCACTATCAGTTCCGGGCGCTACCCTTTGGTCTCTCCACGGCACCGAGGGTGTTCACGAAGATTATGGCGGTCATGGCCGCACATCTTCGGAACCAGAATGTACGGCTGCTGCCGTACCTGGACGACCTCCTGTTGCTGGCGAGCTCCCCGGAGGTACTGCTTCAACATCTCCACCTGACGATCGCTTGCCTGCAAGCACACGGGTGGTTGATAAATTGGAAAAAGTCCTCCCTGATTCCATCACAGCGGATGGTTCATTTGGGAGCCCTGCTGGATTCGCGTCAGCAAAGGATCTTCCTGACTCCGGAGAAGGTCGCCTCACTACAGCTGCGGATACGCAGTTGCCTGAGCCGTTGCCGCCTGTCGGTCCATTCGGCTATGAGAGTTCTGGGGTCCATGGTGTCGACATTCGACATGGTGGAATTTGCCCAGTTCCATTCCCGGCCCCTGCAGGGGCTGATTCTATCAGAATGGAACGGGTTACCTCACCGGATCCGCTCTCAGGTGCTGGTGTTGTCTCCGGACGTTCGGCTATCTTTGGCTTGGTGGCTTCAGACAGCTCATCTGGTCGAGGGGCGCCCATTTTGGGTCCCGGACTGGGTCCTGCTCACGACGGATGCCAGTCTCCGGGGTTGGGGGCAGTGACCGGCTCTTTGTCGCTTCAGGGTCGTTGGTCAGCGGAAGAAGCACTTCTCCCCATCAACATCCTGGAACTGCGGGCAGTATACAAGGCCCTGCAGTCGTCCGGCCCCGCTCTTCACGGAAGGGCGGTACAGGTGCAGTCCGACAACGCCACCACGGTGGCGTATATCAATCACCAAGGCGGAACTCGCAGTCAGGCAGCGATGTCGGAGGTGTCTCGTATCCTGTCTTGGGCGGAGGGTCACATTCCAGTGATCTCGGCGGTCTTCATCCCCGGAGTCCTCAATTGGGAGGCGGACTTCCTCAGCCGTCACGACGTGCATCCCGGGGAATGGTCGCTTCACCCAGAGGTGTTTACGGGTCAAGGACAAGAGACGCAGGTGCAAGTCTGGTGGACGCGCTGTCGCTGACATGGACGTTTCACCTGGCGTATCTGTTTCCTCCGATATCCCTGCTTCCTCGGGTTCTGCGGAAATTCAAGCAGGACGGCGGCATGCTCGTGCTGGTAGCTCCGGCCTGGCCCAGACGTCCTTGGTACTCCGATCTGAGGAGCCTCTCCATCGACGTTCCGTACCTTCTTCCTCAACGTCGGGACCTGTTGTCTCAGGGGCCCTGCCTTTACCCGGATCTGGGTCGGCTGTCTTTGACGGCGTGGCTCTTGAGACAGCCGTCTTGAGGTCTCGGGGCTTCTCCAGTTCGGTTATTGGTACGATGCTCAGGGCACGCAAGCCTGCTTCAGCACGGATTTATCACAGAGTGTGGCACACTTACTTTCAGTGGTGTGAGTCCAGACTTTATGATCCTCAGGTGTTCCGAGTTTCTAGGATCTTGGAATTTCTTCAGTCAGGATTGGATCTCGGCTTACGCCTTGCATCTCTGAAGGTTCATGTGTCCGCCTTGTCCGTGTGGTTTCAACGGCGGATTGCAATACTACCAGACGTTCACACCTTTTTCCAAGGTGTTATCAGGATCCAGCCTCCCTTTGTGCCTCCGGTGGCTCCTTGGGACTTGGCGGTGGTGCTACGGGTCCTGCAGGGTCCTCCGTTTGAGCCTCTTGAGGCGGTGGAGCTCAAGTGGCTGACATTTAAGACGGTTTTTCTCCTGGCAATTGCTTCGGCCAGGAGGGTGTCTGAATTGGGGGCGCTTTCCTGTCGCCCTCCTTTCCTAATTTTTCACCAGGACAGAGCGGTGCTCCGCACTCGTCCTGAGTTTTTGCCCAAAGTGGTCTCGAAGTTCCATATTAATCAGGAACTTGTTGTGCCAGCTTTTCAGTCCCCTGATCTTTCAGCTGGTGAGACTTCCTTAAATGTGGTCCGGGCGCTTAGAATTTATGTAGACCGGACGGCTTCGGTTAGGAAGTCTGATTCCTTGTTTATCCTCTTTGGTTTTCACAAGAGGGGTTGGCCTGCCAACAAACAAACGTTAGCCTGTTGGCTTCGTTCCGTTATTTGTGAGGCTTATGCACAGGAGGGCTTACCTGTGCCAGCCTCTGTTAAGGCTCATTCCACTCGTTCTGTGGGTCCCTCTTGGGCTGCTAGACGTGGCGCTTCTGCTGTTCAGCTGTGTAGGGCGGCCACTTGGTCTTCAATTCAAACGTTTTTGAGGTTCTATGCGTTTGACACCTTTGCCTCTCAGGATGCATCCTTTGGGCGCCGGGTACTCCTTTCAGCACAGGAGCGTCCCCGCCCTTAGTTGTACTGCTTTGGGACATCCCCAAGGTCAACCCTGTGGACCCCCTATGGACCCTGAAGTAGAAAACAAGAGATATGGTAAGAACTTACCTTTGTTATCTCTGTTTCTACGAAGTCCATAGGGTCCACAGGGCGCCCGCCCTGACGCACCTGGCTTCAAATGGGCTGTGTGGCTGGTCACCGGTTTTCCGTCTCCTATTGCTGTGAGTATGGTTTCTTGTGTGTTCCAGTCTTCCTTCTCTCTGTTCCATATTCTCCTCCGGCCTAGGCTGCTTACCAACTGGGGTGCCTGTGGCTCGGGGGCGGGGTATAGAGGAGGACCCAAGTGCATCCTGGGAGCTAAAAGCTTAACTGTGTGGTGCCCATGGATCCTGTTCCAGCTATAACCCCAAGGTCAACCCTGTGGACCCTATGGACTTCGTAGAAACAGAGATAACAAAGGTAAGTTCTTACCATATCTCTTGTTATTTCAGGAAAGAAAAGGGCAAATTTGCATACGAAAAAGTAAATAAATAAAAAAAATCTACGTATGTATGAAAACAAAGTTGTACAAAATGGCAACAAAAGAATGAGAAGCATTTCAAGATGTACGATTATACAGTGGTGCTTGAAAGTTTATGAATACTTCAGAATTTTCTATATTTCTGCTGAAATTTGGCCTAAAACTACCTCACATTTTCACACAAGTCCTAAAAGTAGATAGAGCACCAAACAAATGACAAAAAAAATAAAAAAATAAAAATTATTTGGAGGAAAATGATCCAATAACACATATCTGAGTGTCAAAAGTATGTGAACCTTTGCTTAGTATCTGGTATGACCCCATTGTGCAGCAATAACTTTCACAAATTAGCTCCCTGGTGTAAGTTTCCCATCATGCTCTCAGTTATACGGTCCTTGGTAGTGGCATTGAAACTCCAGTATATCCTGGTGGATGCGCACGCCTTGCTGCTCCAAGTACGCTCCTATGTTCTCAGTTAATTTCTCAAGAGTAGCATCAAGAATTTGGACTTTGAGGGACATCCTGCACCCCATTGTGCCGAAGTTATTCACCAAAGTCTCAACCAAATCCATGTAGTTTTCGGCCTTGTGACTGCCCAGGAAGCACTGAACCCCTGCGATAAAGCTGGTCCAAGCAGCTTCCTCCTGAGCGAGCATCTTTGGGAATTCCTTGTACTGTAGGATCTACTTACTCTGGTCTCACAAAAACACCAGCTTTGACCTTTGCCTCAGACAGCTTAGGGAAGAAGTCTTGAAGGCTGCCGAACCCTTATCTAGAGCTCTAACAAACTGTTTCATTAGGCCCAACTGGATCTGTAGTGGAGGCATCAGCACCTTCCTGGAGTCCACCAATGGCTCCCACTTGACGTTACTCATCCCCACACAGAACTCTATCCTCTGTGGCCAGTATCATGTGTTGTAGTGAGACTTTGTGTCCCTTCTACTCCAAAGACAAAGAAAGCAGGGAAGCTTGGGAAAAACCGCCTTGGAGACCCATTAGGAATCTCAGCATTTTGAAGTCTCCGATTACTTCCCAGGCGTACTCACCACAAGTCAGGGCTTCTAGCAAGGTCTTGATGCCGCTGTAATCCCCTTATATTTTAATTTTCACACACACCTTGATGTTTTTCTCACATTATGTAAAAGAAAATGCAAATTCACCCTTTTCTCACCTAATATAGGTGAATTGCATAGTTTGTGGAGAATAATTAACATCTTTTTATACTCTTGGACACAGGCAATTAGGAAACACTTCAAACACAAGGACAAACAAAAAAGGAGAGTTATGGTAGACTTAGCTTTGTTAACTCTTTCTTCGAAGTCCATGGGGTCCACTGGGAGACATTGGTGTGTAGGTGGTGGATGAGACCGGACACCAAACAGTTAACCTTTATACTCCCAGTACGCTCCGGTCCTTCCCCTATACCCCGCCCCTGAGCCAAACCAGATTTGTTAACAAGCCCAAGGCAGGAGCAGGAGAAGAGAGAAGGAAGGAAGACTGGCACACAGACTAATCACACTCCCACAAAACAGATACGGAAAACGGTGACCAGAAAATATAACCCACGGCAGCCAGGTGCATCGGGGGGTGTCCTGTGGACCCTATGTATCGAAGAAAATTAGGGCTGTCTACCATAACTCTTTTTCATAGGGCTCCACAGCGAGACATTGGGGATGTCCCAAAGCCGTTATTCAAGTGTGGGGACGCTCCTGCGCTGAGCGGGAGGACCCGGCGTCCAAATGAAGCATCCTGAGAGGCAAATGTATCAAAGGCATAGAACCTAAGAAAGGTATGGACAGAAGACCACGTGGCCACCTTGCAAAGCTGTTCAGCAGAGGCGCCACAATGGGCTGCCCACAAGGGACCCACAGAGCGAGTGGAATGAACAGACAGTAGCTGGCGCAGGAAGACCAGCCTGCAAGTAGTCATGCGAAGCCACCTGGCCAGAGTCTGTTAGCTGGCCAGCCCTTCTTGTGGAATCCACAGAGGAAATCAGTCTTCCTAATGGAACTCATACGGTCCACGTAAATCCTGAGAGCACAGACCACATCCAAGGAGGACTCATCTGGCAAGGGGTCTGGTGATTGGAAGGTCGGGACTACGATTTCCTCAATGTGCAAAATGAGAAAACCTTGGGAAGGAAGCCAGGACGAGTTTGCAGAACAGCCCTGACCCGATGAAAAATCAGAAATGGGGAGCGACAGGAGAGTGCCCCTAATACTGAGACCCTACGGGCAGATGCAATAGCCAGTAGAAAAAAAAAAGTCTTTGCAGTGGGCCATTTCAAATCCACTGAATCCAAAGGTTCAAACGGAGGGTCTTGAAGTGCTTGGAGAACCACTCACAAATCACACGGAACCAATGGAGGGACAAAGGGAGGTTGACTACGGAGGACACCTTGAAGGAAGGTGTGAACATCTGGCAGTGGAGCAATTCTGTGCTGGAACCAGAATGACAGAGCAGAAACATGCACTTTTCGAGAAGCCAGTGAAGTCAAAGATCCAATCCAGCCTGAAGGAAGGCAAGGATTCTAGAGACCCAGCTTCTGGTAGCCACCAGTGGAATTATGCATGCCACACCTTGTGATGGATCCAGGCGGAGGCCAGCTTACGCGCCCTGAGTATGGTCTGGACCACATAGCGAGAAAGTCCCCTGGACCTAAGGAGGGAAGTCTCGAGAGCCACGCCGTCAATGACAGAGGGGCCGTATGTAGACATGGACACAGGTCCAGACTGTCTTGCTTGAATTTCCGAAGAACTCAAGGAAGTAGGGAGACTGGAGAAAAGAGGTACGCCAGACGGAAAGTCCACTTCACTAATAGGGCATCTACGAATGGCTGCTTCGGGATCCTTTGTTCTGGATCTGTATATCAGAAGGTTGCGATTGTGTCGAGAGGCCATGAGATCCACGTCTGGAAGGCCCCACTTGTCCACCAGGAGTTGAAAGACCTCTAGGTGAAGAGATCGTTCCCTGGAATGCACGTCGTGATGGCTGAGGAATCCGCTTCCCAATTGAGAATCCCTAGGATGAACACAGCGGAGATGGCCGGGAGGGGACGTTCTGCCCATGCGAAAATGTGACACTTCTGTCATTGATAGCAGATTTAGAGTGCCTCCTTGGTGATTGAGGTAGGCCACAGCCGTGGCATTGTTGGACTATACTTGTCTGCCTTGAAGTATGTCCCGAGCTAGAGTGAGAACCCTGTAAATGGCTCGGAGCTCTAGGACATGGATTGGAAAGATAGTCTCGGCTGGAGTCCAGCCTCCTTTGTAGGAGTGCTGACCGGTCACTGCTACCCACCCGCGGAAGCTTGCATCCCTGGTGAGGAGTACCCAGTCCGGGATACAAAAAATGGACGACCCTTGTTTAAGCGAGATGCCTGTAACCACCAGGAGAGGGACAGGCGAACTTCCGGACTGAGTGAATTGACACTCGGCGACCCTGGCGTAACCTGCGCACTCCCAGATGCACCATCCTTTGTGAAGAGGTCAGGGAGGACTTTTTCCAGTTTAACAAGCAGTGTTTCTGCAGAAAGGCAATGGTTATCTGAAGATGGCAGTGGAAAAACCTCTGGAGCGTGTCCGAAGAGCAGAAAGTCGTCCAAGTATGGGAGCAGCCCGATTCCCTGACAATGCAGGTGGGCTGCCATGATTTTGGTTAAGACACGTGGTACTGTAGAAATTCCAAAAGGCAACACCTGAAATTGGAAATGTTGCTGTAGGACAGCACACCGAAGATACCGCTGATGAGAGGGCGCTATGGGTACATGTAGGTAAGCATCCTGAATATCCAGAGACAGCATATAGTCCCCAGGCTTCATAGCCAGGACGATAGAGTGGAGAGTTTCCATACGAAATCTGGGTACACTGATAAACTTGTTCAGAGACTTGAGGATAGGCTTATGATACCCAATGGATTTCTGAACCAGAAAGAGTGGTATAATAAACTGTTCCCCCACTGTGATGGTGGGACAGGAATTATTACCCCAGGGTGCAGCAAGAACTGAATGGCCTTCTGCAGCAGCCATGCTTTGTTCGGGTCCGATGGAGGCCCTGTGTAAAAACTCCTCAGGAATGAGAGGGCATACCCCTGAGACCACTTCTTGTGTCCAAGCATCTGTGGTGGCTTGAGCCAGTACTGGGCAAATGGAAGAAGTCAGCCTCCTACTCTGGGGTAGTGCAGGGAGTTCCCATCCAGTCAGGCTGAAAGTTCTGGAAGCAGGGCGTCGGGTGGCCCAGGACTGCTTGGTCCTGGGCTTGGTGGCCTTTGTAGAAGCAGCTTTCCGAGAAAAGGACTAGCCTTTAGCTTTTCCCTGGGGACGAAAGGACTGAAAAGGAGGAAGTGCGATGTCTAGGTGTAGATGCTGATGGCAAAGAGGCTGTCTCAGACGCCACTAAGGTAGCCACAATCTTATCCAGCTCTGGACCAAAGAGAATCTCTCCATTGTAGGGCAGGAATTCTAAAGCCTTCTTAACACACAGTATGATATCTATGAATAATAACTATATCGTTCAATGATAATTCATATTCATTTCTATGCAGCGAACCACCAACGATGCGCGTTCCCGCATGGACATTAACGATATCTATGGTCGTCCGTACATGCAGGCCAACTTGGACAATTTCATCAAGATTTGCCTGTTGAGATGTGGCAGGATGACTTCACTGAAAGATATCATATATATCTGTCAGTGTGTACACCCAATGTCTATCAGATATTAGTCAGTGTGTACACCCAATATTGTTTGTCCTGCACTACAGAAAGTTCAAAGATCGTTCAGCGATATCGTTGGTTGTGCAGATCGTACCGTGTGTATGCAGCTTTAGAATCTGAGTCCGCCATTCCATGAACGAAGCCAAAAGGATACAGCGAGCTACGACCAAAGTAGCCGCTTCTTCTAAATAGGTGGCAGCATCCCTGATGTGTGAGATGTAAGACAGCTGTTCCCGGGAGGCATCAGAGGGAAACTATTCCTCCAGAGCACCAGCCCAGCTCTCAAATGGCTTTTGTCACCCAGGCAGTGGCTATTGCTGGACAAGTAATAGCTCCTCTAAGAGAATATACAGTCTTGAGACAAGCTTACATTTTTCTATCTGTCGCGTCCTTTAAGGAGGAAGCCCTAGGGCTAGGCAACGTAGAGCTCTTAATGATACGTGTGACATGGGAATCTATAGCTGGGGGGAGCTTCCCTTTGAGCGCAATCACCACCTGGAATAGGGTTAAAAGCAATCAGGAGGCTGAAACTTTTTACTGGGAGTCTTCCATGCTTCATCCATGAACGCTGATCTGAAATTCTACTAAAACCACTGTCTTTTAAAACAGTGGCTGTTTAGGTTTGGGAGGAGGCTCATCATCCTCTAACAGAAAAATGATTTGACAGCCCGCACTATAGCAGGGTCATTTTATAAACTAAGGCTCTTCCTCCCCAGAGGGACTCAGAGAGAAATCTGCATCCTCTACCTCTTCAGAGGACAACTCAGAATCTGAGAGTTGCATAGATTGTGAGGAGAACAGTATGCTTAGTAGTATAAGTGGGTAGGGGCTTCTCACAACATATTTTGAAAGGCCATGGAGGTAGCCGCTAGATTCTGAACTGTTAAGAGAGTATGTCTACCCTTGGAAGAGGTATAGGAGGTACTTGTATCGCCTGTACCTGTTGTGGCAACCCTATAGGAGGAATTAGTTCTGGGGCATCTAGGCGGTCTGCTATAGCCGCTAACACCTGTGTGAAGGAAGCCCAGGGGGGTTCCTGAGCAGGGGCCGAATGGCCTGGTGTCTTATAACATGTTGCACATAGCCCATCCCAATTTAAATCCACCTCAGTTTGGACGGCTGCACAGGATTTGCAAGAGAGCAGGACAGGTACAGTAGCTGGCTTACTACCCATGCCAGTGCTAGACATAGTTGCAGTGTAGTAAAGCACACGATATGGCACTGATCAATGTGCAACCATCAATTATTTGACAACTATTCACAAATACAAGTGGTTATGTAATACAGTGACCCTGCCTTAGTTTAGATACTCCTGCAGGGGAACACAGAACAAAATAGGAGTAGAGTGCAATAACAGTATGTGACAGCCTTCACAAATACAAGTAGATGTGAAGTACAGTGGACCCTCTATACACCGGTATATTAGGGTTATAGTGAGAAAAAAAGGGAAAGGCATAATCCGACAGACAGCGCTAGCATAAGTCACATACAATGCATAAACAATATTACTGCACAGGGCACTCCACTCATTTACTCAGATGCAGTGTCTGGTAGGCTATAGCGCTACATAACCTGACTCCAAGGAGAGTTATGAGAGAGGACCAGACCCAGCGTTTCCTGAGAGAGCCATGGCTGTAGAAAATAGCCGCCGGAGATCTGAGGGGGCGTGGGAGAAGGAGTATCAGTTCAGAAGGGCTAGACCGCGGTGGAATGGCACACTGAGCTGCCGGAGGGGCCGCATAAAGGGAGAGCTGACCTCCCCTGGCTGATTAACCACCAGAACGCTGGACTCCAGCTCCAAAATGTACCCTGTTGGTCTAGTGGAGACCTCGGCCAGTCCCGGTGTCCACACTCAGCAACTCCGGACTGTTCGAGACCGGAGGTAAAACTGGCCAAAGTGCCCCCAGAAGTCCCAGCTGCAGTCTGGGGTCCACCCGCAGGGCCCGCTAGCAAGGTCTCCGGGAGTCCCGTCGAGAGTACAAAGCCGAGGGCTGGAGTCACAGCACCGTGGAGGGGTGATGGAGGCAGCATAGACGTCCGGAGGACAGTCTAATGCTGCCCGCTCTATAGTAGTAAAAATAAAAATCATAAAACAAAAGCTTCAGCTGCATAATGGATAATGCTCTAATAGTGACCCAGCTCCTGCCGGGCACCAAGCAAAACTGATTTGCCTCAGGCTCAGGGGTGGGGTATAGGACGGGGATTTTGGAACGGAGCATTCTGGGAGTCCAAAAGCTTAACTGTTTGGTGTCCGGTCTCATCCACCACCTACACCCCAATGTCTCCCTTTGGAGCCCTATGAACCCTGAAGAAAATGACAAAGTTACATAGCGTTAGGAAGCAGTCTGTCAAGCCTTGTATATTCCTCTCATGTGGAGAATATATGGGAGATGTATCAAAACTTATAGAGCTAAATTGCTAGATAAATGATAGAAGCTGGTTGTTATGGGAAACTTCTCCAGAGTTTAAAATATGAGTTAGAAGCAGATTGGTTGATAATGAAAGCCTCCACTTTCTCTCAGAAGGTTTGATAGTTATCTCCCTCCTATATCCCAAACCAGTGGAGAAATGAGACATATTGTGCCATTTCTAAAAATAGACTTCCTAATGAATACATAGGACTCAACACTCCCCAACACAATGCATAGGACTCAACACTCCCCAACACAATACATAGGACTCAACACTCCCCAACACAATGCATAGGACTCAACACTCCCCAACACAATACATAGGACTCAACACTCCCCAACACAATACATAGGACTCAACACTCCCCAACACAATGCATAGGACTCAACACTCCCCAACACAATGCATAGGACTCAACACTCCCCAACACAATGCATAGGACTCAACACTCCCCAACACAATGCATAGGACTCAACACTCCCCAACACAATGCATAGGACTCAACACTCCCCAACACAATACATAGGACTCAACACTCCCCAACACAATGCATAGGACTCAACACTCCCCAACACAATGCATAGGACTCAACACTCCCCAACACAATACATAGGACTCAACACTCCCCAACACAATGCATAGGACTCAACACTCCCCAACACAATACATAGGACTCAACACTCCCCAACACAATGCATAGGACTCAACACTCCCCAACACAATGCATAGGACTCAACACTCCCCAACACAATACATAGGACTCAACACTCCCCAACACAATGCATAGGACTCAACACTCCCCAACACAATACATAGGACTCAACACTCCCCAACACAATACATAGGACTCAACACTCCCCAACACAATGCATAGGACTCAACACTCCCCAACACAATACATAGGACTCAACACTCCCCAACACAATACATAGGACTCAACACTCCCCAACACAATGCATAGGACTCAACACTCCCCAACACAATGCATAGGACTCAACACTCCCCAACACAATACATAGGACTCAACACTCCCCAACACAATGCATAGGACTCAACACTCCCCAACACAATACATAGGACTCAACACTCCCCAACACAATGCATAGGACTCAACACTCCCCAACACAATGCATAGGACTCAACACTCCCCAACACAATACATAGGACTCAACACTCCCCAACACAATGCATAGGACTCAACATTCCCCAACACAATGCATAGGACTCAACACTCCCCAACACAATACATAGGACTCAACACTCCCCAACACAATACATAGGACTCAACACTCCCCAACACAATACATAGGACTCAACACTCCCCAACACGGTGGATACACAAGTGAAACAGAACAGATATTTTGGGCCATATTCAATATGGGAGCAAAAAGTCCGTGCTGGACTTTTCGCTGCACAACGGAGGTTAGAGTGGGGATAAAGTATCAGACACGTGCTCGCTTATCCCCATATTCAATTTAAAAAAGGGGTGAAACCATGTCTGGGACCCCCCCTAAAGATGTCCAGACATGGGTGATATAAATAAATTATCAAATTTTGGGGGGTAAGGAAGTCACAAATGATTTTTAAAAATTCAGCAAAAATGCACCTACCGCTACTCCCGCAATGAAGAAAACACCTGCCGCATACTTGGGAACCCCTCTGAATTTAATTTGGCTATTTTAGAAGCGTGTTCCCTATTTTTTTTTTCCCCCAAAAGTACATTTTTTGGGGCGTCCGATTTTTTTTTTTTCCCTGTTTACTTTTTTTGACAGGATCTTTAAAATGACATTCCCAGGGGTGCAGGCTATTTTTTTATTTTTTAAGCCTGCACCCCTAAACCCCAAGTACGCACTTTAGCCACCTATTCCAGTGGTGAAAAGTTAAAAGTTAGAAGTTTGTTTTCAAAGACTTTTCGAACCTGCGAATATGAATATGGGGATAATTGAAATAGGCGAAAATTACATCTGCGATAAATTATTGCCGATTCCGACATTTCACTCCAAATTGAATATGGCCCTTTGTGTGTAAAGCTTTCCATCTTGTTTCACATTGTAGCCAATTTAAAATCAATATTTGGAAGTTTATTAAAAGTATTCCAGATAGGTGGGTTCCTAAAGTTAGGCTGGCCATCCACTATACAATTATCTGTCAGATCTGTTGGATCTGGCTGGTTGGAATGAAAACCTGGTAATGTCTGGGAGTAAATGACAGTCGTCCATTTGCTCACAAACACTGGAAAACAGCCAAAAATGGTCGTTCAGACAAATTGGTTTTTAACTAGGGATGAGCAAGTTCGGATTTCTGAAATCCGAACCCCCACTGATCCGAGTCGGGAACAGAGTCCGGCTCAGGTTTTCCCGCCTGACTCGGAACTGAAATCGAGGCAAAACGTCATCAACCCGCCTTCCGGATCTCACGGGTTTTGGATTCTATAAAAGGTCCCTGCATCGGCGCCATTTTTCACTCCGGCTGTGGACAGTGAAGAGGGAGGGTGGGCATTAGGGCTGGCTGGGCTGTGTTGTGCTGCTGTTGTCCACAGGGGCTGGCTAGTCTGTGTTGTGTAGTCAGTTGTCCATAGGGGCTGTGTCCACTCCAAAAGTCTATAAGAGCTGGCTGGGCTGTGTTGTGCAGTGTCCCATAAAGGCTCTAGTCCTAAAGGGGTGCTGTAGTGTTGTCCAGGGAGTGATCTGTCCATCAGGGGTGCTCCTCCCAAGAGCAAAAAAATTTATTTCTGTGTTTGTGAATTGTGTGCACTGTAGCCGCACGTGCATCAAAGGAGCAGCGCCAAGCGTGCGCCTGTGTCATAAGTAAAGGGCCGGCTGGCTCGTCTGTTAAAGGGTGGTGTAACCCCCAAAGTGCACTCCCAAAAAAATTCTTCTCTTCTGTGTTTGTGTGCGCCTTAGCTGCACGTATATATCAATATAACATAAATGGAGGACAAAACTTTGTCCAATAAAAATAAAATAGGGAAAGATCAAGAACCACTTCCTCCTAGTGCTGAAGCTGCTGCCACTAGTCATTCATGACCCTATGGACTTCGTAGAAACAGAGATAACAAAGGTAGGTTCTTACCATATCTCTTGTTTTCTACTTCAGGGTCATAGGGGGTCCACAGGGTTGACCTTGGGGATGTCCCAAAGCAGTTCAACTAAGGGCAGGGACGCTTCTGTGCTGAGAGGAGAACCCGGCGCCCAAAGGATGCATCCTGAGAGGCGAAGGTGTCAAACGCATAAAACCTCAAAAACGTCTGAATGGAAGACCAAGTGGCCGCCTTACACAGCTGAACAGTAGAGGCGCCACGTCTAGCAGCCCAAGAGGGACCCACAGAACGAGTGGAACGAGCCTTAACAGAGGCTGGCACAGGTAAACCCTCCGGTGCATAAGCCTCACAAACAACGGAACAAAGCCAACGGGCTAACGTTTGCTTGTTGGCAGGCCAAACCCTCTTGTGAAAACCGAAGAGGACAAACAACAAATCAGACTTCCTAACAGCAGCAGTCCAGTCCACATAGATTCTAAGTGCCCGGACTACATCTAAGGAAGCCTCACCAGCGGAAAGATCAGGTGATTGAAAAGCTGGCACAACAAGTTCCTGATTAATGTGGAACTTCGAAACCACTTTAGGTAAAAACTCAGGACGAGTGCGGAGCACCGCTCTGTCCTGGTGAAAAATCAGAAAAGGAGGGCGACAGGAAAGCACCCCCAATTCTGACACCCTCCTGGCAGAAGCAATTGCCAGGAGAAAAACGGTCTTAAACGTCAACCACTTGAGTTCCACCGACTTAAGAGGCTCAAAAGGAGGACCCTGCAAGACCCGTTGTACCACCGCCAAGTCCCAAGGAGCCACCGGAGGCACCTTGGAAAAAGGTGTGAACATCTGGCAGTGTAGCAATCCGTCGCTGAAACCACACAGACAAAGCAGACACATGAACCTTCAGAGAGGCCAGGCGTAAGCCGAGGTCCAAACCCAATTGAAGAAATTCCAAGATTCTAGAAACTCGGAAGACCTGAGGATCATAGCTTCTGGACTCACACCACTGAAAGTGAGCCACACCCTGTGGTAAATCTGTGCGGAAGCAGGCTTGCGTGCCCAGAGCATGGTACCAATTACCGAACTGGAGAAGCCCCGAGACCTCAAGACGGCTGTCTCAAGAGACACGCCGTCAAAGACAGCCGACCCAGATACGAGTAAAGGCAGGGCCCTTGAGACAACAGGTCCCGATGCTGAGGAAGAAGGTACGGAATGTCGATGGAGAGGCTCCTCAGATCGGAGTAACAAGGACGTCTGGGCCACCAGCATGAGCGTGCCGCCGTCCTGCTTGAATTTCCGCAGGACCCGAGGAAGCAGGGATATCGGAGGAAATAGATACACCAGGTGAAACGTCCATTTCACCGACAGCGCGTCCACCAGACATACGCCTGCGTCTCTTGTCCTTGACCCGTAAACGGGCAACTTGTGATTGTGACGGGAGGCCATCAAGTCCAGCTCCGGCAGCCCCCATCTGTCCACAAGTAGCTGAAATACCTCTGGGTGAAGCGACCATTCCCCGGGATGCACGTCGTGACGGCTGAGGAAGTCCGCCTCCCAGTGGAGGACTCCAGGGATGAAGACCGCCGAGATCGCTGGAATGTGGCACTCCGCCCAAGCAAGGATGCGAGACACCTCTGACATCGCAGCCCGACTGTGGGTTCCTCCTTGGTGGTTGATATATACCACCGTGGTGGCGTTGTCAGACTGCACCTGAACCGCCCTTCCGTGAAGAGCGGGGCCGGACGACTGCAGGGCCCTGTATACCGCCAGCAGTTCCAGGATGTTGATGGGGAGAAGTGCTTCCTCCGCAGACCAACAACCCTGAAGTGACAATGAGCCGGTCACTGCCCCCCACCCCCGGAGACTGGCATCTGTTGTGAGCAGGACCCAGTCCGGGATCCAAAAGGGGCGTCCCTCGACCAGATGAGCTGTCTGAAGCCACCAAGCCGAAGACTGCCGAACCTCCGGGGACAACACAAGCATCTGAGAGCGGATCCGGTGAGGTAACCCGTTCCATTCCGATAGAATCAGCCCCTGCAGGGGCCGGGAAGGGAACTGGGCAAATTCCTCCATGTCGAATGTCGACACCATGGACCCCAGAACTCTCATAGTCGAACGGACCGACAGACGGCAGCTGCTCAGGCAACTGTGTATCCGCAGCTGTAGGGAGGAGACCTTCTCCGGGGTCAGGAAGATCCTTTGCCGACGAGAATCCAGCAGGGCTCCCAAATGAACCATCCGCTGTGATGGAATCAGGGAGGACTTTCTCCAATTTATCAACCACCCGTGCGCTTGCAGGCAAGCGATCGTCAGGTGGAGATGTTGAAGCAGTGCCTCCGGGGAGCTCGCCAGCAACAGGTGGTCGTCCAGATACGGCAGCAGCCGTACATTCTGGTCCCGAAGATGTGCGGCCATGACTGCCATCACCTTTGTGAATACTCTCGGTGCCGTGGAGAGGACAAAGGGTAGTGCCCGGAACTGATAATGATGCTGAAGGATAGCGAACCACAGATACAGTTGGTGCGAAGGTGCTATCGGAACATGGAGGTAGGCATCCTGTATATCCAGGGACACCATGTAATCCCCAGGTTCCATCGCCAGAATGATGGAACGTAATGTTTCCATCCTGAATTTGGGAACTCTGAGGAATTTGTTCAGAGACTTCAAATTGAGGATATGGCGATGAGAACCATC
Organism: Taudactylus pleione; assembly: GCA_031769625.1. Lineage (NCBI taxonomy): Eukaryota > Metazoa > Chordata > Amphibia > Anura > Myobatrachidae > Taudactylus > Taudactylus pleione. The sequence continues at coordinate 277,934 of JAUIMM010000597.1, read as the reverse complement.
GGGTTTCTGCACCAGAAAGAGTAGAATAGTACCCCGTCCCTCGTTGTGATTGAGGAACGGGAAAAATGACCCCTGCTTTCAGCAAGGACTCTATAGCCTCCTGAATCTGTAAAGCCTTGGTTTTGGCCTGAGAAGTACGTGCAGAAAAACTGGTGGGGCGGTCTGTGCCGAAAAGACAGGGCGTACCCCTGGGCGACCACTTCTCGAACCCAGGCATCCGTGGTGGTATTGTGCCAGCACTGGGCAAATTGAAGAAGTCGGCCTCCCATTCTGGGGTCCCCCAGAGGGAGGCCCGTCCTATCAGGCAGAAGGTTTATCTTCCTGCTTGGAAGAAGGGCGCCTGGCACTCCAGGCCTGCTTCTTGGGCTTAGAGGCGGCCTTGGTCGCCGACTGTCTCGGGAAGGAATGGACCTTTGGCCTTGCCCTGAACCCGAAAGGACCGAAAGGCAGAGCTCCGTACTTTGGCAGGTGCTGAAGCCAAAGGGAGGAAGGCTGATTTAGACTTAGCCAGAGTATCCACTATTTTGTCCAAGTCTGGACCAAAAAGCAACTCTCCATTAAAAGGTAAAGCCTCCAGGCCCTTTTTGGAGTCTGCGTCAGCTCTCCAGGATCGCAGCCACAAGGACCGACGTGCCGACAGCTGCAGCCGACACCCTAGAGGTCAACAGGCTTGCATCCAACGATGCTTCCCCAATGTAGGAAGCCGCATCTCTCATTTGTCCTAACAATGCTCTCTGGATATCCGGAGCGTCATTCGGAAAGGTATCCTCCAAAAGTGTTGGCCCAGCTCTCGATGGCCTTAGCCACCCAAGAGAAGGCCATGGACGGACGGGCCACAGCCCAAGAGAGTAGATAGACTTTAAACAAGTCTCCACTTTCCTATCCTTGTGATCCTTCAGGGAGGAGTAAGACGGTAAAGGCAACGTAGCGCTTTTAATTAAGCGGGTGACGTGGGAATCCACCGCAGGCGGAGTTTCCCATTTCCTGCAATGAGCCTCAAGAAAAGGATAGTTGGATGCCCGTTTCTGCGGTTGGAATCTCTTGCTGGGTAACTGCCAGGCCCCTGCCATATGATCCGTCAACTAGTCGGACAGGGGAAAAACAGTCGAAGGTACTTTGGCCTTTTTAAAATCAGGGTACTTCGACCTGGGAGCCGGCACATCCTCCTCTATATGAAGGATGGCCCGCACCGCCCTAACTAATGCCGGCACATTAATGGAGGACTTAGTCTTCACCTCCTGGGCCCCGGGATCCGAGTCAGAGTCCTCATGGATCTCTCAGTCATCCGAAGACACGTCCGTGAACTGCGCCGCCAGTGCAGCCGGAATGGGTCGCTTGGACACCTTTGGGGTGTCACTAACATTGACTGAAAAGCCGATGACGAGGCCGCCAGGCTCTGAACAGAGCTGGAGAAGACTCATATATATATATATATATATACACATATACACATATACACATACATATATACACACACATATATACACACACACACACGCAGAAGAAATACATATATAGTGTATATGTTTATATATACACAGTGTTTGTGTGTATGTGTATATACAGTCAGGTGCATAAATATTGGGACATTGACAGAATTTTCATATTTGGGCCTCTATTCACCACAATGGCTTAGAAATGAAACAAACAAGATGTGCTTTAACTGCAGACTTTCAGATTTAATTTGAGGGTAATAACATCCAAATCAGGTGAATGGTGTAGGAATTGCAACGGTTTCTATATGTGCCTCCCACTTTTTAAGGGGCCAAAAGTAATGGGACTATCAACTCATAAGCTATTTCATGGACAGGTGTGGGCTATTCCCTCGTTATTTCATTATCAATTAAGCAGGTAAAAGGTCTGGAGTTGATTCTAGGTGTGACATATGCATTTGGAATCAGTTGCTGTCGACTCTCAATATGAGATCCAAAGAGCTGTCACTATCAGTGAAGCAAGCCATCATTAGACTGAGAAATCAAAACAAACCCATCAGAGAGATAGCAAAAACATTAGGTGTGGCCAAATCAACTGTTTGGAACATACTTAAAAAGAAAGAACGCACCGGCGAGCTCAACAACACCAAAAGACCCGGAAGACCACGGACAACAACTGTGGTGGATGACAGAAGAATTATTTCCCTGGTGAAGAAAAACCCCTTCACAACAGTTGGCCAAATCAAGAACACTCTCCAGGAGGTAGATGTATATGTGTCAAAGTCAACAATCAAGAGAAAATACTTCACAAGAGTGAATATAGAGGGTTCACCACAAGATGCAAACCATTGATGAGCCACAAAAACATGAAGACCAGATTACAGTTTGCCAAAACAACATCTAAAAAAGCCATTACAGTGCTGGAACAACATCCTATGGACAGATGAGACAAAGATCAACTTGTACCAGAGTGATAAGAAGAGTATGGAGAAGGAAAGGAACTGCTCATGATCTAAAACATACCACCTCAGCAGTGAAGCATGATGGTGGTAGTGTCATGGCGTGGGCATGTATGGCTGCCAATGTATTCATTGATGATGTGACTGCTGACAAAGCAGAATGAATTCTGAAGTGTTTCGGGCAATATTATATGCTCATATTCAGTCAAATGCTTCAGAACTCATTGGACGGCGCTTCACAGTGCAGATGGACAATGACCCGAAGCATACTGCAAGAGCTACCAAAGAGTTTTTTAAGGCTAAAAAATATGAGATATGGTAAGAACTTACCCTTGTTATCTCTATTTCTACGAAGTCCATAGGGTTCCACAGGATACCTTGGGGTATAGGTGTGACGTCAGTCGCAGGGCACCAAAGAGTTAAGCTTTCAGCCTCCCAGGATGCACTAGGTCCCCCTCCTATACTCCGCCCCCGGGCCAAGGCACCTCAGTTAGTTACCGGAGGAGGAGAAGGAAGAGAGAGAACAAAGATCTGGACACATACAAGAATCACATTCTCACCAGAGGGAGACGGAAAACCGGTGACCAGAGCAAAGCCCATCTGCAGCACAGGTGCGACAGGGCGGGAGTCCTGTGGAACCCTATGGACTTCGTAGAAATAGAGATAACAAGGGTAAGTTCTTACCATATCTCATATTTTCTACTTCAGGGTCCATAGGGTATCCACAGGATACCTTGGGGATGTCCCAAAGCAGTATCCTTTAAGGGTGGGGACGCTCCTGTGCAGAAAGGAGAATCCGCTGCCCGAAGGAAGCATCCTGAGAGGCAAAGGTGTCAAACCTGTAATACCTCACGAAGGTATGGACAGAAGACCACGTAGCAGCCTTGCAGATCTGAACTGCCGAGGCACCACGTCGAGCTGCCCACGAAGGACCCACAGACCTAGTGGAATGAGCCTTCAGAGAAGGAGGGACCGGTAGGCCTTCATGAAGATAAGCTTCAGAAATAGCCATACGGATCCAGGCTGCCAAAGTTTGCTTTGAAGCAGGCCAACCCTTTTTACGGAAGCCATAGAGGACAAACAAAGCGTCCGACTTCCTAAACGAAGAAGTGCGGTCAACATAAGTCCTTAAGGCCCGCACAACATCCAAAGAGGCCTCACCCACGGAAAGACCCGGTGAGTTAAAGGCCGGAACAACTATTTCCTCGTTAACATGAAACTGGGAAACAACTTTGGGAAGAAACTCGGGCCGAGTGCGGAGCACTGCCCTGTTCCCATGAAAAACCAAGAAAGGGGGTCTACAAGAAAGAGCCCCTAACTCAGAAACACGTCTGGCCGAAGCAACGGCCAGAAGGAAAACAGTCTTAGCTGTTAGCCATTTAATATCCACTGAGCCCAGTGGTTCAAACGGCGGTCCTTGGAGAGCCCTCAGGACCACAGCCAAATCCCAAGGCGCCATAGGTGGAACAAAGGGCGGCTGAATACGGAGAACACCTTGCATAAAGGTGCGCACATCCGGGATTGTAGCAATCCTACGGTGAAACCAGACAGATAGGGCCGAAACCTGTACCTTCAAAGAAGCAAGGCGAAGCCCATGATCTAGTCCCGCTTGCAGGAAGGCGAGAATCCGAGACAGACGAAACTCCCGCGGTGCATAACCTATCGGTCGACACCACTGGAAGAACGTATGCCACACGCGATGGTATATCCTCGCGGAAGACGGTTTCCGAGCTCGTAACATGGTACGCACCACAGAGCTGGAAAACCCCCGGGACCTCAGCATGGCCGTCTCAACAGCCACGCCGCCAAAGACAGCCGAGTCAGGTCCGGGTGAAGACAAGGACCCTGAGACAGAATGTCCGGTCGTAGCTGCAACGGCAGAGGACTGTCCACGGACAGACCCTGAAGGTCTGAGAACCAGTGCCTTCTGGGCCACGCGGGAGCTATCAACAGGAGCATCCCTCCTTCCTGTTTGAATTTCCGGATTACCCGTGGAAGAAGGGAGACCGGAGGGAACAGGTATGCGAACCTGAACGTCCACCGGACGGACAGAGCATCCACCAGAGACGCCCCTTCGTCTCTTGTGCGAGACCCGTACACCGGCAACTTGTTGTTGTGCCGGGACGCCATGAGGTCGATTTCTGGAAGACCCCACCTGTCCACCAGTAGTTGAAAAACGTCCGGGTGCAGGGACCATTCCCCTGGATGAACGTCCTGGCGACTTAGAAAGTCCGCCTGCCAATTTAGCACTCCCGGGATGAAGACCGCTGATATGGCCGGAAGATTGCGCTCCGCCCAAACCAGGATCCAAGAGACCTCTACGAGAGCCGCCCGACTGCGAGTTCCTCCTTGCCTGTTTATGTAGGCCACGGTGGTAGCATTGTCCGACTGGACCTGCACCGGGTGACCCTGGAGAAACCGCTGTGCCTGCAGGAGAGCATTGAAGACCGCACGGAGTTCCAAGATATTTATTGGAAGCTCCGCTTCTGTCGGCGTCCACCTGCCCTGGAACAAGTGTGGACCCGAAACTGCTCCCCAGCCCCGAAGACTGGCGTCCGTTGTCAACAGGACCCAATTTGGAACCCAGAACGGACGTCCCTTGTTGAGGTGGGTCGTCTTTAACCACCACGCAAGGGACAGGCGAACCTCCGGGGTGAGCACAATCGTCTGGAACTTCAGAGACTGAGGCAGCCCGTTCCACTTGGACAGGATCAGGTGCTGCAGAGGTCTGGAGTGAAACAGGGCGTATTCCACCATGTCGAACACCGACACCATGGAGCCCAGTAACCTCATCGCCGAGTGTAAGGACACCCGGCGGCTGTGCAGACAACTGCGCACCCTTGACTGTAAAGCAGAGATCTTGTCCTCCGTCACGAAGATCCTTTGCTGTCCCGAGTTCAATAAGGCTCCAAGATGCAGAATCCTCCGAGACGGGATTAGAGTGGACTTCTGCCAGTTGATTAGCCAGCCGTGCCGTTGCAGCAGTGCAATGGTCAGGTCCAAGTGGTGTAACAGGAGCTCTGGAGATCCTGTCACCAATAACAGGTCGTCCAAGTACGGCAACATGCGGACTCCTTGCAGCCGCAGAGAAGCCGCCATGACCGTCATCACCTTGGTGAAAACACGTGGTGCTGTCGCCAGGCCAAAAGGTAACGCCCGAAACTGGAAATGGTCGCTGCGGATTGCAAACCGAAAGAACTCTTGATGGCGCAAAAGAATAGGGACATGCAGGTAAGCGTCCTGTATGTCCAATGACACCATGTAGTCCCCAGGTTCCAGCGCCAGAATGATGGACCGTAGGGTCTCCATCCGAAACTTCGGGACCCGCAAAGACTTGTTGAGTGCTTTGAGGTTGAGAATCGGACGATATGACCCATTGGGTTTCTGTACCAAAAAAAAAAATTTGAATAGAAACCCTGGCCCTTCTGGGAGAATGGAACAGGCACTATAACTCCAGCCTGGAGCATAGTGTGCAATACCTTCCGCAGCTCCGTAGCCTTGTTCCGGTCTGATGGTAGACCCGTGGTGAAGAATCGAGCCGGGGGTCTGTGCCGGAAGGAGAGGGCGTACCCGTGGGAGACCACCTCCAGAACCCAAGTGTCTGTCTTAGTGAACGACCAACACCGGGAGAACTGCAGCAGGCGGCCTCCCACCCTGGGATCCCCCAAGGGGAGACCCGGACCGTCAGGCCGCAGGCTTGTCATCTGGCTTGGGGGCCGGACGTCTGGTACTCCATGCCTGTTTCCGGGGCTTGACCGATTTCTTAGGGCCAGCCTGTCGAGGAAACGACTGTGGTTTGGGCCTGCCCTGGGCCCTAGATGACCGAAAGGACGATGGTCCAGAACCAGAAGGAGCAGCGGCCGACGGGAGACAAGCAGATTTGGCTGCCGCCAGCGTGGCCACAATCTTATCCAGATCCGGACCGAAGAGAACTTCTCCGGTAAACGGCAACGCTTCCAGACCTTTCTTGGAATCTGCGTCCGCCTTCCAGGATCGCAGCCACAAGGTGCGACGAGCAGCTACCGCTGCTGAAGAAATTCTAGACACCAGAGTACTAATGTCTAGAGCCGCCTCGTTGATGTAGGTGGCCGAATCACGGAGATTGCCAATCAACTCCGCCTGTTCGGCCGGACAGTCGGATTCAAAAGAAGCCTCTAATGAATCCGCCCAGCGCTCCATCGCTCTGGCAACCCAGCAAATGGCCATAGCCGGCCGTGCTGCCCCCCCTGCAAGGGAATAAGCGGACTTCAGGCAGATTTCTACCTTGCGGTCCGTAGCATCCTTAAGGGAGGACATGGATGGCATCGGCAATGTGGCACTACGGACAAGACGGGTCACGTGAGAATCCACCTGTGGAGGGGATTCCCACTTAGCAAAATAATTATCCGCGAACGGATAAGCCACCGCCAGGCGTCTCTGCGGCTGGTATCTTTTGCCAGGTTGTTTCCACGCCTCCTCTAAATGGTCCACCAACTGACCCGAAAGAGGAAAGACTGTGGCATCGCCCTTCACATCTTTGAAAAAGGCATACTTAGATTTAGCCGCTGGGGGAACTTCGTCCTCAATCACCAAGGCTGTGCGGACCGCCCGAATAAGTCCAGGAATATATACTCTGGACTTAGCATCAGCGTCCTTAGTATGGAGAGGTTCCTGATCGTAAGGATCCAGAATCTCCCCATCATCAGACGTCCCTTCGTCATCCTCATAAGGAGCGGACAGAGACGCCACCGGCCTTTTATGAGGCCGCATCACAGACTCCCCTTGCAACACATCCGACAAGTGCTGTACAGAACTCGTCAGGGAGTTAACCCACGCTGGCTCCTGAGAACCCGGGAGCGGGGAAATAGGGAGACTGTGGGGTACCACCAATTGTCGTGGGAACCCCTGCATGGGTGACGACACCACAGACTGCTGGGACAAACCCATCGGAGTAAACGCGGGCTGCGGAGCTAACTGGCCCATTAAAGCTGTTAACGCCTGAGCGAAACAAGCCCAGGGCAGCTCCTGTACCGGTGCTGTAACCGTAATAGGCCGCGCCATGGACAAACACTGCCGGCAAAGGCCCTCCGCGCTACCCTCCCCCTCCGCTAACGGTACTTTGCACGTGGTACACTGTAGCCGGAGGGGAAAATCACTTTCAGACATGATGGCACCACGTATGTGACCTCTCTCACCAATTAAGTATTAAATAGGTGAGAGACCACCCTGCAGCACCGCACCGCAAGGGCTTTAGCAGAAAGAACAGGGACAGTAATAAAGCTGACAGTTTAGAGAAGAAAAGTTACAGGCAGCGCTAGCACAGTCACATACAATGCAGAGAAATAACAATTCCTGCACTAACAGCGCTGATCACTCAACTACACAGACACAGGGCCTGGTAGGACACAGCGCAGCATACACAGACCTGAGCCACAGCGGAGGAGAGGTATGCGGGGGAACCCAGACCACGATGCTTCCTTCCAGACTTCCAGCAGCGTTCACCATGCGTTGCAGAGAAGATGGCCGCCGAGGAGCAGAGAGAAGCTGGCCTGGGGGAGGAGCGCTGCCACAGGACCAGTCGGCAGCATGCAGAGAGGGCTGTGTGCAGCGGGGGAGGCGCCGGCTGTGAGACAGGGAAGGCGCGCTCCCCTGGCATGCATTTAACCCCTGGGACGCCGCAGCGCTACCGCTCTGCTGCGGTCCGCTGTCCCAGGGGGTAGTGGAAGCGCAGGTTGGTCGCCTGGCTCCACGCTGCAGCCAGTCCCCAGGGAGCCCCCTGCCTGGGGACTTAGGACCATGTGATCAGCGGGGACCCACCCCGGGACCCCGCTGCTTACCTCTGTCCCCCTTGAATCCGGCCATGGTCCGGAGCATCTGGGGTCACCGCTAGCTGTGACCCCAGATGCCCACCAGCATCCCCGGATCAGTACCGGCGTTCTGGTACCGGCGGGGTGTAGGGAAGACAGCATGGACGTCAGGACTGACTGTCCATGCTGTTCATCCAGATGTGCAGCCACAGCTGCATGAAGAAAAAGCTTCAGGGGCTCTTCTAGCCCCCACTCCAACAGGTGCACCCGACTCCGGCCGGGCACCAAACTAAACTGGGGTGCCTTGGCCCGGGGGCGGGGTATAGGAGGGGGACCTAGTGCATCCTGGGAGGCTGAAAGCTTAACTCTTTGGTGCCCTGCAACTGACGTCACACCTATACCCCAAGGTATCCTGTGGATACCCTATGGACCCTGAAGTAGAAAGTAGAATGTTATGCAATGGCCAAGTCAATCCCCTGACCTGAATCCGATTGAGCATGCATTTCACTTAATGAAGACAAAACTGAAGGGAAAATGCCCCAAGAACAAGCAGGAACTGAAGACATTTGCAGTAGAGGCCTGGCAGAGCATCACCAGGGATGAAACCCAGCGTCTGGTGATGTCTATGTGTTCCAGACTTCAGGCTGTAATTGCCTGCAAAGGATTTGCAACAAAGTATTAAAAAGTGAAAGTTATGCTGGCCATACACTATACAATTATCGGGGCGATCCTGCCAATATCCGCGGATCGCCCCGATAATTGTACTATGTGTGGGGGCGACCAAGATCAAAATATCGATCAGTCTGGCTTGCCGAATCGACCAGCATGTCGGACTGATGCGATATTTGCAAGTTTGTAGTCGGCCGCATCGGGCAGTGTATGCGGTTTTTCCCCCAGTTCTCTGCATGTGCATTGACTCACCTTCCTATCCCCAGCGACTGCAGAGCTATGCGCTGAGCCAACGAACTTCCGGGTAGCCGCTGTTCACTTCCGGCGTCATAGATTAGTTGAAGTCTAGGCAGTGAGTAGTTTGGTAAAACAGCGCAGTTCTGACATTGCAGTCCCGTGAGCCAATGAGCAGTCGCGCTGACTGTAGAGCACCTGCTGATTGGCTCCGGCTACTGATAGTTCCCAGTCACACCACGTGGGAACTGTCAGTTGCCGGAACAAATCAGCGGGCGCTCTACAGTGAGCGTGACCGCTGATTGGCTCACGGGACTGCAATGCCCCGTGAAGAGCAGAGAGCTGCCATTCAGGAGCTATCTGTATGTGTGACAACACACATACAGATAGCTGTTTTCCGTGGATCGGGTAAGGACGTTTTTTTGTTTTTAAACACCCATGGATTACTGCGGAGACCAGCACTGGATGTAGGCGAGTATGAAATCTTTCTTTGCAGGCCCATTTTTTGGGGATATTCTACGTGGAGAAGGGGACAGAACATCTGGTATAGGCAAGTATGTGTGAATGGGTAGGTGTATGTAATAAACTTATACTGGGCACGGTGTGTGTGTGTTTTGTCTTTTTTTAACTATTTATTTTACAGTGAAATTACAGGTGCCACATGTCTGCTGGCACTTGTAGTTCCACAAGTGCAAAATGGCAGGCATGCTGGCATTTGTAGTTCCACTGTAAAGTACAATAGTGCTACATTATTTGGCCCCCCTATTACCCCCATACCCACCACTCCAGGGGTATGGGGATGAGCCCCAGGCTTCAGCGTAAGCCTGTGGTGCTCGGGAGAGGGGGGACCCTTTTTGGGGGGGTTCCCGACTCCCCCGAGATCACCGGCTTGCGCTGACCGACTTGGGGTGTAATGCTTTGGACCTGGAGCCCCGGTGATTGGGTCTCCGGGCTGTGGCATTACACCCCGGTCGGTTGGGTCTGGTGCTGGTCTTAAATATAGGGGTTACCCCACGTCTTTTTTGCACCCTATATTTAAAACCAGCACTAGTCCCTGCAGCCTGGTGTTGGTATCTAAAATACGGTGGAACCCTACACATTTTGTTCCCCGTATTTTTAGAAACCACCACTGGCTGGCAAATATGGGGCTGGTTTGCCTTTTGGGGGGGGGGGGGACCTTATGTCATTTTTTTTGTAAATTTTTGCTACTTTTTTTTACAGGTTCAACAAAAACGGGAATATTCGGGAAATATTCTAGGGACCCTAAAGATGTGTTGACATGGGGGATCACTATGGGTCCCCCATTTATAACTACTGAACGAAGTTGTGGTTTATAATTGCCGCGGCAAGTGAATAAATGCGACTTTGAAGAAAGTGATGCAGAAGAGCATTTAGAATTTTTGGGGGGCGAAAATAACAATGCCCAGCAAATTTGGGATACTTGAAAATGGGGGTCAGCATATTTTCTAGTAGCTAAAGTGCAAATTCTTTTGTCCCTCCCCTGTGAGGGAACAAAAATATGACAGAGCCTGGCAGATTTTTGTTTGAAAAAAATCTGTTGGTTGTGTTAAAATATCTGTCAGTGTATGGGCAAGATATCTGTTGCTTTTAAATTGGTCTGTCGGTCTGAAAGATATTTTTATCTGACAGTGTATGGCCAGCATTAGATTTAGGATTGTTTAGTTTGTCCCATTACTTTTGGCCCCTTAAAAAGTGGGAGGCACATATAGAAACCGGTGTAATTCCTACACCGTTCACCTGATTTGGATGTTATTACCCTCAAATAAAATCTGAAAGTCTGCAGTTAAATCACATATTGTTTGTTTCATTTCTAAGCCATTGTGGTGGTGAATAGAGGCCAAAATATGAAAATTCTGTCAATGTCCCAATATTTATGCACCTGACTATGTGTAATAGATAGATATATCTATCTTTCTATCTCTTACACAGGACTTAGGACCACTACAGTAAATTATACCACTCAGTCTATGATGGGGTACAGACAGACAGACATCTATTACTAAAAAATAGATGGGGAGAGCTTCAGTGAAGCCTTCCAGGCACTGCCGGGTTCCCGTGTCATGCACATGTGCACACGGACCATCACGGACAGCAGCCCAGCGGAGGATCTCGCAGACGAGGAGGACTTCGCTGGAACTCACCGAAGGGGCGAGTATTGGTAAATACCAGTGGATATTTCATTTGCATCACAGTGATACTAAATGAAAAATGCTGCTGGTGTTTACCTTAGCTGATAAATGGGGCCCTCTATGTGTCTTTTTGAATATGATATTTTGAAATTTACCTATTAAAACAAAAATGTAATGACCGACCCCCCCCCACCCTTACTTAATTCAATTACCCTCCCACCCTTACTAAATGCAACACAGACCCCATTCCAATCACAAACAGCAGCTACACTTGACAGTCACTGTAACTTACCTTATAGCTTAGTCAGTGCACTCTCTCCTCCCCTCCAGGGTCCAGGACAGACAGCTCATCTCTACCCTGGTCTTGAAGAGTAACTGAGGCCTCACACAAGTGTTTATCTCAGCTGACGATTCGGCCGAGGTGTTATGCTCCTGGTCCAGCATGCTGCAGCGATATCACTCACTGCTGCTCCTCGGTGCTGCTTCTCCATACACTTCACAGGCAGGCACATACAGAGATTGCGTGCGGCGTGACGTCATCACGTCGCGCAAGTTCACAGTGTAAGGCCACTGATAGAGGCAGCAAGGGCGGCGGAGGAGGGGGAAGTACTCCTCCTAGTAGTGTCCTTAGCTCCCAGTCCTTACTGACGGGTTGCGAGCCACGGCCGAGGACACGGGAGGTAAACAAATGACAATTCTGACAGTCTGCCTATATTCAGCCAGTGAGTACAGAGTAGGCACCTGCCGCGCGGCAGTGTTGCCCGAGCATTTCACTCAGCTGCGCGGTGATGGACCGGCTGAAAGGGTGGGGGGTTTCTGGGTACTCAGAAACCCCCCCTGTGTGCGTGTATGGCGTTCATATAAAGTTACTGTCAAGTTTAGAAACTTTGGCTAAGACCGTAAGCAGTCCAGGGACACCTAAATCCCTTTGTCCTGTTATATCCAAGTGCCTGCAAACCACACAGTCAGCTGCCTTCTCGTCAATTTCCTCCTTAGTCAGGATCGGAAGTAGTCCTGCAGGCCATGTCACTGGCATGACTGACTCTCCTATCCGGGATTCCTCCGGAGGATCCTGCATTGCTACGCCTCCTGCTGCCGCTGCTGCTGGGAGTAGTTCATCATCCCAGAGAGGAAGTAGGAAAACCACTACTTTTACTAAACAATTGACCGTCCAACAGTCCTTAGCGAGGAGGGTGAAGTACGACAGCAGTCATCCTGAAGCAAAACGTATAACTGAGGCCTTGACTGCTATGTTGGTGTTAGACGTGCGTCCGGTATCCGCCATTAGATCAGTGGGATTTAGACAATTGATGGAGGTAGTGTGTCCCCGGTTCCAAATCCCGTCTAGATTCCACTTCACTAGGCAGGCGATACAGAGACTGTACAGAAACGTCAGAAAAAGTGTCCTCAGTGCCCTGAAAAATGCGGTTGTACCCAATGTCCACTTAAAAACGGACATGTGGACAAGTGGAACAGAGCAGACTAAGGACTATATGACTGTGACAGCCCACTGGGTAGATGCATCACCTTACGCAGCAACAACAGCAGCGTCACCAGTAGCAGCATCTCAGAAACGCCAGCTCGTTCCAAGGCAGGCTACGCTGTATATCACCAGTTTTAGTAAGAGGCACACCGCCGACAACCTCTTAGAGAAACTGAGGGAAATCATCGCCCAGTGGCTTACCCCACTTAGACTCTCCTGGGGATTCGACAACGCCACCAATATTGTGCGGGCAAAACATCTGGGCAAATTCCAGCACGTCCCATGTTTTGCTCACAATAAATTTGGTGGTGCAGAATTTTCTGAAAGCGACAGGGGCGTGCAGGAGACGCTTTGGGTGGCCCAAAAAATTTCTGGCCACTTTCACCATTCAGCGACTGCGTGCCGAAGACTGGACCGCCAGCTAACACTTTTGAACCTGCCCCGCCATCACCTGAAGCAAGAGGTTGTGACGCGGTGGAACTCAACCCTCTATATGCTTCAGAGCAGCAAAAGGCCATTCAAGCCTATACATCCACCTATGACATAGGCAAAGGAGGGGGTATGCACCTGACTCAAGCGCAGTGGAGAATGATTTCCGTGTTGAGCAACATTCTCCAGCCCTTCGAACTTGCCACACGTGAAGTCAGTTCAGACACTGCCAGCTTGAGTCAGGTCATTCCCCTCATCAGGCTTTTGCAGAAGCAGCTGGAGAAAGTGAAGGAGGAGCTAAGACGGAGCGATTCCGCTCGGCATGTGGGACTTGTGGATGAAGCCGTTCATTCGCTTTGCCAGGATTCCGGGGTGGTCAATCTGTTGAAATCAGACCACTACATTTTGGCCACCGTGCTCAATCCTAGGTTTAAAGCCTATGTGGTGTCTCTTTCCGGTCGACACAAGCCTGCAGAGGTGCAAAGACCTGCTGGTGAACACACTGTCAGCTGAAGCGGAACGTGACACGTCAACAGCTCCTTCTTCATTTTCTCCCGCAACTGGGGCTGCCAGGAAAAAACTTAGGTATCCTAAGCAACCCGCTGGCGGTGATGCAGGGCAGGCAGGACCAAGTTTGGACATATGGTCCGGACTGAAGGACGTGGCAACAATTTCTGACATGTCTACTGTCAGTGCATATGATACTGTCACCACTGATGGTGGAGGATTACATCGGTGACAGCATCCAAGTAGGCATGTCAGACAATCCGTACCTGTACTGGCAGGAAAAAAGAGAAAATTTGGAGGCCACTGTACAAACTGGCTCTATTTTATCTGAGTTGCCCCCGCTCCAGTGTGTACTCCAAAAGAGTGTTTAGTGCAGCCAGGAACCTTGTCAGCAAAAGGCGTAGGAGGTTGCTTCCACAAAATGTGGAGAAGATGATGTTCATAAAAATTAATTATCAACTCTTCCAGTGAGACCAGCCTCCAGAACGTACAGAGGGACCTGTGGTGGTGGATTCCAGCGGGAACAAATTAATACTCTGTGAGGATGAGGATGTATACAACACTGAAGAGGGTGAGGAATCGGTGGATGAGGAGGATGAGGATGACAACTTACCTCCGTAGAGCCAGTTTGTGCAGGGACAGATTAATTGCCAGCTTGTTTTGTGGGGGCCCAAACGAACCAATCATTTCAGCCACAGTTGTGTGGCAGACCCTGGCGCTGAAATTATTGGTTTGTTAAAGTGTGCATGTCCTGTTTATACAACATAAGGGTGGGTGGGAGAGCTCAAGGACAATTCCATCTTGCACCTCTTTTTTCTTTGCATTATGTACTGTTTGGGGCCTAGTTTTTCAAACTGCCATCCTGTCTGCCACTGCAGTGTCACTCCTAGATGGGCCACGTGTTTGTGCCGCCCACTCGTGTCGCTTAGCATAGTCATCCAGCTACCTCGGTGCAACCTTTTGGACATAAAAACACTATTGTGAGGTGTTCAGAATAGACTGGAAATGAGTGGAAATTACGGTTATTGAGGTTAATAATAGCATAGGAGCAGAAAAACCTACAAATTCTGTGATTTTAGCTGTTTTTATGCTTTTTTTTTTTTTCTTTTTTTAAAAACACAGATCCAAAACACGGAAGGGTGGTTTTGGCAAAACCAATCCGGATCCAAAACACGAAAAGTGGCCGGTGCACACCCCTAGTTAACACACACAAAATTAACCAATTTTAACAATTTTTTTTTGCCCTTTTTTCAGTGTTTAAGACCATATGATCGTCTGTCATTTGCTCCCATACATTACCAGGTTTTCATTCCAACCAGCCAGATTGGACAGATATCTGACAGAAAATTGTATAGTGGATGCCCAGCTTTATATTCTGTCAATTATATGTATCATTTTAAAATCACAAGTTTACTGGGTTTATATGAATCGCACTGTATCAGTCCCTCTACAAATTAAATGATGTGAAGGTGAAAAAAAACCAAAAGTGCTAATCTACAAGCTGTGCATAGTGTAATACCATGACATCCAGTTACTCAGTATTGGATTTAAGAAGCTGAAAGTACTGTATTAAGTAATCCTTAAGGAGCATTAGTGTCTTTATCAAATGCGCCCTGCACTTAGCACCACCTGTGTCAGCCAGTAATGACTACACCTGTGCCCTATAGTAAGGAGAGGCGCAGAGGACGGGGTGCCATAGACTGCATACCAGCCAATAGAAAGCTACTATCATAGGTCAGCTTACCGAACCGCCACCGAAGGGAGTGGCGTTATTCTGTCCAAACAGGGTTGTTCCCGTTCCAAATGCTGAGGCCGCGTTTGTGTTGGTGGTTGTGCCAAAGAGACTGGCAGGCTGTGTGACTTGAGTGCTTCCAAACAGACCCTAAATAATAAAGTTCCATTAAACAGATTCTCAACATTAAGCATGTGCGATAGGTCCTGTTCATTATACAGAGGAATGCCCAACACTCACCATGGTGCTGGTCTGCGGCTGCCCCAGAGTGTTTGTGTTTACGAATGAGAAGCCCGTGTTAGGGGTGGTTGTTGCCTGTCCGAAGGGCTTATTAAATAAGCTGGTAGCTGGCTGAGTAGCTGCCTGGCCAAAGAGACCTCCGGTATTGGCTCCAAAAGTGCTGGTGCCTGAAAAAGTACAGCAAGAAAGTGAGACACAGACTACGTGTAGCTAGTGACATACAGGTTACATACCATATCCATCCCCAGTACACCTACAAGGTACGGTCCCAGTAGTAAGGACTGTGAGCAGTATAAGGGCAGTAACAGAGGCTCTATGTGCAGCTAGTGACATACAGGTTACATACCATATCCATCCCCAGTACACCTACAAGGTACGGTCCCAGTAGTAAGGACTGTGAGCAGTATAAGGGCAGTAACAGAGGCTCTATGTGCAGCTAGTGACATACAGGTTACATACCATATCCATCCCCAGTAAACCTACAAGCTACGGTCCCAGTAGTAAGGACTGTGAGCAGTATAAGGGCAGTAACAGAGGCTCTATGTGCAGCTAGTGACATACAGGTTACATACCATATCCATCCCCAGTACACCTACAAGCTACGGTCCCAGTAGTAAGGACTGTGAGCAGTAAAAGGGCAGTAACAGAGGCTCTATGTGCAGCTAGTGACATACAGGTTACATATCATATCCATCCCCAGTACACCTACAAGCTACGGTCCCAGTAGTAAGGACTGAGCAGTATAAGGGCAGTAACAGAGGCTTTATGTGCAGCTAGTGACATACAGGTTACATACCATATCCATCCCCAGTACACCTACAAGCTACG
The DNA here is from genome assembly GCA_031769625.1 of Taudactylus pleione. NCBI lineage: Eukaryota > Metazoa > Chordata > Amphibia > Anura > Myobatrachidae > Taudactylus > Taudactylus pleione. The sequence goes on along the minus strand of JAUIMM010000597.1, from coordinate 261,484 downwards.
GTCCCAGTAGTAAGGACTGTGAGCAGTATAAGGGCAGTAACAGATGCTCTATGTGCAGCTAGTGACTAAGGTTACATACCATATCCATCCCCAGTACACCTACAAGGTACGGTCCCAGTAGTAAGGACTGTGAGCAGTATAAGGGCAGTAACAGAGGCTCTATGTGCAGCTAGTGACATACAGGTTACATACCATATCCATCCCCAGTACACCTACAAGCTACGGTCCCAGTAGTAAGGACTGAGCAGTATAAGGGCAGTAACAGAAGCTCTATGTGCAGCTAGTGACATACAGGTTACATACCATATCCATCCCCAGTACACCTACAAGCTACGGTCCCAGTAGTAAGGACTGAGCAGTATAAGGGTAGTGCAGTACAGGGGTCTGTACATGGTAGAAGGAATCTCTGCGTGGTCTGTAGTACACGGATTTCAGGCCTGGGACCACTTTATTGAAGCGCGAGACTAGGGGAGGTTGCACTTCATACAGTTTTATCACTGGGCTCTGTAAGCTGGACCTGACAAGAACTACATGAACTTACAGACCTGGTCTTAGGCTCCAATAGTTCCCAGCCCTTGTGGCGAGTAAAGTGATGAAAGAAACAACAAGACATTGAAGGTGGAACGTCGCCATCACAATGAGATTTCACGTAAAAACAAACAAAAACCCTGTTTTCTTTCACATCCTCTCGGGGAAAATTGGGGACCTCCTAAGGCTGTCCCTATAGGCGATTACACTCAGAAGTTATTACATAGCAAAATCCATCCACACTTAGCTGAGCACAAAACCACTGAATTTGCAAAACTTAGTAACCTCATTATAGACAGAGAAGTGGGTGGTTCAGTGTCACTCACCGACCTGGCCTAGCAATGCTTAGACAAAGGCCAACCTCTCATGGGCATCAGAAGCCAGGGAGTCATCCATTTTTCCAACACTCAAGTCTGAACACATGTACCGTATATACTCGAGTATAAGCAGAATTTTTCAGCACATTTTTTGTGCTGAAAAAGTACCCCCTCGGCTTATACTCGAGTATATACGGTATTCCAGGGTTACCTATTAGATGCTGTATAACACGAACACACAACTTACTTTGTCCAAATGCATTTTTAGTTCCAAACGAGAAGCTGCTGCTGGAAGGCGTAGTGCCAAACAGGCCCGTGGCTGCACTGGATGTTGCTGTGGAGGCTCCAAATAAACCTGTTCCTGTGGCCCCTGCTACTGGGTTCTGGGGGCCCTTTCTGTTTGCCTGATAATCTTCTAAGCGCAGCTCCTAAAAGGAAAGTTCTCTTTAGGAGTAACTGGAGTGATCAACCTGTGCGCCCATGCAAAGCCGCTCTCCCTCCCGCACCTGCGCCCATGCAAAGCCGCTCTCCCTCCCGCACCTGCGCCCATGCAAAGCCGCTCTCCCTCCCGCACCTGCGCCCATGCAAAGCCGCTCTCCCTCCCGCACCTGCGCCCATGCAAAGCCGCTCTCCCTCCCGCACCTGCGCCCATGCAAAGCCGCTCTCCCTCCCGCACCTGCGCCCATGCAAAGCCGCTCTCCCTCCCGCACCTGCGCCCATGCAAAGCCGCTCTCCCTCCCGCACCTGCGCCCATGCAAAGCCGCTCTCCCTCCCGCACCAGCGCCCATGCAAAGCCGCTCTCCCTCCCGCATCCGCGCCCATGCAAAGCCGCTCTCCCTCCCGCATCCGCGCCCATGCAAAGCCGCTCTCCCTCCCGCATCCGCGCCCATGCAAAGCCGCTCTCCCTCCCACACCCGCGCCCATGCAAAGCCGCTCTCCCTCCTACACCTGCGCACATGCAAAGCCGCTCTCCCTCCTACACCTGCGCACATGCAAAGCCGCTCTCCCTCCCACATCTGCGCACATGGAAAGCAGAAACCCCACTCACTCCTCCACACACGCACATGGAAAGCAGCCTGGCATTTCACTACCCACCCTCCTCTCCACAGTAAGCAGCCCACCCATTCATTACTCACACAGGAGAGCAGCCTGCCCTGTCCCCACCTCCCCCACTGAAAAGCCCAGTCATTATAACTCACCTTCCGCGAGTCAGAAGAGCGATCACACTCACCTCCAGAGACTTGCTCTCGTACTCTTTCATGGCGGTGATACACTGGTGTTTGGTGCTGATGTTCGTGGTAACACCTCCCTTCGCCATGGTGTCTGTTCCAGCAGGTGCCTGTAACCAGAACGAGTCATAGAGTACTCCATCAATAGAAACACTGTACACCTAGGTAACGTGCTCACCAGAGAACCGTACTAAATCCCAGCCCCTTCCCAGCATACATAACAATCCCCCATGCTGGATGTCCAACACTACACTGGAACAGCATCCTGAACATCAGAAGAAAGCCATCCACGTCGTTGAAAAGACGAGTGCATGATACTGCTGCGGTTCCATGTCTGGGCACAGCCCTCAGTCACTGAGTGAAACAAACCTGCCCGCTGGTAACACGGCAGGCACCGGGCACCTTACTCACATTGAACTTGATTGTTGTTCCTGTTGGTGCTGCAGAGAAGGTAGATGCTCCAAACAGGGCGCTGGATGTTCCCCCGAAGGGATTGGTGGTGGTGTTTGTGTTTCCAAAGAGGCCGCCGCTGTTTGTACTCGTCCCAAAACCTGTAATTATAAGAAAAATCAAAAGGGTAGAAGACAGCACAAAGCCCACATCTGCCGCACATCGTATTGGAACACATGGAGACGAGGCATTTACTGCACAGAGCTCACAGGAACAGGACACGGGGGCTGTCAGATATTCCGGCTAACTTCAGGTCACATCTGACTACATCTAGAGTCATGTCCACTTAAGACGCGAAGTGGGCATCACGTCAGCGGCTCAGCCAGACAGAGCTCCAAACCACAGGAGCGCCTCTGACCTATTTCTCCAACTTCCAACTCACGTGTTCACCAACTGTGCCTCAGCTCACCAGAGACGCCGTAGTCCCTGCAGCCACAAGCGGGCTAACGTCACATCGGCAGGACAGATTGCGGCTATTCCTCAGCCCGACCTGCTACTATGCCTGCTCCTGAGGGACCACCTGGAACTGAGCATTAAGCAGACATGCCAGCCCGAGGACCAAGTGGGTGAGCATAAGACCAACAGGTCATTATATCATTAGCTGCTGCATAATTCTCAGGTCCATTTAAAGACACTGTGTGTGGATTTAATTGTTGGGCTAGAACCATTCCATCCAGCGGAAACTACTTCTTTTATCCTTACCACCTGGAATAAAAATAACTGAGTAATACACTCATATTACTATTCCGAGGATATACATAATATATACCATCATGCTGTATTTGTTAACACCCACCAAGCTTTTTTTCTGACAAGTGTGAGACGGAGTGAAACTCAATTATATATCACAACTTTAGGAATTGACCCACAGATTTACCCCTCTCATAGTGCACCATCCTATTTGGACCAGCAACAGGTCTCTCTGCATTCATTAAAGACTTAATTTTTATTTTATGTACTAATATATTTTACTGGGTTTTATATAACATTATGGAATCGGTATTTGGGTTCAAATCACGACAGCAGCTGCCTGACATGGGTGAAAATCCCAATCGTCCCCAGGTAAGTATTTACTAACCTAACCACCCCCCAGCAACACTCCTTAGGGATGCCTAACCATAACCTCCCCCCCCAGTGCCTAAATATAACTCCCCCTTCCCCTGCCTAACCCTAACTTCCACTAGCCGAACCCTAACCTCCCGGGGGGGTGCTTAGCCCCAAGTCCCCCCCAGGAGCCTTAAACCAAACAATTCCTTTTGCCCCCCCCTGACGCCTGTCATTTAACCCTCGTCGGGATAAAGCAGTTGGGAAGCCGGCCATCGGGATTAGGTCCACCGGCTTCCCGACTGCACACCAACATTATATAGGATATTTATACAAATAAAATAATTTGTTTCATTTCTGTGGAACGGTCAGTGTTTGATTACAGCGCAGCCATTGGTTGTATTTATGAAGTATTTGCATACTCCTCGTTATTGGCTGCCGCGTTCTCACACTTATTAATCACCCAGGGAGCGCTAATCATTTTTAACTCTCAGGCAAAGTTATCTCTGATCAATAGGACCCAGATCACCCTCCGAGAGTGATCAAATCTGCGTTTATGGGGACCTCAAAGACCGAACAGGACACCACCACAAGACCACAAACACCGGAGAAACTATTATTGCCAGCAGACGTTGATGCCTCGTCTCTCCCAGAGATTTAAAGGAGAGCACATATTACACAGCCTGAAACACCGGGCCTAGGACGTCAGGGGAACCCGATCATCCACAGGCGCTTCCACTGACCTACACATGAGCGCCCCAGCACACAGACCTCTGGCAGGGGTGGTAGATAAGCCAGACAGGGTTACAATGGGTCCTCATCGTTAATGAATATACAGAGCAATGCACCAAAGGTATATAGTCATGTATGGAAAGCACCAGCGTATCTGGACGCAGGATCATTCACTCACTGCTGAAGGTCGAAGGCTTTGTCTGCCCAAATGCATTGTTCTGGGATGAGAAGAGACCCCCTCCAGTGTTTGCAGCCCCAAACAAGGAGTTTGTCGTACCGGTCGAGGGCCCGAAGCCAAAGCCAGAGCTTGTGGAGGAGGTTGCCGGCTGGCTGAATGTACTGGTCCCAAACAGTCCACCTGCAGGAAGGAGAAGACAAATCAGACTGCACCTGTATAGCAGGTCACATAACCTTAAGGGGGTGACCAGGAACACTCATACCTGGCTTAGTCTGCGTATTCCCAAACAGGCCACTGTTATTATTGTTTGCGCCAAATGCTGAAGTCCCGAAAGCAGTAGCTGGTGCGGTGCCAAAGCCAGGAGCTGCAAAACGGGACAGGAGTCAGTCACAAGTCTGACATATACAACTTTATACACAAGCTGATGTAAGGCAGGGCTGCATACACAGGAACACCCCCCAAATATAACCTCGGACACGTATCCGTAACCCAGAAAAAGAACACGTCTAAATGAAACCATTCTAAAGGTGCGTTATCCATTTAACTGTGTGAAACGACTGCGCGGTTACAAAGTCGTCTTTGTGCGGTTGTTTCAGTCTGTGCTGTGCCTACACTGAACGACAGGCACATCAATCACCCCCTGCCATGCTCAACCTGACGTTATCGTCAGGTTGACCAGCATGTTCGGGCGATGAGATTTAAAAAAAAAAAAAAAAACGACCAGCGGGCGCGCGCATCGCTGGTCGTTTTTGACATTAAACTGCCCGATTTGCAAACAATTAACAAGCAACTGAACGATAACGATGTTGTCATCGTTTAATTGCGTAGTGGATACGCACCTTAAGACTAAAGGCACCCAGGTATTTGCGTGGCATAGCTGTGACATGGGATCAGTGTGTACATATTAGTAATGACAGACCTGCTGCGCACACTAGGAGACTAAACGCCAGCATGAGATCAGCAGAGAAAGTCTGCACCTCTCATCTCTGCCAGAAGCTCCATCCCAGAAATACACTTAGTAACTGGATCATTGATGGGGAATATGTGGATTTGATGAAAACCACCAGTGAATATGTCACAGAAGGAATCTTCTATTTAAAAGTGAATTGATTTCTGGACTGAACCAACATAAGAATGCAGTGCTGTAAGTCACGAGGCGCTGCACCCAGCTGACTGGTGTTATTTACAGCATAGAATATGAGGGAAATACGCATTTCATGGAAGACAGGGAACAGGTCTGTGTTACTATAGTGCAGCGCACATTACTGATCCAACCGCAAACAAGCCTGGCTATCCCCACAGTGCAATACTGACAGACATGATGCCGACCCCTCCCAGCGCGTAGAACCCGAAGCGTTTCCACACCGAACGCACCTCTATTATATCACTTACTCTGCACAAAGGTTGAAGTGGCTCCAAACGCTCCAGTGCCACCTCCAAAAGGACTCACAAAAGACTTGTTGAACATTTTTATGGTTTCCAAAGATTCATACAACTAGGAAAAAAAAAAAAAGAAAATTAGGAATTTAATGAAACTACTTAGATGTCAAAAATAAATGTACAACTCAGAAGCATTTTTATAGCAACCCATGACATATGGTAGGTGTGAGAGTTGCACCAGAGGGAGCAGGGTAGATGTGAGTAGTATAGGTGGGAGTAGGGGAGGTGTGAGGGTGTATTAGTGTGGGTAGTATATGTGGGAGTAGGGTAGGTGTGAGGGTGTATTAGTGTGAGTAGTATAGGTGGGAGGAGGGGAGGTGTGAGGGTGTATTAGTGTGGGTAGTATATGTGGGAGTAGGGTAGGTGTGAGGGTGTATTAGTGTGAGTAGTATAGGTGGGAGTAGGGTAGGTGTGAGGGTGTATTAGTGTGGGTAGTATAGGTGGGAGTAGGGTAGATGTGAGGATATATCAGTAAGTAGTACAGGTGGGAATAAGGTAGGTGTGAAGGTGTATTAGTGTGAGTAGTATAGGTGGGAGGAGGGGAGGTGTGAGGGTGTATTAGTGTGAGTAGTATAGGTGGGAGGAGGGGAGGTGTGAGGGTGTATTAGTGTGAGTAGTATAGGTGGGAGTAGGGTAGGTGTGAGGGTGTATTAGTGTGGGTAGTATATGTGGGAGTAGGGTAGGTGTGAGGGTGTATTAGTGTGGGTAGTATATGTGGGAGTAGGGTAGGTGTGAGGGTGTATTAGTGTGAGTAGTATAGGTGGGAGTAGGGTAGGTGTGAGGGTGTATTAGTGTGAGTAGTATAGGTGGGAGTAGGGTAGGTGTGAGGGTGTATTAGTGTGAGTAGTATAGGTGGGAGGAGGGGAGGTGTGAGGGTGTATTAGTGTGGGTAGTATATGTGGGAGGAGGGGAGGTGTGAGGGTGTACCAGTGTGAGTAGTATAGGTGGGAGTAGGGTAGGTGTGAGGGTGTATTAGTGTGGGTAGTATATGTGGGAGTAGGGTAGGTGTGAGGGTGTATTAGTGTGGGTAGTATATGTGGGAGTAGGGTAGGTGTGAGGGTGTATTAGTGTGGGTAGTATATGTGGGAGTAGGGTAGGTGTGAGGGTGTATTAGTGTGAGTAGTATAGGTGGGAGTAGGGTAGGTGTGAGGGTGTATTAGTGTGAGTAGTATAGGTGGGAGTAGGGGAGGTGTGAGGGTGTATTAGTGTGAGTAGTATAGGTGGGAGTAGGGGAGGTGTGAGGGTGTATTAGTGTGAGTAGTATAGGTGGGAGTACGGTAGGTGTGAGGGTGTATTAGTGTGATTAGTATAGGTGGGAGTAGGGGAGGTGTGAGGGTGTATTAGTGTGAGTAGTATAGGTGGGAGTAGGGGAGGTGTGAGGGTGTACCAGTGTGAGTAGTATAGGTGGGAGTAGGGTAGGTGTGAGGGTGTATTAGTGTGGGTAGTATATGTGGGAGTAGGGTAGGTGTGAGGGTGTATTAGTGTGAGTAGTATAGGTGGGAGGAGGGGAGGTGTGAGGGTGTATTAGTGTGGGTAGTATATGTGGGAGTAGGGTAGGTGTGAGGGTGTATTAGTGTGAGTAGTATAGGTGGGAGTAGGGTAGGTGTGAGGGTGTATTAGTGTGAGTAGTATAGGTGGGAGGAGGGGAGGTGTGAGGGTGTATTAGTGTGAGTAGTATAGGTGGGAGGAGGGGAGGTGTGAGGGTGTATTAGTGTGAGTAGTATAGGTGGGAGTAGGGTAGGTGTGAGGGTGTATTAGTGTGGGTAGTATATGTGGGAGTAGGGTAGGTGTGAGGGTGTATTAGTGTGGGTAGTATATGTGGGAGTAGGGTAGGTGTGAGGGTGTATTAGTGTGGGTAGTATATGTGGGAGTAGGGTAGGTGTGAGGGTGTATTAGTGTGAGTAGTATAGGTGGGAGTAGGGTAGGTGTGAGGGTGTATTAGTGTGAGTAGTATAGGTGGGAGTAGGGTAGGTGTGAGGGTGTATTAGTGTGAGTAGTATAGGTGGGAGGAGGGGAGGTGTGAGGGTGTATTAGTGTGGGTAGTATATGTGGGAGTAGGGTAGGTGTGAGGGTGTATTAGTGTGAGTAGTATAGGTGGGAGGAGGGGAGGTGTGAGGGTGTACCAGTGTGAGTAGTATAGGTGGGAGGAGGGGAGGTGTGAGGGTGTATTAGTGTGGGTAGTATATGTGGGAGTAGGGTAGGTGTGAGGGTGTATTAGTGTGAGTAGTATAGGTGGGAGTAGGGTAGGTGTGAGGGTGTATTAGTGTGGGTAGTATATGTGGGAGTAGGGTAGGTGTGAGGGTGTATTAGTGTGGGTAGTATATGTGGGAGTAGGGTAGGTGTGAGGGTGTATTAGTGTGGGTAGTATATGTGGGAGTAGGGTAGGTGTGAGGGTGTATTAGTGTGAGTAGTATAGGTGGGAGTAGGGTAGGTGTGAGGGTGTATTAGTGTGAGTAGTATAGGTGGGAGTAGGGGAGGTGTGAGGGTGTATTAGTGTGAGTAGTATAGGTGGGAGTAGGGGAGGTGTGAGGGTGTATTAGTGTGAGTAGTATAGGTGGGAGTATGGTAGGTGTGAGGGTGTATTAGTGTGATTAGTATAGGTGGGAGTAGGGGAGGTGTGAGGGTGTATTAGTGTGAGTAGTATAGGTGGGAGTAGGGGAGGTGTGAGGGTGTACCAGTGTGAGTAGTATAGGTGGGAGTAGGGTAGGTGTGAGGGTGTATTAGTGTGGGTAGTATATGTGGGAGTAGGGTAGGTGTGAGGGTGTATTAGTGTGAGTAGTATAGGTGGGAGGAGGGGAGGTGTGAGGGTGTATTAGTGTGGGTAGTATATGTGGGAGTAGGGTAGGTGTGAGGGTGTATTAGTGTGAGTAGTATAGGTGGGAGTAGGGTAGGTGTGAGGGTGTATTAGTGTGGGTAGTATAGGTGGGAGTAGGGTAGATGTGAGGATATATCAGTAAGTAGTACAGGTGGGAATAAGGTAGGTGTGAAGGTGTATTAGTGTGAGTAGTATAGGTGGGAGGAGGGGAGGTGTGAGGGTGTATTAGTGTGGGTAGTATATGTGGGAGTAGGGTAGGTGTGAGGGTGTATTAGTGTGAGTAGTATAGGTGGGAGTAGGGTAGGTGTGAGGGTGTATTAGTGTGGGTAGTATAGGTGGGAGTAGGGTAGATGTGAGGATATATCAGTAAGTAGTACAGGTGGGAATAAGGTAGGTGTGAAGGTGTATTAGTGTGAGTAGTATAGGTGGGAGGAGGGGAGGTGTGAGGGTGTATTAGTGTGAGTAGTATAGGTGGGAGGAGGGGAGGTGTGAGGGTGTATTAGTGTGGGTAGTATATGTGGGAGTAGGGTAGGTGTGAGGGTGTATTAGTGTGAGTAGTATAGGTGGGAGGAGGGGAGGTGTGAGGGTGTACCAGTGTGAGTAGTATAGGTGGGAGGAGGGGAGGTGTGAGGGTGTATTAGTGTGGGTAGTATATGTGGGAGTAGGGTAGGTGTGAGGGTGTATTAGTGTGAGTAGTATAGGTGGGAGTAGGGTAGGTGTGAGGGTGTATTAGTGTGGGTAGTATATGTGGGAGTAGGGTAGGTGTGAGGGTGTATTAGTGTGGGTAGTATATGTGGGAGTAGGGTAGGTGTGAGGGTGTATTAGTGTGGGTAGTATATGTGGGAGTAGGGTAGGTGTGAGGGTGTATTAGTGTGAGTAGTATAGGTGGGAGTAGGGTAGGTGTGAGGGTGTATTAGTGTGAGTAGTATAGGTGGGAGTAGGGGAGGTGTGAGGGTGTATTAGTGTGAGTAGTATAGGTGGGAGTAGGGGAGGTGTGAGGGTGTATTAGTGTGAGTAGTATAGGTGGGAGTATGGTAGGTGTGAGGGTGTATTAGTGTGATTAGTATAGGTGGGAGTAGGGGAGGTGTGAGGGTGTATTAGTGTGAGTAGTATAGGTGGGAGTAGGGGAGGTGTGAGGGTGTACCAGTGTGAGTAGTATAGGTGGGAGTAGGGTAGGTGTGAGGGTGTATTAGTGTGGGTAGTATATGTGGGAGTAGGGTAGGTGTGAGGGTGTATTAGTGTGAGTAGTATAGGTGGGAGGAGGGGAGGTGTGAGGGTGTATTAGTGTGGGTAGTATATGTGGGAGTAGGGTAGGTGTGAGGGTGTATTAGTGTGAGTAGTATAGGTGGGAGTAGGGTAGGTGTGAGGGTGTATTAGTGTGGGTAGTATAGGTGGGAGTAGGGTAGATGTGAGGATATATCAGTAAGTAGTACAGGTGGGAATAAGGTAGGTGTGAAGGTGTATTAGTGTGAGTAGTATAGGTGGGAGGAGGGGAGGTGTGAGGGTGTATTAGTGTGGGTAGTATATGTGGGAGTAGGGTAGGTGTGAGGGTGTATTAGTGTGAGTAGTATAGGTGGGAGTAGGGTAGGTGTGAGGGTGTATTAGTGTGGGTAGTATAGGTGGGAGTAGGGTAGATGTGAGGATATATCAGTAAGTAGTACAGGTGGGAATAAGGTAGGTGTGAAGGTGTATTAGTGTGAGTAGTATAGGTGGGAGTAGGGGAGGTGTGAGGGTGTATTAGTGTGAGTAGTATAGGTGGGAGGAGGGGAGGTGTGAGGGTGTATTAGTGTGGGTAGTATATGTGGGAGGAGGGGAGGTGTGAGGGTGTATTAGTGTGAGTAGTATAGGTGGGAGTAGGGTAGATGTGAGGGTGTATTAGTGTGAGTAGTATAGGTGGGAGTAGGGTAGGTGTGAGGGTGTATTAGTGTGAGTAGTATAGGTGGGAGTAGGGTAGGTGTGAGGGTGTATTAGTGTGAGTAGTATAGGTGGGAGGAGGGGAGGTGTGAGGGTGTATTAGTGTGAGTAGTATAGGTGGGAGGAGGGGAGGTGTGAGGGTGTATTAGTGTGGGTAGTATATGTGGGAGTAGGGTAGGTGTGAGGGTGTATTAGTGTGAGTAGTATAGGTGGGAGGAGGGGAGGTGTGAGGGTGTACCAGTGTGAGTAGTATAGGTGGGAGGAGGGGAGGTGTGAGGGTGTATTAGTGTGGGTAGTATATGTGGGAGTAGGGTAGGTGTGAGGGTGTATTAGTGTGAGTAGTATAGGTGGGAGTAGGGTAGGTGTGAGGGTGTATTAGTGTGGGTAGTATATGTGGGAGTAGGGTAGGTGTGAGGGTGTATTAGTGTGGGTAGTATATGTGGGAGTAGGGTAGGTGTGAGGGTGTATTAGTGTGGGTAGTATATGTGGCAGTAGGGTAGGTGTGAGGGTGTATTAGTGTGAGTAGTATAGGTGGGAGTAGGGTAGGTGTGAGGGTGTATTAGTGTGAGTAGTATAGGTGGGAGTAGGGGAGGTGTGAGGGTGTATTAGTGTGAGTAGTATAGGTGGGAGTAGGGGAGGTGTGAGGGTGTATTAGTGTGAGTAGTATAGGTGGGAGTATGGTAGGTGTGAGGGTGTATTAGTGTGATTAGTATAGGTGGGAGTAGGGGAGGTGTGAGGGTGTATTAGTGTGAGTAGTATAGGTGGGAGTAGGGGAGGTGTGAGGGTGTACCAGTGTGAGTAGTATAGGTGGGAGTAGGGTAGGTGTGAGGGTGTATTAGTGTGGGTAGTATATGTGGGAGTAGGGTAGGTGTGAGGGTGTATTAGTGTGAGTAGTATAGGTGGGAGGAGGGGAGGTGTGAGGGTGTATTAGTGTGGGTAGTATATGTGGGAGTAGGGTAGGTGTGAGGGTGTATTAGTGTGAGTAGTATAGGTGGGAGTAGGGTAGGTGTGAGGGTGTATTAGTGTGGGTAGTATAGGTGGGAGTAGGGTAGATGTGAGGATATATCAGTAAGTAGTACAGGTGGGAATAAGGTAGGTGTGAAGGTGTATTAGTGTGAGTAGTATAGGTGGGAGGAGGGGAGGTGTGAGGGTGTATTAGTGTGGGTAGTATATGTGGGAGTAGGGTAGGTGTGAGGGTGTATTAGTGTGAGTAGTATAGGTGGGAGTAGGGTAGGTGTGAGGGTGTATTAGTGTGGGTAGTATAGGTGGGAGTAGGGTAGATGTGAGGATATATCAGTAAGTAGTACAGGTGGGAATAAGGTAGGTGTGAAGGTGTATTAGTGTGAGTAGTATAGGTGGGAGTAGGGGAGGTGTGAGGGTGTATTAGTGTGAGTAGTATAGGTGGGAGGAGGGGAGGTGTGAGGGTGTATTAGTGTGGGTAGTATATGTGGGAGGAGGGGAGGTGTGAGGGTGTATTAGTGTGAGTAGTATAGGTGGGAGTAGGGTAGATGTGAGGATATATCAGTAAGTAGTACAGGTGGGAATAAGGTAGGTGTGAAGGTGTATTAGTGTGAGTAGTATAGGTGGGAGTAGGGTAGATGTGAGGGTGTATTAGTGTGAGTAGTATAGGTGGGAGTAGGGTAGGTGTGAGGGTGTATTAGTGTGAGTAGTATAGGTGGGAGTAGGGGAGGTGTGAGGGTGTATTAGTGTGAGTAGTATAGGTGGGAGGAGGGGAGGTGTGAGGGTGTATTAGTGTGAGTAGTATAGGTGGGAGGAGGGGAGGTGTGAGGGTGTATTAGTGTGAGTAGTATAGGTGGGAGGAGGGGAGGTGTGAGGGTGTATTAGTGTGGGTAGTATAGGTGGGAGGAGGGGAGGTGTGAGGGTGTATTAGTGTGAGTAGTATAGGTGGGAGTAGGGTAGATGTGAGGATATATCAGTAAGTAGTACAGGTGGGAATAAGGTAGGTGTGAAGGTGTATTAGTGTGAGTAGTATAGGTGGGAGTAGGGGAGGTGTGAGGGTGTATTAGTGTGAGTAGTATAGGTGGGAGGAGGGGAGGTGTGAGGGTGTATTAGTGTGGGTAGTATATGTGGGAGGAGGGGAGGTGTGAGGGTGTATTAGTGTGAGTAGTATAGGTGGGAGTAGGGTAGATGTGAGGATATATCAGTAAGTAGTACAGGTGGGAATAAGGTAGGTGTGAAGGTGTATTAGTGTGAGTAGTATAGGTGGGAGTAGGGTAGATGTGAGGGTGTATTAGTGTGAGTAGTATAGGTGGGAGGAGGGGAGGTGTGAGGGTGTATTAGTGTGAGTAGTATAGGTGGGAGTAGGGTAGATGTGAGGATATATCAGTAAGTAGTACAGGTGGGAATAAGGTAGGTGTGAAGGTGTATTAGTGTGAGTAGTATAGGTGGGAGTAGGGTAGATGTGAGGGTGTATTAGTGTGAGTAGTATAGGTGGGAGTAGGGGAGGTGTGAGGGTGTATTAGTGTGAGTAGTATAGGTGGGAGGAGGGGAGGTGTGAGGGTGTATTAGTGTGAGTAGTATAGGTGGGAGGAGGGGAGGTGTGAGGGTGTATTAGTGTGAGTAGTATAGGTGGGAGGAGGGGAGGTGTGAGGGTGTATTAGTGTGGGTAGTATAGGTGGGAGGAGGGGAGGTGTGAGGGTGTATTAGTGTGAGTAGTATAGGTGGGAGTAGGGTAGATGTGAGGATATATCAGTAAGTAGTACAGGTGGGAATAAGGTAGGTGTGAAGGTGTATTAGTGTGAGTAGTATAGGTGGGAGTAGGGTAGATGTGAGGGTGTATTAGTGTGAGTAGTATAGGTGGGAGTAGGGTAGGTGTGAGGGTGTATTAGTGTGAGTAGTATAGGTGGGAGTAGGGGAGGTGTGAGGGTGTATTAGTGTGAGTAGTATAGGTGGGAGGAGGGGAGGTGTGAGGGTGTATTAGTGTGAGTAGTATAGGTGGGAGGAGGGGAGGTGTGAGGGTGTATTAGTGTGAGTAGTATAGGTGGGAGGAGGGGAGGTGTGAGGGTGTATTAGTGTGGGTAGTATAGGTGGGAGGAGGGGAGGTGTGAGGGTGTATTAGTGTGAGTAGTATAGGTGGGAGTAGGGTAGATGTGAGGATATATCAGTAAGTAGTACAGGTGGGAATAAGGTAGGTGTGAAGGTGTATTAGTGTGAGTAGTATAGGTGGGAGTAGGGGAGGTGTGAGGGTGTATTAGTGTGAGTAGTATAGGTGGGAGGAGGGGAGGTGTGAGGGTGTATTAGTGTGGGTAGTATATGTGGGAGGAGGGGAGGTGTGAGGGTGTATTAGTGTGAGTAGTATAGGTGGGAGTAGGGTAGATGTGAGGATATATCAGTAAGTAGTACAGGTGGGAATAAGGTAGGTGTGAAGGTGTATTAGTGTGAGTAGTATAGGTGGGAGTAGGGTAGATGTGAGGGTGTATTAGTGTGAGTAGTATAGGTGGGAGGAGGGGAGGTGTGAGGGTGTATTAGTGTGAGTAGTATAGGTGGGAGTAGGGTAGATGTGAGGATATATCAGTAAGTAGTACAGGTGGGAATAAGGTAGGTGTGAAGGTGTATTAGTGTGAGTAGTATAGGTGGGAGTAGGGTAGATGTGAGGGTGTATTAGTGTGAGTAGTATAGGTGGGAGGAGGGGAGGTGTGAGGGTGTATTAGTGTGAGTAGTATAGGTGGGAGTAGGGTAGATGTGAGGATATATCAGTAAGTAGTACAGGTGGGAATAAGGTAGGTGTGAAGGTGTATTAGTGTGAGTAGTATAGGTGGGAGTAGGGTAGATGTGAGGGTGTATTAGTGTGAGTAGTATAGGTGGGAGGAGGGGAGGTGTGAGGGTGTATTAGTGTGGGTAGTATAGGTGGGAGGAGGGGAGGTGTGAGGGTGTATTAGTGTGAGTAGTATAGGTGGGAGTAGGGTAGATGTGAGGATATATCAGTAAGTAGTACAGGTGGGAATAAGGTAGGTGTGAAGGTGTATTAGTGTGAGTAGTATAGGTGGGAGTAGGGTAGGTGTGAGGGTGTATTAGTGTGAGTAGTATAGGTGGGAGTAGGGGAGGTGTGAGGGTGTATTAGTGTGAGTAGTATAGGTGGGAGGAGGGGAGGTGTGAGGATATATCAGTAAGTAGTATAGGTGGGAGTAGGGTAGGTGTGAGGGTGTATTAGTGTGAGTAGTATAGGTGGGAGGAGGGTAGGTGTGAGGGTGTATTAGTGTGAGTAGTATAGGTGGGAGTAGGGGAGGTGTGAGGGTGTATTAGTGTGAGTAGTATAGGTGGGAGGAGGGGAGGTGTGAGGGTGTATTAGTGTGAGTAGTATAGGTGGGAGGAGGGGAGGTGTGAGGGTGTATTAGTGTGAGTAGTATAGGTGGGAGGAGGGGAGGTGTGAGGGTGTATTAGTGTGAGTAGTATAGGTGGGAGTAGGGGAGGTGTGAGGGTGTATTAGTGTGAGTAGTATAGGTGGGAGGAGGGGAGGTGTGAGGGTGTATTAGTGTGAGTAGTATAGGTGGGAGGAGGGGAGGTGTGAGGGTGTATTAGTGTGAGTAGTATAGGTGGGAGGAGGGGAGGTGTGAGGGTGTATTAGTGTGGGTAGTATAGGTGGGAGGAGGGGAGGTGTGAGGGTGTATTAGTGTGAGTAGTATAGGTGGGAGTAGGGTAGATGTGAGGATATATCAGTAAGTAGTACAGGTGGGAATAAGGTAGGTGTGAAGGTGTATTAGTGTGAGTAGTATAGGTGGGAGTAGGGGAGGTGTGAGGGTGTATTAGTGTGAGTAGTATAGGTGGGAGGAGGGGAGGTGTGAGGGTGTATTAGTGTGGGTAGTATATGTGGGAGGAGGGGAGGTGTGAGGGTGTATTAGTGTGAGTAGTATAGGTGGGAGTAGGGTAGATGTGAGGATATATCAGTAAGTAGTACAGGTGGGAATAAGGTAGGTGTGAAGGTGTATTAGTGTGAGTAGTATAGGTGGGAGTAGGGTAGATGTGAGGGTGTATTAGTGTGAGTAGTATAGGTGGGAGGAGGGGAGGTGTGAGGGTGTATTAGTGTGAGTAGTATAGGTGGGAGTAGGGTAGATGTGAGGATATATCAGTAAGTAGTACAGGTGGGAATAAGGTAGGTGTGAAGGTGTATTAGTGTGAGTAGTATAGGTGGGAGTAGGGTAGATGTGAGGGTGTATTAGTGTGAGTAGTATAGGTGGGAGGAGGGGAGGTGTGAGGGTGTATTAGTGTGAGTAGTATAGGTGGGAGTAGGGTAGATGTGAGGATATATCAGTAAGTAGTACAGGTGGGAATAAGGTAGGTGTGAAGGTGTATTAGTGTGAGTAGTATAGGTGGGAGTAGGGTAGATGTGAGGGTGTATTAGTGTGAGTAGTATAGGTGGGAGGAGGGGAGGTGTGAGGGTGTATTAGTGTGGGTAGTATAGGTGGGAGGAGGGGAGGTGTGAGGGTGTATTAGTGTGAGTAGTATAGGTGGGAGTAGGGTAGATGTGAGGATATATCAGTAAGTAGTACAGGTGGGAATAAGGTAGGTGTGAAGGTGTATTAGTGTGAGTAGTATAGGTGGGAGTAGGGTAGGTGTGAGGGTGTATTAGTGTGAGTAGTATAGGTGGGAGTAGGGGAGGTGTGAGGGTGTATTAGTGTGAGTAGTATAGGTGGGAGGAGGGGAGGTGTGAGGATATATCAGTAAGTAGTATAGGTGGGAGTAGGGTAGGTGTGAGGGTGTATTAGTGTGAGTAGTATAGGTGGGAGGAGGGTAGGTGTGAGGGTGTATTAGTGTGAGTAGTATAGGTGGGAGTAGGGGAGGTGTGAGGGTGTATTAGTGTGAGTAGTATAGGTGGGAGGAGGGGAGGTGTGAGGGTGTATTAGTGTGAGTAGTATAGGTGGGAGGAGGGGAGGTGTGAGGGTGTATTAGTGTGAGTAGTATAGGTGGGAGGAGGGGAGGTGTGAGGGTGTATTAGTGTGAGTAGTATAGGTGGGAGGAGGGGAGGTGTGAGGGTGTATTAGTGTGAGTAGTATAGGTGGGAGGAGGGGAGGTGTGAGGGTGTATTAGTGTGAGTAGTATAGGTAGGAGTAGGGGAGGTGTAAGGGTGTATTAGTGTGAGTAGTATAGGTGGGAGGAGGGGAGGTGTGAGGATATATCAGTAAGTAGTATAGGTGGGAGTAGGGTAGGTGTGAAGGTGTATTAGTGTGAGTAGTATAGGTGGGAGGAGGGGAGGTGTGAGGGTGTATTAGTGTGAGTAGTATAGGTGGGAGGAGGGGAGGTGTGAGGGTGTATTAGTGTGAGTAGTATAGGTGGGAGGAGGGGAGGTGTGAGGATATATCAGTAAGTAGTATAGGTGGGAGTAGGGTAGGTGTGAGGGTGTATTAGTGTGAGTAGTACAGGTGGGAGTAGGGTAGATGTGAGGATATATCAGTAAGTAGTACAGGTGGGAATAAGGTAGGTGTGAAGGTGTATTAGTGTGAGTAGTATAGGTGGGAGGAGGGGAGGTGTGAGGGTGTATTAGTGTGAGTAGTATAGGTGGGAGGAGGGGAGGTGTGAGGGTGTATTAGTGTGAGTAGTATAGGTGGGAGGAGGGGAGGTGTGAGGGTGTATTAGTGTGAGTAGTATAGGTGGGAGGAGGGGAGGTGTGAGGATATATCAGTAAGTAGTATAGGTGGGAATAAGGTAGGTGTGAAGGTGTATTAGTGTGAGTAGTATAGGTGGGAGTAGGGGAGGTGTGAGGGTGTATTAGTGTGAGTAGTATAGGTGGGAGGAGGGGAGGTGTGAGGGTGTATTAGTGTGAGTAGTATAGGTGGGAGGAGGGGAGGTGTGAGGGTGTATTAGTGTGAGTAGTATAGGTGGGAGGAGGGGAGGTGTGAGGGTGTATTAGTGTGAGTAGTATAGGTGGGAGTAGGGGAGGTGTGAGGGTGTATTAGTGTGAGTAGTATAGGTGGGAGGAGGGGAGGTGTGAGGGTGTATTAGTGTGAGTAGTATAGGTGGGAGTAGGGGAGGTGTGAGGGTGTATTAGTGTGAGTAGTATAGGTGGGAGGAGGGGAGGTGTGAGGGTGTATTAGTGTGAGTAGTATAGGTGGGAGGAGGGGAGGTGTGAGGGTGTATTAGTGTGAGTAGTATAGGTAGGAGTAGGGGAGGTGTAAGGGTGTATTAGTGTGAGTAGTATAGGTGGGAGGAGGGGAGGTGTGAGGATATATCAGTAAGTAGTATAGGTGGGAGTAGGGTAGGTGTGAAGGTGTATTAGTGTGAGTAGTATAGGTGGGAGGAGGGGAGGTGTGAGGGTGTATTAGTGTGAGTAGTATAGGTGGGAGGAGGGGAGGTGTGAGGGTGTATTAGTGTGAGTAGTATAGGTGGGAGGAGGGGAGGTGTGAGGATATATCAGTAAGTAGTATAGGTGGGAGTAGGGTAGGTGTGAGGGTGTATTAGTGTGAGTAGTACAGGTGGGAGTAGGGTAGATGTGAGGATATATCAGTAAGTAGTACAGGTGGGAATAAGGTAGGTGTGAAGGTGTATTAGTGTGAGTAGTATAGGTGGGAGGAGGGGAGGTGTGAGGGTGTATTAGTGTGAGTAGTATAGGTGGGAGGAGGGGAGGTGTGAGGGTGTATTAGTGTGAGTAGTATAGGTGGGAGGAGGGGAGGTGTGAGGGTGTATTAGTGTGAGTAGTATAGGTGGGAGGAGGGGAGGTGTGAGGATATATCAGTAAGTAGTATAGGTGGGAATAAGGTAGGTGTGAAGGTGTATTAGTGTGAGTAGTATAGGTGGGAGTAGGGGAGGTGTGAGGGTGTATTAGTGTGAGTAGTATAGGTGGGAGGAGGGGAGGTGTGAGGGTGTATTAGTGTGAGTAGTATAGGTGGGAGGAGGGGAGGTGTGAGGGTGTATTAGTGTGAGTAGTATAGGTGGGAGTAGGGGAGGTGTGAGGGTGTATTAGTGTGAGTAGTATAGGTGGGAGGAGGGGAGGTGTGAGGGTGTATTAGTGTGAGTAGTATAGGTGGGAGGAGGGGAGGTGTGAGGGTGTATTAGTGTGAGTAGTATAGGTGGGAGGAGGGGAGGTGTGAGGGTGTATTAGTGTGAGTAGTATAGGTGGGAGGAGGGGAGGTGTGAGGGTGTATTAGTGTGAGTAGTATAGGTGGGAGGAGGGGAGGTGTGAGGGTGTATTAGTGTGAGTAGTATAGGTGGGAGGAGGGGAGGTGTGAGGGTGTATTAGTGTGAGTAGTATAGGTGGGAGTAGGGTAGATGTGAGGATATATCAGTAAGTAGTACAGGTGGGAATAAGGTAGGTGTGAAGGTGTATTAGTGTGAGTAGTATAGGTGGGAGTAGGGTAGATGTGAGGATATATCAGTAAGTAGTACAGGTGGGAATAAGGTAGGTGTGAAGGTGTATTAGTGTGAGTAGTATAGGTGGGAGTAGGGTAGATGTGAGGGTGTATTAGTGTGAGTAGTATAGGTGGGAGGAGGGGAGGTGTGAGGGTGTATTAGTGTGAGTAGTATAGGTGGGAGTAGGGTAGATGTGAGGATATATCAGTAAGTAGTACAGGTGGGAATAAGGTAGGTGTGAAGGTGTATTAGTGTGAGTAGTATAGGTGGGAGTAGGGTAGATGTGAGGATATATCAGTAAGTAGTACAGGTGGGAATAAGGTAGGTGTGAAGGTGTATTAGTGTGAGTAGTATAGGTGGGAGTAGGGTAGATGTGAGGATATATCAGTAAGTAGTACAGGTGGGAATAAGGTAGGTGTGAGGGTGTATTAGTGTGGGTAGTATAGGTGGGAGGAGGGGAGGTGTGAGGGTGTATTAGTGTGAGTAGTATAGGTGGGAGTAGGGTAGATGTGAGGATATATCAGTAAGTAGTACAGGTGGGAATAAGGTAGGTGTGAAGGTGTATTAGTGTGAGTAGTATAGGTGGGAGTAGGGTAGATGTGAGGATATATCAGTAAGTAGTACAGGTGGGAATAAGGTAGGTGTGAGGGTGTATTAGTGTGGGTAGTATAGGTGGGAGGAGGGGAGGTGTGAGGGTGTATTAGTGTGAGTAGTATAGGTGGGAGTAGGGTAGGTGTGAGGATATATCAGTAAGTAGTACAGGTGGGAATAAGGTAGGTGTGAGGGTGTATTAGTGTGGGTAGTATAGGTGGGAGGAGGGGAGGTGTGAGGGTGTATTAGTGTGAGTAGTATAGGTGGGAGTAGGGTAGGTGTGAGGATATATCAGTAAGTAGTACAGGTGGGAATAAGGTAGGTGTGAAGGTGTATTAGTGTGAGTAGTATAGGTGGGAGTAGGGTAGATGTGAGGGTGTATTAGTGTGAGTAGTATAGGTGGGAGGAGGGGAGGTGTGAGGGTGTATTAGTGTGAGTAGTATAGGTGGGAGTAGGGTAGATGTGAGGATATATCAGTAAGTAGTACAGGTGGGAATAAGGTAGGTGTGAAGGTGTATTAGTGTGAGTAGTATAGGTGGGAGTAGGGTAGATGTGAGGATATATCAGTAAGTAGTACAGGTGGGAATAAGGTAGGTGTGAAGGTGTATTAGTGTGAGTAGTATAGGTGGGAGTAGGGTAGATGTGAGGATATATCAGTAAGTAGTACAGGTGGGAATAAGGTAGGTGTGAGGGTGTATTAGTGTGGGTAGTATAGGTGGGAGGAGGGGAGGTGTGAGGGTGTATTAGTGTGAGTAGTATAGGTGGGAGTAGGGTAGATGTGAGGATATATCAGTAAGTAGTACAGGTGGGAATAAGGTAGGTGTGAGGGTGTATTAGTGTGGGTAGTATAGGTGGGAGGAGGGGAGGTGTGAGGGTGTATTAGTGTGAGTAGTATAGGTGGGAGTAGGGTAGGTGTGAGGATATATCAGTAAGTAGTACAGGTGGGAATAAGGTAGGTGTGAGGGTGTATTAGTGTGGGTAGTATAGGTGGGAGGAGGGGAGGTGTGAGGGTGTATTAGTGTGAGTAGTATAGGTGGGAGTAGGGTAGGTGTGAGGATATATCAGTAAGTAGTACAGGTGGGAATAAGGTAGGTGTGAAGGTGTATTAGTGTGAGTAGTATAGGTGGGAGTAGGGTAGATGTGAGGGTGTATTAGTGTGAGTAGTATAGGTGGGAGGAGGGGAGGTGTGAGGGTGTATTAGTGTGAGTAGTATAGGTGGGAGTAGGGTAGATGTGAGGATATATCAGTAAGTAGTACAGGTGGGAATAAGGTAGGTGTGAAGGTGTATTAGTGTGAGTAGTATAGGTGGGAGTAGGGTAGATGTGAGGATATATCAGTAAGTAGTACAGGTGGGAATAAGGTAGGTGTGAAGGTGTATTAGTGTGAGTAGTATAGGTGGGAGTAGGGTAGATGTGAGGATATATCAGTAAGTAGTACAGGTGGGAATAAGGTAGGTGTGAGGGTGTATTAGTGTGGGTAGTATAGGTGGGAGGAGGGGAGGTGTGAGGGTGTATTAGTGTGGGTAGTATAGGTGGGAGTAGGGTAGGTGTGAGGGTGTATTAGTGTGAGTAGTATAGGTGGGAGTAGGGTAGATGTGAGGATATATCAGTAAGTAGTACAGGTGGGAATAAGGTAGGTGTGAGGGTGTATTAGTGTGGGTAGTATAGGTGGGAGGAGGGGAGGTGTGAGGGTGTATTAGTGTGAGTAGTATAGGTGGGAGTAGGGTAGGTGTGAGGATATATCAGTAAGTAGTACAGGTGGGAATAAGGTAGGTGTGAGGGTGTATTAGTGTGGGTAGTATAGGTGGGAGGAGGGGAGGTGTGAGGGTGTATTAGTGTGAGTAGTATAGGTGGGAGTAGGGTAGGTGTGAGGATATATCAGTAAGTAGTACAGGTGGGAATAAGGTAGGTGTGAAGGTGTATTAGTGTGAGTAGTATAGGTGGGAGTAGGGTAGATGTGAGGGTGTATTAGTGTGAGTAGTATAGGTGGGAGGAGGGGAGGTGTGAGGGTGTATTAGTGTGAGTAGTATAGGTGGGAGTAGGGTAGATGTGAGGATATATCAGTAAGTAGTACAGGTGGGAATAAGGTAGGTGTGAAGGTGTATTAGTGTGAGTAGTATAGGTGGGAGTAGGGTAGATGTGAGGATATATCAGTAAGTAGTACAGGTGGGAATAAGGTAGGTGTGAAGGTGTATTAGTGTGAGTAGTATAGGTGGGAGTAGGGTAGATGTGAGGATATATCAGTAAGTAGTACAGGTGGGAATAAGGTAGGTGTGAGGGTGTATTAGTGTGGGTAGTATAGGTGGGAGGAGGGGAGGTGTGAGGGTGTATTAGTGTGGGTAGTATAGGTGGGAGTAGGGTAGGTGTGAGGGTGTATTAGTGTGAGTAGTATAGGTGGGAGTAGGGTAGGTGTGAGGATATATCAGTAAGTAGTACAGGTGGGAATAAGGTAGGTGTGAAGGTAGGGTAGGTTCAGTGACAAACATCACTATATTTATTTATTAACAGTTTCTTATATAGCGCAGCGTATTCTGTTGCGCTTTACAATTGGAGGTGGTTACTTGTCCCCGAGTAACCTCGGATTCCCTCTCACTATCAGTAACCTACTTTTACTGACTCCTCCCCTTGCGTAGTAGCCAGGTAACTACGAGATTACTACACTGGCATGATCTGGCACCGCCTACTCCTGGGTATGCGTAAACACGATTCTGCAACACTTCCTGGGTAGTGTCAGCTAATTCCTACCGATCCCTCACTATGGACTAGTCTGCATAAGGTAACTGACAAAGGGCTTCAACTTGGAGGCACTGGGCTCAATCCAGGACAGCTGGAGAATGAAATAGCGCTTTGCACTATTCTGGTGGTCAGAGAAAACAAGCAGATGCAGGCCTCTTACGGCAAGATCAGAGATGAATAGAATAAGCCCCGACTGGGGCTGGTAAGGACACTAACCCCCCCCTACCCTAACCCTCCCTTAGTGGTGCCTAACCCTAACCTCCCCCTCCGCACACCCCAAACATAACCCTCCCCTTAGTGCTTAGTGGTGCCTAACCTCTCCCTCCCTGCACCCCAAACATAACCCCCCCTTTCCCTAACCTACCCCTCCCGGGGGTCCCTAAACCTAACCCTCTCCCCCGGCTAGAACCTTAGACACCCGGTTTACCTTCGTTAGGTATGCCGGGTGTCGGGTGTGGGGATAGCGTGTTTTCGATGCCTATCTTTAGTCCCATGTCGGGCATGCAGTGTCAGGATGGCTCCCGAAGGTATCCCGACTGCATCCCCTTACACCAGAGGTTCTCAAACACGGTCCTCAAGGCATCCCAACAGTTCAGGTTTTATAGATATCCATGGTTGAGCATACGTGATTAAATCATATTGACTGAGGTACTAATTAAATCACCTGTGGCCAAGCATGAATATTCTTAAAACCTGGATTGCTAGGGTGCCTTCAGGACTGAGGGCATGATTCAGAGCCGCTCGCTATTTGCGAGCGCACGCTCTGAATCAGGGCGGGGAGTATTTTTTTTTTCCCACTGTCCGCTCACTAAGCTGTGGGTGCCCACCCACAGCTAGTGCAAGCGGTCAGGAGATGGTCGCGCCCATCGGCATTGCGAGGAGACCCTAAGGTAGGGTCTCCGCACTCGCAATGCCAAGTGGACTTCCAGCTCTAATAGACGAGTGATGTCAGTAGGGACGCCCACAAACAGCAGGTGTTCCTTCGGGAACGCCCCCATTTGTTCAGCCACCCCTCCTACAAAACGGGGCAAGCAGTCGATCAACATCGACAGCCGCGAGCTCTAGAACGAGTGAAGGTCTCACTCGCGACTTGGCTCGCGCATGTGCATTGGGCCACCATCGACCAGCTTGCAAGCGGATCTGAATCAGGCCCTGAGTTTGGGAACCTCATCCTTAAGCTGGCCATCCACTACACAATTATCTGTCAGATATCTGCCCAATCTGGCTGGTTGGAATGAAAACCTGGTAATGTATGGGAGCAAATGACAGTCGTCCATTTGCTCATAAACACTGGAAAATAGGCAAAAATGGTCGTTGAGACAAATTGGATAAAACAAATGTAACCAATTTGAACAATTTTTTTTTTCTTTTTTCCGTGTTTAAAACCATATGATGGTCTGTCATTTGCTCCCATACTTTACCAGGTTTTCATTCCAACCAGCCAGGTAGGACAGATTTTTGTATAGTGGATGGCCAGCTTAAAGGTGCCCACACACATACCGATGTCCTCACGATACGATTTTATGGCCAATTTCCTCATGAACTTTCACGGGAGCTCCCTTGCCGTCGTGATCACGATTTGGAGTTAAAAATGTCCAATCTGACTAAAGATCTATCTTGCAGCCAATGCATTGTATCCCAGATTGGCTAATCTGCCCTACAGCACGGCAGATCTGAAGATGCGATGTACGATGAGCAGGGACGCGCATCGGCATCATGCTCGTGAGTATAAACTCACGATTTGTACTTTTTTTTACCCGATTTGTCGTCACGATTCGTCGAAATCGGCCAAATCGTTTAAAATGTCGCTATGTGTGTGGGCACCTTTAGACGTATACCGCTTTTAACAGAGGTGATGGAACGCGGTTATCAGTACGTCACCTAGTGGTCATTCTAGCGCCCTGCCTCTGCCACACCCCGTGCAGTTCCTCTTCCTGTCTGGGGTGTCGCTCATAGCTCTGGTGCTTCTAACAAACAGTGGTCTGTATCTAAGTAGGTTTTTTTTTTTATCAGCCGACTGTGCTAGAACCACCAGAGCAGAGAGCGACACCCCATGCAGGAAAGAGGAACTGCACGGGTTGAGACAGGTGCACGCTGGTAGAATGAACACTAGTCACCTGTGTTGTAGGTTACATGCACTATCATACAAATCCAGTAGGAAGTTACACAGCTACACCATACGATTATCTTGGATAGGTGAGATCATGTGAGGCTGCTGGGAAAGAACCTGCTTCATGTAATATTACAAGTAACCATATAGGAAGCAGATTTAGCTGCACAGTGTGCCCATGTTATGTTATTCTCGCACTCCATGTGATCTATTTATGTTCCATCTGCTACGAAGTTACATCTTGTAAGTATATATCTTAAAGGGACCGAGACCCTATTTTGTTTTACCAGAAACACTTTATAGACCATGGGTCCTTTCTCAACCCAATTTTATCTATGCACCTTTTGGGGTGAATGTTTTAAGATTATAGGTTACACTATGGGCGGAATTCAATTGATTGCGCGGCCCGCATCTCCCGTCTAAAGTGACAGGAGATCACGGGCCGCTATTCAATTGTGCCAGCGTTTCACGCTGATCGCACCCAAAGTGGTCGGGTTTAGCCGCGTAAAACGGCTAACCCCGACCAAAGTGCTGGGCGCGATCGCGAAAAGTGCAGTTTGGGCGCCCAAACAGGACACTTTTTCGCCGATTTCAGCTCGCACCCCTCTGGGGCTGCGAGCTGAAATTGAGCGCTAGCAGCTGATCGCACCCGACAGGAGCAACAATAGAATAGCTCCGTCGGGTGCGAAGGGGGGAATAATCAATTGAATTCCGCCCTATGATGTTACTCTTCCTACATGTGAATATACTCCCTGTGTTCATCACTGCTACATCCCACAGTAACCAGGCGACTCTGGATACGTTTGGTAATAGACGTGACGATTGTTCTGGAACAATACTAAGCACCGGTTACTTGTATCTTAAGGAAAGTGGGTTATTGCTCAGAACGTCTTATACCTTGCTAAAAGTGCTTGTGACCATCGCAGCATTGAAATGTCTCACACATACAATCCTTCTGATGGTGAGAGGATACACTTCAGCCCTTTATATAGCAAAACGCTGTAATCCTGCCCCTAGCCCTCTCGCCCCAGTAAGTAAATGTGGCCATATGCCGCATTTGTGGTACCTCCAGACTCGCATTTCTGCGCACCGCCCCTCAGCGCTTGCCGGGCCGTTGCCGACATTTCTAGGACATTCCAATGGCAATGCGCATCCTTCACTCCAAATTGGATTGACCCCTAAGACTGGCACACAGATCAGACAACTGACAAGATATAAAAACAAACTCACAAAAACTAACAAACAATTTCCTTTTACCTTTCATATATCTACCACCCAAACCAGTAAACTTTAACCACAATCCGATTTAGCATATGACATTCTCAGAGAACTCCACAATACGGGAATACCCCTGGAGGGCAGTGACTTGGTCATTTAACACTAAACCAGGATAATAACCATATCGCATCCTACAGTACGCCAGAAAACAAGGCGATTTCTTACACAATACTCGTGAAATACATTCCTAGAAGTGTATAGTTCTTACATTTAAACATACATTTCTACAAACACACAGCGCATTAAATATAACATGTTAAAAACCATCACATATACATTCACAGTGGATGGCACCTAGCGCCAATAGCTCATAGTGTTCACTCCAGCTTCTTGATTGGGCAGGACGCCGCACTGTGCAAGTCTCTTGGGGCACGTAGTGTGACCTTGTGGTATAACCCACCTTACCATCATTCTAGGGGGCCCATTGCTCCTCGAAAGATGGGGTTGAAGGGGACAATGAGAAGGGCAGCAGCATTGTGGAAAGCAGGGAGCCACGGGCCTCTGATCAATGGGGGCACCGGGCCACCCCCATTATGGCAGGGCGCATTTTAGCCTTGTAACATTGGGCAGGGCATGAGGTGCTGCTGAAACCGCCTAGCGGGAACACTAACCTGGACTGTTCGTGTGCCTTGAGGACCGTGGTTGGAAACCCCTG
The DNA here is from genome assembly GCA_031769625.1 of Taudactylus pleione. Classification (NCBI taxonomy): domain Eukaryota; kingdom Metazoa; phylum Chordata; class Amphibia; order Anura; family Myobatrachidae; genus Taudactylus; species Taudactylus pleione. Next base: position 235,167 of record JAUIMM010000597.1, on the reverse strand, counting down.
GGTTAAGGTCTTACATAGACTGTCCTATTCTCTTTTTTCAAACAGTTGACAGATGAGAAATCATTTTGTTTGACAAAACTCAATTCCATTTTTGACTCCTCGCTGTAGCTGCCTTTTGCAGATATAACCGCAGAACACACCCTTCACGTTCTGCCTGGAAGTGATGGGGGAAGTTCTTCCCGGCAATGCAGAAGTTCCCATAGAAGAGTGGCTTTGCTGTCACCCTCCTGCCCAGCTCATCCCAAACCAGCTGGATGGGGTGCAAGTCTGGAGGCTGTGCAGTCATTCCATGACGGTAGTTGTGAAGTAGCCTGGAGGCAGGCTGTGGGTCATTATCTTACTGTAGGACAACTAGGCATAGGCTAGCGGGTACTGCAAGGCACTGCAAAATGGTGTGGTAGCCCTTTTGGTTTATGGTGCCAGGGATTCTGTTCAAGTCACCGACCCTTTAAAAGCCCCCTACCCATCATGCGTCCTCCTCCAACAATTTTAAAAGGGTCAATATTTAAGCCAACAATATAAAATTGTTGTCTTAAATATGCCTGGAAAAGAACCTCCCTAGTAAATACGCTCCTGAGATACCAACTGTAGACAGTACATAAACCCCACACACTGAGGAATGGGTCTATAAATCTTCTCCCAGTCCTCTGGTGGTGACTCACAGCCCAAGTAGCCTCTGTCATTGCTGCATAAGAGGTGTCACATCCATTACTTCTTACCTAATAAATGCCTTTTTAATAAACTTTTGATTTCCTGCTAAGCTAAACTTGTATTTTCTTTTACCCCCTAGCTGTAACCGCTGACCTCTGTACCATTTCATGTTATACAATGGGCTAAAAATGCAAAAACTTTGAAAAATTGGGGTGCTCTAAACCACAGACAAGCCAGGAGCCTCAAGCGCACATGTCACACACATTACATACGAACTGGGAGTTGCACACACACACAAACACGTTCCATACGGGCAGGGAGTTACACACACACACGTTCCATACGGGCAGGGAGTTACACACACACACGTTCCATACGGGCAGGGAGTTACACACACACACGTTACATACGGGCAGGGAGTTACACACACACACGTTACATACGGGCTGAGAGTTACACACACACACACGTTACATACGGGCTGAGAGTTATACACACACACGTTACATACGGGCTGAGAGTTACACACACACACGTTACATACGGGCTGGGAGTTACACACACACACGTTACATACGGGCTGGGAGTTGCACACACACGTTACATACGGGCTGGGAGTTACACACACACACGTTACATACGGGCTGGGAGTTACACACACACACGTTACATACGGGCTGGGAGTTACACACACACACGTTACATACGGGCTGGGAGTTACACACACACACGTTACATACGGGCTGGGAGTTACACACACACACGTTACATACGGGCTGGGAGTTACACACACACACGTTACATACGGGCTGGGAGTTACACACACACACGTTACATACGGGCTGGGAGTTACACACACACACGTTACATACGGGCTGAGAGTTACACACACGTTACATACGGGCTGGGAGTTACACACACACACGTTACATACGGGCTGGGAGTTACACACACACACGTTACATACGGGCTGGGAGTTACACACACACACGTTACATACGGGCTGGGAGTTACACACACACACGTTACATACGGGCTGGGAGTTACACACACACACGTTACATACGGGCTGGGAGTTACACACACACACGTTACATACGGGCTGGGAGTTACACACACACACACGTTACATACGGGCTGAGAGTTACACACACACACACGTTACATACGGGCTGGGAGTTACACACACACACGTTACATACGGGCTGGGAGTTACACACACACACGTTACATACGGGCTGGGAGTTACACACACACACGTTACATACGGGCTGAGAGTTATACACACACACGTTACATACGGGCTGAGAGTTACACACACACACACGTTACATACGGGCTGGGAGTTGCACACACACACGTTACATACGGGCAGGGAGTTACACACACACACGTTACATACGGGCTGGGAGTTACACACACACACACGTTACATACGGGCTGAGAGTTACACACACACACACGTTACATACGGGCTGAGAGTTATACACACACACGTTACATACGGGCTGAGAGTTACACACACACACGTTACATACGGGCTGGGAGTTACACACACACACGTTACATACGGGCTGGGAGTTGCACACACACACGTTACATACGGGCTGGGAGTTGCACACACACACGTTACATACGGGCTGGGAGTTACACACACACACGTTACATACGGGCTGGGAGTTACACACACACACGTTACATACGGGCTGGGAGTTACACACACACACGTTACATACGGGCTGAGAGTTACACACACACACACGTTACATACGGGCTGAGAGTTACACACACACACGTTACATACGGGCTGGGAGTTACACACACACACGTTACATACGGGCTGGGAGTTACACACACACACGTTACATACGGGCTGGGAGTTACACACACACACGTTACATACGGGCTGAGAGTTACACACACACACGTTACATACGGGCTGGGAGTTACACACACACACGTTACATACGGGCTGAGAGTTATACACACACACGTTACATACGGGCTGAGAGTTACACACACACACGTTACATACGGGCTGGGAGTTACACACACACACACGTTACATACGGGCTGGGAGTTACACACACACACACGTTACATACGGGCTGGGAGTTACACACACGTTACATACGGGCTGGGAGTTACACACACACACGTTACATACGGGCTGGGAGTTACACACACACACGTTACATACGGGCTGGGAGTTACACACACACACGTTACATACGGGCTGGGAGTTACACACACACACGTTACATACGGGCTGAGAGTTACACACACACACGTTACATACGGGCTGGGAGTTACACACACACACACGTTACATACGGGCTGGGAGTTACACACACACACGTTACATACGGGCTGGGAGTTACACACACGTTACATACGGGCTGGGAGTTACACACACACACGTTACATACGGGCTGGGAGTTACACACACACACACGTTACATACGGGCTGGGAGTTACACACACACACGTTACATACGGGCTGGGAGTTACACACACACACGTTACATACGGGCTGGGAGTTACACACACACACGTTACATACGGGCTGGGAGTTACACACACACACGTTACATACGGGCTGGGAGTTACACACACACACGTTACATACGGGCTGGGAGTTACACACACACACGTTACATACGGGCTGGGAGTTACACACACACACACGTTACATACGGGCTGGGAGTTACACACACACACGTTACATACGGGCTGGGAGTTACACACACGTTACATACGGGCTGGGAGTTACACACACACACGTTACATACGGGCTGGGAGTTACACACACACACGTTACATACGGGCTGGGAGTTACACACACACACGTTACATACGGGCTGAGAGTTACACACACACACGTTACATACGGGCTGGGAGTTACACACACACACACGTTACATACGGGCTGGGAGTTACACACACACACGTTACATACGGGCTGGGAGTTACACACACACGTTACATACGGGCTGGGAGTTACACACACACACGTTACATACGGGCTGGGAGTTACACACACACACACGTTACATACGGGCTGGGAGTTACACACACACACGTTACATACGGGCTGGGAGTTACACACACACACGTTACATACGGGCTGGGAGTTACACACACACACGTTACATACGGGCTGGGAGTTACACACACACACGTTACATACGGGCTGGGAGTTACACACACACACGTTACATACGGGCTGGGAGTTACACACACACACGTTACATACGGGCTGGGAGTTACACACACACACGTTACATACGGGCTGGGAGTTACACACACACACACGTTACATACGGGCTGGGAGTTACACACACACACGTTACATACGGGCTGGGAGTTACACACACACACACGTTACATACGGGCTGGGAGTTACACACACGTTACATACGGGCTGGGAGTTACACACACGTTACATACGGGCAGGGAGTTACACACACACACACGTTACATACGGGCAGGGAGTTACACACACACACGTTACATACGGGCAGGGAGTTACACACACACACACGTTACATACGGGCAGGGAGTTACACACACACACGTTACATACGGGCAGGGAGTTACACACACGTTACATACGGGCTGAGATGCCGGGTGTCACAGCCGCTGTGGGCCCCGTGCTGCAGTATGGACTCTCCGCACAGCTCCGGGCCGCCCTCCGAGCTCTCTCCCCGGGTACCGCGATCACAGTAGGCCGCAGGACGGACAGCAAACTGCGTCATCAATCAATATGGCGATTGTGACATCACTGGAACCTCCTATGACACGCAGCGGAGGCCTCTGATAGGCCGAGCGCCCTGTCACTCACACACAGCAGACGGTGCGCCGGGCTTCGAGGTTACAAAAACTTTTGTGGGCGGGCCCCACGGCAAGCTCCTCTGCCATTGGTTCCCGCCACTTGTTTACGTGTGAGCATGAATACGTCACCCGCCACTCACACTCCTGCGGGGAGCGGCCGCCCAGCAAACCCAGCACCCACTGAGCACTGAGCACTGAGCATCAGCACCCAGCACCCAGCACTGAGCATCAGCACCCAGCACTGAGCATCAGCACTCAGCACCCAGCACTGAGCATCAGCACCCAGCACTGAGCATCAGCACCCAGCACTGAGCATCAGCACTCAGCACCCAGCACTGAGCATCAGCACCCAGCACTGAGCATCAGCACCCAGCACTCAGCACTGAGCATCAGCACCCAGCACTGAGCATCAGCACCCAGCACTGAGCATCAGCACCCAGCACTCAGCACTGAGCATCAGCACCCAACACCCAGCACTCAGCACTGAGCATCAGCACTCAGCACCCAACACCCAGCACTGATGTGGGAATACTGATATCTATATCTAATTTTATTTTTTTCTTCTCTCTCTCTCTCTTCTATCTCATATCTATCTATCTATCCCATAGCTATCTATCTCATATCTATATCTATCCCATAGCTATCTATCTCATATCTATTGTCTATCTCATATCTATATCTCATAGCTATCTATCTCATATCTATATCTATCCCATAGCTATCTATCCCATATCTATTGTCTATCTCATATCTATATCTATCCCATAGCTATCTATCTCATATCTATTGTCTATCTCATATCTATATCTCATAGCTATCTATCTCATATCTATATCTATCCCATAGCTATCTATCTCATATCTATATCTATCCCATAGCTATCTATCTCATATCTATATCCCATAGCTATCTATCTCATATTTATCTGTCTCATATTTATCTCATATCTATATCCCATTGCTATCTCATATTTATCCCATGTCTATCTATCCCATAGCTCATATCTATCATCTACCTATCTCATCTATCTTTCTACATCATGGTCCTTAGGGTCCACAGGCCTTAACCTTGGGGGGTCAAAGTTAATCTCTTTGAGCCTCCCAGGATGCAGCAGGCTCCCCTCCTATACCCCGCTCCCCGGCCAAGGCACCCTCAGTTTTGTCGGTGCTCGGTTGGAGTCTGGTGTACCACGCAAGGGGGGCTGTTCACAGCCCCTGAAGACTTCTTAGAGCAGGTAATATGGACAGTCCGGCGGACGTCCACATAACCGCCCTGCCAGTGCTGAGACCCTAGTACTGATCTGGGGATCTCGGCGGGCCTCCGGGGGTTTTCTGCTGACAGGGACCCCGGAGGATCCCTGACTGTGGCCGGGTCTACGGGGGACGGGTAAGTAACGGTGGACGTCCGCAGTGTGGGCATCCGCCGTCACAGTCATATGTTCACCCAGAGCTGGGGGCTCCTGGGGTGTGGGTCTGCTGGTGGAGCCAGGCACTCCACCTAGCCTCCAAGGACAGCAAACCAGAGGAGTAGTGGTACCGCTCTGGTGTTAATTGCAGGCCGGGGGAGGATGCATTCCCTGTTTACAGCCGGCTCCTCTCCCACTGCTGAGCGCCAGAAGCTCGCTCTTTGCTGGGCTCCTCCTGACTGAGGTCCAGCTGCCATTTTAACAACAGGAGCCGCAGTCAGCGGTGAAGCCAGGTCCCCCTCCTGCATACCTCTCCCTCTGGACTGAGAGGTGCAGGTAACAGCGCGGTCCTACCAGGTCCAGTACCTGGACAGTTGACTGGAAGCGCTGATAGACACTGTTTCTGCTGAGTGATGTTGCCTGTGTCTATCCTTTCTCTTACTGTCAGACATTTTAGCTATCCCTATTTTTCTCTTTCATCAAAAATATTCGAGGGGTGGGATAGTTTGTATTTAGACCAGGTCTGTGTTTAATAGTCACATACATTGTGTCTATTTACCGTTATCATGTCAGGGGATGATGAACCTGTGCAGCTAGCTACACCTGCCTTATATTCCTGCAATAGATGTAAGTCAGGTATTGGGGAGGAAGAAGCAGAGAGAGGGGGCCTATGTACTACATGTATGCTACCTAGCCCTTCTCAGGCCGCCTGCTTGCTGCAAGAGCCTCCTTGGGCAAAAAGTCTGGCTCAGGCTATGTCCATACTGGCAGGACGAATAGCGGCTCCGCTTGTGTACCACTCTATGGGGTCCACACAGCAGCCGATGGTACCGGGCCCTTCTCAGGGGAGCCCTGGGCAGATGGTAGTGGCACAGGGCCAGCCGTTACCTGCGCCTCAAGTGTCCCCTGCCCCTACTTGGGTGGACAAATTTCCCAAGGCGGTTAATTTCCTTACGGAGGAATTCCCGCAAAGAGGACATTATTATTATCCTAGCCTCAGTATGTTACCCCAGATGATGGGGAAATCCTAGATTTGTCTGACACTGAAGCTCCTGCCAAAGAGGCGGAAGCTAGGTCGTATATATATATCCCAGGACTTATACGGGCGGTCCAGGAGATCATGGTGATTGAGGACAAGACGTCTGCAGATACAGAGCTTACGCATGCTTATTTCAAGAGTGTTAAGAACACTAATGAGGTGTTTCCTTTATCTGGTGTCAAAGCTGGATAACTGGCTGAGACAAGATCAGTTTAAAATTGAAGCGTGCGCGACGCCATCTTGCGAATGGCAGCTAGACTCCATTTTAGAAACAAGAATCTGCAAGACGTCATTTTGCGACCAGCGTCACTTTAAGTTACAACTCACGAGCTAAGAACAGGTGGCAATGTTTTTGATAATCTACCAAGGGAAACTAGGAGAACAGCCTCATGCGAAAAAGTAAATAGAAAAGACAATGCACCAGAAACTGTGAGTGTTTTACATACAAATTGGGAATCCCTGTTGGCAATTGTAATATAATCCAGGCATTGATCTACACAATTGGAATTGTCTGAATCCTAAACAGGTTTTAGTTTCACACCCAGACAGAATGGCCTAGCTTCACAGCTGGAGGTTACATTTGCATTGCAGTCTGAAACTGTGAGTGAGGAATGATGTGTGTGTGTGTATGTATATATAAATATGTTAAGTCCATCATAGATGGAATCTCATGCATAAACACTGCACATTACGCACAATTGAGCTGCTAACATGACGCCCAGTAGCGAATGCACAATTATTAGCATCATGCGATTGCATCTTTCACCATTTCACATACACACATTATGCTTAAGACCCCGAATGAAAATACCGTTTAGTAGCTAAATGCGCACGCATCTGTCCCCAGTTAACTAGCGTCCTTATATCAAACCCCGAATATTCACACATAAGGTTTAATAAGCTTTAAAGTATATGATTTAAGTTGGTTCAGTTAGTTTAAATGCTGAGAAATAAAGATATTTGATAACTAAGGTTTTATACATGCTAAACAAGCCGTGTTTGGTTTCGTACTGATGCGTACACTTTCCACAGTATTCCGGTGTTATCGGTGGGGAGATCGCATCATGCATTCTCGAGTTATGGATCGCAGAGACTTCAAGCAACAAAATGTATTAACTGTTAGGATGTTACAGGGGGCGGGAAGGGAAAGACCCCCAGCTGTTAGAGGCAGGGAGAGTCTATTTGAATCAGCCTGTTAAATGAACCAATGACATCAGCAACAAACTTCTCTATTGTCCTGTCTATTCTGGAGGGGTATAAATATGTGTGCTCAAACGCTGGGTTTTTAGTCTTCGTGCTGAATGACGAGGGGTCCCTTGCTGATGCCTATCTTCGGGTCCGGAAGCGCTGCGTCTGTATACTGTACTTGGGTCTGTATATTTCCTTTTGCGCCTAAATTGTGTCTGGATCAATTGCGTGTAACTGAACTTTTACCTGAATAACACTTGTGCTTTGGAACCACAGATTCCAGGTCTAAGTCTTTATTTACTGTATGACTGCGTACGCAAATTAGCGTCATCCTCAGAAGGTATAGGAAGGAGTATATAGAGGTTCTGATCCAGTATCGTTAGTTGGGGGCTCGTAGTGAAATCACCTGCTCACACGGTACATATGGCTATCGATATTTCAGCAAAGGGTGTAGTGGCCGCATGCAGGGTTTGCCTGCAACCGCTTTGTGCTGAAAGATCGCTATCCATCTCCGTGTGAATCAAGGAAGCTGACTAGAATCCAGGGACAAGAGAGAAAAAAGTTTGTTTTCCTCTGTTGATAGAACCTTACGTTTAAAGGGGTGCCGCAGTACTGAGTACGCGGCTAAGTCGCAGGTTTGCGCATAGCAAAGATGCACTTTTGTGTACGCAGCTAAAAAGTTATACGGTTGTGCGGTAGTCGCATTATTGGGTATGCGGCTGGTTGCACAATAGTGTATACGCACTTCCGGTTCTGCTGCCACGTGTTTTAACATAGCCGTTGAGGTTTACCTTTTTCAATTGTTACCAATATCTGGGTTAACGTTTATTTTTCTGCGCAGGAAAAAAGTGTGTAACAGTGAATATTTGTTGAACAAAGTTAAGGGTATCATATGTTCCTTAAGGGCTAGGTGCAAGGTTTAGTCTAGCCGCTCGATAAGTAGCTTTACCGTTCTATACACAGTAGCAGGTGTACATGTTGTCTTTGTTGTAGAGAAGTGCGTGGGAGTGGCCGACATATAAACTCCCATAGGTGTGGAAGTTGCCTTACTAAATTTTATCCGGGTGTGGAAGTTGCCTTTTTCAAATCTTATCCAGGTGTGTGGGCGCCGCCGACTTAAACCGTCCACAGGTAAGTGAAAGTATCTTGATTGTCTTTCACCAGTTTAAATCTTTATTGAAAAGCGTAGGAGTTGTCTCAGAATGGGAGCCGCGCAAACAGTAGAGATGTTAGACAATGCTGTGCTGCTAATGGAGGCGCCGATCGGGTCGGCACATTGTATTATGCATACTAAGTACGGTACTTCTGCAAAAAGGTTTTGTGATTTATGGATTAATATGACGAGGAAGAGTGTTAGACCGTTTCCCAGAATTGGTAGTTTTGATAAAATTGTGTTAGATAATGTCCGGGATCACATCAGTTTGATGCACTCCCGAGAGAAAAAGGTTAAATATTTTGAATGTTTAAAACTGTGGCAGCATGAAGGGGATGCGTGGCTTAAAAATGTGCAAATGACGCAAACTAGCGTCGTGAGCACATTGGCAGAAAATACATCTGCGGCACTAAATTGCAATACGGGCGAGCCGCATAATGGCGCGCCCATGTGGCAAGGTAGCGTCATGGAGAGTATTGTCAGCAGTTTACACTCACCTTCCCCACCTTATGTGGATGGAGGTGCAAGTACAGTTACCAAAAATACCCATAAAAATGTAACAAGCAACTTGTACCCTCTCTTAAGCAATTATAAAGAACATGTGGATGATGAGCCTATTTTAATGTCTGCCATTTCTCATGCTGTACAAATGATAGATGCGGCATCACCACAATCACGAGTGGTGCCGCCATCTCCATCGGTAACAGCAAGGGAAGTGTTAATGCCCTCTGCACCTGTAGAGGAAGTTGTTCATACCATACGCAGCAGCAGACTAAACCCCCAGCCAGGTAACCAGGTCAAATGTAGCAGCGCTACTGGTCTGCATCCCATTCGGACAATAACTGTTCCAAATGGAAATGCAGATGCAAACGGTATAGTGCCCACGAGGGAAGTAGTAATGCATTGTCCTTGGACAAGAGCAGAACTAAATTCCATCATAAATGATATCCCCGATCCCAAAAAGGAATTAGCCAAATGTCAAAGATTTTTGAGAAATTTGGGTAGTTCACATGAACCCACTAATAAAGATTGGCGTGTAGTGTTAAGGGCCTGTCTACCACGCAATACCGACGTGACAAAATTTATCACGGATTGTGTATTGGATGGTGATGTTCCCTTAACAGACCAAGTAAACCAAGGTAACATTTCCCGCATTGTAACTCAATTGGGTATATATTTTCCAGCAGTAGTTAACTGGAACAAAATTTTCACCATTAAGCAGGAGAGTGAAACTGCAGAAGATTATTGCGATCGGGCTCTGCAGGCTATCACCCAGTACACTGGGATAAAGGATATTAAAGATAGCACTCACCACCGGGGAATGATAGTCACGGTACTTGTGGACGGTCTGAAAGAGAGTTTAAAAACTCGGGTTCAGACCTCACAGCCTGGCTGGTGGGGACTCACAATAGATACCCTCATAGAAACCGCTATCGAACATGATAAAAACATTTCCAAGAAGAGAGAAGCCCAGAGCGAAAAACTAATGGCTGTCAGTATACAAGCTCTGGAGAGAATGACGGTAACATCACAGCCAACAGACACACTTGCACACACTCCTGAACAAGTATGTGCTCTCACTAACCCCACGCAACAACAAACACAATTCTAACCCGATGCAACCACAGGTACCATGCTACCCACCAACTTCTTACCCCCCACAATACTCTTACCCTCCCTATCCTTACCCATATCCACCACCTTTACCCTCTGCGCAAACCTCACAACACCACATGTCTTCACCCGATACACGAACATGTTTTAACTGTAAACAACCAGGACACTTAAGTAGAAACTGTACAGTAAAGAGTAGGAACCCCATGTCAGGGAAGACCTGGATATCCCCATAAGGGATATGCACAGAGGCCAGCAAATGTTCAGCAGGCACCAGCTCCAATTGTAGCCGTAAATGCATTATTGGAGAATGGTAGCTAACGCTAGGGGTCAGGTCATACCTGTAGTCTACAGATAGTCAGGTTAACGGGAAGTACTAGGGAAGAACCAGTCATGATGGTTGATGTAGCTGGTACTGAATATCCTTTTCTTGTAGACACAGGGGCGACCAGGTCAGTGATAAAATCTCCCATTAATTTGCAGGTGACCAACGAGACAGTACCAACAATGGGTGTAACAGGTAAAGTGGAACATTATCCTTTAACAAAGTCCACAGAGGTTACTATTGGGCCGTTGCATACCAGGCATTCTTTTCTCCTGGCTGCTGCGGCTCCTACTAACCTACTAGGCAGAGACTTGTTATGTAATATGGGATGTGTTATATGTTGCACCCCTGATGGTGTGTTTTTAGATATCCCAGAGAGAATGGTATACGAGGTGCGGGATATGTTAGACACTCCTCAAAGGATAATGTATCACTCACTCTACAGTTTTAAATGAAACTCCATCACAGGTAGATGAAATGTCCCTAATTCCAGATTCCCTTTGGACTAAAGATGGACAGGACACTGGATTAATGGCAAACGTAAGCCCCGTAATGGTAAATTTAAAAAGCGGTAGGCAAGCTCCAAAAATTCCCCAGTACCCACTAAAACAGGAGGTAGAATTAGGGGTTTTTCCAATAATTGAGCGATTATTGCAACAGGGAATTTTAGTTCGTACAGCTAGTGTAGCCAACAGTCCCATCTTCCCGGTGAAGAAGAGTGGTGGGAGGGGTTATAGGCTGGGACAAGACCTTAGAGGTGTTAATAAGGTAGTAGAGAGCCAATTCCCGGTAGTGCCAAATCCAGCTGTCATTCTGATGTAGATCCCACCAAATGCAACCCATTTCACTGTCATTGACCTCTGTTCTGCTTTCTTCTCTGTGCCTCTCCATCCTGACTGTCAGTATCTATTCGCATTTACATACAGAGGTTTACAATACACATGGACACGGTTACCCCAAGGTTTCATAGACAGCCCCAGTATCTTCTCCCAGGCATTGCACCTGCCAATGGATCTGTTCTAATTCAATATGTGGACGATTTAATGCTATGTTCTGACTCGTTTATGTCTTGTTTGAATGATACTAAACTTTTGTTACTTCATCTCTCACAAACAGGACACAAGGTGGCTAAGGACAAACTACAGCCGTACCAATCCAGATTTGGGACACTGCCTAACCCAGGGGTTATGACATCTTACAACAGATAGAATCCAGGCCATACAAAACATGACACTGCCGCAGATACAACAGCAAATTCGTACCTTCTTGGGAATGTGTGGATACTGTAGAATGTGGATCCCAGGTTTTTCTATTTTGGCCTTACCTTTACAGGAATTAGTCTCTTCCTCAAAGCCCGATCGTGTCATACACACAGAGGAATCAGAGCAGGCTTTCCTTAATCTTAAGGATAGTCTGACAAAAGCTCCTGCATTGGGAATACCCAATTATGAAAAACCTTTTGATTTGTATTGTACGGAAGCCGATGGTTGTACTGAAGGTGTCCTTACACAAAAACATGGTGATGCCAGTAGGCCCGTAGCATACTACAGTGCCCAATTGGACACTGTGGCAAGATCACTCCCCACCTGTTTGAGAAGTGTAGCAGCTACCGCTCTATTGGTGAGTAAAAGTGAGGAAGTAGTATTGGGCCATGATATGATTGTCTACACTCCCCATTCTGTATCTGCTCTGTTGAACTCAGCTCAAACCAGACACGTCTCCTCGGCTAGGTTCACCAAATGGGAACTAGCTCTAATTGCTCCTGCAAATATTACTGTTAAACGTTGCAGTACGCTGAATCCAGCAACATACCTACCATATGTACAACATGATGTACAAAGGGTGGAAGGAGAGGAGTTGCTGGCGGTAGGTGAGTTTGGCAGACATAATGATACGCACGACTGTATGACATATCTGAATCAGACCTTTACTGCTAGACCTGACATACATGACACACCTTTAGAGAATGTGGATGTAACTTTTTATATGGATGGACAAACCATATATAGACAAACAGACACAGGTGAATTATGTACAGGTTATGCTGTTGTAAATGACACAGACATCATGGAAGCTAAACCTCTTGGTCCTCCTCACTCAGCCCAGGTGGCAGAGTTAGTAGCACTAACTAGAGTGTGTGAAGTGGCAGCAGGCAAATCTGCTAACATTTACACTGACTCGAGGTATGCGTTCAGGGTGGTGTACGATTTCGGGGCTCTATGGCATCTGCAAAATTTTATGACAGCAGCAGGCACACCAGTTGCACATTCCCGACACATAAAACATCTTTTAGAAGCAATCCAACTGCCCAAAGTGGTGGCAGTAATTAAATGCAAAGCCCATACATGTGAGGATGACCCGGTGTCACTGGGCAACAACGGAGCTGATGAAGCTGCAATATGGGCAGCAGGGTTAAAAATGTTTTCTCCAACTGAAACAATTATGTCATTTCAAATAATTGATATGCTGAAATTAATTGAGATGCTAAATTTTTGATCAATTCAGGAAAAATCCATTTGGAAGTCCAAGGGATGTGGGCAAGAGTCCTCTGGGCTCTGGAGGGACGGACATGGTAAGCCAGTAGCCCCCAAGGCATATTACCCCAGCCTGGCTGACGGAGGACACGGCCTGACTCATCTAGGTAAACAGGGTATGTGCAAGTTGGTGAGGGCATACTGGTGTGCACCAGGTTTTTCTTCACAAGCAGAAAAGATAACAATGTCCTGTTTGACCTGCTTGAGAAAGAACATAGGGAAAGCGATCCCTACGGAACCATCCCACATTCCACCGACTGATGGACCTTTCCAGGTGATACAAATTGATTTCATCCAATTACCACCCTGCAGGAACCTTAAGTATGTATTAGTGTGCACAGACGTATTTTCTAACTGGGTTGAGGCCTACCCAGTGGCCACTAATACTGCTGCGTTTACTGCCAAAAAAATAGTTGAGGAATTTGTATGCAGGTACGGTATCCCTAAAATCATCGAGAGTGATAGGGGTACCCATTTCACAGGTGATGTTTTTCAAAATATGTGTAAGCTGATGGGTATTAACTATTAATAGCCGACTTCATACCCCCTACCGACCGCAAGCCAGTGCCAAGGTAGAGAGGATGAATGGGACTATTAAAAATAAGCTAAGTAAAATCATGGCAGAGACTGGACTAGGATGGCCAGAAGCGTTACCTTTGGTCCTACATAGCATAAGGGCCACTCCTAGACCTCCTCTGAATCTGTCCTCATTTGAAATATTGTTCGGTAGATAACCTCATTTGATTATAAGTCCACAGGAAGGCCTGAAGGGTAACATAGGTAACTGTAAAGTATCTTATATCATTGAGTAAGCAGTTAAAGCAACAGCAGCAGAAACTGAAATTGTTGTCTAATGATATGCCTGAAACTAACTGTTATGATGTTGAACCAGGAGAATATGTAATGATCAGAAATTTCTTGCGTTCAGGTTGTTTGACTGATCGGTGGGAAGGTCCATACCAGGTGCTGCTGACGAGTACTACATCTTTGAAGGTTGCCGAGAGAGATACCTGGGTCCATTCCACTAACTGCAAAAAGGTCAATCAACCGGTGGAGAAACAAGTCGGAGACAAAGCTGATAGTGTGGACCTGTCAATCGCGAGCTTGTTCCGGGAGGATTGAACAGGTTGTTGTGAGATACCTGAACTGAGAGAAATTTGCAGATCTTGTTGTGACAATGGACAGGCCTGCTGTGTTCATTTTCATATTCTCTTTTAGAGTGTTCACCATCCTGGTCAGTTCAGGGATATCCAGTGTCTGTGATGGAGGACCGATTGAGGAAACAGGAGCTGATGGCAGTGCTGATGGAGTGGAGTCAGGAGGAGTGCAATGCCAATCTGGAGTGTGTCTGACCACTCTTAGTACTGTTATTGTTAAGAGAGCTGTCATTCCGGATACTCGGGGAAGGTGTGGAGGTTTATCATCTGAAGATTCCTGTATTTGTGAGCTTTGTGGGTCCCTAGTTGATAAGAACTGTATCCAACGGTGCCAACCTAAATATAATCCGTACTGGGGTGGGTATCCTCTAGAGGATTATCATAGCATGGTAGGCAAAGTGTTAAATCAAACTGATTGCTGGGTGTGTTCACATTTGCCACAGGGACAGCATAACGTAGGGTTGGTGCCATTTCCGCTGAATATCATGGAAATTTTAGAATTGCAAAAAGGGAAAACATTGGCTAGAAAATTTCTCTCATCCAAACCACCTCATTTCAAACTCCATCAATTCCAAGTAGATAGATCACTTTTGTGCTTAAACATAACCAACCCCAATAATCCCGGGAGTTGGGAAGTGACGGGTAATAATCAGACGATGACCTTCTCACAAAGCTGATAATGAGTCCATGAACCATGATCTGTTACGCTCCATTAAGTCTGGTGGGAAACATTTTAGGTATCGGTATACATTGAGTTCCACCAAAGAAATTATTGGTAAGGTGCTAAATGGTTATTGTGCTAAAATAATACAGCCAGAAACTTGCATGTACCAGATGGAAGACCCAGAAATAGGATTGTTTGCAAGGGAAATGTGCTTAATGATGCATACCATTCCTTATGTTCTCCCTGATAATCTATATTTCATCTGTGGAAGAAAAGCGTATAAATGGCTCTCCCTGAGTTCCGAAGGTTTGTGTTACCTGGGAAGAGTAGTCCCAGAAGTTATGACCCTCACACATGTTGAAATGCTGGGTATACATAAAACACACCATCACCTTATCTTCACACACAATATGAACACAGGCAAAAGAAATATGATACCTGGTGACATACATAAAGCCACTCAGTTAATCAGTGAGACAACTGGCTTTCAAGTTTTAGTCGCATTGGATCCCACCAGGATCGCTCGGGGTACATTAAATTTTAGATATATCCAGGAACTTGCTAAATTGATAGATAATATCACCGAGATGTACGATGACACATTCAGGTATACAGGGAGAGAATTGCCAGCGTACAAGAAAGAACTAGTGCAACACAGGCTAGTGCTGAATTATTTAACTGCTGTTACTGGAGGGTATTGCATAACATTGGCCACCCAATTTGGAGTAAAATGTTGTACCTATGTCACCAATGATACCAGCGACCCCAAGGAGGTGATAGACCGAAAGATGGATGAAATTCTGCAGCTAAAGTGGGAGTTCCGTAAGAACCATAACGCTTCAGTGGCTGAAGTAGGGGAGAAGATAAAAGGATGGGTTTCATGGCTGAACCCAGTGAAATGGTTCTCAGGTCTAGGGGAATGGGTCCAGGAAGTGATCGCCAGCATAGGCAAATTCTTGATCCTTATACTAATTGTCATCATAATAATTGGCATATGTGTCTGGTGTGTTCCTATTGTGTTGAAGTGTGGAAAATGTAAAAATAGAGTAAAACGAAAGAATGAAATTATGATGGTGGCCAGTATGAATACCGAGGTAAATACAGAACTGCATTACAACCCTGAGCTAGGAAACACCATCATTTAATGTATTATATTTAGCCATGCATAGAATGTATTATTGAAATGTTATTTTTAAAACACCTCAGATAATGTAAAGTCTAAATTCCCCTTCAAGACTGCTTTTATAAGACTGGTGCATCCCCTCACCTTTCACATGATCTTCCAAGATCCGCGATGTGCGTATAATAGTAGTTTTATGTCCCCATCCAGAGACACATTATTGATGGATTAACTACCTTGTGCCATCCCATAATAACACTAAATAATATGTAAATGTAAGCCTAAATTAAATTCTAATAGCAGATTGTGATAGCATGTTGTTCGCTATCAAAGGGTGGACTGTCAAAGCTGGATAATTGGCTGAGACAAGATCAGTTTAAAATTGAAGCATGCGCGACGCCATCTTGCGAATGGCAGCTAGACTCCATTTTAGAAACAAGAACCTGCAAGACGCCATTTTGTGACCAGCGTCACTTTAAGTTACAACTCACGAGCTAAGAACAGATGGCAATGTTTTTGATAATCTACCAAGGGAAACTAGGAGAACAGCCTCATGCGAAAAAGTAAATAGAAAAGACAATGCACCAGAAACTGAGTGTTTTACATACAAATTGGGAATCCCTGTTGGCAATTGTAATATAATCCAGGCATTGATCTACACATTTGGATTTGTCTAAATCCTAACCAGGTTTTAGTTTCACACCCAGACAGAATGGCCTAGCTTCACAGCTGGAGGTCACATTTGCATTGCAGTCTGAAACTGTGAGTGAGGAATGATATGTGTGTGTATATATATATATATAAATATGTTAAGTCCATCATAGATGGAATCTCAAGCATAAACACCGCACATTACGCACAATTGAGCTGCTAACATGACGCCCAGTAGCGAATGCACAATCATTAGCATCATGCGATTGCATCTTTCACCATTTCACATACACACATTATGCTTAAGACCCCGAATGAAAATACCGTTTAGTAGCTAAATGCGCACGCATCTGTCCCCAGTTAACTAGCGTCCTTATATCAAACCCCGAATACTCACACATTACATATTCACACATAAGGTGTAATAATCTTTAAAGTAAATTATTTAAGTTGGTTCAGTTAGTTTAAATGCTGAGAAATAAAGATATTTGATAACTAAGGTTTTATACATGCTAAACAAGCCGTGTTTGGTTTCATACTGATGCGTACTCTTTTCACAGTATTCCGGTGTTATCGGTGGGGAGATCGCATCATGCATTCTCGAGTTATGGATCGCAGAGACTTCAAGCAACAAAATGTATTAACTGTTAGGATGTTACAGGGGGCGGGAAGGGAAAGACCCCCAGCTGTTAGAGGCAGGGAGAGTCTATTTGAACCAGCCTGTTAAATGCTCTGTAAGAGATGCTTCTCCCCTGGGAACCAATGACATCAGCAGCAAACTTCTCTATTGTCCTGTCTATTCTGGAGGGGTATAAATATGTGTGCTCAAATGCTTGGTTTTTGGTCTTCATGCTGAATGACGAGGGGTCTCTTGCTGATGCCTATCTTCGGGTCCGGAAGCGCTGCGTCTGTATACTGTACTTGGGTCTGTATAATTTTCCTTTTGCGCCTAAATTGTGTCTGGATCAATTGCGTGTAACTGACTGAACTATTACTTGAATAATACTTTGTGCTTCGGAACCACAGATTCCAGGTCTAAGTCTTTATTTACTGTATGACTCTGTATGCAAATTAGCGTCATCCTCAGAAGGTATAGGCAGGTTATCAGAAGGTATAGGAAGGAGTGTATAGAGGTTCTGATCCAGTATCATTACTGGTCAATTAGTTCATCACCTAGCGGAAGCGTGGAAGGCTCCTGGTAAAAGGTTTCAGCCACAAAAGCGTTTGGCTTCTGCATTCCCTTTTGCGGACAATTATTTTTCTAAACGGGAGTCTCCTCAGGTGGATTCCCATGTGACACGGTGAAGAGCGCGACTCTGCCTATGCCGTCAATGTCTTCTCTAAAGGATCCTACGGACCGCAAAGTGGAGGTATGTCTGAAATCTATTTATTCTATCGCTGGAGGGGTCGCCAGACCTGCAGTGGCCGTGTGCTGGATGGCTAGAGCCATGGAAAAATGGGCCGATGCTTTGGAAGCCTCGCTATCTTCCGGGGCTACCAGCGAGTAGATCATTTCTGATAGGCAACCTCAGGGATTTGGCTACTTATGTTAATGAGGCAGCATTGGATGTAAGTATACTTCCAGGATTTCTACGGCAGCGATGTCTGCACATCGATCCTTGTGGCTCAGATCTTGGAGGGCAGACACGGATTCCAAGAGGGGTCTGGAATGTCTCCCGTACAATGGACAGGTACTGTTTGGGCCGGCTCTGGACAAGATTGTGGATACGCTGGCAGCGGCAAAATCTGCATGCTTACCTTCGGCTCCATCCACCTCTGGGTCGGGGACGTCGTCCTTTTGGTCCTATAGGCCTCCGGGTAAGTCAAGGGTCCAATCCTTCCCGAGGCCATCAGGAAACAAGAAGCCCTCTAAGCCTAGGAAACAGGCTTGGCGCACCAGACGTCCGACTACCAAGCCTGATGACAAGCCCACAGCCTGACAGGATGGGCCTCCTCTTGGGGGACCCCAAGGTGGGAGACAGACGTCTTCAGTTCACCCAGTGTTGGTGTCAGACCACCTCGGACACTTGGGTAAGGGAAGTGGTCTCTCACGGGTACGCCCTCTCCTTTCGGAAAAGACCTCCTCATCAATTTTTTTCCACAGATCTGCATTCAAATCCAGTGAAGGCTCTGGAAATTCACAAGTTTGTACAATCCATGCTCCAAGAGGGGGTTATTGTGCCGGTCCCGCTAGCCCAGAGGGGGATGGGTTATTACTCCAATCTCTTCCTGGTGCAAAAACCAAATGGATCATACAGACCAATCAACTTGAAGGCTCTCAACAAATATCTGAGGGTGCCTCGGTTCAGGATGGAGACCCTGCATTCCATTATCTTGGCTATGGAACCTAGGGACTTTATGGTGTCTCTGGACATCCAGGATGCCTATCTTCATGTCCCAATAGCGGTTTTTCATCAGCGCTTTCTCCAATTTGTGGTAGCAAATTGGCATTATCAGTTTCAGGCTTTACCGTTTGGCCTTTCTACAGCCTCGAGGGTGTTTACCAAGGTAATGGCGGCACACCTGCACCAGCAGGGGGTATGCCTCCTACCTTACCTGGACGATCTGCTACTACTGGCAGGTTCTCCAGAGGTGCTTCAACAGCACCTGCAACTAACTATACAACTGTTGCAGAATCATGGATGGCTGATAAATTGGAAGAAGTCATCCCTAACGCCTTCTCAGAGGATGCTTCATCTAGGAGTTCTGCTGGACACTCAGCAACAGCAGATCTTTCTGACGGAGGAAAAGATCTCAGTGTTACAGGCAAGGATTCGCACTTGCCTGCGGGATCGCAGGATCTCGATCCATTCTGTAATGAGGTTATTGGGGTCCATGGTGTCGACGTTCGATATTGTGGAATATGCCCAGTTTCACTCGAGACTTTTACAGAAACTGATCCTATCCAAATGGGATACCTTTTCGGCTAAAGGTTGAGACACTGGTGCTGTCTCCAGAGGTACGTCTGTCATTGTCTTGGTGGCTTCAGAAGTCTCATCTCATCAGAGGACATCGTCTGGATATCGGATTTTACTCTCCTGACGACGGATGCCTGTCTCAGCGGGTGGGGCGCTGTGTTGGGTACTCATGTGTTTCATGGCCGGTGGACCTCGGCGGAGTCTGCTCTTCCGATCAACATCTTGGAAGTTCGGGCCTTACAACAAGCGACACTGGGCCTGATTCAGACCCACTCGCAAGCGGCTGTCCGCTCGCAAATGGGTCGATGTTGTGCACTGCGCATGCGCACGACGGCGGGAGCTCCGTCATGCGCATGCGCCAGACGCGACGAGCGAAGGACTTTCCTTCGCTCATGTCTGATCAAAGGGGGCGTGCTGTCGATGTTAATTGACAGCACGCCCCCTTTTGGTGGGCGTGACAGGGGCGTGCCTCCCTGATGGGGGCGTTCCCAAAGGAACGCCTACCGTCAGAAGCCGGCCCACTGACATCACTAGTGATGTCAGTGGGAGTGATTTTGGCTCTGATAGAGCCAAAATCACTCCGGGCCTTGCGGTTGAAAACCTCAACCGCAGGCTCCGGCTCGCAGTGGCGATGGTCAAGACCATCGCGGCCATCAAACTGCACGCTCGTATAGGCTGTGGGTGGTGACCCACAGCTATACGAGCGTCCAGGAGGACGCTCCATAATTATGGAGGGCGGCCCTCATTCAGAGCGTGCGCTCTGCTCAGAGCGTACGGCTCTGAATGAGGGCCACTGTTTCTACAGGGTCGTCCTGTACAGATTCAGTCAGACAATGCCACGACGGTGGCTTATATAAATCATCAAGGAGGAACTTAAAGTCAGGCAGCTCTAAGAGAGGTGTCTCGCATTCTGACTTGGGCGGAAAACAATCTACCGGCCATCTCGGCAGTCTTTATTCCAGGAGTACTCAATTGGGAGCGGACTTCCTCAGCCGTCACGACGTGCATCCAGGGGAATGGTCTCTTCACCAGGACGTATTTCAGCTCCTGGTGGACAGGTGGGGACTTCCAGAAAGAAATCTAATGGCATCCAGACACAATCGCAAGCTGCGGGTGTACGGCTGCCGAACAAAAGACACAGGAGCTCTCCTTGTAGATGCTGTGTTGGTACGTTGGACCTTTCAGTTCACGTACCTTTTTCCTACATTCTCCCTGCTTTCTCGCATGTTGCGAAAGCTCAAGCAGGGCAGAGGCATGATTCTACTGGTGGCTTAGGCGTGGCCCAGATGTCACTGGTACTCCGATCTACGGAGTCTTTCCATAGACACTCCATGGCTCCTTCCTCAGCGTCCAGACCTGTTGTCTCAGGGTCCGTGTCTTTACCCAAATCTGGGTCGGCTGTCATTGACGGCGTGGCTCTTGAGACATCCCTCTTAAGGTCAAAGGGTTTCTCAAGCTCTGTTGTTACCACCATGCTCCAGGCTAGGAAGCCGGCTTCGGCCAGGATGTACCACAGGGTCTGGCACGCCTATTTTGAGTGGTGCCGACCCCAGAAATATGATCCTTTGGTGTTTTCGTGTGTCTAAAGTCCTCGCCTTCCTTCAGGCGGGCTTGGATAAGGGTCTGTGCCTTGCTTCTTTGAAGGTGCAGGTGTCTGCCTTGTCGGTGTGGTTTCAGCGTCGGATTGCTCCTCTGGCTGAAGTCTGCACCTTTATGCAAGGGGTTCTTCGCATTCAGCCCCCCTTTGTCCCTCCGGTGGCATCATGGGACTTGGTGGTGCTGAAGCCTCTCCAGGGTCCCCCATTTGAACCACTGGGCTCAGTGGACCTCAAATGGCTTACGACTAAGGTCATTTTTCTTTTGGCTATAGCTTCTGCTAGAAGAGTGGGGACTCTTTCTTGTCCCCCTTATTTAATTTCTCATCAAGATAGGGTGGTTCTTAGGACTCACCCTGGTTTTCTCCCTAAGGTGGTATCCAGTTTCCACATTAATGAGGAGATCATTGATCCGGCCCTTCACTCTCCTGGTTTGTCGGCGGGTGAGGCCACGTTGGAAGTGGTTTGCGCTCTTTGCATTTATGTGGAGCGCACCTGTTCTTTACGGAAATCGGATTGTTTGTGTTGTATGGTTTTTGCAAAAAAGGTTGGCTGGGCAATGAGCAAGAGATATGGTAAGAACTTACCTTTGTTATCTCTGTTGCTACGCGGTCCTTAGGGTCAACAGGGTGCCCGCCCTCTGCTTCAGAAGGGTCTGGTTCTGGTCGCCAGTTTTCTGTCTCTTGTCTGCGAGTATGGAATTCTTGTGTGTACCGGACTTTCTCCTTTATATTTTCTCCTTTTACGGCCTCTGGCTTAGTAATGGAACTGAGGATGCCTTGGCCGGGGGGCGGGGTATAGGAGGGGAGCCTGCTGCATCCTGGGAGGCTCAAAGAGATTAACTGTGTGGTGCCCGGACTGGTTGCAAAGCCTACCTACACCCCCAAAGTCAAGGCCCTGTGGACCCTAAGGACCTTGTAGAAACAGATAACAAAGGTAAGTTCTTACCATATCTCTTGTTATCTCATCTATCTATCCCATAGCTATCTATCTCATATCTGTCCCATAGCTATTGATCTACTGTATCTCAAATCTATCTATCCCATAGCTATCTATCTATCCCATATCTATTTTCTATCTATCTCTTATCTATATCTCATATCTATTCTATCTAATATCTATCTATCTCATATCTAATATCTATATCTCATATCTATCTAATATCTATATATCTCATATCTATCTCATTTCTATCTATCTCATATCTATTCTATCTAATTGTCAGGACTTTGACTATTTCAGTACATAAAGATAAACTACACTTGCCGAAGTTCCATTGTGGTCATTAGAGGATCTATCCTGGTTGCTGGCGTTCATCACATGCAGTGTGCAGAGAGTTAAAGTGATCACTTGTTTCTTAGATGTTGTCAGGTTGTTGGATTCCTTGATTGCTTATTATTCCATACCTGATTCTATTTGGGTCACATGTTCTGAACTTCCAATGGATCACAAACCTCTAGTATAAAGCCTGTTACTAACTATGCCTCATTGTCCGTGCAGTGTTACTTTCAGGTCTTCCTTGGACTCCTCCCAGATCCCCGCTGTGCCTGGTGTATGCTGTGGAACTTGCTACATTCCTGCTCATGTTCCGGTTCAAGTTCTGATACAGGTTATCAGCTGCACTACAGAGCTCAGCATTGCCATTGTCTTTCCGTTGTTATCCTGCTCTATTACTGCTATTTCATTCTACGCTACACTATCTGGTTTACTTGTTATTATTGACTCATACGGACCCTGGGGTTACTTCTTCTACAGTTGTTAACTGCACCATTACAGTGAATCCACATCGGAGCCCCATCACATCGCAGGGCTCAACCCTGCTCCGGACCTTCATCACATCGCAGGGCTCAACCCTGTTCCGTACCCTCATCACGTCTCAGGGCTCAACCCAGTTCCGGATCTTCATTATGTCTCAGGGCTTAACCTTGTTCCGGATCTTGTTACATCGCAGGGCTCAACCCTGTTCCGGACCTCCGTCACGATACAGGGCTGAACCCTGTTATTGACCTCCATTCTATCCTGAGCCCCTAGCCTTGTGTCGCACTCGGAGTTTCACCCCGCACCAGTTCAGTGTGTACTTCGAACTTTGTTTCTCACAGGGGCATACCCCTGCACCTGTTAGTGCATGTTATGAACTTTGTGTTATTGAGATTTAATGTGGAACTTTGCCATACAGTTTTTGTTCTTGAATAAATTATATTTATGTTAATTTCGTGCTAGTGATATTTCATGAAAAGGTCATTCCTAAAATCACCTCAGTTCATACTACCTAGTAAGCCTGACTCTTTCCAGGAGTCTCAAGTGTCTGTAGTCGTAACAATTGTTCAGGAATTTGTATGCAGATACGGTATCCCTAGAATCATAGAAAGTGATAGGGGTACTCATTTCATTGGAGATGTTTTCCAGAACATGTGTAAGTTAATGGGTATTAATAGTAGACTTCACACCCCCTGTCGACCGCAAGCCAGTGCGAAGGTGGAGAGAGTGAACGGTACTATTAAGAACAAACTGAGCAAGATCATGACTGAAACTGGATTAGGATGGCCAGAAGCCTTACCGCTAGTCCTCCATAGCATCAGGACCACTCCTAGACCTCTTAATCTGTCCCCCTTTGAGATACTGTTTGGGAGACAACCTCATTTGATTATTAGCCCACAGGATGATCTGACGAGTAATAACGAGGTTACTGTGAAATATCTTATAACAATGAGTAAATAGTTGAAACAGCAGCAACAGAAATTGAAAATGTTGTCACCTGATATGCCTGAAACAAACTCATGATGTTGAACCTGGAGAATATGTTATGATCCGAAATTTCTTACGTTCAGGTTGTTTGACAGATCGGTGGGAAGGTCCGTATCAAGTGTTACTGACAAGTACGACATCATTGAAAGTAGCAGAGAGAGATACCTGGGTCCATTCCACTCACTGCAGAAAGGTCAACCACCCGGTGGAGATACAAGGCGGAGTCCTGTCGACTCCGCCTGTCGACTCCGCCTGTCGATTGCGAGCCTGTTTCGGGACAGAGATTGCAGTGGAACACCTGAGCTAGGGAAATTTGCAGACCACTATTCCAGCAATGGAGTGGCGGGCTGGGTTTGTGTTTCCTTCCAGGGTTCTCATCATACTCTTTTGTTTCGGGATTTTCTGTGACAGATGACGGAGAGGGAAGTTTATGGTGATATCAATGGAGTGGGGTCAGAAGGAGCGATAAAACAATCAGGGCAGTATATGGCAAAACTCAGTACAGTAATTGTTAAGAGATCTGTTATCCTAGAAACTTTGAGTGAGTGTGAAGGTCTATTGTCTGAGGAATTCTGTACAGTATGTGTGCGAACTGTGGATCCCTAATTGATGAAACGTGCATCCAACGATGCCAGTCAAAGAATAATCTGTATTTGAGCGAGCATCCTTTAGAGGATTACCATTCCTTAGTGGGAAAAGTCTTAAACCAGACTGAATGTTGGGTGTGCACTAACGTTCCTCAGGGACAACATAATGTAGGCTTAGTACCATTCCCATTAAATATCTCGGAGGTTCATGGATTACAGAAAGAGAAAACGCTGGACGGGAAATTCATTTGGTCCAAACCTCCAAATTTTAAGCTCCACCAGTATCAAGTAGATAGATCTCTCTTATATTTAAACATCACCAATTTCAACAAACCAAGAAGTTGGGAGGTGACTGGGAACAACCAGACAATGACCTTTTCATACAGAGCTGATAACGAACCACTAGATGGTAAACTTGTACGCAACATTACTATCAGAGGGATATATTTCCGGTATAGGTATACTCGTAGTCCCATCAAGGAAATGGTTGGCAGGGTACCAGTAGGGTACTGTGCAGATATTATACAACCAGAGACATGTATCAGTCAAATGGGAGAACCTGGGATAGGATCCTTTGTCAGAGAAATGTGTTTAATGATAAAGCTGCATTTTATTCCTTATGTACTCCCAGACGATGTGTATTTTATATGTGGAAGGAAAGCGTACAAGTGGCTCACTCTGAGGACCTCATTCAGAGTCGTCATTGTGGCCACACGGTCGTATCGGAAAAGGGGCCGGATATGCAAATGATGCACTCGCAAGTTGCGTCCTTAAGATCCGATCGTTAGCTGGCCCTCCAAGGGGAGGATGCGGCCGTAAGACAAAAAATACGCCCCCTTCTCGTACGCATTACATGTCATCTCTGGCCATATAAGGATTAATCGAGACCATCGGTAACCATCGGAACTGGTCATAGAGCTTAAGGTTGACCATACCCTCTCTTAAGCACTACGATCAGGTCAGTGTACAAACTACCCATGTCACATGTGCCATGACACTAATTTGTTAATAATGCACTCCCATAAATGCTGTTCGCATAATTAGGCACGCCTGCGTTCGGATCTCCACTCCCCCGTTTTCAAGCACCTTCCCCTGTTAACACCCACAAACGCCTCATTCTGTCACTCAAACTACCGACCTGGCTGTGTTCAAGGAGAGAGACATTTCTGATCATAGCAGCTAGTTTGCGCACGCGCATTGCGAACTTTACGAATGCGCCTTTTAGCGAACATTGGTGGCGTACGACCGTGCACCCGCAACGACCGACTCTGAATGAGGTCCTGAGTTCTGAAGGTTTATGTTATCTAGGAAGGATACTTCCAGAGGTTATGACCCTTACAAATGGTGAAATGCTGGGTATTCATAAAAAACACACCATCCCCATATCTTCATACACAGTATGAACACAGAGACAAAAGAAACATGATACCTGGTGATGTACATATAGCCACACAGTTCATTAGCGAAACAACTGGCTTCCAAATTTTGGTAGCATTAGATCCCACCAGCTCACAAGCCTATATCTGGTACAGGTTTCAGAGACAACAAAGGCACAGAATAACAGATGCTCATTGGTTCTTGCTTCAGGTCACTCCGTTCATTGGTTAGTTCATATGGTATGACTGGGGGTATGTCCCAGATCTTCAGATGTTGCTTTGTATGGTTTTCCCGCCGAAGAACTAATAAAAAAGACACTACATACAGAGATACATTCTAACCTATACTTCATAACTTGCGGACGCATGATGTGATCTCCTTCCCGATAGAACCGGAGATCTGTAAATAAACAGGGATTTAGAATGGTACCAAACATGACTTGTCTACAATGTTCTATACCCTAAATAGCATATACATACATTTCACAACATAATTATATGCTACTAAAACCTCTAATATTACGTTTAATGTGAAGGAACCTTTTTATAAGTTATTGTAAGTGTGAGAATATTGTGTAGTTTCGCTAGTTTGCATTGCGCATATGTGTGGGTGCATGCGCACTCAAAGTTGCGTGTGTATGCATGTAAGTCTATATGTGTGTATGTAATTCAGTGTATTTGTGATGGATTAATATATATATTATTCATTTCTGACATATTTTAATAAGTTGCTTAAACTACAGTCCAAGGTGTAAATAAAGGTTTATTTCTAAGCAGGGGAGACCAACAGCTGATTGCTGAAGTCACCTCATCTGGTAGCTAATTCAAAGGTTTTCCTCTGCCTATTCAAAGTCTAAATGCCAGTTCCTTTGAACAGCAGTAGTATCAAACAAAAGGTATACAATTGTTAACGATTTGCAGGTTCCTGACAATGATTCCCAACTTTGCATTTAGAACCCTTCTCTGATTATAACACTATGTGTTACATTTTAATTATTTGTTACAGGCATATTGTATTAGTATGCAGAGTTTCTCAAAACATATGAAAACACCCACAGACATACACATTAAACCTGTTTTCCACACTCTGACTAAACATTGTAATATATATATTTGTGTGTTTCGGAATTGCGCTGACGCAGAGTAGCATCCAAGCAAATCGTCATCAGACCATAGACGACTAAATCATCAGATAATAATTGCAAGTGATCATATCCAGTTATCTGACATCGACAGGGTACTTTAAATTTTAGATGCATCCAAGACCTTTCTAAATTAATAGATAATATCACTGAGGTGTATGATGATACGTTCAGGTACACAGGTAAGGAGCTAAAGGCCTATAAGAAAGAACTTGTGCAACATAGACTAGTGTTAAACTATTTAACAGCTGTTACTGGTGGATACTTTGTGACTCTGGCAACCCAAATTGGTCTCAAGGGTTGCACATACATCACAAATAATACTAGTGATCCCAAGGAGGTGATAAACCGGAAGATGGATGAGATTCTGCAGCTGAAATGGGAATTTCGAAAGAACCATAATGCCTCATTGACTGAGGTGGAGGAAAAGGTAGAAGAGTGGTTCACGTGGTTGAAGATCGCAGCCGCCAGACTAAGGGAACCAGGGAGCAGCAGCAGATCACAGCCGCCAGACTAAGGGAACCAGGGAGCAGCAGAAGCAGGTCACAGCCGCCAGACTAAGGGAACCAGGGAGCAGCATCAGCAGATCACAGCCGCCAGACTAAGGGAACCAGGGAGCAGCAGCAGATCACAGCCACCAGACTAAGGGAACCAGGGGGCAGCAGAAGATCACAGCCACCAGACTAAGGAAACTAGGGAGCAGCAGCAACAGATCACAGCCGCCAGACTAAGGGAACCAGGGAGCAGCAGCAGCAGATCACAGCTGCCAGATAAGGGAACCAGGGAGCAGCAGCAGATCACAGCCACCAGACTAAGGGAACCACGGAGCAGCAGAAGCAGGTCACAGCCGCCAGACTAAGGGAACCAGGGAGCAGCAGCAGCAGATCACAGCCGCCAGACTAAGGGAACCAGGGAGCAGCAGCAGGTCACAGCCACCAGACTAAGGGAACCAGGGAGCAGCAGAAGCAGGTCACAGCCGCCAGACTAAGGGAACCAGGGACCAGCAGCAGCAGATCACAGCCGCCAGACTAAGGGAACCAGGGAGCAGCAGCAGCAGATCACAGCCGCCAGACTAAGGAAACCAGGGAGCAGCAGCAGCAGATCACAGCCGCCAGACTAAGGGAACCAGGGAGCAGCAGCAGCAGGTCACTGCCGCCAGACTAAGGGAACCAGGGAGCTGCAGCAGCAGATCGCAGCCGCCAGACTAAGGGAACCAGGGAGCAGCAGCAGCAGATAGCAGCCGCCAGACTAAGGGAACCAGGGAGCAGCAGAAGCAGGCACAGCCGCCAGACTAAGGCAACCAGGGAGCAGCAGCAGCAGATCACAGCTGCCAGATAAGGGAACCAGGGAGCAGCAGCAGATCATAGCCCCCAGACTAAGGGAACCAGGGAGCAGCAGCAGGTCACAGCCACCAGACTAAGGGAACCAGGGAGCAGCAGAAGCAGGCACAGCCGCCAGACTAAGGGAACCAGGCAGCAGCAGCAGCAGATCACAGCCGCCAGACTAAGGGAACCAGGGAGCAGCAGCAGCAGATCACAGCCGCCAGACTAAGGGAACCAGGGAGCAGCAGCAGTAGATCACAGCCGCCAGACTAAGGGAACCAGGGGGCAGCAGAAGATCACAGCCGCCAGACTAAGGAAACTAGGGAGCAGCAGCAACAGATCACAGCCACCAGACTAAGAGAACCAGGGAGCAGCAGCAACAGATCACAGCCACCAGACTAAGGGAAACAAGGAAGCAGCAGCAGACCACAGCCACCAGACTAAGGGAACCAGGGAGCAGCAGCAGCAGATCACAGCCGCCAGACTAAGGGAACCAGGGAGCAGCAGAAGCAGATTACAGCCGCCAGACTAAGGGAACCAGGGAGGAGCAGAAGCAGATCACAGCCACCAGACTAAGGGAACCAGGGAGCAGCAGCAGATCACAGCCACCAGACTAAGGGAACCTGGGAGCAGCAGCAGCAGATCACAACCGCCATACTAAGGGAACCAGGGAGCAGCAGCAGCAGATCACAACCGCCATACTAAGGGAACCAGGGAGCAGAAGCAGCAGATCACAGCCGCCAGACTAAGGGAACCAGGGAGCAGCAGCAGGTCACAGCCGCCAGACTAAGAGAACCAGGGAGCAGCAGCAGCAGATCACAGCCGCCAGACAAAGGGAACCAGGGAGCAGCAGCAGCAGATCACAGCCGCCAGACTAAGGGAACCAGGGAGCAGCAGCAGCAGATCACAGCCGCCAGACTAAGGGAACCAGGGAGCAGCAGCAGCAGATCACAGCCCCCAGACTAAGGGAACCAGGGAGCAACAGCAGCAGATCACAGCCGCCAGACTAAGGGAACCAGGGAGCAGCAGCAGCAGGTCACAGCCGCCAGACTAAGGGAACCAGGGAGCAGCAGCAGCAGGTCACAGCCGCCAGACTAAGGGAACCAGGGAGCAGCAGCAGCAGATCACAGACACCAGACTAAGGGAACCAGGGAGCAGCAGCAGCAGCAGATCACAGCTGCCATACTAAGGGAACCAGGGAGCAGCAGAAGCAGATCACAGCCGCCAGACTAAGGGAACCAGGGAGCAACAGCAGCAGATCACAGCCGCCAGACTAAGGGAACCAGGGAGCAGCAGCAGATCACAGCCGCCAGACTAAGGGAACCAGGGAGCAGCAGCAGATCACAGCTGCCAGACTAAGGGAACCAGGGAGCAGCAGCAGCAGATCACAGCCGCCAGACTAAGGGAACCAGGGAGCAGCAACAGCAGATCACAGCCGCAAGACTAAGGGAACCAGGGAGCAGCAGCAGATCACAGCCGCCAGACTAAGGGAACCAGGGGGCAGCAGCAGATCACAGCCGCCAGACTAAGGAAACTAGGGAGCAGCAGCAGCAGATCACAGCCGCCAGACTAAGGGAACCAGGGAGCAGCAGCAGCAGATCACAGCCACCAGACTAAGAGAACCAGGGAGCAGCAGCAGCACATCACAGCCGCCAGACTAAGGGAACCAGGTAGCAGCAGCAGCAGGTCACAGCCACCAGACTAAGGGAACCAGGGAGCAGCAGCAGCAGATCACAGCCACCAGACTAAGGGAACCAGGGAGCAGCAGCAGCATGTCACAGCCGCCAGACTAAGGGAACCAGGGAGCAGCAGCAGCAGATCACAGCCGCCAGACTAAGGGAACCAGGGAGTGGCAGCAACAGATCACAGCCGCCAGACTAAGGGAACCAGGGAGCAGCAGAAGCAGGTACAGCCGCCAGACTAAGGGAACCTGGGAGCAGCAGCAGCAGATCACAGCTGCCAGATAAGGGAACCAGGGAGCAGCAGCAGATCATAGCCGCCAGACTAAGGGAACCAGGGAGTTGCATCAGGTGACAGCCACCAGACTAAGGGAACCAGGGAGCAGCAGAAGCAGGTCACAGCCGCCAGACTAAGGGAACCAGGGAGCAGCAGCAGCAGAACACAGCCGCCAGACTAAGGGAACCAGGGAGCAGCAGCAGCAGATCACAGCCGCCAGGCTAAGGGAAGCAGCGAGCAGCAGCAGATCACAGCCACCAGACTAAGGGAACCAGGGAGCAGCAGCAGCAGATCACAGCCGCCAGACTAAGGGAACCAGGGAGCAGCAGCAGCAGGTCACAGCCGCCAGACTAAGGGAACCAGGGAGCAGCAGCAGCAGATCGCAGCCGCCAGACTAAGGGAACCAGGGAGCAGCAGCAGCAGATCACAGCCGCCAGACTAAGGGAACCAGGGAGCAGCAGAAGCAGGCACAGCCGCCAGACTAAGGCAACCAGGGAGCAGCAGCAGCAGATCACAGCTGCCAGATAAGGGAACCAGGGAGCAGCAGCAGATCATAGCCACCAGACTAAGGGAACGAGTGAGCAGCAGCAGGTCACAGCCACCAGACTAAGGGAACCTGGGAGCAGCAGCAGGTCACAGCCGCCAGACTAAGGGAACCAGGGAGCAGCAGCAGCAGGTCACAGCCGCCAGACTAAGGGAACCAGGGAGCAGCAGCAGCAGATAACAGCCACCAGACTAAGGGAACCAGGAAGCAGCAACAGCAGATCACAGCTGCAAGACTAAAGGTGCATACACACTAGACGATATGCTCCCTGAGCGATATCGTCTAGTGTGTCCCCGGCAGGCTGTGCTCAATGTCGTTCATGACATTGAGCACAGCCGCTGAA
Source organism: Taudactylus pleione (assembly GCA_031769625.1). Taxonomy (NCBI): domain Eukaryota; kingdom Metazoa; phylum Chordata; class Amphibia; order Anura; family Myobatrachidae; genus Taudactylus; species Taudactylus pleione. Next base: position 203,304 of record JAUIMM010000597.1, on the reverse strand, counting down.
CAATATCATTAGCGATATCGTTCAGCGCCGGGCTCTCTCACCCATTCCCTGACATGCAGCAACCTGATGAGGTCGTCAGGTTGGCCTGCATGTCAGCCCGATGAACGAGGATGACGAACGACCCGCGGGAACGCGCGTCGTCGTCATCGTTCATCTTTTTTGTGTTAAAAATGGACGATAAAGTGGACGACTGAACGATATCGTTATCGTTCAGTCGTCCACTTTAATCGCCCAGTGTGTACGCACCATAAGGGAACCAGGGAGCAGCAGCAGATCACAGCCGCCAGACTAAGGGAACCAGGGAGCAGCAGCAGGTCACAGCCACCAGACTAAGGGAACCAGGGAGCAGCAGCAGCAGATTACAGCCGCCAGACTAAGGGAACCAGGGAGCAGCAGCAGATCACAGCCGCCAGACTAAGGAAACCAGGGAGCAGCAACAGCAGATCACAGCCGCCAGACTAAGGGAACCAGGGAGCAGCAGCAGCAGATCACAGCCGCCAGACTAAGGGAACCAGGGAGCAGCAACAGCAGATCACAGCCGCCAGACTAAGGGAACCAGGGAGCAGCAGCAGCAGATCACAGCCGCCAGACTAAGGGAACCAGGGAGCAGCAGCAGCAGGTCACAGCCGACAGACTAAGGGAACCAGGGAGCAGCAGCAGCAGGTCACAGCCGCCAGACTAAGGGAACCAGGGAGCAGCAGCAGCAGATCACAGCCGCCAGACTAAGGGAACCAGGGAGCAGCAGCAGCAGATCACAGCCTCCAGACTAAGGGAACCAGGGATCAGCAGCAGCAGGTCACAGCCGCCAGACTAAGGGAACCAGGGAGCAGCAGCAGCAGGTCACAACCGCCAGACTAAGGGAACCAGGGAGCAGCAGCAGATCACAGCCGCCAGACTAAGGGAACCAGGGAGCAGCAGCAGCAGATCACAGCCGCCAGAATAAGGGAACCAGGGAGCAGCAGCAGCAGATCACAGCCACCAGACTAAGGGAACCAGGGAGCAGCAACAGCAGATCACAGCCGCAAGACTAGGGGAACCAGGGAGCAGCAGAAGCAGGCACAGCCGCCAGACTAAGGCAACCAAGGAGCAGCAGCAGATCACAGCTGCCAGATAATGGAACCAGGGAGCAGCAGCAGATCATAGCCACCAGATTAAGGGAACCAGGTAGCAGCAGCAGGTCACAGCCACCAGACTAAGGGAACCAGGGAGCAGCAGAAGCAGGTCACAGCCGCCAGACTAAGGGAACCAGGGAGCAGCAGCAGCAGATCACAGCCGCCAGACTAAGGGAACCAGGGAGCAGCAGCAGCAGATCACAGCCGCCAGACTAAGGGAACCAGGGAGCAGCAGCAGCAGATCACAGCCACCAGACTAAGCGAACCAGGGAGCAGCAGCAGCAGCAGATCACAGCCGCCAGACTAAGGGAACCAGGGAGAAGCAGCAGCAGATCACAGCCGCCAGACTAAGGGAACCAGGGAGCAGCAGCAGCAGATCACAGCCGCCAGACTAAGGGAACCAGGGAGCAGCAACAGATCACAGCCGCCAGACTAAGGGAACCCGGGAGCAGCAGCAGATCACAGCTGCCAGACTAAGGGAACCAGGGAGCAGCAGCAGATCACAGCCGCCAGACTAAGGGAACCAGGGAGCAGCAGCAGCAGATCACAGCCGCCAGACTAAGGGAACCAGGGAGCAGTAGCAGCAGATCACAGCCACCAGACTAAGCGAGCCAGGGAGCAGCAGCAGCAGCAGATCACAGCCGCCAGACTAAGGGAACCAGGGAGCAGCAGCAGCAGATCACAGCCGCCAGACAAAGGGAACCAGGGAGCAGCAGCAGCAGATCACAGCCACCAGACTAAGGGAACCAGGGAGCAGCAACAGCAGATCACAGCCGCAAGACTAGGGGAACCAGAGAGCAGCAGCAGATCACAGCCGCCAGACTAAGGGAACCAGGGGGCAGCAGCAGATCACAGCCGCCAGACTAAGTATACTAGGGAGCAGCAGCAGATCACAGCCGCCAGACTAAGGGAACCAGGAAGCAGCAGCAGCAGGTCACAGCCGCCAGACTATGGGAACCAGGGAGCAGCAGCAGCAGATCACAGCCGCCAGACTAAGCGAACCAGGGAGCAGCAGCAGCAGGTCACAGCCGCCAGACTAAGGGAACCAGGGAGCAGCAGCAGCAGATCGCAGCCGCCAGACTAAGGGAACCAGGGAGCAGCAGCAGCAGATCACAGCCGCCAGACTAAGGGAACCAGGGAGCAGCAGAAGCAGGCACAGCCGCCAGACTATGGGAACCAGGGAGCAGCAGCAGCAGATCACAGCCGCCAGACTAAGGGAACCAGGGAGCAGCAGCAGCAGGTCACAGCCGCCAGACTAAGGGAACCAGGGAGCAGCAGCAGCAGATCGCAGCCGCCAGACTAAGGGAACCAGGGAGCAGCAGCAGCAGATCGCAGCCGCCAGACTAAGGGAACCAGGGAGCAGCAGCAGCAGACCACAGCTGCCAGATAATGGAACCAGGGAGCAGCAGCAGATCATAGCCACCAGATTAAGGGAACCAGGGAGCAGCAGCAGGTCACAGCCACCAGACTAAGGGAACCAGGGAGCAGCAGAAGCAGGTCACAGCCGCCAGACTAAGGGAACCAGGGAGCAGCAGCAGCAGATCACAGCCGCCAGACTAAGGGAACCAGGGAGCAGCAGCAGCAGATCACAGCCGCCAGACTAAGGGAACCAGGGAGCAGCAGCAGCAGATCACAGTCACCAGACTAAGCGAACCAGGGAGCAGCAGCAGCAGCAGATCACAGCCGCCAGACTAAGGGAACCAGGGAGAAGCAGCAGCAGATCACAGCCGCCAGACTAAGGGAACCAGGGAGCAGCAGCAGCAGATCACAGCCGCCAGACTAAGGGAACCAGGGAGCAGCAACAGATCACAGCCGCCAGACTAAGGGAACCCGGGAGCAGCAGCAGATCACAGCTGCCAGACTAAGGGAACCAGGGAGCAGCAGCAGATCACAGCCGCCAGACTAAGGGAACCAGGGAGCAGCAGCAGCAGATCACAGCCGCCAGACTAAGGGAACCAGGAAGCAGTAGCAGCAGATCACAGCCACCAGACTAAGCGAACCAGGGAGCAGCAGCAGCAGCAGATCAGAGCCGCCAGACTAAGGGAACCAGGGAGCAGCAGCAGCAGATCACAGCCGCCAGACAAAGGGAACCTGGGAGCAGCAGCAGCAGATCACAGCCGCCAGACTAAGGGAACCAGGGAGCAGCAGCAGATCACAGCCGCCAGACTAAGGGAACCCGGGAGCAGCAGCAGATCACAGCTGCCAGACTAAGGGAACCAGGGAGCAGCAGCAGCAGATCACAGCCGCCAGACTAAGGGAACCAGGGAGCAGCAGATCACAGCCGCCAGACTAAGGGAACCAGGGAGCAGCAGCAGCAGATCACAGCCGCCAGACTAAGGGAACCAGGGAGTGGCAGCAACAGATCACAGCCGCCAGACTAAGGGAACCAGGGAGCAGCAGAAGCAGGTACAGCCGCCAGACTAAGGGAACCAGGGAGCAGCCGCAGCAGATCACAGCTGCCAGATAAGGGAACCAGGGAGCAGCAGCAGATCATAGCCGCCAGACTAAGGGAACCAGGGAGCAGCAGCAGCTCACAGCCGCCAGACTAAGGGAACCAGGGAGCAGCAGCAGCAGATCACAGCCGCCAGACTAAGGGAACCAGGGAGCAGCAGCAGATGATCACAGCCTCCAGACTAAGGGAACCAGGGATCAGCAGCAGCAGGTCACAGCCGCCAGACTAAGGGAACCAGGGAGCAGCAGCAGCAGGTCACAACCGCCAGACTAAGGGAACCAGGGAGCAGCAGCAGCAGATCACATCCGCCAGACTAAGGGAACCAGGGAGCAGCAGCAGCAGATCACAGCCGCCAGAATAAGGGAACCAGGGAGCAGCAGCAGCAGATCACAGCCACCAGACTAAGGGAACCAGGGAGCAGCAACAGCAGATCACAGCCGCAATACTAAGGGAACCAGGGAGCAGCAGCAGATCACAGCCGCCAGACTAAGGGAACCAGGGGGCAGCAGCAGATCACAGCCGCCAGACTAAGTATACTAGGGAGCAGCAGCAGATCACAGCCGCCAGACTAAGGGAACCAGGAAGCAGCAGCAGCAGGTCACAACCGCCAGACTAAGGGAACCAGGGAGCAGCAGCAGCAGATCACAGCCGCCAGACTAAGGGAACCAGGGAGCAGCAGCAGCAGGTCACAGCCGCCAGACTAAGGGAACCAGGGAGCAGCAGCAGCAGATCGCAGCCGCCAGACTAAGGGAACCAGGGAGCAGCAGCAGCAGATCACAGCCGCCAGACTAAGGGAACCAGGGAGCAGCAGCAGAAGCAGGCACAGCCGCCAGACTAAGGCAACCAGGGAGCAGCAGCAGATCACAGCTGCCAGATAAGGGAACCAGGGAGCAGCAGCAGATCATAGCCACCTGACTAAGGGAACCAGGGAGCAGCAGCAGGTCACAGCCACCAGACTAAGGGAACCAGGGAGCAGCAGAAGCAGGTCACAGCCGCCAGACTAAGGGAACCAGGGAGCAGTAGCAGATCACAGCCGCCAGACTAAGGGAACCAGGGAGCAGTAGCAGCAGATCACAGCCACCAGACTAAGCGAACCAGGGAGCAGCAGCAGCAGCAGATCACAGCCGCCAGCCTAAGGGAACCAGGGAGCAGCAGCAGCAGATCACAGCCGCCAGACAAAGGGAACCAGGGAGCAGCAGCAGCAGATCACAGCCGCCAGACTAAGGGAACCAGGGAGCAGCAGCAGATCACAGCCGCCAGACTAAGGGAACCCGGGAGCAGCAGCAGATCACAGCTGCCAGACTAAGGGAACCAGGGAGCAGCAGCAGCAGATCACAGCCGCCAGACTAAGCAAACCAGGGAGCAGCAGCAGCAGCAGATCACAGCCGCCAGCCTAAGGGAACCAGGGAGCAGCAGCAGCAGATCACAGCCGCCAGACAAAGGGAACCAGGGAGCAGCAGCAGCAGATCACAGCCGCCAGACTAAGGGAACCAGGGAGCAGCAGCTGCAGATCACAGCCGCCAGACTAAGGGAACCAGGGAGCAGCAACAGCAGATCACAGCCGCAAGACTAAGGGAACCAGGGAGCTGCAGCAGATCACAGCCGCCAGACTAAGGGAACCAGGGAGCAGCAGCAGCATGTCGCAGCCGCCAGACTAAGGGAACCAGGGAGCAGCAGCAGCAGATCACAGCCGCCAGACTAAGGGAACCAGGGAGTGGCAGCAACAGATCACAGCCGCCAGACTAAGGGAACCAGGGAGCAGCAGAAGCAGGTACAGCCGCCAGACTAAGGGAACAGGGAGCAGCAGCAGCAGATCACAGCTGCCAGATAAGGGAACCAGGGAGCAGCAGCAGATCATAGCCGCCAGACAAAGGGAACCAGGGAGCAGCAGCAGGTCACAGCCACCAGACTAAGGGAACCAGGGAGCAGCAGAAGCAGGTCACAGCCGCCAGACTAAGGGAACGAGGCAGCAGCAGCAGCAGATCACAGCCGCCAGACTAAGGGAACCAGGGAGCAGCAGCAGCAGATCACAGCCGCCAGGCTAAGGGAACCAGGGAGCAGCAGCAGATCACAGCCGCCAGACTACGGGAACCAGGGAGCAGCAGCAGCAGATCACAGCCGCCAGACTAAGGGAACCAGGGAGCAGCAGCAGCAGGTCACAGCCGCCAGACTAAGGGAACAAGGGAGCAGCAGCAGCAGATCGCAGCCGCCAGACTAAGGGAACCAGGGAGCAGCAGCAGCAGATCACAGCCGCCAGACTAAGGGAACCAGGGAGCAGCAGCAGCAGATCACAGCCGCCAGACTAAGGGAACCAGGGAGCAGCAGAAGCAGGCACAGCCGCCAGACTAAGGCAACCAGGGAGCAGCAGCAGCAGATCACAGCCGCCAGATAAGGGAACCAGGGAGCAGCAGCAGATCATAACCACCAGACTAAGGGAAACAGTGAGCAGCAGCAGGTCACAGCCACCAGACTAAGGGAACCAGGGAGCAGCAGCAGGTCACAGCCGCCAGACTAAGGGAACCAGGGAGCAGCAGCAGCAGGTCACAGCCGACAGACTAAGGGAACCAGGGAGCAGCAGCAGCAGATAACAGCCACCAGACTAAGGGAACCAGGGAGCAGCAACAGCAGATCACAGCCGCAAGACTAAGGGAACCAGGGAGCAGCAGCAGATCACAGCCGCCAGACTAAGGGAACCAGGGAGCAGCACCAGGTCACAGCCACCAGACTAAGGGAACCAGGGAGCAGCAGCAGCAGATCACAGCCGCCAGACTAAGGGAACCAGGGAGCAGCAGCAGATCACAGCTGCCAGACTAAGGAAACCAGGGAGCAGCAACAGCAGATCACAGCCGCCAGACTAAGGGAACCAGGGAGCAGCAGCAGCAGATCACAGCCGCCAGACTAAGGGAACCAGGGAGCAGCAGCAGATCACAGCCGCCAGACTAAGGGAACCAGGGAGCAGCAGCAGCAGATCACAGCCGCCAGACTAAGGGAACCAGAGAGCAGCAGCATCAGATCACTGCCTCCAGACTAAGGGAACCAGGGATCAGCAGCAGCAGGTCACAGCCGCCAGAATAAGGGAACCAGGGAGCAGCAGCAGGTCACAACCGCCAGACTAAGGGAACCAGGGAGCAGCAGCAGCAGATCACAGCCGCCAGACTAAGGGAACCAGGGAGCAGCAGCAGCAGATCGCAGCCGCCAGACTAAGGGAACCAGGGAGCAGCAGCAGCAGATCACAGCCGCCAGACTAAGGGAACCAGGGAGCAGCAGAAGCAGGCACAGCCGCCAGACTAAGGCAACCAGGGAGCAGCAGCAGATCACAGCTGCCAGATAATGGAACCAGGGAGCAGCAGCAGATCATAGCCACCAGATTAAGGGAACCAGGGAGCAGCAGCAGGTCACAGCCACCAGACTAAGGGAACCAGGGAGCAGCAGAAGCAGGTCACAGCCGCCAGACTAAGGGAACCAGGGAGCAGCAGCAGCAGATCACAGCCGCCAGACTAAGGGAACCAGGGAGCAGCAGCAGCAGATCACAGCCGCCAGACTAAGGGAACCAGGGAGCAGCAGCAGATCACAGCCACCAGACTAAGCGAACCAGGGAGCAGCAGCAGCAGCAGATCACAGCCGCCAGACTAAGGGAACCAGGGAGCAGCAACAGCAGATCACAGCCGTAAGACTAAGGGAACCAGGGAGCAGCAGCAGATCACAGCCGCCAGACTAAGGGAACCAGGGAGCAGCACCAGGTCACAGCCACCAGACTAAGGGAACCAGGGAGCAGCAGCAGCAGATCACAGCCGCCAGACTAAGGGAACCAGGGAGCAGCAGCAGATCACAGCTGCCAGACTAAGGAAACCAGGGAGCAGCAACAGCAGATCACAGCCGCCAGACTAAGGGAACCAGGGAGCAGCAGCAGCAGATCACAGCCGCCAGACTAAGGGAACCAGGGAGCAGCAGCAGATCACAGCCGCCAGACTAAGGGAACCAGGGAGCAGCAGCAGCAGATCACAGCCGCCAGACTAAGGGAACCAGAGAGCAGCAGCATCAGATCACTGCCTCCAGACTAAGGGAACCAGGGATCAGCAGCAGCAGGTCACAGCCGCCAGAATAAGGGAACCAGGGAGCAGCAGCAGGTCACAACCGCCAGACTAAGGGATCCAGGGAGCAGCAGCAGCAGATCACAGCCGCCAGACTAAGGGAACCAGGGAGCAGCAGCAGCAGATCGCAGCCGCCAGACTAAGGGAACCAGGGAGCAGCAGCAGCAGATCACAGCCGCCAGACTAAGGGAACCAGGGAGCAGCAGAAGCAGGCACAGCCGCCAGACTAAGGCAACCAGGGAGCAGCAGCAGATCACAGCTGCCAGATAATGGAACCAGGGAGCAGCAGCAGATCATAGCCACCAGATTAAGGGAACCAGGGAGCAGCAGCAGGTCACAGCCACCAGACTAAGGGAACCAGGGAGCAGCAGAAGCAGGTCACAGCCGCCAGACTAAGGGAACCAGGGAGCAGCAGCAGCAGATCACAGCCGCCAGACTAAGGGAACCAGGGAGCAGCAGCAGCAGATCACAGCCGCCAGACTAAGGGAACCAGGGAGCAGCAGCAGATCACAGCCACCAGACTAAGCGAACCAGGGAGCAGCAGCAGCAGCAGATCACAGCCGCCAGACTAAGGGAACCAGGGAGAAGCAGCAGCAGATCACAGCCGCCAGACTAAGGGAACCAGGGAGCAGCAGCAGCAGATCACAGCCGCCAGACTAAGGGAACCAGGGAGCAGCAACAGATCACAGCCGCCAGACTAAGGGAACCCGGGAGCAGCAGCAGATCACAGCTGCCAGACTAAGGGAACCAGGGAGCAGCAGCAGATCACAGCCGCCAGACTAAGGGAACCAGGGAGCAGCAGCAGCAGATCACAGCCGCCAGACTAAGGGAACCAGGGAGCAGTAGCAGCAGATCACAGCCACCAGACTAAGCGAGCCAGGGAGCAGCAGCAGCAGCAGATCACAGCCGCCAGACTAAGGGAACCAGGGAGCAGCAGCAGCAGATCACAGCCACCAGACAAAGGGAACCAGGGAGCAGCAGCAGCAGATCACAGCCACCAGACTAAGGGAACCAGGGAGCAGCAACAGCAGATCACAGCCACAAGACTAGGGGAACCAGGGAGCAGCAGCAGATCACAGCCGCCAGACTAAGGGAACCAGGGGGCAGCAGCAGATCACAGCCGCCAGACTAAGTATACTAGGGAGCAGCAGCAGATCACAGCCGCCAGACTAAGGGAACCAGGAAGCAGCAGCAGCAGGTCACAGCCGCCAGACTATGGGAACCAGGGAGCAGCAGCAGCAGATCACAGCCGCCAGACTAAGGGAACCAGGGAGCAGCAGCAGCAGGTCACAGCCGCCAGACTAAGGGAACCAGGGAGCAGCAGCAGCAGATCGCAGCCGCCAGACTAAGGGAACCAGGGAGCAGCAGCAGCAGATCACAGCCGCCAGACTAAGGGAACCAGGGAGCAGCAGAAGCAGGTACAGCCGCCAGACTAAGGGAACCTGGGAGCAGCAGCAGCAGATCACAGCTGCCAGATAAGGGAACCAGGGAGCAGCAGCAGATCATAGCCGCCAGACTAAGGGAACCAGGGAGCTGCATCAGGTGACAGCCACCAGACTAAGGGAACCAGGGAGCAGCAGAAGCAGGTCACAGCCGCCAGACTAAGGGAACCAGGGAGCAGCAGCAGCAGAACACAGCCGCCAGACTAAGGGAACCAGGGAGCAGCAGCAGCAGATCACAGCCGCCAGGCTAAGGGAACCAGCGAGCAGCAGCAGATCACAGCCACCAGACTAAGGGAACCAGGGAGCAGCAGCAGCAGATCACAGCCGCCAGACTAAGGGAACCAGGGAGCAGCAGCAGCAGGTCACAGCCGCCAGACTAAGGGAACCAGGGAGCAGCAGCAGCAGATCGCAGCCGCCAGACTAAGGGAACCAGGGAGCAGCAGCAGCAGATCACAGCCGCCAGACTAAGGGAACCAGGGAGCAGCAGAAGCAGGCACAGCCGCCAGACTAAGGCAACCAGGGAGCAGCAGCAGCAGATCACAGCTGCCAGATAAGGGAACCAGGGAGCAGCAGCAGATCATAGCCACCAGACTAAGGGAATGAGTGAGCAGCAGCAGGTCACAGCCACCAGACTAAGGGAACCTGGGAGCAGCAGCAGGTCACAGCCGCCAGACTAAGGGAACCAGGGAGCAGCAGCAGCAGGTCACAGCCGCCAGACTAAGGGAACCAGGGAGCAGCAGCAGCAGATAACAGCCACCAGACTAAGGGAACCAGGAAGCAGCAACAGCAGATCACAGCTGCAAGACTAAAGGTGCATACACACTAGACGATATGCTCCCTGAGCGATATCGTCTAGTGTGTCCCCGGCAGGCTGTGCTCAATGTCGTTCATGACATTGAGCACAGCCGCTGAACAATATCATTAGCGATATCGTTCAGCGCCGGGCTCTCTCACCCATTCCCTGACATGCAGCAACCTGATGAGGTCGTCAGGTTGGCCTGCATGTCAGCCCGATGAACGAGGATGACGAACGACCCGCGGGAACGCGCGTCGTCGTCATCGTTCATCTTTTTTGTGTTAAAAATGGACGATAAAGTGGACGACTGAACGATATCGTTATCGTTCAGTCGTCCACTTTAATCGCCCAGTGTGTACGCACCATAAGGGAACCAGGGAGCAGCAGCAGATCACAGCCGCCAGACTAAGGGAACCAGGGAGCAGCAGCAGGTCACAGCCACCAGACTAAGGGAACCAGGGAGCAGCAGCAGCAGATTACAGCCGCCAGACTAAGGGAACCAGGGAGCAGCAGCAGATCACAGCCGCCAGACTAAGGAAACCAGGGAGCAGCAACAGCAGATCACAGCCGCCAGACTAAGGGAACCAGGGAGCAGCAGCAGCAGATCACAGCCGCCAGACTAAGGGAACCAGGGAGCAGCAACAGCAGATCACAGCCGCCAGACTAAGGGAACCAGGGAGCAGCAGCAGCAGATCACAGCCGCCAGACTAAGGGAACCAGGGAGCAGCAGCAGCAGGTCACAGCCGACAGACTAAGGGAACCAGGGAGCAGCAGCAGCAGGTCACAGCCGCCAGACTAAGGGAACCAGGGAGCAGCAGCAGCAGATCACAGCCGCCAGACTAAGGGAACCAGGGAGCAGCAGCAGCAGATCACAGCCTCCAGACTAAGGGAACCAGGGATCAGCAGCAGCAGGTCACAGCCGCCAGACTAAGGGAACCAGGGAGCAGCAGCAGCAGGTCACAACCGCCAGACTAAGGGAACCAGGGAGCAGCAGCAGATCACAGCCGCCAGACTAAGGGAACCAGGGAGCAGCAGCAGCAGATCACAGCCGCCAGAATAAGGGAACCAGGGAGCAGCAGCAGCAGATCACAGCCACCAGACTAAGGGAACCAGGGAGCAGCAACAGCAGATCACAGCCGCAAGACTAGGGGAACCAGGGAGCAGCAGAAGCAGGCACAGCCGCCAGACTAAGGCAACCAGGGAGCAGCAGCAGATCACAGCTGCCAGATAATGGAACCAGGGAGCAGCAGCAGATCATAGCCACCAGATTAAGGGAACCAGGTAGCAGCAGCAGGTCACAGCCACCAGACTAAGGGAACCAGGGAGCAGCAGAAGCAGGTCACAGCCGCCAGACTAAGGGAACCAGGGAGCAGCAGCAGCAGATCACAGCCGCCAGACTAAGGGAACCAGGGAGCAGCAGCAGCAGATCACAGCCGCCAGACTAAGGGAACCAGGGAGCAGCAGCAGCAGATCACAGCCACCAGACTAAGCGAACCAGGGAGCAGCAGCAGCAGCAGATCACAGCCGCCAGACTAAGGGAACCAGGGAGAAGCAGCAGCAGATCACAGCCGCCAGACTAAGGGAACCAGGGAGCAGCAGCAGCAGATCACAGCCGCCAGACTAAGGGAACCAGGGAGCAGCAACAGATCACAGCCGCCAGACTAAGGGAACCCGGGAGCAGCAGCAGATCACAGCTGCCAGACTAAGGGAACCAGGGAGCAGCAGCAGATCACAGCCGCCAGACTAAGGGAACCAGGGAGCAGCAGCAGCAGATCACAGCCGCCAGACTAAGGGAACCAGGGAGCAGTAGCAGCAGATCACAGCCACCAGACTAAGCGAGCCAGGGAGCAGCAGCAGCAGCAGATCACAGCCGCCAGACTAAGGGAACCAGGGAGCAGCAGCAGCAGATCACAGCCGCCAGACTAAGGGAACCAGGGAGCAGCAGCAGCAGATCACAGCCGCCAGACAAAGGGAACCAGGGAGCAGCAGCAGCAGATCACAGCCACCAGACTAAGGGAACCAGGGAGCAGCAACAGCAGATCACAGCCGCAAGACTAGGGGAACCAGAGAGCAGCAGCAGATCACAGCCGCCAGACTAAGGGAACCAGGGGGCAGCAGCAGATCACAGCCGCCAGACTAAGTATACTAGGGAGCAGCAGCAGATCACAGCCGCCAGACTAAGGGAACCAGGAAGCAGCAGCAGCAGGTCACAGCCGCCAGACTATGGGAACCAGGGAGCAGCAGCAGCAGATCACAGCCGCCAGACTAAGCGAACCAGGGAGCAGCAGCAGCAGGTCACAGCCGCCAGACTAAGGGAACCAGGGAGCAGCAGCAGCAGATCGCAGCCGCCAGACTAAGGGAACCAGGGAGCAGCAGCAGCAGATCACAGCCGCCAGACTAAGGGAACCAGGGAGCAGCAGAAGCAGGCACAGCCGCCAGACTATGGGAACCAGGGAGCAGCAGCAGCAGATCACAGCCGCCAGACTAAGGGAACCAGGGAGCAGCAGCAGCAGGTCACAGCCGCCAGACTAAGGGAACCAGGGAGCAGCAGCAGCAGATCGCAGCCGCCAGACTAAGGGAACCAGGGAGCAGCAGCAGCAGATCGCAGCCGCCAGACTAAGGGAACCAGGGAGCAGCAGCAGCAGACCACAGCTGCCAGATAATGGAACCAGGGAGCAGCAGCAGATCATAGCCACCAGATTAAGGGAACCAGGGAGCAGCAGCAGGTCACAGCCACCAGACTAAGGGAACCAGGGAGCAGCAGAAGCAGGTCACAGCCGCCAGACTAAGGGAACCAGGGAGCAGCAGCAGCAGATCACAGCCGCCAGACTAAGGGAACCAGGGAGCAGCAGCAGCAGATCACAGCCGCCAGACTAAGGGAACCAGGGAGCAGCAGCAGCAGATCACAGTCACCAGACTAAGCGAACCAGGGAGCAGCAGCAGCAGCAGATCACAGCTACCAGACTAAGGGAACCAGGGAGAAGCAGCAGCAGATCACAGCCGCCAGACTAAGGGAACCAGGGAGCAGCAGCAGCAGATCACAGCCGCCAGACTAAGGGAACCAGGGAGCAGCAACAGATCACAGCCGCCAGACTAAGGGAACCCGGGAGCAGCAGCAGATCACAGCTGCCAGACTAAGGGAACCAGGGAGCAGCAGCAGATCACAGCCGCCAGACTAAGGGAACCAGGGAGCAGCAGCAGCAGATCACAGCCGCCAGACTAAGGGAACCAGGAAGCAGTAGCAGCAGATCACAGCCACCAGACTAAGCGAACCAGGGAGCAGCAGCAGCAGCAGATCAGAGCCGCCAGACTAAGGGAACCAGGGAGCAGCAGCAGCAGATCACAGCCGCCAGACAAAGGGAACCTGGGAGCAGCAGCAGCAGATCACAGCCGCCAGACTAAGGGAACCAGGGAGCAGCAGCAGATCACAGCCGCCAGACTAAGGGAACCCGGGAGCAGCAGCAGATCACAGCTGCCAGACTAAGGGAACCAGGGAGCAGCAGCAGCAGATCACAGCCGCCAGACTAAGGGAACCAGGGAGCAGCAGATCACAGCCGCCAGACTAAGGGAACCAGGGAGCAGCAGCAGCAGATCACAGCCGCCAGACTAAGGGAACCAGGGAGTGGCAGCAACAGATCACAGCCGCCAGACTAAGGGAACCAGGGAGCAGCAGAAGCAGGTACAGCCGCCAGACTAAGGGAACCAGGGAGCAGCCGCAGCAGATCACAGCTGCCAGATAAGGGAACCAGGGAGCAGCAGCAGATCATAGCCGCCAGACTAAGGGAACCAGGGAGCAGCAGCAGCTCACAGCCGCCAGACTAAGGGAACCAGGGAGCAGCAGCAGCAGATCACAGCCGCCAGACTAAGGGAACCAGGGAGCAGCAGCAGATGATCACAGCCTCCAGACTAAGGGAACCAGGGATCAGCAGCAGCAGGTCACAGCCGCCAGACTAAGGGAACCAGGGAGCAGCAGCAGCAGGTCACAACCGCCAGACTAAGGGAACCAGGGAGCAGCAGCAGCAGATCACATCCGCCAGACTAAGGGAACCAGGGAGCAGCAGCAGCAGATCACAGCCGCCAGAATAAGGGAACCAGGGAGCAGCAGCAGCAGATCACAGCCACCAGACTAAGGGAACCAGGGAGCAGCAACAGCAGATCACAGCCGCAATACTAAGGGAACCAGGGAGCAGCAGCAGATCACAGCCGCCAGACTAAGGGAACCAGGGGGCAGCAGCAGATCACAGCCGCCAGACTAAGTATACTAGGGAGCAGCAGCAGATCACAGCCGCCAGACTAAGGGAACCAGGAAGCAGCAGCAGCAGGTCACAACCGCCAGACTAAGGGAACCAGGGAGCAGCAGCAGCAGATCACAGCCGCCAGACTAAGGGAACCAGGGAGCAGCAGCAGCAGGTCACAGCCGCCAGACTAAGGGAACCAGGGAGCAGCAGCAGCAGATCGCAGCCGCCAGACTAAGGGAACCAGGGAGCAGCAGCAGCAGATCACAGCCGCCAGACTAAGGGAACCAGGGAGCAGCAGCAGAAGCAGGCACAGCCGCCAGACTAAGGCAACCAGGGAGCAGCAGCAGATCACAGCTGCCAGATAAGGGAACCAGGGAGCAGCAGCAGATCATAGCCACCTGACTAAGGGAACCAGGGAGCAGCAGCAGGTCACAGCCACCAGACTAAGGGAACCAGGGAGCAGCAGAAGCAGGTCACAGCCGCCAGACTAAGGGAACCAGGGAGCAGTAGCAGATCACAGCCGCCAGACTAAGGGAACCAGGGAGCAGTAGCAGCAGATCACAGCCACCAGACTAAGCGAACCAGGGAGCAGCAGCAGCAGCAGATCACAGCCGCCAGCCTAAGGGAACCAGGGAGCAGCAGCAGCAGATCACAGCCGCCAGACAAAGGGAACCAGGGAGCAGCAGCAGCAGATCACAGCCGCCAGACTAAGGGAACCAGGGAGCAGCAGCAGATCACAGCCGCCAGACTAAGGGAACCCGGGAGCAGCAGCAGATCACAGCTGCCAGACTAAGGGAACCAGGGAGCAGCAGCAGCAGATCACAGCCGCCAGACTAAGCAAACCAGGGAGCAGCAGCAGCAGCAGATCACAGCCGCCAGCCTAAGGGAACCAGGGAGCAGCAGCAGCAGATCACAGCCGCCAGACAAAGGGAACCAGGGAGCAGCAGCAGCAGATCACAGCCGCCAGACTAAGGGAACCAGGGAGCAGCAGCTGCAGATCACAGCCGCCAGACTAAGGGAACCAGGGAGCAGCAACAGCAGATCACAGCCGCAAGACTAAGGGAACCAGGGAGCTGCAGCAGATCACAGCCGCCAGACTAAGGGAACCAGGGAGCAGCAGCAGCATGTCGCAGCCGCCAGACTAAGGGAACCAGGGAGCAGCAGCAGCAGATCACAGCCGCCAGACTAAGGGAACCAGGGAGTGGCAGCAACAGATCACAGCCGCCAGACTAAGGGAACCAGGGAGCAGCAGAAGCAGGTACAGCCGCCAGACTAAGGGAACAGGGAGCAGCAGCAGCAGATCACAGCTGCCAGATAAGGGAACCAGGGAGCAGCAGCAGATCATAGCCGCCAGACAAAGGGAACCAGGGAGCAGCAGCAGGTCACAGCCACCAGACTAAGGGAACCAGGGAGCAGCAGAAGCAGGTCACAGCCGCCAGACTAAGGGAACGAGGCAGCAGCAGCAGCAGATCACAGCCGCCAGACTAAGGGAACCAGGGAGCAGCAGCAGCAGATCACAGCCGCCAGGCTAAGGGAACCAGGGAGCAGCAGCAGATCACAGCCGCCAGACTACGGGAACCAGGGAGCAGCAGCAGCAGATCACAGCCGCCAGACTAAGGGAACCAGGGAGCAGCAGCAGCAGGTCACAGCCGCCAGACTAAGGGAACAAGGGAGCAGCAGCAGCAGATCGCAGCCGCCAGACTAAGGGAACCAGGGAGCAGCAGCAGCAGATCACAGCCGCCAGACTAAGGGAACCAGGGAGCAGCAGCAGCAGATCACAGCCGCCAGACTAAGGGAACCAGGGAGCAGCAGAAGCAGGCACAGCCGCCAGACTAAGGCAACCAGGGAGCAGCAGCAGCAGATCACAGCCGCCAGATAAGGGAACCAGGGAGCAGCAGCAGATCATAACCACCAGACTAAGGGAAACAGTGAGCAGCAGCAGGTCACAGCCACCAGACTAAGGGAACCAGGGAGCAGCAGCAGGTCACAGCCGCCAGACTAAGGGAACCAGGGAGCAGCAGCAGCAGGTCACAGCCGACAGACTAAGGGAACCAGGGAGCAGCAGCAGCAGATAACAGCCACCAGACTAAGGGAACCAGGGAGCAGCAACAGCAGATCACAGCCGCAAGACTAAGGGAACCAGGGAGCAGCAGCAGATCACAGCCGCCAGACTAAGGGAACCAGGGAGCAGCACCAGGTCACAGCCACCAGACTAAGGGAATCAGGGAGCAGCAGCAGCAGATCACAGCCGCCAGACTAAGGGAACCAGGGAGCAGCAGCAGATCACAGCTGCCAGACTAAGGAAACCAGGGAGCAGCAACAGCAGATCACAGCCGCCAGACTAAGGGAACCAGGGAGCAGCAGCAGCAGATCACAGCCGCCAGACTAAGGGAACCAGGGAGCAGCAGCAGATCACAGCCGCCAGACTAAGGGAACCAGGGAGCAGCAGCAGCAGATCACAGCCGCCAGACTAAGGGAACCAGAGAGCAGCAGCATCAGATCACTGCCTCCAGACTAAGGGAACCAGGGATCAGCAGCAGCAGGTCACAGCCGCCAGAATAAGGGAACCAGGGAGCAGCAGCAGGTCACAACCGCCAGACTAAGGGAACCAGGGAGCAGCAGCAGCAGATCACAGCCGCCAGACTAAGGGAACCAGGGAGCAGCAGCAGCAGATCGCAGCCGCCAGACTAAGGGAACCAGGGAGCAGCAGCAGCAGATCACAGCCGCCAGACTAAGGGAACCAGGGAGCAGCAGAAGCAGGCACAGCCGCCAGACTAAGGCAACCAGGGAGCAGCAGCAGATCACAGCTGCCAGATAATGGAACCAGGGAGCAGCAGCAGATCATAGCCACCAGATTAAGGGAACCAGGGAGCAGCAGCAGGTCACAGCCACCAGACTAAGGGAACCAGGGAGCAGCAGAAGCAGGTCACAGCCGCCAGACTAAGGGAACCAGGGAGCAGCAGCAGCAGATCACAGCCGCCAGACTAAGGGAACCAGGGAGCAGCAGCAGCAGATCACAGCCGCCAGACTAAGGGAACCAGGGAGCAGCAGCAGATCACAGCCACCAGACTAAGCGAACCAGGGAGCAGCAGCAGCAGCAGATCACAGCCGCCAGACTAAGGGAACCAGGGAGCAGCAACAGCAGATCACAGCCGTAAGACTAAGGGAACCAGGGAGCAGCAGCAGATCACAGCCGCCAGACTAAGGGAACCAGGGAGCAGCACCAGGTCACAGCCACCAGACTAAGGGAACCAGGGAGCAGCAGCAGCAGATCACAGCCGCCAGACTAAGGGAACCAGGGAGCAGCAGCAGATCACAGCTGCCAGACTAAGGAAACCAGGGAGCAGCAACAGCAGATCACAGCCGCCAGACTAAGGGAACCAGGGAGCAGCAGCAGCAGATCACAGCCGCCAGACTAAGGGAACCAGGGAGCAGCAGCAGATCACAGCCGCCAGACTAAGGGAACCAGGGAGCAGCAGCAGCAGATCACAGCCGCCAGACTAAGGGAACCAGAGAGCAGCAGCATCAGATCACTGCCTCCAGACTAAGGGAACCAGGGATCAGCAGCAGCAGGTCACAGCCGCCAGAATAAGGGAACCAGGGAGCAGCAGCAGGTCACAACCGCCAGACTAAGGGAACCAGGGAGCAGCAGCAGCAGATCACAGCCGCCAGACTAAGGGAACCAGGGAGCAGCAGCAGCAGATCGCAGCCGCCAGACTAAGGGAACCAGGGAGCAGCAGCAGCAGATCACAGCCGCCAGACTAAGGGAACCAGGGAGCAGCAGAAGCAGGCACAGCCGCCAGACTAAGGCAACCAGGGAGCAGCAGCAGATCACAGCTGCCAGATAATGGAACCAGGGAGCAGCAGCAGATCATAGCCACCAGATTAAGGGAACCAGGGAGCAGCAGCAGGTCACAGCCACCAGACTAAGGGAACCAGGGAGCAGCAGAAGCAGGTCACAGCCGCCAGACTAAGGGAACCAGGGAGCAGCAGCAGCAGATCACAGCCGCCAGACTAAGGGAACCAGGGAGCAGCAGCAGCAGATCACAGCCGCCAGACTAAGGGAACCAGGGAGCAGCAGCAGATCACAGCCACCAGACTAAGCGAACCAGGGAGCAGCAGCAGCAGCAGATCACAGCCGCCAGACTAAGGGAACCAGGGAGAAGCAGCAGCAGATCACAGCCGCCAGACTAAGGGAACCAGGGAGCAGCAGCAGCAGATCACAGCCGCCAGACTAAGGGAACCAGGGAGCAGCAACAGATCACAGCCGCCAGACTAAGGGAACCCGGGAGCAGCAGCAGATCACAGCTGCCAGACTAAGGGAACCAGGGAGCAGCAGCAGATCACAGCCGCCAGACTAAGGGAACCAGGGAGCAGCAGCAGCAGATCACAGCCGCCAGACTAAGGGAACCAGGGAGCAGTAGCAGCAGATCACAGCCACCAGACTAAGCGAGCCAGGGAGCAGCAGCAGCAGCAGATCACAGCCGCCAGACTAAGGGAACCAGGGAGCAGCAGCAGCAGATCACAGCCACCAGACAAAGGGAACCAGGGAGCAGCAGCAGCAGATCACAGCCACCAGACTAAGGGAACCAGGGAGCAGCAACAGCAGATCACAGCCGCAAGACTAGGGGAACCAGGGAGCAGCAGCAGATCACAGCCGCCAGACTAAGGGAACCAGGGGGCAGCAGCAGATCACAGCCGCCAGACTAAGTATACTAGGGAGCAGCAGCAGATCACAGCCGCCAGACTAAGGGAACCAGGAAGCAGCAGCAGCAGGTCACAGCCGCCAGACTATGGGAACCAGGGAGCAGCAGCAGCAGATCACAGCCGCCAGACTAAGGGAACCAGGGAGCAGCAGCAGCAGGTCACAGCCGCCAGACTAAGGGAACCAGGGAGCAGCAGCAGCAGATCGCAGCCGCCAGACTAAGGGAACCAGGGAGCAGCAGCAGCAGATCACAGCCGCCAGACTAAGGGAACCAGGGAGCAGCAGAAGCAGGCACAGCCGCCAGACTATGGGAACCAGGGAGCAGCAGCAGCAGATCACAGCCACCAGACTAAGGGAACCAGGGAGCAGCAGCAGCAGGTCACAGCCGCCAGAATAAGGGAACCAGGGAGCAGCAGCAGCAGATCGCAGCCGCCAGACTAAGGGAACCAGGGAGCAGCAGAAGCAGGTACAGCCGCCAGACTAAGGGAACCAGGGAGCAGCAGCAGCAGATCACAGCTGCCAGATAAGGGAACCAGGGAGCAGCAGCAGATCATAGCCGCCAGACTAAGGGAACCAGGGAGCAGCAGCAGGTCACAGCCGCCAGACTAAGGGAACCAGGGAGCAGCAGCAGCAGATCACAGCCGCCAGACTAAGGGAACCAGGGAGCAGCAGCAGCAGATCACAGCCACCAGACTAAGCGAGCCAGGGAGCAGCAGCAGCAGCAGATCACAGCCGCCAGACTAAGGGAACCAGGGAGCAGCAGCAGCAGATCACAGCCACCAGACAAAGGGAACCAGGGAGCAGCAGCAGCAGATCACAGCCACCAGACTAAGTGAGCCAGGGAGCAGCAGCAGCAGCAGATCACAGCCGCCAGACTAAGGGAACCAGGGAGCAGCAGCAGCAGATCACAGCCACCAGACAAAGGGAACCAGGGAGCAGCAGCAGCAGATCACAGCCACCAGACTAAGGGAACCAGGGAGCAGCAACAGCAGATCACAGCCGCAAGACTAGGGGAACCAGGGAGCAGCAGCAGATCACAGCCGCCAGACTAAGGGAACCAGGGGGCAGCAGCAGATCACAGCCGCCAGACTAAGTATACTAGGGAGCAGCAGCAGATCACAGCCGCCAGACTAAGGGAACCAGGAAGCAGCAGCAGCAGGTCACAGCCGCCAGACTATGGGAACCAGGGAGCAGCAGCAGCAGATCACAGCCGCCAGACTAAGGGAACCAGGGAGCAGCAGCAACAGGTCACAGCCGCCAGACTAAGGGAACCAGGGAGCAGCAGCAGCAGATCGCAGCCGCCAGACTAAGGGAACCAGGGAGCAGCAGCAGCAGATCGCAGCCGCCAGACTAAGGGAACCAGGGAGCAGCAGAAGCAGGCACAGCCGCCAGACTATGGGAACCAGGGAGCAGCAGCAGCAGATCACAGCCGCCAGACTAAGGGAACCAGGGAGCAGCAGCAGCAGGTCACAGCCGCCAGACTAAGGGAACCAGGGAGCAGCAGCAGCAGATCGCAGCCGCCAGACTAAGGGAACCAGGGAGCAGCAGAAGCA
Organism: Taudactylus pleione; assembly: GCA_031769625.1. Classification (NCBI taxonomy): domain Eukaryota; kingdom Metazoa; phylum Chordata; class Amphibia; order Anura; family Myobatrachidae; genus Taudactylus; species Taudactylus pleione. The sequence continues at coordinate 182,915 of JAUIMM010000597.1, read as the reverse complement.
GGTACAGCCGCCAGACTAAGGGAACCAGGGAGCAGCAGCAGCAGATCACAGCTGCCAGATAAGGGAACCAGGGAGCAGCAGCAGATCATAGCCGCCAGACTAAGGGAACCAGGGAGCAGCAGCAGGTCACAGCCGCCAGACTAAGGGAACCAGGGAGCAGCAGCAGCAGATCACAGCCGCCAGACTAAGGGAACCAGGGAGCAGCAGCAGATGATCACAGCCTCCAGACTAAGGGAACCAGGGATCAGCAGCAGCAGGTCACAGCCGCCAGACTAAGGGAACCAGGGAGCAGCAGAAGCAGGTCACAGCCGCCAGACTAAGGGAACCAGGGAGCAGCAGCAGCAGATCACAGCCGCCAGACTAAGGGAACCAGGGAGCAGCAGCAGCAGATCACAGCCGCCAGACTAAGGGAACCAGGGAGCAGCAGCAGCAGATCACAGCCACCAGACTAAGCGAACCAGGGAGCAGCAGCAGCAGCAGATCACAGCCGCCAGACTAAGGGAACCAGGGAGAAGCAGCAGCAGATCACAGCCGCCAGACTAAGGGAACCAGGGAGCAGCAGCAGCAGATCACAGCCGCCAGACTAAGGGAACCAGGGAGCAGCAACAGATCACAGCCGCCAGACTAAGGGAACCCGGGAGCAGCAGCAGATCACAGCTGCCAGACTAAGGGAACCAGGGAGCAGCAGCAGATCACAGCCGCCAGACTAAGGGAACCAGGGAGCAGCAGCAGCAGATCACAGCCGCCAGACTAAGGGAACCAGGGAGCAGTAGCAGCAGATCACAGCCACCAGACTAAGCGAGCCAGGGAGCAGCAGCAGCAGCAGATCACAGCCGCCAGACTAAGGGAACCAGGGAGCAGCAGCAGCAGATCACAGCCACCAGACAAAGGGAACCAGGGAGCAGCAGCAGCAGATCACAGCCACCAGACTAAGGGAACCAGGGAGCAGCAACAGCAGATCACAGCCGCAAGACTAGGGGAACCAGGGAGCAGCAGCAGATCACAGCCGCCAGACTAAGGGAACCAGGGGGCAGCAGCAGATCACAGCAGCCAGACTAAGTATACTAGGGAGCAGCAGCAGATCACAGCCGCCAGACTAAGGGAACCAGGAAGCAGCAGCAGCAGGTCACAGCCGCCAGACTATGGGAACCAGGGAGCAGCAGCAGCAGATCACAGCCGCCAGACTAAGGGAACCAGGGAGCAGCAGCAGCAGGTCACAGCCGCCAGACTAAGGGAACCAGGGAGCAGCAGCAGCAGATCGCAGCCGCCAGAATAAGGGAACCAGGGAGCAGCAGCAGCAGATCACAGCCGCCAGACTAAGGGAACCAGGGAGCAGCAGAAGCAGGCACAGCCGCGAGACTATGGGAACCAGGGAGCAGCAGCAGCAGATCACAGCCTCCAGACTAAGGGAACCAGGGAGCAGCAGCAGCAGGTCACAGCCGCCAGACTAAGGGAACCAGGGAGCAGCAGCAGCAGATCGCAGCCGCCAGACTAAGGGAACCAGGGAGCAGCAGCAGCAGATCGCAGCCGCCAGACTAAGGGAACCAGGGAGCAGCAGCAGCAGATCACAGCTGCCAGATAATGGAACCAGGGAGCAGCAGCAGATCATAGCCACCAGATTAAGGGAACCAGGGAGCAGCAGCAGGTCACAGCCACCAGACTAAGGGAACCAGGGAGCAGCAGAAGCAGGTCACAGCCGCCAGACTAAGGGAACCAGGGAGCAGCAGCAGCAGATCACAGCCGCCAGACTAAGGGAACCAGGGAGCAGCAGCAGCAGCAGATCACAGCCGCCAGACTAAGGGAACCAGGGAGAAGCAGCAGCAGATCACAGCCGCCAGACTAAGGGAACCAGGGAGCAGCAGCAGCAGATCACAGCCGCCAGACTAAGGGAACCAGGGAGCAGCAACAGATCACAGCCGCCAGACTAAGGGAACCCGGGAGCAGCAGCAGATCACAGCTGCCAGACTAAGGGAACCAGGGAGCAGCAGCAGATCACAGCCGCCAGACTAAGGGAACCAGGGAGCAGCAGCAGCAGATCACAGCCGCCAGACTAAGGGAACCAGGGAGCAGTAGCAGCAGATCACAGCCACCAGACTAAGCGAACCAGGGAGCAGCAGCAGCAGCAGATCACAGCCGCCAGACTAAGGGAACCAGGGAGCAGCAGCAGCAGATCACAGCCGCCAGACAAAGGGAACCTGGGAGCAGCAGCAGCAGATCACAGCCGCCAGACTAAGGGAACCAGGGAGCAGCAGCAGATCACAGCCGCCAGACTAAGGGAACCCGGGAGCAGCAGCAGATCACAGCTGCCAGACTAAGGGAACCAGGGAGCAGCAGCAGCAGATCACAGCCGCCAGACTAAGGGAACCAGGGAGCAGCAGATCACAGCCGCCAGACTAAGGGAACCAGGGAGCAGCAGCAGCAGATCACAGCCGCCAGACTAAGGGAACCAGGGAGTGGCAGCAACAGATCACAGCCGTCAGACTAAGGGAACCAGGGAGCAGCAGAAGCAGGTACAGCCGCCAGACTAAGGGAACCAGGGAGCAGCAGCAGCAGATCACAGCTGCCAGATAAGGGAACCAGGGAGCAGCAGCAGATCATAGCCGCCAGACTAAGGGAACCAGGGAGCAGCAGCAGGTCACAGCCGCCAGACTAAGGGAACCAGGGAGCAGCAGCAGCAGATCACAGCCGCCAGACTAAGGGAACCAGGGAGCAGCAGCAGATGATCACAGCCTCCAGACTAAGGGAACCAGGGATCAGCAGCAGCAGGTCACAGCCGCCAGACTAAGGGAACCAGGGAGCAGCAGCAGCAGGTCACAACCGCCAGACTAAGGGAACCAGGGAGCAGCAGCAGCAGATCACATCCGCCAGACTAAGGGAACCAGGGAGCAGCAGCAGCAGATCACAGCCGCCAGAATAAGGGAACCAGGGAGCAGCAGCAGCAGATCATAGCCACCAGACTAAGGGAACCAGGGAGCAGCAACAGCAGATCACAGCCGCAATACTAAGGGAACCAGGGAGCAGCAGCAGATCACAGCCGCCAGACTAAGGGAACCAGGGGGCAGCAGCAGATCACAGCCGCCAGACTAAGTATACTAGGGAGCAGCAGCAGATCACAGCCGCCAGACTAAGGGAACCAGGAAGCAGCAGCAGCAGGTCACAGCCGCCAGACTAAGGGAACCAGGGAGCAGCAGCAGCAGATCACAGCCGCCAGACTAAGGGAACCAGGGAGCAGCAGCAGCAGGTCACAGCCGCCAGACTAAGGGAACCAGGGAGCAGCAGCAGCAGATCGCAGCCGCCAGACTAAGGGAACCAGGGAGCAGCAGCAGCAGATCACAGCCGCCAGACTAAGGGAACCAGGGAGCAGCAGCAGAAGCAGGCACAGCCGCCAGACTAAGGCAACCAGGGAGCAGCAGCAGATCACAGCTGCCAGATAAGGGAACCAGGGAGCAGCAGCAGATCATAGCCACCAGACTAAGGGAACCAGGGAGCAGCAGCTGGTCACAGCCACCAGACTAAGGGAACCAGGGAGCAGCAGAAGCAGGTCACAGCCGCCAGACTAAGGGAACCAGGGAGCAGCAGCAGCAGATCACAGCCGCCAGACTAAGGGAACCAGGGAGCAGCAGCAGCAGATCACAGCCGCCAGACTAAGGGAACCAGGGAGCAGCAGCAGCAGATCACAGCCACCAGACTAAGCGAACCAGGGAGCAGCAGCAGCAGCAGATCACAGCCGCCAGACTAAGGTAACCAGGGAGAAGCAGCAGCAGATCACAGCCGCCAGACTAAGGGAACCAGGGAGCAGCAGCAGCAGATCACAGCCGCCAGACTAAGGGAACCAGGGAGCAGCAACAGATCACAGCCGCCAGACTAAGGGAACCCGGGAGCAGCAGCAGATCACAGCTGCCAGACTAAGGGAACCAGGGAGCAGTAGCAGATCACAGCCGCCAGACTAAGGGAACCAGGGAGCAGTAGCAGCAGATCACAGCCACCAGACTAAGCGAACCAGGGAGCAGCAGCAGCAGCAGATCACAGCCGCCAGCCTAAGGGAACCAGGGAGCAGCAGATCACAGCCGCCAGACAAAGGGAACCAGGGAGCAGCAGCAGCAGATCACAGCCGCCAGACTAAGGGAACCAGGGAGCAGCAGCAGATCACAGCCGCCAGACTAAGGGAACCCGGGAGCAGCAGCAGATCACAGCTGCCAGACTAAGGGAACCAGGGAGCAGCAGCAGCAGATCACAGCCGCCAGACTAAGGGAACCAGGGAGCAGCAGCAGCAGATCACAGCCGCCAGACTAAGGGAACCAGGGAGCAGCAGCTGCAGATCACAGCCGCCAGACTAAGGGAACCAGGGAGCAGCAACAGCAGATCACAGCCGCAAGACTAAGGGAACCAGGGAGCTGCAGCAGATCACAGCCGCCAGACTAAGGGAACCAGGGAGCAGCAGCAGCATGTCACAGCCGCCAGACTAAGGGAACCAGGGAGCAGCAGCAGCAGATCACAGCCGCCAGACTAAGGGAACCAGGGAGTGGCAGCAACAGATCACAGCCGCCAGACTAAGGGAACCAGGGAGCAGCAGAAGCAGGTACAGCCGCCAGACTAAGGGAACAGGGAGCAGCAGCAGCAGATCACAGCTGCCAGATAAGGGAACCAGGGAGCAGCAGCAGATCATAGCCGCCAGACAAAGGGAACCAGGGAGCAGCAGCAGGTCACAGCCACCAGACTAAGGGAACCAGGGAGCAGCAGAAGCAGGTCACAGCCGCCAGACTAAGGGAACGAGGCAGCAGCAGCAGCAGATCACATCCGCCAGACTAAGGGAACCAGGGAGCAGCAGCAGCAGATCACAGCCACCAGGCTAAGGGAACCAGGGAGCAGCAGCAGATCACAGCCGCCAGACTACGGGAACCAGGGAGCAGCAGCAGCAGATCACAGCCGCCAGACTAAGGGAACCAGGGAGCAGCAGCAGCAGGTCACAGCCGCCAGACTAAGGGAACAAGGGAGCAGCAGATCGCAGCCGCCAGACTAAGGGAACCAGGGAGCAGCAGCAGCAGATCACAGCCGCCAGACTAAGGGAACCAGGGAGCAGCAGCAGCAGATCACAGCCGCCAGACAAAGGGAACCAGGGAGCAGCAGAAGCAGGCACAGCCGCCAGACTAAGGGAACCAGGGAGCAGCAGCAGCAGATCACAGCCGACAGACTAAGGGAACCAGTGAGCAGCAGCAGGTCACAGCCACCAGACTAAGGGAACCAGGGAGCAGCAGCAGGTCACAGCCGCCAGACTAAGGGAACCAGGGAGCAGCAGCAGCAGGTCACAGCCGACAGACTAAGGGAACCAGGGAGCAGCAGCAGCAGATAACAGCCACCAGACTAAGGGAACCAGGGAGCAGCAACAGCAGATCACAGCCGCAAGACTAAGGGAACCAGGGAGCAGCAGCAGATCACAGCCGCCAGACTAAGGGAACCAGGGAGCAGCAGCAGGTCACAGCCACCAGACTAAGGGAACCAGGGAGCAGCAGCAGCAGATCACAGCCGCCAGACTAAGGGAACCAGGGAGCAGCACCAGATCACAGCTGCCAGACTAAGGAAACCAGGGAGCAACAACAGCAGATCACAGCCGCCAGACTAAGGGAACCAGGGAGCAGCAGCAGCAGATAACAGCCGCCAGACTAAGGGAACCAGGGAGCAGCAGCAGCAGGTCACAGCCGCCAGACTAAGGGAACCAGGGAGCAGCAGCAGCAGGTCACAGCCGCCAGACTAAGGGAACCAGGGAGCAGCAGCAGCAGATCACAGCCGCCAGACTAAGGGAACCAGGGAGCAGCAGCAGATCACAGCCGCCAGACTAAGGGAACCAGGGAGCAGCAGCAGCAGATCACAGCCGCCAGACTAAGGGAACCAGAGAGCAGCAGCATCAGATCACTGCCTCCAGACTAAGGGAACCAGGGAGCAGCAGCAGCAGGTCACAACCGCCAGAATAAGGGAACCAGGGAGCAGCAGCAGCAGGTCACAACCGCCAGACTAAGGGAACCAGAGAGCAGCAGCAGCAGGTCACAGCCGCCAGAATAAGGGAACCAGGGAGCAGCAGCAGCAGGTCACAACCGCCAGACTAAGGGAACCAGGGAGCAGCAGCAGCAGATCACAGCCGCCAGACTAAGGGAACCAGGGAGCAGCAGCAGCAGATCACAGCCGCCAGAATAAGGGAACCAGGGAGCAGCAACAGCAGATCACAGCCACCAGACTAAGGGAACCAGGGAGCAGCAACAGCAGATCACAGCCGCAAGACTAAGGGAACCAGGGAGCAGCAGCAGATCACAGCCGCCAGACTAAGGGAACCAGGGGGCAGCAGCAGATCACAGCCGCCAGACTATGGAAACTAGGGAGCAGCAGCAGATCACAACCGCCAGACTAAGGGAACCAGGAAGCAGCAGCAGCAGATCACAGCCGCCAGACTAAGGGAACCAGGGAGCAGCAGCAGCAGGTCACAGCCGCCAGACTAAGGGAACCAGGGAGCAGCAGCAGCAGGTCACAGCCACCAGACTAAGGGAACCAGGGAGCAGCAGCAGCAGATCGCAGCCGCCAGACTAAGGGAACCAGGGAGCAGCAGCAGCAGATCACAGCCGCCAGACTAAGGGAACCAGGGAGCAGCAGAAGCAGGCACAGCCGCCAGACTAAGGCAACCAGGGAGCAGCAGCAGATCACAGCTGCCAGATAAGGGAACCAGGGAGCAGCAGCAGATCATAGCCTCCAGACTAAGGGAACCAGGGAGCAGCAGCAGGTCACAGCCACCAGACTAAGGGAACCAGGGAGCAGCAGCAGCAGATCACAGCCGCCAGACTAAGGGAACCAGGGAGCAGCAGCAACAGATCACAGCCGCCAGACTAAGGGAACCAGGGAGCAGCAGCAGCAGATCAGAGCCACCAGACTAAGCGAACCAGGGAGCAGCAGCAGATCACAGCCGCCAGATTACGGGAACCAGGGAGCAGCAGAAGCAGATCACAGCCACCAGACTAAGGGAACCAGGGAGCAGCAGCAGCAGATCACAGCCGCCAGACTAAGGGAACCAGGGAGCAGCAGCAGATCTCAGCCGCCAGTCTAAGGGAACCCGGGAGCAGCAGCAGATCACAGCTGCCAGACTAAGGGAACCAGGGAGCAGCAGCAGATCACAGCCGCCAGACTAAGGGAACCAGGGAGCAGTAGCAGCAGATCACAGCCACCAGACTAAGCGAACCAGGGAGCAGCAGCAGCAGATCGCAGCCGCCAGACTAAGGGAACCAGGGAGCAGCAGCAGCAGATCACAGCCGCCAGACTAAGGGAACCAGGGAGCAGCAGAAGCAGGCACAGCCGCCAGACTAAGGCAACCAGGGAGCAGCAGCAGATCACAGCTGCCAGATAAGGGAACCAGGGAGCAGCAGCAGATCATAGCCACCAGACTAAGGCAACCAGGGAGCAGCAGCAGATCACAGCCGCCAGACTAAGGGAAACAGGGAGCAGCAGCAGCAGATCAGAGCCACCAGACTAAGCGAACCAGGGAGCAGCAGCAGCAGCAGATCATAGCCGCCAGACTAAGGGAACCAGGGAGCAGCAGCAGCAGATCACAGCCGCCAGACTAAGGGAACCAGGGAGCAGCAGCAGCAGATCACAGCCGCCAGACTAAGGGAACCAGGGAGCAGCAGCCGATCACAGCCGCCAGACTTAGGGAACCCGGGAGCAGCAGCAGATCACAGCTGCCAGACTAAGGGAACCAGGGAGCAGCAGCAGATCACAGCCACCAGACTAAGCGAACCAGGGAGCAGTAGCAGCAGATCACAGCCACCAGACTAAGCGAACCAGGGAGCAGCAGCAGCAGATCACAGCCGCCAGACTATGGGAACCAGGGAGCAGCAGCAGCAGATCACAGCCGCCAGACTAAGGGAACCAGGGAGCAGCAGCAGATCACAGCCGCCAGACTAAGGGAACCCGGGAGCAGTAGCAGATCACAGCTGCCAGACTAAGGGAACCAGGGAGCAGCAGCAGCAGATCACAGCCGCCAGACTAAGGGAACCAGGGAGCAGCAGCAACAGATCACAGCCGCCAGACTAAGGGAACCAGGGAGCAGCAGCAGCAGATCAGAGCCACCAGACTAAGCGAACCAGGGAGCAGCAGCAGCAGCAGATCACAGCCGCCAGACTAAGGGAACCAGGGAGCAGCAGCAGCAGATCACAGCCGCCAGACTAAGGGAACCAGGGAGCAGCAGCAGCAGCAGATCACAGCCGCCAGACTAAGGGAACCAGGGAGCAGCAGAAGCAGGCACAGCCGCCAGACTAAGGCAACCAGGGAGCAGCAGCAGATCACAGCTGCCAGATAAGGGAACCAGGGAGCAGCAGCAGATCATAGCCACCAGACTAAGGGAACCAGGGAGCAGCAGCAGGTCACAGCCACCAGACTAAGCGAACCAGGGAGCAGCAGCAGCAGATCACAGCCGCCAGACTAAGGGAACCAGGGAGCAGCAGCAACAGATCACAGCCGCCAGACTAAGGGAACCAGGGAGCAGCAGCAGCAGATCAGAGCCACCAGACTAAGCGAACCAGGGAGCAGCAGCAGCAGCAGATCACAGCCGCCAGACTAAGGGAACCAGGGAGCAGCAGCAGCAGATCACAGCCGCCAGACTAAGGGAACCAGGGAGCAGCAGCAGCAGATCACAGCCGCCAGACTAAGGGAACCAGGGAGCAGCAGCAGATCTCAGCCGCCAGTCTAAGGGAACCCGGGAGCAGCAGCAGATCACAGCTGCCAGACTAAGGGAACCAGGGAGCAGCAGCAGATCACAGCCGCCAGACTAAGGGAACCAGGGAGCAGTAGCAGCAGATCACAGCCACCAGACTAAGCGAACCAGGGAGCAGCAGCAGCAGATCGCAGCCGCCAGACTAAGGGAACCAGGGAGCAGCAGCAGCAGATCACAGCCGCCAGACTAAGGGAACCAGGGAGCAGCAGAAGCAGGCACAGCCGCCAGACTAAGGCAACCAGGGAGCAGCAGCAGATCACAGCTGCCAGATAAGGGAACCAGGGAGCAGCAGCAGATCATAGCCACCAGACTAAGGGAACCAGGGAGCAGCAGCAGATCACAGCCGCCAGACTAAGGGAACCAGGGAGCAGCAGCAACAGATCACAGCCGCCAGACTAAGGGAACCAGGGAGCAGCAGCAGCAGATCAGAGCCACCAGACTAAGCGAACCAGGGAGCAGCAGCAGCAGCAGATCATAGCCGCCAGACTAAGGGAACCAGGGAGCAGCAGCAGCAGATCACAGCCGCCAGACTAAGGGAACCAGGGAGCAGCAGCAGCAGATCACAGCCGCCAGACTAAGGGAACCAGGGAGCAGCAGCCGATCACAGCCGCCAGACTAAGGGAACCCGGGAGCAGCAGCAGATCACAGCTGCCAGACTAAGGGAACCAGGGAGCAGCAGCAGATCACAGCCGCCAGACTAAGGGAACCAGGGAGCAGTAGCAGCAGATCACAGCCACCAGACTAAGCGAACCAGGGAGCAGCAGCAGCAGATCACAGCAGCCAGACTAAGGGAACCAGGGAGCAGCAGCAGCAGATCACAGCCGCCAGACTAAGGGAACCAGGGAGCAGCAGCTGCAGATCACAGCCGCCAGACTAAGGGAACCAGGGAGCAGCAACAGCAGATCACAGCCGCAAGACTAAGGGAACCAGGGAGCTGCAGCAGATCACAGCCGCCAGACTAAGGGAACCAGGGAGCAGCAGGTCACAGCCACCAGACTAAGGAAACCAGGGAGCAGCAGCAGCAGATCACAGCCGCCAGACTAAGGGAACCAGGGAGCAGCAGCAGCAGATCACAGCTGCCAGGCTAAGGGAACCAGGGAGCAGCAGCAGATCACAGCCGCCAGACTAAGGGAACCAGGGAGCAGCAGCAGATCACAGCCGCCAGACTAAGGAAACCAGGGAGCAGCAACAGCAGATCACAGCCGCCAGACTAAGGGAACCAGGGAGCAGCAGCAGCAGATCACAGCCGCCAGACTAAGGGAACCAGGGAGCAGCAGCAGCAGGTAACAGCCGCCAGACTAAGGGAACCAGGGAGCAGCAGCAGGTCACAGCCGCCAGACTAAGGGAACCAGGGAGCAGCAGCAGCAGATCACAGCCTCCAGACTAAGGGAACCAGGGAGCAGCAGCAGCAGGTCACAGCCGCCAGACTGTATGAAAACTAAATTCCCTGCACTGCTGCATCCGCAAACAGGATATTTGTGACTTTGCTCATATCAATGCTCCAATTTACATGGTGGGAAGATTTAAACCTAACAGATTGAAATTGTGGTGTACATACTGTAAGCACACTATCTATCGGTGTGAATTTGAAATTGGACAGAGGGCCCGATTCAGATTCGGATGCTAAGAAGTGTTCGCTCGTAGCTGCCGATGGTTCACATTGTGCGCATACGTATACATCGCATTGCACGTGCGCGAACCACTGCGAAAGATCGGGAATCATTCGCTCGATGAGCATAGACAGCCCAACAGAGTGAGTGACAGGAGAAGCCGTTTGTGGGTGGTGATAGAAGCTGGCCACTACAAACGGGGGAATGGAGGTACGTTCGCAGGCGTGTCTGAGCGTCTTAATGCCGTTTCAGAGGCGTGCATAATTAACAGGCAGTGTCTTAGTACACGTCTCCCGGCTGGATTTTACACTGAAGTGCTTGCAGTGCTTGCGGTAGGGTATGGTCAACCTCAAGCGCTGCAAATGCATCCGATGGTACCTGATGTACCGATGGTTACATACACTTCCTGGAGATAACATGCGCAAGTGGGCATCTTAAGACAGGCTGGTGGGCGTCTGCATACACAAAGCGATCGCACGCCTACACATAGTGGGCGTGCTTATGCCTTGCCGTGCGTTCACTTGCCTTGCCGTCACTTGGCCGAATTTGCATACTCTGAGAACGAGCGTACGCATCTAGCGAGGAAGTCTGAAACAAGCCCTGAGTTATTGGGCCTATATTTGTATGGAGATGAATAGCAACTGAATCTCTGCGCAATTTTGCTAAAGTGTTTTATATGTCAGATCTCTTTTAGGTAGCAAACTGTGGAGTACGTTATTAATTGTATTTTGATACATTTCACTTATGTTCCCATTTTAAGAATTGTCTTTGCCAATAAATGTATTAAACGATTCAGAGAAGCCTATCTTCTATCAAGATGATTCAAGTATTACATTTTAATGTGTCATCTTATAACCAATATCGCGGTCCAGCATTGCAAACATTGGCCCTCATTCAGACCCACTCGCAAGCGGGCGCACGTACGTTAGGTGTACGTACAAAAATATTTAAATTCAATGGCTCGCTCGTATTTTCGTTCGCATCTAAAATTCCTCCCTAAACTCAGGCGACCCCTCCTCTAACTAACGAGCGTGCGAAATAGCGAGCGTACATCCCCGAAATGGCTTGAAGGGAACGCACGCACAAGTGAAACCGGAAGTGGCCTTGTCAGATGTCGATTACCTGCTCCTTTATTCTGCCTACCTCCATCAATCGTATCATGCCAATCAATGTATCAATTAGCTTAATTGTTTTTTTTTTTTCAACACAATGCAAGAAACTTTACTCTTGTCCGTGTTTGTGTTTACCCGCAGAATACGTACGGATGGAACATTCGCTTTTATTGTTCAAAAAACATGTGAACCACAATTAAACAATTGTTCTATTGCTGTGGATCCCCGCATATTTTCCGGGGTTCATTTCTTTATTTAAATTTGCAAACGCATGTCACTGCATCAAGCCTATCATAACTCTCCAGAGATTTCTGGCCCTGTTGAACACATGACTCATACACTAACCAATAAAATTGCTCCTGTTAATTTCCAAAATACATTAGCCAATCAGAAATTTTGGCCACACTTTATCAAAAATGTTTTGTATGAAAAACTCCATTGCCATCATGAGAGCCTCCGCATTCACCAAGCGCGAGCTGCTGGTGCTTACGGAGGTGATGGATAGGCGGATCACCAGCCAGCCTCCACCCATCACCAACCGGCAGAAGCGCTCCGCGTATGCGGAGGCATGGTCCCGCCTGCGGTCGTTGGGTTCACGCCGCAACATCGGGCAGCTTGAGCGCAGGTGGTCAGACTTGCAACGGCGAACGCCCCGCTTGCTGGCATGCTTTCGCATGCAGATCGTTGAAAGTAAGTGTTATGTATTGTGGTTTTCATGTTTGTGTTTGTGGGGCAAACTGCGTGTGCATGTTTTCCTGTCTGTCCTATTAATTATTTGTCCTCTTATCTGCGTGTGCATGTTTTCCTGTCTGTCCTATTAATTATTTGTCCTCATATCTGCGTGTGCATGTTTTCCTGTCTGTCCTATTAATTATTTGTCCTCATATCAGCGTGTGCTTGTTTTCCCTCTATTTCTGTTTTTTTCATTCTACTCCTTTTTGCATGTTTTTTGTTGCTGGTTTTTTTTTTTTTATTTGGGCCCCGGATTTGCCCAGAAACTAACCTCAATTTGTTTGACATATTTTAGGAGGACAGCCAAGACTACGCCGTCACCGTCCGGCCAGACGGCGTTCCCGGCCACTATCCCCAACCCCCAGCCAACACTCCACCCCAAATATTTCCCCTATACCCCACTCCTCCCCAGCCTTCCCAGACCCTCTCCCGGAACTGTCGGACCTCCTTCCCCTCCGTCCCACTTCCCCCTCTCCTCCACCCACCCCTCTTCCAATTACCCCCTCCCCGGAGTCCATCATTACCCCTCCCCGTTCTTTGGGGAATGAAGGCTCCTCCGAGGAGGAACATGGAGGGACTTCCGGAGCTCCCATTTTGGCTCCCGGTATGTTTTTCTTTCTCATTTTTTTTAACCACAAACTGTTTGTATGTAATCATGTGTCGTGCCTTTATTCGTGCTTGTTTGGTTTACTTTTGGTGATTTAGCAGTTTGCCTTTACCTCTTCCTGCTGATTTCAACATACACATATCACACCTGTGTGAATTTGTACATAGGCCTTGTATTTTTGCCAGCACCCCCTTTTTGTTTTGGTTTTTTTTTTTTCGGTTTAGGAGTGATTTCGTTGTGTTTTTGTTTTTTTAATGTGGATTCCCTATTGTTTTATTAATCCACACACTTTTCTCACCCACAGAGGAACAGAGGCGTCGACAAGAGGTGGAGGATTGTGTTGGCCAGATGCGCCAACATGTCATTGGCCTTCTTGTGGCCCTTGACCGGCTGTCTGGCATCCTTCGCCAGTAGTTTTTTTTGTTTATTTTCATTTTGTAAATAAATTTTGTAGTTCTAATATACGTTCTGGCTCATTCTTTTTTTCAAAAACACAAATAGTTTTCCCTGACATCAGTAGACTGTTCCTGCAAGGATTTCCCTTTTTTAAAAGTTAGATTGTATTTTGTATTTGAATGTTAAACAGCCACAAGAAACACATAACAGTAACAATGTCATTTCCCTTTTTGGGTGTAGTGTCAATTAGATATTTCGCCATTTTACAGGTTCCTAGTTGGTGTGCAAGCTGCTTAGGCCAATCTTCAAAATCCAAAGGTTTGGACAGGCTTCCTTTTGGTGTGGGTTGGGAACCTGCAAACATATTTCAGTTTACATCAACTGGTGTCAGTACTGGATTACCCCTTAGTCAATTGTAAGGTGTGTTAACCTGGTTACACTTGCTGTTAACGTCCAAAAAAAGGAAGACCATTTCACTCTCCAAACATTTATTCACAACATAAATGAGAAATCAAAGTGGTCAGTCCCAAAACAAAAAAACAGTGATAATCTCAAATACAACACATACAAATAAAATATGTAATTAAAAAAAACAATCAAGAACTGGTTGACGAAGGACCATGCCAACATGATTCCACAAACATGGCGTTGCGATATGGGTTCCAGAATATATGGACAAAATCACCAGATCCAGGTTTGGTAAGGGTAGCAGGAAGTAGTGAGCGTTGGAGTGGCAAAGATTATGTGAACAAACAGAAGATGGTGAAAAAAAAAAAAAAAAATTAGATGTTCGCAAACAAACACAAACACATTAGGTATAAACACTGTAGTTTGGGTCAAACTTACCTAAAAAATCTGGCCACCACATCATCGCGTATGGCCCCCCCACATACTGACCTCCGACCAACCTCGGGGGGGCCATCCTCAGGTAAGGCATCCTCTGGCTGCATTGGGACACCACTCCTTATGGCGATGTTGTGAAATATCCCACACAGGACCACAATTTTCGACACCATATCCGGCAAATACATGAGCTCGCCACCAGAGCGGTGGAGGCATCTGAATCGGCCTTTTAAAAGGCCGATACAGCGCTCCACCACTTGCCTGGTGGCTGTAAGTGCGGAATTATACTCACTTTGTGGGCCTGGTGTGGGAGCCAAATAAGGAGTGAGCAGCCAGGACATGCAAGGGTATCCACTGTCTCCTGTGAAAAATAAGAGACAACATCAGGAACACTGTGTATCAAGCTTAACATTGTTATGTACTAAAGGTCTCCACTTACCCAGAAGCCACGCATCACCAGCTTGTAGGTTGGTTAATTTCTGCCATATCCCTGATTGCCGGATGACGAAGGAGTCATGTGCACTTCCTGGTAACTTAGCATTCAGGGACAGGATCTGGAGGGAGGCATCACATACCACCATTACATTCAGGGAGTGATAGTGTTTCCTGTTTCTAAATATTGCCTCCAGCCGTGCTGGAGGCTGAAGTGGTATGTGAGTACCATCCACAACCCCTATGATGTGTGGGAAGCCAGCTATTTGGTAAAAATTGGCCTTGGCCACACTAAGGGCACCCATATCCAAAGGCATTTGAATAAAATGATGGAGGTACTTGAAAAGTTTCTCCATCACTGCCCTCAGGATCCGGGAAAAGGAGGATTGGGAGATGCCCGCCACTATTCCCACCGTTGTTTGAAACGATCCTGAGGCACAGAAATGTAACAACGCCATAAATTGCGTCAGTGGTGGTATTGCTGTTGGACTGTCAATTTGCCGCTCAAGATCACTTTCTATTAATGAGAGAGTGTCTATGATGATTTTGGGAGGTAGACGGTAGCATCTTAAAACCTCATCATCGGGCATTCCAAAAAGGGTGACACGTGTTCGAAATATCTGGGGCCTTGCATGCCTACGATGCCTACGCCTGGGATGAGATTGAGGTTGGTCGGCTTCCGGGAGCATGGCCAGAACAATCCTCCCCAGATCAACCTGAAATTCCAAAATTTCAAAGGCTTTTGACCCACCCCAAAACTATATTAAAACAACTTAGCTTGATGATACCATCCATTGCTGCTTACATGCCGGGGTATTGTCATGATACGTCCAAACTGAAAATAAACAACAAAATTACTTGACACATTTCACTCTGTGCATTTTTGTGGATACATTTTGTGCTAGACCAAAGTTCAAATATGCCAAACACCCATTTAGCAAAACCGCAAAGCGACATTTAACACAGTACATCAAAACGGGTCGAAATGTTGGCTCAAAAAGCGAAAGCTAAACCATCAAAAAGTTAGAATGATTATTAAGCTGTTTAAAATGCGCTAATTAGTTCGCTAATACAAGTCACAAGAGTAACTACTAAAAATGTGCTAATTACTTCGCTAATACAAGTCACAAGAGTAACTACTAAAAATGCGCTAATTAGTTCGCTAATACAAGTCACAAGAGTAACTACTAAAAATGTGCTAATTAGTTCGCTAATACAAGTCACAAGAGTAACTACTAAAAATGTGCTAATTACTTCGCTAATACAAGTCACAAGAGTAACTACTAAAAATGCGCTAATTAGTTCGCTAATACAAGTCACAAGAGTAACTACTAAAAATGCGCTAATTAGTTCGCTAATACAAGATAAAAAATGGACTTACCAAGAGCAAATATCTAAGATGCAAAATCAAAAGGTCTTTGGGGTCAAAAATAAACAAAATCTAAAATAGAATAAATTAGGTATCCAAAAATTACAAAATATACGAAACACAATGAAACAACAATTGAACAAAAGTTAGACTTCACAAAACTTACCAAATCAACAAACGAGGTCCCAAAAATATAAACCAACAAAGATAACGGAAAAAAAAACGCAAATCTAACCAACAAACGATTCTCCAACCTCCAACTCCTTTCTACACTATCAATAAACTCCAGCCAAGATAACCTCCAACAATCCAAAAACGCCACCTCGACTTGAGACACACCAAGCCATAAATAGTGTTTCGTTTCCCGCACAAATTAAGGAGGGATCATAGGGCCGCACAATCAATGATGCGGCCGCAAAATAAGGACGCATGTATAAATACGTCACGAAAACACATTCAAATTCTGGTGTATTTCTTGTTTGGACCTCAGACATGGTGACAGACCAGGGAAAAAATGCCCAAGAGTCAGGCGGTAAGTCTTTCATGCATTTTCTATCAACGATTAATTTGAAACATAAGATGAGGCAAGTTGTGATTTTGTGAATTCTGTAAATTTACACAAATAGGTGAGGAGGATGACATGGAAGAGGCTGCTGGGCCCAGTATTCCGGCCAAAGCGGCCAAAAAAAAAAGGCAGCCACATTTCACAAGAAAGGAGATGGAGGTTTTGATCCAGAAGTGTGTGGACATCCTGCCACAGGCAGACAGGAATATGAGTCTAAGCCAGAAGTGGAGAATGTGGGAAGAGGTAGCCGTTGCTGTCAATACAGTGGGTGATTATGTCCGTCTAGCCCGGGATGTCAAACGGCGGTAAGTAAACCCTTGCCCCCCCTAAAAACAAACCCCATTTTAAACCAAAGGATAATGGCTTCCATTTTTCCCCACAGATGGGGCGACTTCAAATATCGCCTAAAGCAAAAACTCGCGGACAGGGCTAGGCATGCAAGGGGGACAGGTGGGGGTCCCACCCCTGTGTCATTGGAGTTGACGGATTTAGAAGAGCTGGCACAGGGGTGTGTGCAGCCTGTGGAGGTGTTTGGCGTGTCCAACATGGATACGGACATGCCAGACTTTGCGGCTCCTCATGTTGGCCCAGGTAAGTATTGTGATGTCACCAACTCTGAAATGCTATTGTGCCAATATGTAGATTCTAATGTGAGTCTTTTCTCTTTTTTCCAACAGAGACACAGGCGGATGAGTCTGCTCCAGAGGGAAGCCTTGGCCGCAGAATTTCTGCTGGCTCTGCAGGGGAGGAACCAGTACATCCGGCTGAGGACCCTGCAGAAGCCAGTCCAGGGCGTGCCCCCTCGCAGGCAGTGGGCCTCCTCACAGAACTCAATTTCAAATCGGATTTCCATACGGAGATTCTGCAGAGGATGGACGCCAGTCTGATACGGATGGCTGAGGCCCTGGAGCAAAATGCTGCGGCCAACGTGACCATTGGTCAGGCCCTGGCGGAAAATACCAGGGCCAACATCCGCATCGCCGATGCCCTGGAGCAGCTCGTTCGCCAGCACATGGTGGAGCCGACCTCCCTTCCTGCCGGAACATCAGGATCCTCCACCTCTGGCACAACATCAGCCAATCCTCCAAATGTGCCTAGCCCTGTGCCTAGTCCAGAGGCCACAACATCTGCCTCTGGACAGGCCAGCCCGATGGCATCCCGGACCCGGTCTGGCGCCCACCCTCCCCCATCCAAACGGGCGAAAAAACGGTGACAGCAATGGCGACTTTTCCCACACTCCTTCTGTGCTTGGCTCATATTCCTTTCTGGTCAAAACTTCCCTCTCCTTTCTTGTGAAATGTTTTTAAGTTATTTTTGTACGTTTATGTTATCAGTTATTGATTATTTATTTTTGATAAAAAGTATCTTTGGCAGAAAAACTAAAAAAAAATATTATGCCAATTGGTTTGTGTTTAAACAATAAATTTATGTTAAAAATCTGACATTGTATTGTGACATTATTGTACAAATGGGTTACATTTAATCCTGGCCCTAAAGGCAAAAAAGGACACAAAAAACCATTTCATTTGTATAAAAAAAAGGCCTCTTGAAGGAACGTTTAAAAAAACACATAACGATGCAAATTGCACATTAAAAAAAAAAAGGGGAGCTAATTAAAACATGATGACATTATTGTCACAATAGGCCATAAACAACAAATTGAGGCCAAAAAAACCCCCAAAAAATGTACGCCAATTGATTGTGTAATCCTGACATTAGCAGGTATGATTTCCACCTGCGTACGGTTTTGTGCTATCCCAATAAACTGCTTTCCAAACACATACCAAGCCGGTTTTCAATACAACACTAATTGCTTTTGTGACCACCCGCGATTAATCGCTGCAACATCGTGGAGTCCCGGGACGGAGGAGAAGGCCATCGCCAATGTGGTCGAGTAATCCAGACCCTAAACTGTGCGAGCATTTTGAAGGGAAAGAGGATGTTCCAGTGACGTATGTGACGGTCCGAACACATTTGACGTTCGCATCTGCTAATGTATGTACCTCCCAAAAACGCCTCGCCACGCCTGCGTTTTTCCATCTCCACCCCCGTCAACACCCAAAAACGCCCTGTTCTGTCAATCACATTTGACATGTCACTTCCTGTACGCTATTTTAGGAACGACAGAAAAAAAGCTCGCAATCTGCCGTACGCACATGCGCAGTGTAACACCGACGCATGCGTGGTTAGTCAACATCGGAACGCAACGAGCGTACTGCTGTTTGCGAGTGGCTCTGAATGAGGGCCATTGTTGTTTTTTCTACCATGTGTCAGAATTGCAACTGACAATTAGTCCAGCTGCATTGCTCTAATCATATTTATATTTACTTACCAATGATTATAGGACTAATTATAATTATTTTGAATTTATACTATCTATCTAGCTACAGTATATATATATATATATATATATATATATATATTAGTATATTCTCTATCAATATTTATTATTATTTTTGTTATAGTTTGGTAATTGTTATTTCTCATTATATTTCACTATTAATCAATTCTCCATAAGCGCCGGATTCGCTGGAACATTCAGGTTATGACTGCGGCACTAATGTTATGACTTGAGCCTTGCTGATGCCAGAAAGACTATGATAAAACTGAAATTGTAACTCATTTGGGTGTCACTATGTCTCTTCGAGCACAAACAGTTCATCGCTGGTGATATCAACCTCCCAATCTCAAATGCATGACCTCATCCATCTCAGGGCCTGATTCAGACCCGGTCGCAAGCGCTGAGCGCTCGAACCGGGGCGATGGTGGCCCAGAGCGCATGCGCACAATGGTGCCGGCTCCGTTGTGCGCATGCGCGAGACCTGGATAGCGACGGGCAATCCGTCGCTCCGGGTCTCGCACCAAAGGGGGCGTGCTGTCGATGTTGTGACAGCACGCCCCCTTTGGTGGGTGGGCTGGTTGCCCAAACGGAGGCATTCCCATGAGAATGCCTACCGTTTGGGGCCAGCCCCACTGACATCACCAGTGATGTCAGTTGAGAGATTCCGGCTCTGTTAGAGTCGAAATCTCTCTGGGGCTTGCGATGAACGAGACCCTACCACAAGGGTCTCGTCGCAAGCCCGATGGTCGCGATAGTCTTGACCATCGCGACCATCATCATGGCCGCTCACTATAGCTGTGGGTGGTCACCCACAGGTATGCGAGCGGCCAGGGGGCCGTTCTAAAAAAAAAAAACGACTGGCCCTGATTCAGAGAGAGCGGCTCTGAATCAGGCCCTCAGTACCCAAACAAAGAGAACGTGTCCCTATGAGGGGCGCTCGCCGACTGATTGAGTAAAGTTTGATGTAAAGTAAATTACACTGATTCCTTAGTAACCTATGAATCAAATTAAAACATATCCTTTACTGTATTCCATAAAAAATAGGCCCATGAAATATGTGATAACAAAATGTGCAAATATGCGAAATCCGACCAAAGTGCCGGGAGCGCAGCAGTTTTTCTGCGCGCCCTGCACTATGGTCAGAGAATGCCGGTTACCGCGCCTTAACACCCTTGTTAAGGCGCGATAACCGTCATTCTCTGACCACACTGCGCACTGAATTGAATCGCCCCCTATATGAGTAAAATACTGTGTACACCATGATTTTGTTTGTATTATTATACATTATATTATATTGTATAACAAATCACACCTCCACAAACGGAAAAAAATTATATCTATCTGGATGTCCTCAATTATGAAATGAATATGTAAGTCCAATAATGAGGTTCATATACACTGATTATAATGGTATGACACTGTAGTTATGAATACTTAGAGGCCCATTTATGGGTGATCGCATTTGCAATGCGATCTGGGCGAGATATTGGCCGGCCCCTTCACTCCTGTGTCGGGGATCCCTACAGACCACACATGTAAGGCGGCCATTGCCGGGGAAACGCCTTATCCTGTAAATCAAGCAGCGGCATACAGGGGCCTGCGTGCGATGACACAGGCGCAGAATGGGTCCTCCGCAGGCGCAGTATCAGACCCACTGATTACAGCTAAAAGAGACCTGGGATAAAAGTCCTCCATTGAATGTTTCTTGGAGCTTCAGATAGATGGAAATATCCTAGATAATTGTAACATAGCTATAATACTCAGCTCTCCTATACTATAAGGATATTTGTAGCATGCATTTAGTGGATACAGCACAATTTATTCCTGGGTGCACCTCCCTGTGTATAAACAGTATATTACATATCATTACTCATTAGTGGGAAGAAAGGCCCTCATTCAGAGCCGTACGCTCTGAGCAGAGCGCACGCTCTGAATGAGGGCCGCCCTCCATAATTATGGAGCGTCCTCCTGGACGCTCGTATAGCTGTGGGTCACCACCCACAGCCTATACGAGCGTGCAGTTTGATGGCCGCGATGGTCGTGACCATCGCCACTGCGAGCCGGAGCCTGCGGTTGAGGTTTTCAACCGCAAGGCCCAGAGTGATTTTGGCTCTATCAGAGCCAAAATCACTCCCACTGACATCACTAGTGATGTCAGTGGGCCGGCTTCTGACGGAAGGCGTTCCCTTGGGAACGCCCCCGTCAGGGAGGCATGCCCACCAAAGGTGGCGTGCTGTCAATCAACATCGACAGCAGACCCCCTTTGATCAGACACAACGAGCGAAGGAAAGTCCTTCGCTCGTCGCGTCTGGCGCATGCGCACGACGGAGCTCCCTCCGTCGTGCGCATGCTCAGTGCAGACCATCGACCCACTTGCGAGCGGACAGCCGCTCGCGAGTGGGTCTGAATCAGGCCCAAAGATTTAAAATCAATTGTCTGTGCGGACATTCTTTCTTTAAGCCCATCCATCTCACCAACAAATGGCTACAGCCAGGGGTTTTAACAGGGCCACAGATCGTAGAAAAGGTCATTATCTACGTTATCTGCTGTCCCTGCCTGCAGTTCTGTGCAATTGGGTAAACCTTGGGGACTTTAAAACAGCAGACCAGCAGGTGGAGAGGTACATGGCGGCCGAGGAGTTGAGTGCACCCCAACGGCGATCTCCAGTGACAACGTGTAAGACTGTAATAGGGGAAAAGACGGCGTGTAATATCAGTACTGTTGTGTGTGTGGTATAATAGGGGGGTGCAGTATGAGTACTATAGTATATATAGTATAATAGGGGGGTGTAGTGTCAGTACTGTAGGATGTGTGGTATAAAGGGTGTAGTATCAGTACTGTAGTATGTGTGGTATAATAGGGGGATGTAATATCAGTACTGTAATATGTGTGGTATAATAGGGGGGTGCAGTATCAGTACTGTAGTATTTGTGATATAAAGGGTGTAGTATCAGTACTGTAGTATGTGTGGTATAAAGGGTGTAGTATCAGTACTGTAGTACATGTGGTATAATAGGGGTTGTAGTATCAGTATTGTAGTATGTGTGTTATAATGGGGGGTGTAGTATAAGTACTGTCGTATTTGTGGTATAACAGAGGAGTGTAGCATCAGTATTTTCTAGTATTGTGGTATAATATGGGTTGTAGTATCAGTACTGTAGTATGTGTGGTATAAGAGGGTGTAGTGTCAGTACAGTAGTATGTGTGGTGTAATAGGGGTGCAGTATCAGTACTGTAGTATTTGTGATATAAAGGGTGTAGTATCAGTACTGTAGTATGTGTGGTATAAAGGGTGTAGTATCAGTACTGTAGCACATGTGGTATAATAGGGGGATGTAGTATCAGTATTGTAGTATAATAGGCAGTGTAGAATCAGTACTGTAGTATGTGTGGTATAATAGGGGGGTGTAGTATCAGTATTGTGGTATAATAGGTGGTGTAGTATGTGTGGTATAATGGGGAGGGGGTATTATCAGTACTGTAGTATGTGTGGTATAATGGGGGGGTGAAGTATCAGTACTGTAGTATTGTGTGGTATAATAGGGGGGTGTAGTATCAGTACTGTAGTATGTATGGTATTATAGGGGGTGTTGTATGTGTGGTACAATAGGGGGTGTAGTATCAGTACTCTAGTCTGTGTGATATAATAGGGGGTAGTAGTATCCGTACTGTAGTATGTGTGGTGTTATAGGGGGTGTTGTATATGTCTGGTATTATGGGGGGTGTAGTATCAGCACTCAAGTATAATAGAAGGGTGTAGTATCAGTACTGTAGTATTGTGGTATAATAGCGGGTGTATTATCAGTAATGTAGTATTGTGGTGTAATAGGGGGTGTAGTATCACTACTGTACTATAGATGTATAACAGGGGATGTAGTATCAGTATTGTGGTATAATAGGGTGTGTGGTATCAGTGCTGTAGTATAATAGGGGGTGCAGTATCAGTACTGTAGTATTATGGTATAATAGGGGATGTAGTATCAGTACTGTAGTATTGTGGTATAATAGGGGGTGTAGTATCAGTACTGTAGTATGTGTGGTATAATAGGGGGTGTAGTATCAGTATTGTAGTATGTGTGGTATAATAGGGATGTGCAGATCAGTACTATAGTATAATAGGGGGTGTAGTATCAGTACTGTAGTATGTGTGGTATAATAGGGGGGTGTAGTATCAGTACTGTAGTATAATAGGGGGTGTAGTATTAGTACTGTAGTATTGTGGTAGAATAGGGGGTGTAGTAACAGTACTGTAGTATTGTGGTAGAATAGGGGGTGTAGTATCAGTACTGTAGTATGTGTGGTATAATAGGGGGTGTAGTATCAGTACTGTAGTATTGTGTGGAATAATAGGGGTGTAGTATCAGTACTGTAGTATGTGTGGTATAATAGGGGGGTGTAGTATCAGTACTGTAGTATGTGTGATATAATATGGGGCTGTTGTAACCGTACTGTAGTATGTGTGGTATAATTGGGGGGTGAAGTATCAGTTCTGTAGTATTGTGTGGTATTATAGGGGGTGTTGTATGTGTGGTATAATAGGGGGGTGCAGTATGTGTGATATAATAAGGGGGTGTAGTATCAGTATTGTGGTATAATAGGGGGTGTAGTATCAGTAATGTAGTATTGTGGTATATTAGGGGGGTGTAGTATTAGTACTGTAGTATGTGTGATATAATAGAGGGTGTAGTATCAGTACTGTGGTATAAAAGGGGGTGTAGTATCAGTACTGTAGTACTGTAGTATAATAGGGGGTGTAGTATCAGTACTGTGGTATAATAAGGGGGTGTAGTATCAGTATTGTGGTATAATAGGGGGTGTAGTATCAGTACTGTAGTACTGTGGTATAATAGGGGGTGTAGTATCAGTACTGTAGTACTGTGGTATAATAGGGGGTGTAGTATCAGTACTGTGGTATAATAAGGGGGTGTAGTATCAGTATTGTGGTATAATAGGGGGTGTAGTATCAGTACTGTAGTACTGTGGTATAATAGGGGGTGTAGTATCAGTACTGTGGTATAATAGGGGGTGTAGTATCAGTAATGTAGTACTGTGGTATAATAGGGGGTGTAGTATCAGTTTTGTAGTACTGTGATATAATAGGGGGTGTAGTATCAGTAATGTAGTAGTGTGGTATAATAAGGGGGTGTAGTATCAGTAATGTAGTAGTGTGGTGTAATAGGGGGTGTAGTATCAGTACTGTAGTACTGTGGAATAATAGGGGGTGTAGTATCAGTAATGTAGTAGTGTGGTGTAATAGGGGGTGTAGTATCAGTAATGTAGTAGTGTGGTATAATAGGGGGTGTAGTATCAGTAATGTAGTAGTGTGGTGTAATAGGGGGTGTAGTATCAGTACTGTAGTACTGTGGAATAATAGGGGGTGTAGTATCAGTAATGTAGTAGTGTGGTATAATAGGGGGTGTAGTATCAGTAATGTAGTACTGTGGAATAATAGGGGGTGTAGTATCAGTAATGTAGAAGTGTGGTATAATAGGGGGTGTAGTATCAGTAATGTAGTAGTGTGGTATAATAGGGGGGTGGTATCAGTACTGTGGAATAATAGGGGGTGTAGTATTAGTAATGTAGTAGTGTGGTATAATAGGGGGTGTAGTATCTGTAATGTAGTAGTGTGGTATAATAGGGGGTGTAGTATCAGTACTGTGGTATAATAGGGGGTGTAGTATCAGTACTGTGGAATAATAGGGGGTGTAGTATCAGTAATGTAGTAGTGTGGTATAATAGGGGGTGTAGTATCAGTACTGTGGTATAATAGGGGGTGTAGTATCAGTACTGTGGTATAATAGGGGGTGTAGTATTAGTACTGTAGTATGTGTGATATAATAGAGGGTGTAGTATCAGTACTGTGGTATAATAGGGGGTGTAGTATCAGTACTGTAGTACTGTGGTATAATAGGGGGTGTAGTATCAGTACTGTGGTATAATAAGGGGGTGTAGTATCAGTATTGTGGTATAATAGGGGGTGTAGTTTCAGTACTGTAGTACTGTGGTATAATAGGGGGTGTAGTATCAGTACTGTAGTACTGTGGTATAATAGGGGGTGTAGTATCAGTACTGTGGTATAATAAGGGGGTGTAGTATCAGTATTGTGGTATAATAGGGGGTGTAGTATCAGTACTGTGGTATAATAGGGGGTGTAGTATCAGTACTGTGGTATAATAGGGGGTGTAGTATCAGTACTGTAGTACTGTGGTATAATACGGGGTGTAGTATCAGTTTTGTAGTACTGTGGTATAATAGGGGGTGTAGTATCAGTAATGTAGTAGTGTGGTATAATAAGGGGGTGTAGTATCAGTAATGTAGTAGTGTGGTGTAATAGGGGGTGTAGTATCAGTACTGTAGTACTGTGGAATAATAGGGGGTGTAGTATCAGTAATGTAGTAGTGTGGTGTAATAGGGGGTGTAGTATCAGTAATGTAGTAGTGTGGTGTAATAGGGGGTGTAGTATCAGTACTGTAGTACTGTGGAATAATAGGGGGTGTAGTATCAGTAATGTAGTAGTGTGGTATAATAGGGGGTGTAGTATCAGTAATGTAGTACTGTGGAATAATAGGGGGTGTAGTATCAGTAATGTAGTAGTGTGGTATAATAGGGGGTGTAGTATCAGTAATGTAGTAGTGTGGTATAATAGGGGGTGTAGTATCAGTACTGTGGAATAATAGGGGGTGTAGTATCAGTAATGTAGTAGTGTGGTATAATTGGGGGTGTAGTATCTGTAATGTAGTAGTGTGGTATAATAGGGGGTGTAGTATCAGTACTGTGGTATAATAGGGGGTGTAGTATCAGTACTGTGGAATAATAGGGGGTGTAGTATCAGTAATGTAGTAGTGTGGTATAATAGGGGGTGTAGTATCAGTACTGTGGTATAATAGGGGGTGTAGTATCAGTACTGTGGTATAATAGGGGGTGTAGTATTAGTACTGTAGTATGTGTGATATAAAAGAGGGTGTAGTATCAGTACTGTGGTATAATAGGGGGTGTAGTATCAGTACTGTAGTACTGTGGTATAATAGGGGGTGTAGTATCAGTACTGTGGTATAATAAGGGGGTGTAGTTTCAGTATTGTGGTATAATAGGGGGTGTAGTATCAGTACTGTAGTACTGTGGTATAATAGGGGGTGTAGTATCAGTACTGTAGTACTGTGGTATAATAGGGGGTGTAGTATCAGTACTGTGGTATAATAAGGGGGTGTAGTATCAGTATTGTGGTATAATAGGGGGTGTAGTATCAGTACTGTAGTACTGTGGTATAATAGGGGGTGTAGTATCAGTACTGTGGTATAATAGGGGGTGTAGTATCAGTACTGTAGTACTGTGGTATAATAGGGGGTGTAGTATCAGTTTTGTAGTACTGTGGTATAATAGGGGGTGTAGTATCAGTAATGTAGTAGTGTGGTATAATAAGGGGGTGTAGTATCAGTAATGTAGTAGTGTGGTGTAATAGGGGGTGTAGTATCAGTACTGTAGTACTGTGGAATAATAGGGGGTGTAGTATCAGTAATGTAGTAGTGTGGTGTAATAGGGGGTGTAGTATCAGTAATGTAGTAGTTTGGTATAATAGGGGGTGTAGTATCAGTAATGTAGTAGTGTGGTGTAATAGGGGGTGTAGTATCAGTACTGTAGTACTGTGGAATAATAGGGGGTGTAGTATCAGTAATGTAGTAGTGTGGTATAATAGGGGGTGTAGTATCAGTAATGTAGTACTGTGGAATAATAGGGGGTGTAGTATCAGTAATGTAGTAGTGTGGTATAATAGGGGGTGTAGTATCAGTAATGTAGTAGTGTGGTATAATAGGGGGTGTAGTATCAGTACTGTGGAATAATAGGGGGTGTAGTATCAGTAATGTAGTAGTGTGGTATAATAGGGGGTGTAGTATCTGTAATGTAGTAGTGTGGTATAATTATAATAGGGGGTGTAGTATCAGTACTGTGGAATAATAGGGGGTGTAGTATCAGTAATGTAGTAGTGTGGTATAATAGGGGGTGTAGTATCTGTAATGTAGTAGTGTGGTATAATAGGGGGTGTAGTATCAGTACTGTGGTATAATAGGGGGTGTAGTATCAGTACTGTGGAATAATAGGGGGTGTAGTATCAGTAATGTAGTAGTGTGGTATAATAGGGGGTGTAGTATCAGTACTGTGGTATAATAGGGGGTGTAGTATCAGTACTGTGGTATAATAGGGGGTGTAGTATCAGTAATGTAGTAGTGTGGTATAATAGGGGGTGTAGTATCAGTACTGTAGTACTGTGGTATAATAGGGGGTGTAGTATCAGTACTGTGGTATAATAGGGGGTGTAGTATCAGTACTGTAGTACTGTGGTATAATAGGGGGTGTAGTATCAGTTTTGAAGTACTGTGGTATAATAGGGGGTGTAGTATCAGTAATGTAGTAGTGTGGTATAATAGGGGGTGTAGTATCAGTAATGTAGTAGTGTGGTATAATACGGGGTGTAGTATCAGTAATGTAGTAGTGTGGTGTAATAGGGGGTGTAGTATCAGTACTGTAGTACTGTGGAATAATAGGGGGTGTAGTATCAGTAATGTAGTAGTGTGGTGTAATAGGGGCAGTAGTATCAGTAATGTAGTAGTGTGGTATAATAGGGGGTGTAGTATCAGTAATGTAGTAGTGTGGTGTAATAGGGGGTGTAGTATCAGTACTGTAGTACTGTGGAATAATAGGGGGTGTAGTATCAGTAATGTAGTAGTGTGGTATAATAGGGGGTGTAGTATCAGTAATGTAGTACTGTGGAATAATAGGGGGTGTAGTATCAGTAATGTAGTAGTGTGGTATAATAGGGGGTGTAGTATCAGTAATGTAGTAGTGTGGTATAATACGGGGTGTAGTATCAGTAATGTAGTAGTGTGGTATAATAGGGGGTGTAGTATCAGTAATGTAGTAGTGTGGTATAATAGGGGGTGTAGTATCAGTACTGTGGTATAATAGGGGGTGTAGTATCAGTAATGTAGTAGTGTGGTATAATAGGGGGTGTAGTATCAGTACTGTGGTATAATAGGGGGTGTAGTATCAGTACTGTGGTATAATAGGGGGTGTAGTATCAGTAATGTAGTAGTGTGGTATAATAGGGGGTGTAGTATCAGTACTGTGGTATAATAGGGGGTGTAGTATCAGTACTGTGGTATAATAGGGGGTGTAGTATCAGTAATGTAGTAGTGTGGTATAATAGGGGGTGTAGTATCAGTACTGTAGTACTGTGGTATAATAGGGGGTGTAGTATCAGTACTGTGGTATAATAGGGGGTGTAGTATCAGTACTGTAGTACTGTGGTATAATAGGGGGTGTAGTATCAGTTTTGAAGTACTGTGGTATAATAGGGGGTGTAGTATCAGTAATGTAGTAGTGTGGTATAATAGGGGGTGTAGTATCAGTAATGTAGTAGTGTGGTATAATACGGGGTGTAGTATCAGTAATGTAGTAGTGTGGTGTAATAGGGGGTGTAGTATCAGTACTGTAGTACTGTGGAATAATAGGGGGTGTAGTATCAGTAATGTAGTAGTGTGGTGTAATAGGGGGTGTAGTATCAGTAATGTAGTAGTGTGGTATAATAGGGGGTGTAGTATCAGTAATGTAGTAGTGTGGTGTAATAGGGGGTGTAGTATCAGTACTGTAGTACTGTGGAATAATAGGGGGTGTAGTATCAGTAATGTAGTAGTGTGGTATAATAGGGGGTGTAGTATCAGTAATGTAGTACTGTGGTATAATAGGGGGTGTAGTATCAGTAATGTAGTAGTGTGGTATAATAGGGGGTGTAGTATCAGTAATGTAGTAGTGTGGTATAATACGGGGTGTAGTATCAGTAATGTAGTAGTGTGGTATAATAGGGGGTGTAGTATCAGTAATGTAGTAGTGTGGTATAATAGGGGGTGTAGTATCAGTACTGTGGTATAATAGGGGGTGTAATATCAGTACTGTGGTATAATAGGGGGTGTAGTATCAGTAATGTAGTAGTGTGGTATAATAGGGGGTGTAGTATCAGTACTGTGGTATAATAGGGGGTGTAGTATCAGTACTGTGGTATAATAGGGGGTGTAGTATCAGTAATGTAGTAGTGTGGTATAATAGGGGGTGTAGTATCAGTACTGTGGTATAATAGGGGGTGTAGTATCAGTACTGTGGTATAATAGGGGGTGTAGTATCAGTAATGTAGTAGTGTGGTATAATAGGGGGTGTAGTATCAGTACTGTAGTACTGTGGTATAATAGGGGGTGTAGTATCAGTACTGTGGTATAATAGGGGGTGTAGTATCAGTACTGTAGTACTGTGGTATAATAGGGGGTGTAGTATCAGTATTGTGGTATAATAGGGTGTGTGGTATCAGTGCTGTAGTATAATAGGGGGTGTAGTATCAGTTTTGAAGTACTGTGGTATAATAGGGGGTGTAGTATCAGTAATGTAGTAGTGTGGTATAATAGGGGGTGTAGTATCAGTACTGTAGTACTGTGGAATAATAGGGGGTGTAGTATCAGTAATGTAGTAGTGTGGTATAATACGGGGTGTAGTATCAGTAATGTAGTACTGTGGAATAATAGGGGGTGTAGTATCAGTAATGTAGTAGTGTGGTGTAATAGGGGGTGTAGTATCAGTAATGTAGTACTGTGGTATAATAGGGGGTGTAGTATCAGTACTGTGGAATAATAGGGGGTGTAGTATCAGTAATGTAGTACTGTGGTATAATAGGGGGTGTAGTATCAGTACTGTGGTATAATAGGGGGTGTAGTATCAGTAATGTAGTAGTGTGGTATAATAGGGGGTGTAGTATCAGTACTGTGGTATAATAGGGGGTGTAGTATCAGTAATGTAGTAGTGTGGTATAATAGGGGGTGTAGTATCAGTAATGTAGTAGTGTGGTATAATAGGGGGTGTAGTATCAGTACTGTGGTATAATAGGGGGTGTAGTATCAGCACTGTGGTATAATAGGGGGTGTAGTAATAGTAATGTAGTAGTGTGGTATAATAGGGGGTGTAGTATCAGTACTGTGGAATAATAGGGGGTGTAGTATCAGTAATGTAGTAGTGTGGTATAATAGGGGGTGTAGTATCAGTACTGTGGAATAATAGGGGGTGTAGTATCAGTAATGTAGTACTGTGGTATAATAGGGGGTGTAGTATCAGTACTGTGGTATAATAGGGGGTGTAGTATCAGTACTGTGGTATAATAGGGGGTGTAGTATCAGTAATGTAGTAGTGTGGTATAATAGGGGGTGTAGTATCAGTACTGTGTGGTATAATAGGGGGTGTAGTATCAGTAATGTAGTAGTGTGGTATAATAGGGGGTGTAGTATCAGTAATGTAGTAGTGTGGTATAATAGGGGGTGTAGTATCAGTACTGTAGTAGTGTGGTATAATAGGGGGTGTAGTATCAGTAATGTAGTAGTGTGGTATAATAGGGGGTGTAGTATCAGTACTGTGGAATAATAGGGGGTGTAGTATCAGTAATGTAGTAGTGTGGTATAATAGGGGGTGTAGTATCAGTACTGTGGTATAATAGGGGGTGTAGTATCAGTACTGTGGAATAATAGGGGGTGTAGTATCAGTAATGTAGTAGTGTGGTATAATAGGGCGTGTAGTATCAGTACTGTGGTATAATAGGGGGTGTAGTATCAGTACTGTGGTATAATAGGGGGTGTAGTATCAGCACTGTGGTATAATAGGGGGTGTAGTATCAGTAATGTAGTAGTGTGGTATAATAGGGGTTGTAGTATCAGTACTGTGGTATAATAGGGGGTGTAGTATCAGTAATGTAGTAGTGTGGTATAATAGGGGGTGTAGTATCAGTACTGTGGAATAATAGGGGGTGTAGTATCAGTAATGTAGTAGTGTGGTATAATAGGGGGTGTAGTATCAGTACTGTGGTATAATAGGGGGTGTAGTATCAGTACTGTGGAATAATAGGGGGTGTAGTATCAGTAATGTAGTAGTGTGGTATAATAGGGGGTGTAGTATCAGTACTGTGGTATAATAGGGGGTGTAGTATCAGTACTGTGGTATAATAGGGGGTGTAGTATCAGCACTGTGGTATAATAGGGGGTGTAGTATCAGTAATGTAGTAGTGTGGTATAATAGGGGGTGTAGTATCAGTACTGTGGTATAATAGGGGGTGTAGTATCAGTAATGTAGTAGTGTGGTATAATAGGGGGTGTAGTATCAGTACTGTGGTATAATAGGGGGTGTAGTATCAGCACTGTGGTATAATAGGGGGTGTAGTATCAGTACTGTGGTATAATAGGGGGTGTAGTATCAGTACTGTGGTATAATAGGGGGTGTAGTATCAGCACTGTGGTATAATAGGGGGTGTAGTATCAGTAATGTAGTAGTGTGGTATAATAGGGGGTGTAGTATCAGTACTGTGGTATAATAGGGGGTGTAGTATCAGTAATGTAGTAGTGTGGTATAATAGGGGGTGTAGTATCAGTACTGTGGTATAATAGGGGGTGTAGTATCAGTACTGTGGTATAATAGGGGGTGTAGTATCAGTACTGTGGTATAATAGGGGGTGTAGTATCAGCACTGTGGTATAATAGGGGGTGTAGTATCAGTAATGTAGTAGTGTGGTATAATAGGGGGTGTAGTATCAGTACTGTGGTATAATAGGGGGTGTAGTATCAGTAATGTAGTAGTGTGGTATAATAGGGGGTGTAGTATCAGTACTGTGGTATAATAGGGGGTGTAGTATCAGTAATGTAGTAGTGTGGTATAATAGGGGGTGTAGTATCAGTACTGTGGTATAATAGGGGGTGTAGTATCAGTACTGTGGTATAATAGGGGGTGTAGTATCAGTACTGTGGTATAATAGGGGGTGTAGTATCAGCACTGTGGTATAATAGGGGGTGTAGTATCAGTAATGTAGTAGTGTGGTATAATAGGGGGTGTAGTATCAGTACTGTGGTATAATAGGGGGTGTAGTATCAGTAATGTAGTAGTGTGGTATAATAGGGGGTGTAGTATCAGTACTGTGGTATAATAGGGGGTGTAGTATCAGCACTGTGGTATAATAGGGGGTGTAGTATCAGTACTGTGGTATAATAGGGGGTGTAGTATCAGTACTGTGGTATAATAGGGGGTGTAGTATCAGTAATGTAGTAGTGTGGTATAATAGGGGGTGTAGTATCAGTACTGTGGTATAATAGGGGGTGTAGTATCAGTAATGTAGTAGTGTGGTATAATAGGGGGTGTAGTATCAGTACTGTGGTATAATAGGGGGTGTAGTATCAGTACTGTGGTATAATAGGGGGTGTAGTATCAGTACTGTGGTATAATAGGGGGTGTAGTATCAGCACTGTGGTATAATAGGGGGTGTAGTATCAGTAATGTAGTAGTGTGGTATAATAGGGGGTGTAGTATCAGTACTGTGGTATAATAGGGGGTGTAGTATCAGTAATGTAGTAGTGTGGTATAATAGGGGGTGTAGTATCAGTACTGTGGTATAATAGGGGGTGTAGTATCAGTAATGTAGTAGTGTGGTATAATAGGGGGTGTAGTATCAGTACTGTGGTATAATAGGGGGTGTAGTATCAGTACTGTGGTATAATAGGGGGTGTAGTATCAGTACTGTGGTATAATAGGGGGTGTAGTATCAGCACTGTGGTATAATAGGGGGTGTAGTATCAGTAATGTAGTAGTGTGGTATAATAGGGGGTGTAGTATCAGTAATGTGGTATAATAGGGGGTGTAGTATCAGCACTGTGGTATAATAGGGGGTGTAGTATCAGTAATGTAGCAGTGTGGTATAATAGGGGGTGTAGTATCAGCACTGTGGTATAATAGGGGGTGTAGTATCAGTAATGTAGTAGTGTGGTATAATAGGGGGTGTAGTATCAGCACTGTGGTATAATAGGGGGTGTAGTATCAGTAATGTAGTAGTGTGGTATAATAGGGGGTGTAGTATCAGTACTGTGGTATAATAGGGGGTGTAGTATCAGTAATGTAGTAGTGTGGTATAATAGGGGGTGTAGTATCAGTACTGTGGTATAATAGGGGGTGTAGTATCAGTACTGTGGTATAATAGGGGGTGTAGTATCAGCACTGTGGTATAATAGGGGGTGTAGTATCAGTAATGTAGTAGTGTGGTATAATAGGGGGTGTAGTATCAGTACTGTGGTATAATAGGGGGTGTAGTATCAGTAATGTAGTAGTGTGGTATAATAGGGGGTGTAGTATCAGTACTGTGGTATAATAGGGGGTGTAGTATCAGCACTGTGGTATAATAGGGGGTGTAGTATCAGTACTGTGGTATAATAGGGGGTGTAGTATCAGTACTGTGGTATAATAGGGGGTGTAGTATCAGCACTGTGGTATAATAGGGGGTGTAGTATCAGTAATGTAGTAGTGTGGTATAATAGGGGGTGTAGTATCAGTACTGTGGTATAATAGGGGGTGTAGTATCAGTAATGTAGTAGTGTGGTATAATAGGGGGTGTAGTATCAGTACTGTGGTATAATAGGGGGTGTAGTATCAGTACTGTGGTATAATAGGGGGTGTAGTATCAGTACTGTGGTATAATAGGGGGTGTAGTATCAGCACTGTGGTATAATAGGGGGTGTAGTATCAGTAATGTAGTAGTGTGGTATAATAGGGGGTGTAGTATCAGTACTGTGGTATAATAGGGGGTGTAGTATCAGTAATGTAGTAGTGTGGTATAATAGGGGGTGTAGTATCAGTACTGTGGTATAATAGGGGGTGTAGTATCAGTAATGTAGTAGTGTGGTATAATAGGGGGTGTAGTATCAGTACTGTGGTATAATAGGGGGTGTAGTATCAGTACTGTGGTATAATAGGGGGTGTAGTATCAGTACTGTGGTATAATAGGGGGTGTAGTATCAGCACTGTGGTATAATAGGGGGTGTAGTATCAGTAATGTAGTAGTGTGGTATAATAGGGGGTGTAGTATCAGTACTGTGGTATAATAGGGGGTGTAGTATCAGTAATGTAGTAGTGTGGTATAATAGGGGGTGTAGTATCAGTACTGTGGTATAATAGGGGGTGTAGTATCAGCACTGTGGTATAATAGGGGGTGTAGTATCAGTACTGTGGTATAATAGGGGGTGTAGTATCAGTACTGTGGTATAATAGGGGGTGTAGTATCAGTAATGTAGTAGTGTGGTATAATAGGGGGTGTAGTATCAGTACTGTGGTATAATAGGGGGTGTAGTATCAGTAATGTAGTAGTGTGGTATAATAGGGGGTGTAGTATCAGTACTGTGGTATAATAGGGGGTGTAGTATCAGTACTGTGGTATAATAGGGGGTGTAGTATCAGTACTGTGGTATAATAGGGGGTGTAGTATCAGCACTGTGGTATAATAGGGGGTGTAGTATCAGTAATGTAGTAGTGTGGTATAATAGGGGGTGTAGTATCAGTACTGTGGTATAATAGGGGGTGTAGTATCAGTAATGTAGTAGTGTGGTATAATAGGGGGTGTAGTATCAGTACTGTGGTATAATAGGGGGTGTAGTATCAGTAATGTAGTAGTGTGGTATAATAGGGGGTGTAGTATCAGTACTGTGGTATAATAGGGGGTGTAGTATCAGTACTGTGGTATAATAGGGGGTGTAGTATCAGTACTGTGGTATAATAGGGGGTGTAGTATCAGCACTGTGGTATAATAGGGGGTGTAGTATCAGTAATGTAGTAGTGTGGTATAATAGGGGGTGTAGTATCAGTAATGTGGTATAATAGGGGGTGTAGTATCAGCACTGTGGTATAATAGGGGGTGTAGTATCAGTAATGTAGCAGTGTGGTATAATAGGGGGTGTAGTATCAGCACTGTGGTATAATAGGGGGTGTAGTATCAGTAATGTAGTAGTGTGGTATAATAGGGGGTGTAGTATCAGCACTGTGGTATAATAGGGGGTGTAGTATCAGTAATGTAGTAGTGTGGTATAATAGGGGGTGTAGTATCAGTACTGTGGTATAATAGGGGGTGTAGTATCAGTAATGTAGTAGTGTGGTATAATAGGGGGTGTAGTATCAGTACTGTGGTATAATAGGGGGTGTAGTATCAGTACTGTGGTATAATAGGGGGTGTAGTATCAGTACTGTGGTATAATAGGGGGTGTAGTATCAGTAATGTAGTAGTGTGGTATAATAGGGGGTGTAGTATCAGTACTGTGGTATAATAGGGGGTGTAGTATCAGTACTGTGGTATAATAGGGGGTGTAGTGCGGGTTGTGGATAGATCCCCTTCCGTAGATGTACCCAGACGTAATCAGTTACTGTCTAACCATAATTTTTGGCATGAGGGTGTTCGGCGTCATGACGTCAGGGTGATCACGCAGTACGTGCCGCCACTTCCGGTAGGTAGCGGAAGTGTGTGCGCAGCAGCAGCAGTAGGATGAGCGGGACGGAGCTGGCGCAGGTCGCGTCCCTGGTACCGGGACCCCCCGCTCAGCCCGGACCCGCCACTGAAAACAAGCCCAGCCCGGCCAACATCCCCAAGCCCGGGCCTGTGGCGGGAGCAGCAGCCGCCGGACTGCCGGGGAGGGAGCTGGGGGAGCGGAGAGCGAGCGGTGAGTGCTTCCCGGGCCTTGTGCGATTCGCTGCTGCCCCAGTTACCTCCGGCACCCCCCACACACCGCCCTGTTACCTCCTCCCACCCTACACACACACCTCCCAGAGATCCGCCAGTAACCCCCCCCCGTAACACCCTGTGATGCATTACCCCCCCTCGTTACCTCCAAGTGATCTGTCATCCCCTTGCAGTCACACAGATATCCCCTTTCTCTGTGACCTGTTATCCCCCAGTGGTCTGCTGCACCCCCCCCCCCCCAATCACCTCCCAGTGGTCTGCTGCGCTCCCCCATCACCTCCCGGTGGTCTGCTGCGGCCCCCCCCCCCCCCGATCACCTCCCAGTGGTCTGCTGCACCCCCCCCCCATCACCTCCCAGTGGTCTGCTGCGCTCCCCCCCCCCATCACCTCCCAGTGGTCTGCTGCGCTCCCCCCCCCCCCATCACCTCCCAGTGGTCTGCTGCGCTCCCCCATCACCTCCCAGTGGTCTGCTGCGGCCCCCCCCCCGATCACCTCCCAGTGGTCTGCTGCTCCCCCCCCCCCGATCACCTCCCAGTGGTCTGCTGCTCCCCCCCCCCCCCCGATCACCTCCCAGTGGTCTGCTGCGCCCCCCCCCCATCACCTCCCAGTGGTCTGCTGCGCTCCCCCCCCCCCCCGATCACCTCCCAGTGGTCTGCTGCGCTCCCCCCCCCCGATCACCTCCCAGTGGTCTGCTGCGCTCCCCCCCCCCCCGATCACCTCCCAATGGTCTGCTGCGCTCCCCCCCCCCCGATCACCTCCCAGTGGTCTGCTGCGCTCCCCCCCCCGATCACCTCCCAGTGGTCTGCTGCGCTCCCCCCCCCCCCGATCACCTCCCAGTGGTCTGCTGCGCTCCCCCCCCCCCGATCACCTCCCAGTGGTCTGCTGCGCTCCCCCCCCCCCGATCACCTCCCAGTGGTCTGCTGTGCTCCCCCCCCCCGATCACCTCCCAGTGGTCTGCTGCGCTCCCCCCCCCCGATCACCTCCCAGTGGTCTGCTGCGCTCCCCCCCCCCCGATCACCTCCCAGTGGTCTGCTGCGCTCCCCCCCCCCCCGATCACCCCCCAGTGGTCTGCTGCGCTCCCCCCCCGATCACCTCCCAGTGGTCTGCTGCGCTCCCCCCCCCCCCCCCCGATCACCTCCCAGTGGTCTGCTGCGCTCCCCCCCCCCCCCCCGATCACCTCCCAGTGGTCTGCTGCGCCCCCCCCCCCGATCACCTCCCAGTGGTCTGCTGCGCCCCCCCCCCATCACCTCCCAGTGGTCTGCTGCGCTCCCCCGATCACCTCCCAGTGGTCTGCTGCGCTCCCCCCCCCCCCCCGATCACCTCCCAGTGGTCTGCTGCGCTCCCCCCCCCCGATCACCTCCCAGTGGTCTGCTGCGCTCCTCCCCCCCCGATCACCTCCCAGTGGTCTGCTGCACTCCTCCCCCCCTTCCTACGCTGTTATTCATGGTCTGATCTCCTTCTGATGTTTAGTTCCCATCTCTGCTGCGTCAGCTGCGGCCCCTTCTGAAAGCTCTCTCTCCAATGGCGTCTACCTGCCCCCGGGAGTGACGAATGGAGATATCAAGCCGGTCATTTCCACCACGCCGCTGGTGGATTTCCTGATGCAACTGGAGGATTACACACCTACTGTAAGTTCTGTCTCTGTAATGGCCTCACTTAGCGGTGCCCGGGCACTATCTTACGCCTCATGTGCAGAGTATGCCATTCCTAATCTCACGCCATTCCTAATCTCACGCCATGTCTAATCTCACGCCTTGATTGGAATTGTTTAGATTGGCGCACATTGTAATGTTCTTGCTATGTGTAGGGAAAGGTATTCCAGGACATGGGCTTAAGAGAAAACAAACTCTTATTTCCCG
This sequence comes from Taudactylus pleione, assembly GCA_031769625.1. Taxonomy (NCBI): domain Eukaryota; kingdom Metazoa; phylum Chordata; class Amphibia; order Anura; family Myobatrachidae; genus Taudactylus; species Taudactylus pleione. The sequence continues at coordinate 145,739 of JAUIMM010000597.1, read as the reverse complement.
ACAGATCCCAGATGCTGTCACAGGATATTACCTGAGCCGGGCTGGATTTGAGGCGTCAGACCCACGGATGTGAGTGCATCTGAAGGCATTTACCTTGTTTTCTGTTAGATGAAGCGTCCAACCTGTACTGACCCTACTATCCCTGAGAGATCACTTCTAAGCCATCAGAATGTTGTCATTTCTTTATATATGATCTTTATATGATATGCTGTGTAATATACAATCTTCTCATGTAACCGACCTATTGTCTTTACCATCCAGTATTCGGCTGATCTCGCTGGCAGCTCAGAAGTTTATCTCGGATATTGCAAATGATGCTCTGCAGCACTGCAAGATGAAAGGCACTGCCTCGGGGAGCTCGCGGAGCAAGAGCAAAGTAAGTCCCCCTAGTATATATTTCATCCTAGTGTAAATATCACAGAAAAAAAGAAATTCCCTCCAGCACACTGCAGCAACATCAACAAAAATACTTGAATCCTACACAATAATAGAAATTCAGAGGTATTACTTACATACATTTGCAAATATATGAATAAGCGCCAGGCCAGCATCAAGGCTCCTCTATACTGGCATCCTTTTTCAACACTTAATAACTACTCGCACACATCTATAGTTTACACTGCACTGTCACCGTTTTTCCATTTTTCGTGTGATGGCCTGGGGGGGGTTCTGGGCCGGATGTTTTTTGGGGTGCCCTGCACCCCAGACGTGAACACCTTAGTGTTAGGGACTGCTAGTGACAGAGAAGCCGTGACGAGGCCCAGCAGCTTCCCATTAATTTGCATATGCATGCAACCAATATCTCTGAATTTCCATGACCATGTAGTCTTCATATATTGTTGCAAGTATAATTCAGCGTGCTGAGGAACAATAGGGGGTTAAACCCCCCTCCTCCTCCTTTTTATACATCCGAGATCTCCTGAAGTCCTTGCCAAGGACCTGTTTCACACCCTTCTTCCTGGAGACACGGCAAAACGCTTTACCCTGATGAAATTAACTATTTGGTTCCAGAAACCAAATGGTTAATTTCAACCAATTCTGGGCCCAATATCCTTAAACGCCCTGTTGGAGGCGGACCTCTAGGACAGTCCTCATACAGCATGGAACAGGATGAGTTCATGGTGTCCATGGATATGGTGGGTGCGTATTTCCACCAGGAACTCATCATTTGCCGTTCAGTGCGTCACTGTCAGATTCGGGTCTAACCCTTCAGTCTGTACACAGTATATTGTGCAGCTTACGCGGGAACCCGCGCATAGTAGCAGCATCAGGATGTCTCCATTGATTCCTGTGTCCGCCATTTTGATGAATGAAAAAACATGATTTTTATATTTATTTTTGAATTTGTTTGGGAGGCGAAGGCGCCCCACACATTACGCTCTAGTTCTCCCCACTGATTGTTGCAGACGTTCATTGTCTTCCTCTCGTTACCCTTAGTGTCTGCGTTGTGGGGCCTAATTAGTAGATAACTGCCCCCCAGCAGGTTAGAGGATGTACAGGGGGAGGAGGATTCAGGCTTGTATAATATTTCTTAGTGCCTCTGTACCCCATGGTTCCCAGGTCCCCCAATGCATTCAGAGAAAAGGATTCAATGTAGGTATAAAAATTCAGTTATCTCTACTGCAACAAGTATTGTCTGTGAGGGTATAAGTTTAGTTACTCGGGTTATCACCTTTTCCGTAATTTGGACCACGAGGCCCGAAATATACCAAGTTCTTGGTGTAGAAGTCACTAAGGGGAAGCGCTTACTCCTATATGACACACAGATGTATCAGTCACTAGGGGGAGGCGCTTACTCCTATATCACACACACACAGATGTATCAGTCACTAGGGGGAGGCGCTTACTCCTATATCACACACACACAGATGTATCAGTCACTAGGGGGAGGCGCTTACTCCTATATCACACACACACAGATGTATCAGTCACTAGGGGGAGGCGCTCACTCCTATATCACACACACAGATGTATCAGTCACTAGGGGGAGGTGCTCACTCCTATATCACACACACACAGATGTACCAGTCACTAGGGGGAGGTGCTCACTCCTATATCACACACACAGATGTACCAGTCACTAGGGGGAGGCGCTCACTCCTATATCACACACACAGATGTACCAGTCACTAGGGGGAGGCGCTCACTCCTATATCACACACACAGATGTACCAGTCACTAGGGGGAGGCGCTCACTCCTATATCATACACACAGATGTACCAGTCACTAGGGGGAGGCGCTCACTCCTATATCATACACACAGATGTACCAGTCACTAGGGGGAGGTGCTCACTCCTATATCATACACACAGATGTACCAGTCACTAGGGGAAGGTGCTCACTCCTATATCACACACAGATGTATCAGTCACTAGGGGGAGGTGCTCACTCCTATATCACACACACAGATGTATCAGTCACTAGGGGGAGGCGCTCACTCCTATATCATACACACAGATGTACCAGTCACTAGGGGGAGGCGCTCACTCCTATATCATACACACAGATGTACCAGTCACTAGGGGGAGGCGCTCACTCCTATATCATACACACAGATGTACCAGTCACTAGGGGGAGGCGCTCACTCCTATATCATACACACAGATGTACCAGTCACTAGGGGGAGGTGCTCACTCCTATATCACACACAGATGTATCAGTCACTAGGGGGAGGTGCTCACTCCTATATCACACACACAGATGTACCAGTCACTAGGGGGAGGTGCTCACTCCTATATCATACACACAGATGTACCAGTCACTAGGGGGAGGCGCTCACTCCTATATCACACACACAGATGTACCAGTCACTAGGGGGAGGTGCTCACTCCTATATCACACACACACAGATGTATCAGTCACTAGGGGGAGGCGCTCACTCCTATATCACACACACAGATGTATCAGTCACTAGGGGGAGGTGCTCACTCCTATATCACACACACAGATGTACCAGTCACTAGGGGGAGGCGCTCACTCCTATATCACACACACAGATGTACCAGTCACTAGGGGAAGGTGCTCACTCCTATATCACACACACAGATGTACCAGTCACTAGGGGGAGGCGCTCACTCCTATATCATACACACAGATGTACCAGTCACTAGGGGGAGGTGCTCACTCCTATATCACACACACACACAGATGTACCAGTCACTAGGGGGAGGCGCTCACTCCTATATCACACACACAGATGTATCAGTCACTAGGGGGAGGCGCTCACTCCTATATCACACACACAGATGTACCAGTCACTAGGGGAAGGTGCTCACTCCTATATCACACACAGATGTACCAGTCACTAGGGGGAGGCGCTCACTCCTATATCACACACACACAGATGTATCAGTCACTAGGGGAAGGTGCTCACTCCTATATCACACACACACACAGATGTACCAGTCACTAGGGGGAGGTGCTCACTACTATATCACACACACAGATGTACCAGTCACTAGGGGGAGGTGCTCACTCCTATATCACACACACAGATGTATCAGTCACTAGGGGGAGGCGCTCACTCCTATATCACACACAGATGTATCAGTCACTAGGGGGAGGCGCTCACTCCTATATCACACACAGATGTACCAGTCACTAGGGGGAGGCGCTCACTCCTATATCACACACACACAGATGTATCAGTCACTAGGGGGAAGGTGCTCACTCCTATATCACACACACACACAGATGTACCAGTCACTAGGGGGAGGTGCTCACTACTATATCACACACACAGATGTACCAGTCACTAGGGGGAGGCGCTCACTCCTATATCATACACACAGATGTACCAGTCACTAGGGGGGAGGCGCTCACTCCTATATCACACACACAGATGTACCAGTCACTAGGGGAAGGTGCTCACTCCTATATCATACACACAGATGTACCAGTCACTAGGGGGAGGCGCTCACTCCTATATCACACACACAGATGTATCAGTCACTAGGGGGAGGTGCTCACTCCTATATCACACACACAGATGTACCAGTCACTAGGGGGAGGCGCTCACTCCTATATCATACACACAGATGTACCAGTCACTAGGGGGAGGTGCTCACTCCTATATCACACACACACACAGATGTACCAGTCACTAGGGGGAGGCGCTCACTCCTATATCACACACACAGATGTATCAGTCACTAGGGGGAGGCGCTCACTCCTATATCACACACACAGATGTACCAGTCACTAGGGGAAGGTGCTCACTCCTATATCACACACAGATGTACCAGTCACTAGGGGGAGGCGCTCACTCCTATATCACACACACACAGATGTATCAGTCACTAGGGGAAGGTGCTCACTCCTATATCACACACACACACAGATGTACCAGTCACTAGGGGGAGGTGCTCACTACTATATCACACACACAGATGTATCAGTCACTAGGGGGAGGCGCTCACTCCTATATCACACACAGATGTATCAGTCACTAGGGGGAGGCGCTCACTCCTATATCACACACAGATGTACCAGTCACTAGGGGGAGGCGCTCACTCCTATATCACACACACACAGATGTATCAGTCACTAGGGGAAGGTGCTCACTCCTATATCACACACACACACAGATGTACCAGTCACTAGGGGGAGGTGCTCACTACTATATCACACACACAGATGTACCAGTCACTAGGGGGAGGCGCTCACTCCTATATCATACACACAGATGTACCAGTCACTAGGGGGAGGCGCTCACTCCTATATCACACACACAGATGTACCAGTCACTAGGGGAAGGTGCTCACTCCTATATCATACACACAGATGTACCAGTCACTAGGGGGAGGCGCTCACTCCTATATCACACACACAGATGTATCAGTCACTAGGGGGAGGTGCTCACTCCTATATCACACACACAGATGTACCAGTCACTAGGGGGAGGCGCTCACTCCTATATCACACACAGATGTACCAGTCACTAGGGGGAGGCGCTCACTCCTATATCATACACACAGATGTACCAGTCACTAGGGGAAGGTGCTCACTCCTATATCATACACACAGATGTACCAGTCACTAGGGGGAGGTGCTCACTCCTATATCATACACACAGATGTACCAGTCACTAGGGGAAGGTGCTCACTCCTATATCATACACACAGATGTACCAGTCACTAGGGGAAGGTGCTCACTCCTATATAACACACAGATGTATCAGTCACTAGGGGGAGGTGCTCACTCCTATATCACACACACACATGTACCAGTCACTAGGGGGAGGTGCTCACTCCTATATCACACACACACATGTACCAGTCACTAGGGGGAAGGTGCTCACTCCTATATCACACACACAGATGTACCAGTCACTAGGGGGAGGCGCTCACTCCTATATCACACACACAGATGTATCAGTCACTAGGGGGAGGCGCTCACTCCTATATCACACACACAGATGTACCAGTCACTAGGGGGAGGCGCTCACTCCTATATCATACACACAGATGTACCAGTCACTAGGGGGAGGTGCTCACTCCTATATCACACACACACACAGATGTACCAGTCACTAGGGGGAGGCGCTCACTCCTATATCACACACACAGATGTACCAGTCACTAGGGGGAGGCGCTCACTCCTATATCACACACACAGATGTACCAGTCACTAGGGGGAGGCGCTCACTCCTATATCACACACACAGATGTATCAGTCACTAGGGGGAGGCGCTCACTCCTATATCACACACACAGATGTATCAGTCACTAGGGGTAGGTGCTCACTCCTATATCACACACACAGATGTATCAGTCACTAGGGGGAGGTGCTCACTCCTATATCACACACACAGATGTACCAGTCACTAGGGGGAGGTGCTCACTCCTATATCACACACACAGATGTACCAGTCACTAGGGGGAGGCGCTCACTCCTATATCACACACACAGATGTATCAGTCACTAGGGGGAGGCGCTCACTCCTATATCACACACACAGATGTATCAGTCACTAGGGGGAGGCGCTCACTCCTATATCACACACACACAGATGTACCAGTCACTAGGGGGAGGTGCTCACTCCTATATCACACACACAGATGTACCAGTCACTAGGGGGAGGCGCTCACTCCTATATCATACACACAGATGTACCAGTCACTAGGGGGAGGTGCTCACTCCTATATAACACACAGATGTATCAGTCACTAGGGGGAGGCGCTCACTCCTGTATCACACACAGATGTACCAGTCACTAGGGGGAGGTGCTCACTCCTATATCATACACACAGATGTACCAGTCACTAGGGGAAGGTGCTCACTCCTATATCACACACAGATGTACCAGTCACTAGGGGGAGGTGCTCACTCCTATATCACACACACACAGATGTATCAGTCACTAGGGGGAGGCGCTCACTCCTATATCACACACACACACAGATGTACCAGTCACTAGGGGGAGGCGCTCACTCCTATATCACACACACACAGATGTATCAGTCACTAGGGGGAGGCGCTCACTCCTATATCACACACACACAGATGTACCAGTCACTAGGGGGAGGTGCTCACTCCTATATCACACACACAGATGTACCAGTCACTAGGGGGAGGTGCTCACTCCTATATCACACACGTCACTGAGCAGCCTCCTTTGCTTTTCAGAATTGTCCGGATAAGCTTCTCCTGTATTTTGTACATCGTAAATTGCATTTTATTAAAGTTTTTTTTCTCATTTTTTTTATTTTTTTTCTGTTCTGCAGGATAAGAAGTAAACGTTGACCATGGAGGATCTTGCTCCTGCTCTGGCCGAATACGGCATTAATGTAAAGAAGCCGCATTACTTCACCTAGTGCTGCGTGTGTGACAGGAACTGTTAGAGCTGGATTACAGTCGCTTTTTCACCCCAGTGACCGACTTCATTGAACGCTGACGTGTCTGCAGAGCGCACAGGAACGACCTTGTACCGAATGATGATAACATTGCTGTGGCTTAAATCCTTGAGCCTGAGCGTCTGTAAAACTGGTGTTTGTCAGATTCTGGGACATAAATCTGTCCGCTCTCGGTGATTGCGTCCTGCGGTCCCCATGAGGTTTCTGTTCCCTCCCATCACTTCCTCTAGGATGTAGTGGAGCTGTGTGTTCATGTCTGGTACTGGACCGGTATAGATAGTCATCTCCTGGGCTGGGAGCGGCCGGTGTTATCATGTAAATAGTGCCTCCACGTCTCGCATTTTCTGCATCCTGCAATTCTGTGACGTAAGGGGAGAAATAATTTGTCCTAACTTCTCAGTTTTGTCTCCAACCCCCCCCCCCCCCCCCCCCCCCCTTGTGTTTTATGTAAAATAGCGTTTTGTGATGTGTGAATGGAAATTTATCTGGTTTATAAATAGCTCTTTATTTTCAAATGTTTTGCTTTGAATATTCTGTACAAGGAATGGCGCTGAGGACAATGTATGGCGTCCTCTGTCCTCCACACCTGTAATCGGGCACGAAGAGCAGGAGTTCGGATGGGTCTGCTGCCTTTGGGAAACCCAGGGTGACTGCGCTGCATGTTACGGGTACAGTATTTTCAGGGCTTTCCTCATAGGCTGCACCCTCAGTGGTGTCACTTCGCTTCATCTGTACTCTCTGAAGAGGTTTAAGGAAGTGCCACCCACACGGGTGAATGCAACGGTGTAGAACAGGGTGGAGGGTTGGTTTGGGGCGGGGGGGATTATAACTTTGGACGTCACTGACCATGAGGTTATAAAGCTGCAAACATTGTGCTATCTATATGTCTGCGGTGTGCTCTTCCTACTAACCCTGGCATTGTATGTCTAACATATGCAAAATAAATCCAATCTATTGCTGCTTGTGTGTGTGTGACATGTTCTCAATGGTTCCTCCAGATGATAGAACAACAGCCCCCCCTAGTGTTACAGTTGGAATAGGCAGAGATTCCTTTAAGAATATATAAATGGCAATTGGACAAAGTCCCTGAATCATAACTACCTCCAGCAGTTACGGCTAGAGGTAGCATGTCTAAGAGGGGGGCGTCTGGGGCTTCTGTGAAGTGAGCTACATGGGAGATGGTGTGATATTTTAGAATGGTCGGGTGGTGGGGTAACATTAGGGAACCGACCATACTTGGTGTATTGTATATATTTTCATGTACCCCATGTCTAATAAAATGTAAACTGAGTATAAACTGGAAATGTTAATATGTACGAATAAGTATGTGAAATGTATGATTTAGAACTTAATACAACTTCTGTTCTGATTTATATCAGAACGAAGCCATCCGGGGGTTCTGAGGCTAGAGTAACAAACAATAGGTTACTTTAGTCAAATGATAAGAAAACAGTTGCGCTGCTGTGACTGTATAATAACATGTGCTTGATTAATCAAAAATCACCTTGGCCTCTCTGAATCATAAAAGAGGATAACATTTATTAAACATACAATGACACTGAAATTTCATAAAATAGAGTGTGTATGTGTATATATATATATATATATATATATATATATATAATCACATTGATACAGTTGTTGCAACAACTCATGTCGCCATTTAGAATGTATCCATCCAATAAATTATTCCCAGTGTAAGAATTGAGTCCTGATTTGGGTCAGTTTGTGAATAATAAAGTTCAAATGCTCACCACTTCCACATAAGAATGCTTCGAATGTCCAGCAAATACTTGATGTAAGTTGGTGTCCAGCTGGCACTTGTAGTGCGCCGGAGCTCACTGATGGAAATAGTGCTGGGTGTGATGGGAGACTCCGTAGAACAGCGTTGCACGCCACAATAGAGAAAGCCGTGAGATGACCACCTGGTACAGGTGGCTGTGGTAAGGCAAACGTCTTTCAAGATGATCTCTGGGGTTTTCATGCATTGTCTAGTGAATTACAGCATAGGGACCTAGGGGGGTCGGGTGTTACAGCATAGGGACCTAGGGGGGGGGGGTGTTACAGCATAGGGACCTGGGGGGGGGGGGGTGTTACAGCATAGGGACCTGGGGGGGGGGGGGGGTGTTACAGCATAGGGACCTAGGGGGGTCGGGTGTTACAGCATAGGGACCTAGGGGGGTCGGGTGTTACAGCATAGGGACCTAGGGGGGGTCGGGTGTTACAGCATAGGGACCTAGGGGGGTCGGGTGTTACAAGTGGACGACTGTCGCTGTATATTCTATATCCTTATAGGTCCACTCCACTAATACTTTTTTAGTTTGGAATATGGCATTTCTACTTCAGGGTCCATAGGGGTCCACAGGGTGACCTTGGGGTATAGCTCGATCCTCGGGCACCACGGAGTTAAAGCTTTCAGCTGCTCCCAGGATGCACTTGGGTCCAACCTCCCCTATACCCCGCCCCCGAGCCACAGGCACCTCTGTTTTAGATGGTGCCCGGCCGGAGTCGGGTCACCCTGCGGAGTGGGCTGCAGGAGCAGCCCCCTAAAGCTTTTAATTTTTTATTTAACTTAGTTAAATTTATTTATTTTTTACTATAAGTTTTTTCTCTAGAGCAGCAGCGCTGGGCTGTCTGTACAGACGCCCACGCTGCCGCTCCTTCTCCCTGCTGGCGCTGCGACGCCAGCACTGAACTGGGGATCGCGGCGGGGGAAGCCAGAGTCTGTACTAGCCGGACTCTGGTTTCCCCCGGGACTGCTGCCGGAAGACGCCGGGGAGATCAGGTAAGCCGCGCACCGCTGATTAGCGGCGGTGCGCGGGTTCCTTTCAAATGCAGTCCCATGCCCCCGGTCTAGGGGACAGACCGGGGGCGCTAGCGGTGGCGGCGGGCCCCCCCTCCAGCGGAGGCATACCCCGCCAGACCACTAGACCACCAGGGTTAATATCGCGGCAAGCGGGATGCCGGCAACCCGGGGGTTAATATGCTAGCCAGGGGAGGAAGCCTTCCCTGTCTAGCGGCTCCTCCCCTCAGCTCAGCGCGCCTTTCAGCTCGGAGTCTGGCGTCGCTGAGCTGCAGATACTCGGGCCACTCCTCCTCTGAGGTCTCCAGCGGCCATTTTCTCTGTGGCAGCGTGGATACTCTCAGGGAGCACGCGGACCGGTCCCCCTGTGTACCTCTCCCCTGCAGAAGGACAGTGTACACAGCGCTATAGCCCTCCCAGACACTGAATCTGGGCAGGTTGATTGTAGTGGAAAGGTGCAGTGAGTATATCTTCCTGCATGGTATGTGACTTTTGCTAGTGCTGCCTGTCTGTGTCTTTTTTCTACTTACTGTCAGCCTGTACCTATCCCTTTCCTTCTCCTACAAGCCCTACAGGTGTGCGGGGGAAGGGTGTTTCTACTGACCTCACCTATATAGATCACGTATTTGTGAGGTCCGTCACATACAGTTGTGTGCTACACGGTGCCATATTGTGGGCTGTTGTTCAGCACACTGGTGAGTGCGCACGTTTTCTTCCTAAGTCATGTCTGAGGAGGAGATTGAGCACTCCGGGGCTCCAGCATTGTTCTCCTGCAGGCGCTGTTCTGCAGGAGTGGATAGGGAGGATTTGTCACAGGACGGCCTGTGCGGACGGTGCCAGGCGGTCCCTGGTATGTCTAAACCTCCCATTTCGCAGGAGCCACCATGGGCGATGTTTTCCCAGGTGCTGGTGTCCATCGCGGACCGTCTGTCGGTCCCGACTGCCGCCCCTACTAGGGCGTTGCCCCAGCCTGCCATCCCCCATTCCCCGGGTGTCCCACAATTATTGCAGACTCCCCCGGGGTCTCAGCCTGTTGGTCACTATGCGGGGTTGCCAATGTATATTCAGTCCACCCCTGTGGCACAGCCGGCTGTGGTGCCGTTTCAGGCTCCTGTGACAGCTCCTCCACCCTGGGTGGATGCGCTTTCCCACACTGTCCAAGATTTGGCGGCAGCATCTTCGGCTTTTCAGTCGATGTTGCGCAGTGACGTGCCCTCCAGGGCGTCTAAACGCTCAGTCATGGCACAGGCTGCGCATCTTTCGGATTCTGAGGGGTTCTCGGATGATGGTGAGGTACAGGATGACTCAGCCTCAGATGCCTCAGTCCAGGAGGTAGACACTAAGTCTTCCATCAATGTGCGGGCTCTGGTTAAGGCGGTGCGGGCTATTCTTCTGATTGAGGATGAGGCACCCGCTCCCAAGTCAAGGTATCCTAGTTTTAAAAAAGCTAAGGTTACTTCTACAGCGTTCCCCTTGTCTGATCAGTTGACTGATCACATGGCGGTGGCCTGGCAGACGCCCAGTCAGCGTTTCCTGCCACAGAAACGCTTGGCGTCCAATTATCCATTCCCGGAAGCGCATTGTAAGAAATGGGAAACTCCGCCTGCAGTCGATTCCCATGTAACACGCCTCATCAGGAGTGCTACTTTGCCATTGCCGTCTATATCCTCGCTGAAGGATCCTACGGACAGGAAGGTGGAGACTTGTCTAAAGTCTATTTATTCTCTCTCAGGGGCTGTAGCCCGGCCGTCCATGGCCATCTCCTGGGTGGCCAAGGCCATTGAGGGGTGGGCCAACGCCTTGGAGGACACGTTTACGGATGAATCTCCGGACGTCCAGAGGGCGTTGTTAGGACAGATGAGAGATGCCGCCTCCTACATTGGAGAAGCATCTTTGGATGCTAGCCTGTTGACCTCTAGGGTTTCGGCGGCAGCAGTGTCTGCTCGTAGATCCTTGTGGTTGCGGTCTTGGAGAGCAGACGCGGATTCAAAGAAAGGCTTGGAGGCCTTACCTTTTAATGGGGAATTACTATTTGGTCCGGACCTGGACAAAATAGTAGATACCCTGGCAAAATCCAAGTCAGCCTTCCTCCCTTCAGCTACTACACCTGCTTAGGTCCGGAGCTCGGCCTTTCAGGTTCAGGAAGCCATAGAGGCCTTGCTGACGGCGGGGGTCATTATACCCGTACCACAGTCTCAACGTGGGATGGGGTATTACTCTACGCTGTTTCTGGTGCAGAAACCCAATGGCTCTCATCGCCCCATCATCAATTTGAAGTCCCTGAACAGGTTTCTCAGGGTTCCCAAATTCAGGATGGAAACTTTGCGTTCCATCATACTGGCGATGGAACCGGGGGATTATATGGTCTCCCTGGATATCCAGGATGCCTACCTCCATGTGCCTATAGCAACATCGCACCAACGGTTTCTGCGGTTTGCTATTCTCCACAACCACTACCAATTCAGGGCTCTACCCTTTGGTCTCTCCACGGCACCAAGGGTATTTACCAAGGTGATGGCGGTCATGGCGGCTCACCTTCGGAGCCAGGGGATACGGTTGCTACCGTATCTAGACGACCTCCTCTTGCTGGCAAGCTCCCCGGAGGTACTGATCCAGCATCTCCACCTGCCGGTCGCTTGTCTACAGGCGCACGGCTGGTTGATCAACTGGAAGAAATCCTCCCTCATCCCATCACAACGGATGGTTCATTTGGGGGCCCTGCTGGACTCTCGTCAGCAACGGATTTTTCTGACTCCGGAGAAGGTCTCCTCCTTACAGCTGCGGATTCACAGTTGTCTGAGCAGTGGCAGAGTGTCGGTGCACTCAGCGATGAGAGTTTTGGGGTCCATGGTGTCGGCATTCGACATGGTGGAGTTTGCCCAGTTCCATTCCAGGCCCCTGCAGGGGCTGATTCTTTCAGAATGGAACGGATTGCCACACAGGATCCGCTCTCAGATGCTGGTGTTGTCCTCGGAGGTGCGTCTGTCCCTAGCCTGGTGGCTGCAGACAGCGCATCTCCTGGAGGGGCGCCCCTTTTGGATCCCGGAATGGGTTCTGCTCACGACAGATGCCAGTCTCCGGGGTTGGGGGGCGGTGACAGGCTCCTTGTCACTTCAGGGTCGTTGGTCGGCGGAGGAAGCGATTCTTCCCATCAACATCCTGGAACTGCGGGCAGTATAAAGAGCCCTGCAGTCGTCCGGCACCGCTCTTCACGGAAGGGCCGTTCAGGTGCAGTCGGACAACGCTACCACGGTGGCGTACATCAATCACCAGGGAGGGACTCGCAGTCGAGCTGCGATGTCGGAGGTGTCCCGCGTCCTGGCTTGGGCGGAGCGCTATCTTCCAGCTCTCTCGGCAGTTTTCATCCCAGGAGTCCTCAATTGGGAGGCAGACTTCCTCAGCCGTTACGATGTGCATCCCGGGGAATGGTCGCTTCATCCAGAGGTATTCCAACTACTCGTGGACAAGTGGGGGCTGCCAGAGCTGGACCTGATGGCGTCCCGTTACAATCACAAGCTGCCTGTGTACGGGTCAAGGACAAGGGACGCAGGCGCAAGTCTGATAGACGCGCTGTCGGGGAAATGGCTGTTTCAACTGGCTTACTTGTTCCCTCCGATATCTCTGCTGCCTCGGGTCCTGCGCAAGTTCAAACAGGACGGAGGCACACTGATCCTGGTGGCCCCAGCGTGGCCCAGAAGGCCGTGGTACTCCGATCTGCGGAGCCTGTCCATCGACGCTCCGTACCTCCTACCTCAACGGCGGGACCTGTTGTCTCAGGGGCCCTGTCTTCACCCGGATCTGGGTCGACTATCTTTGACGGCGTGGTTCTTGAGACAGCCGTCCTGAGGTCTCGGGGCTTTTCTAGCTCCGTTATTACCACCATGCTGAGGGCGCGCAAGCCTGCTTCCGCGAGGATCTATCACAGAGTGTGGCACACTTACTTTCAGTGGTGCGAGGCCAGAAACTATGATTCCCAGGTGTTCCGAGTTTCGCGTATTCTGGCTTTCCTTCAGTCCGGTTTGGACTTAGGATTACGTCTTTCTTCACTGAAGGTACACGTGTCTGGTCTGTCGGTGTGGTTCCAGCGCAGGATCGCTGCTATGCCGGACGTACACACCTTTTTCCAGGGTGTTTTGAGAATCCAGCCTCCCTTTGTGCCACCTGTGGCCCCGTGGGATTTGGTGGTGGTTCTTAGGGCCTTACAGGGTCCTCCTTTTGAGCCCTTGGAGTCAGTGGAGCTCAAGTGGCTAACTTTTAAAACTGTTTTCCTCTTGGCAATTGCTTCTGCCAGGAGGGTTTCAGATTTGGGGGCGCTTTCTTGTCATCCCCCTTTTCTGATTTTTCATCAGGACAGAGCGGTGCTTCGCACTCGTCCTGATTTCCTGCCTAAGGTGGTTTCCAGGTTCCACATTAATCAGGAAATTGTTGTACCAGCCTTTCAGTCACCTGATCTTTCGGCTGGGGAGACTTCCTTAGACGTTGTAAGGGCACTCCAGGTTTATGTGGACCGGACTAGTTCTGTGAGGAAGTCGGATTCTTTGTTTATCCTCTTTGGTTTTCACAAGAGGGGTTGGCCTGCCAACAAACAGACTCTAGCCCGTTGGCTTCGTTCTGTTATTATTGAGGCTTATATGCAGGAGGGTTTACCTGTTCCAGCCTCTGTTAAGGCTCATTCCACTCGGTCCGTGGGCCCTTCTTGGGCTGCTAGCCGTGGCGCCTCTGCTGTTCAGCTCTGTAAGGCGGCCACCTGGTCTTCCATTCAGACCTTTTTGAGGTTCTATGCGTTTGACACCTTTGCCTCTCAGGATGCATCCTTTGGGCGCCGGGTTCTCCTATCGGCACAGGAGCGTCCCCGCCCTTAGTTGGACTCCTTTGGGACATCCCCAAGGTCACCCTGTGGACCCCTATGGACCCTGAAGTAGAAAACAAGAGATATGGTAAGAACTTACCGTTGTTATCTCTGTTTCTACGAAGTCCATAGGGTCCACAGGGCACCCGCCCTGACGCACCTGGCTTCATATGGGCTCGGTGACTGGTCACCGGTTTTCCGTCTCCCATTTCTGTGAGTATGGTTCTTGTGTGTTCCAGTCTTCCTTCTCTCTGTTTCGTCTCCTCCTCCGGCCTGGGCTGCTTACCAACTGAGGTGCCTGTGGCTCGGGGGCGGGGTATAGGGGAGGTTGGACCCAAGTGCATCCTGGGAGCAGCTGAAAGCTTTAACTCCGTGGTGCCCGAGGATCCAGGATCCAGCTATACCCCAAGGTCACCCTGTGGACCCTATGGACTTCGTAGAAACAGAGATAACAAAGGTAAGTTCTTACCATATCTCTTGTTTTTGTAATACTGAATATATCAACCCAGTAAAATAATTTACATTTCCTAATATTTCAATGTATTAACTCAGTAAATGGATGTGGATAGGATAGGATGTCTCTTGCTATCGTTTGAATACAATCTCTAGGTAGAAATTCAAATAAAATGTTAATCGGGGGTATTGCATATTTTTTTTTTTAGAGATTAGGTTGGGCTCTGTGCGTGTCGAAAAAATATAAATAAAAATGTGTACATGTGTGAAAAGTTAAACTATGTGATACAATTAGTGCTCTAAGAGGAAAGAAGAAAATATTGTATTAATTGAAAGATGTAATGTGAAATTTCTATCTACATCGAAAGAATAACTAAAATAAATGAATATGTAGAACAATAGATATTTGCTCTTATATATTTCTACTTCAGGGTCCACAGGGTTGACCTTGGGGTATAGCTGGATCTGGATCCATGGGCACCACGCAGTTAAAGCTTTGCTGCTCCCAGGATGCACTTGGGTCCGTCCTCCTCTATACCCCGCCCCAGCCACAGGCACCTCAGTTTTAGTTGGTGCCCGGCCGGAGTCGGGTCACCCTGCGCAGTGGGGCTGCATAAGCAGCCCCTAAGCTTTATTCTTTATTTAAAAAAAAAAAAAGATTTTATTTTATTTTTACTGTCTTCAGAGCGGCAGCATCAGACTGTCCATCTGGACGTCTATGCTGCCGCTCCAACAGCCCTGCTGGCGCTGCGACGCCGGTACTGAGCCGGGGATCGCAGCGGGACCCCGGAGTCAGTGCTAGCGTGGCTCCGGGACCTCCCAAGGACTGCGGCCGGACTGAAGGGGCCAGGTAAGCCGCGTGCAGCGCTGTCAGCGCTGCACGCGGGGAAAATGCAGTCTTCATGCCGCCGGTCTCTGGGGACAGACCGGCGGCGCTAGTAGCGGCGGCGGGCTCCCCCTCTTCAGGCATACCCCGCGTGTCCGCTGGCCCCCGGGGTGTATGTACCGGCGGGGAACCGGCTTCCCCGGGTGTTTAGTACTAGCAGGGGAGGCAGCCTTCCCTGCTTCAGCGCTCCTCCCCTCAGCCCAGCGCGCCTTCTCTCATGTGTGCTGGCGTTGCTGGGCTGTTCTCACTCGGCCACTCCTCCTCAGAGCTCTCCGGCGGCCATCTTCCTCAGGCAGCATCGCAGAGCTCCCAGACAGGCTTCCAGTGGACCAGGACCCCTGCGTACCTCTCCCCCTGCAAAGGACAGTGTTCGCAGCGCTATAGCCCTCCCAGACACTGAATCTGGGAGGTTGATTGTAGCGGAAGGTGCAGTGAGTATAACTTCTCTGCATGGTATGTGACTATTGCTAGTGCTGCTGTCTGTGCTTATTTCTACTTACTGTCAGCTTTTTACCTATCCCTTTCCTTCTCCTACGGCCCGCAGGTGCGTGGGTGTTATACGCCTTACCTCGTTTCGGTGAGACACTTTTTTTGCAAAAAAGTTTGTGTCATGTCTGATGAGGGGAATGAGCTCTCCGAGACTCCTTTGTTGTTTTCCTGCCGACGCTGTTCGGCAGGGGTTGACGGGGCAGATTTGTCTCAGGACGGTCTGTGCGGGCGGTGCCAGCTGGTACCTGGACCCTCTAAACCCCCGGTGGCGCAGGATCCTCTGTGGGCAATGTTTACGCAAGTGCTGGCGTCAATCGCGGACCGACTTGCGGTCCCGACTGCGGCCCCTTCTAGGGCGTTGCCCCAGCCTACCATGCCCCGTTCCCCGGGTGTGACTCGTCTGGTGCAGTCTCCTCCCGGGTCTCAGACTGTGGGTCCTTATGCGGGTTTGCCGGTATACGTGCAAACCCCCACGGTGCCGCAGCAGTCGATGGTACCTTTTCAGGGGTATCCTCAGACAGTACCCCCGCCTTGGGTGGACGTCCTCTCCAGCTCTGTTCAGAGTCTGGCGGCTTCGTCATCGGCTTTTCAACATATGTTGCACAGTGATTTGCCCCCACGGGCGTCCAAGCGTTCCGTTCCGGCTTCATTGGCGGCTCAGTTCACGGACACGTACGTGTCTTTGGATGACGGGGAGATCCATGAAGACTCTGACTCGGATGCCAGGGCCCAGGAGATGGAGGCTAAGTCTTCCATTAATGTGCCGGCATTGGTTAGGGCGGTGCGGGCCATCCTTCACATTGAGGAGGATGTGCCCGCCCCCAGGTCAAAATACCCAAATTTTAAAAAGGCCAAGGTTGCTTCGACGGTTTTTCCCCTGTCCGATCAATTGACGGATCATATGGCAGGGGCCTGGCAGTTGCCCAGCAAGAGGTTCCAATCGCAGCAGCGGTTGGCTTCGAACTATCTGTTTCCGGAGGCTCATTGCAGGAAGTGGGAAACTCCTCCAGCGGTGGATTCCCACGTTACCCGCTTAATTAAAAGCGCTACGCTGCCTTTGCCGCCGATCTCCTCCCTGAAGGATCCCACGGACAGGAAGGTGGAGACTTGTTTGAAGTCTATCTACTCTCTCTCGGGGGCGGTGGCCCGTCCGTCCATGGCCATCTCTTGGGTGGCTAAGGCCATCGAGAGCTGGGCCAATGCTTTGGAGGATACCTTTCCGGAAGATGCTCCGGAGATCCAGAAAGCGTTGATAGGTCAAATGAGGGATGCGGCTTCCTACATTGGGGAAGCATCGTTAGATGCAAGCCTGCTAACCTCTCGGGTGTCGGCTGCAGCTGTGTCGGCGCGTCAGTCCTTGTGGCTGAGGTCTTGGAGAGCTGACGCTGACTCCAAAAAGGGACTGGAGGCCTTACCTTTTAATGGGGAGTTGCTTTTTGGTCCAGACTTGGACAAAATCGTGGACACTCTGGCTAAGTCTAAATCAGCCTTCCTCCCTTCGGCTTCTGCTCCTACCAAGGTACGGAGCTCTGCTTTTCGGTCCTTTCGGGTTCAGGGCAAGGCAAAAGGTCAGTCCTTCCCGAGGCAGTCGACGACCAAGGCCGCTTCTAAGCCCAAGAAGCAGCCCTGGAGTGCCAGGCACCCTTCTTCCAAGCAGGAAGATAAACCTTCTGCCTGATGGGACGGGCCTCCCTCTGGGGGACCCCAGAGTGGGAGGCCGACTTCTTCTATTTGCCCAGTGCTGGCACAATACCACCACGGATGCCTGGGTTCGAGAAGTGGTCTCCCAGGGGTACGCCCTGTCTTTTCGGCACAGGCCGCCCCACCAGTTTTTCTGCACGAGTCCTTCTCAGGATACGACCAAGTCTTTACAGATTCAGGAAGCTATAGAGTCCTTGCTGACAGCAGGGGTCATTGTTCCCGTTCCTCAATTACAACGAGGGACGGGGTTCTATTCTCTGTTTCTGGTGCGGAAACCCAATGGTTCTCATCGCTCTATCCTCAACTTGAAGTCTCTGAACAAATTCCTCAGAGTTCCCAAGTTCCGGATGGAAACGTTACGTTCCATTATTCTGGCGATTGAACCGGGGGATTACATGGTGTCCCTGCATATCCAGGACGCCTACCTCCATGTTCCGATAGCACCTTCGCACCAGCGGTATCTGAGGTTCGCTATCCTTCAACACCATTACCAGTTCCGGGCGCTACCCTTTGGTCTCTCCACGGCACCGAGGGTGTTCACGAAGATTATGGCGGTCATGGCCGCACATCTTCAGAACCAGAATGTACGGCTACTACCGTATCTGGACGACCTCCTGTTGCTGGCGAGTTCCCCGGAGGTACTGCTTCATCATCTCCACTTGACGGTCGCTTGCCTGCAAGCGCATGGGTGGCTGATAAATTGGAAAAAGTCCTCCCTGATTCCATCTCAGCGGATGGTTCATTTGGGAGCCCTGCTGGATTCTCGGCAGCAAAGGATCTTCCTGACCCCGGAGACGGTCTCCTCCCTGCAGCTGAGGATACACAGTTGCCTGAGCAGTTGCCGCCTGTCGGTCCATTCGGCTATGAGGGTTTTGGGCTCCATGGTGTCAACATTCGACATGGTGGAATTTGCCCAGTTCCATTCCCGGCCTATGCAGGGGCTGATTCTATCGGAATGGAACGGGTTACCTCACCGGATCCGCTCTCAGTGTTGTCCCCGGCGGTTCGGCAGTCTTTGGCTTGGTGGCTTCAGACAGCTCATCTGGTCGAGGGGCGCCCCTTTTGGATCCCGGACTGGGTCCTGCTCACGACTGATGCCAGTCTTCGGGGTTGGGGGGCAGTGACCGGCTCGTTGTCACTTCAGGGTCGTTGGTCTGCGGAAGAAGCTCTTCTTCCCATCAACATTCTGGAACTGCGGGCGGTTTATCGGGCCCTGCAGTCGTCCGGTCCCGCTCTTTACGGACGGGCGGTTCAGGTGCAGTCCGACAACGCCACCACGGTGGCGTATATCAACCACCAAGGAGGAACTCGAAGTCGGGCAGCAATGTCGGAGGTGTCTCGCATCCTTGCTTGGGCGGAGTGCCACATTCCAGCGATCTCGGCAGTCTTCATTCCCGGAGTCCTCAATTGGGAGGCGGACTTCCTCAGCCGTCACGACGTGCATCCCGGGGAATGGTCGCTTCACCCAGAGGTGTTTCAGCTACTCGTGGACAGGTGGGGGCTGCCGGAGCTGGACTTGATGCCCTTCCGTCACAATCACAAGTTGCCCATTTACGGGTCAAGGACAAGAGACGCAGGCGCCAGTCTGGTAGACGCGCTGTCGGTGAAATGGACGTTTCACCTGGCGTATGTTTCCTCCGATATCCTTCCTCGGGTTCTGCGGAAATTCAAGCAGGACGGCGGCACGCTCGTGTTGGTTGCTCCGGCGTGGCCCAGACGTCCTTGGTACTCCGATCTGAGGTGTCTCTCCATCGACGCTCCGTACCTTCTTCCTCAGCGTCGGGACCTGTTGTCTCAAGGGCCCTGCCTTTACCCGGATCTGGGTCGGCTGTCTTTGACGGCGTGGCTCTTGAGATAGCCGTCTTGAGGTCTAGGGGTTTCTCCAGTTCAGTCATTGGTACCATGCTTAGGGCACGCAAGCCTGCCTCCGCACGGATTTACCACAGGGTGTGGCGCACTTACTTTCAGTGGTGTGAATCCAGAAACTATGATCCTCAGGTGTTCCGGGTTTCCAGAATCTTGGAGTTCCTTCAATCAGGTTTGGACCTCGGCTTACGCCTGGCCTCTCTGAAGGTTCATGTGTCTGCATTGTCCGTGTGGTTTCAGCGTCTGATTGCTACACTACCGGATGTTCACACCTTTTTCCAGGGTGTTCTCAGGATACAGCCTCCCTTCGTGCCTCCTGTGGCTCCTTGGGACTTGGCGGTGGTGCTACGGGTCTTGCAGGGTCATCCATTTGAGCCTCTTGAGGTGGTGGACCTCAAGTGGCTGACGTTCAAGACCGTTTTTCTCCTAGCAATTGCTTCTGCCAGGAGGGTGTCTGAATTGGGGGCACTTTCCTGTCGCCCTCCTTTTCTGATTTTTCATCAGGACAGAGCGGTGCTCCGCACTCGTCCTGAGTTTTTGCCCAAAGTGGTCTCGAAGTTCCACATTAATCAGGAACTTGTTGTGCCAGCTTTTCAGTCGCCTGATCTTTCAGCTGGTGAGGCTTCCTTAGATGTAGTCCGGGCACTTAGAATCTATGTGGATCGGACTGCTTCGGTTAGGAAGTCGGATTCTTTGTTTGTCCTCTTCAGTTTTCACAAGAGGGGTTGGCCTGCCAACAAGCAAACGTTAGCCCGTTGGCTTCGTTCCGTTATTTGTGAGGCTTATGCACAGGAGGGTTTACCTGTGCCAGCCTCTGTTAAGGCTCATTCCACTCGTTCTTGGGCTGCTAGACGTGGCGCCTCCGCTGTTCAGCTGTGTAAGGCGGCCACTTGGTCTTCAATTCAAACGTTTTTGAGGTTCTATGCGTTTGACACCTTCGCCTCTCAGGATGCATCCTTCGGGCGCCGGGTACTCCTTTCAGCACAGGAGCGTCCCCGCCCTTAGTTGAACTGCTTTGGGACATCCCCAAGGTCAACCCTGTGGACCCCCTATGGACCCTGAAGTAGAAAACAAGAGATATGGTAAGAACTTACCTTTGTTATCTCTGTTTCTACGAAGTCCATAGGGTCCACAGGGCGCCCGCCCTGACGCACCTGGCTTCAAATGGGCTGTGTGGCTGGTCACCGGTTTTCCGTCTCCCATTTCTGTGAGTATGGTTTCTTGTGTGTTCCAGTCTTCTTTCTCTCTGTTTAGTCTCCTCCTCCGGCCTTAGCTGCTTACCAACTGAGGTGCCTGTGGCCGGGGCGGGGTATAGAGGAGGATGGACCCAAGTGCATCCTGGGAGCAGCAAAGCTTTAACTGCGTGGTGCCCATGGATCCAGATCCAGCTATACCCCAAGGTCAACCCTGTGGACCCTATGGACTTCGTAGAAACAGAGATAACAAAGGTAAGTTCTTACCATATCTCTTGTTATATATACACGTATGAAATGTCTGTGTATGATATACGTGGACATTTTTTTTTGTGTACATGAGGATATGAGAATGATGGGGAATAGAGAAATAATATTAACAAAAATAAAAAGGATAGAATAATGGATAACGAGTAAATGGACTTTTATATATATATATATATATATATATATATATTGCAAAAGTAGTATTGTTGGTTCAGTCATGGATGAGAATTTAAAGTAAGATGAATAACAGGTGGGATTATATGTATTTAATATGTATGTGAATTTTGTATTTATTTAGAATATATCTTTAAGTATATGAGTGTCTATTATAGATTTTTTTTTTTGTTTGATATAATGTGAATTTTTATTTGAATATAGGGAAGATTGAGATATATTAGTAGCCGAGAGCTTCTCTGAATCCGTATAAGAGGTAATTGAAATAATTAAATCCAGCTGATTTTACTTGATTGAGAACCCTAGTAAGGGAAGGATATGGATTGAATACCCCTATCTTGAAAAAGCTCCAAGAGGGGAGCGAAACGCGTCAAAGGGGTTAACACTGTGATCAGTGTTCTGCAACTCTCAGCACACCTTGCTGCTCACCGCTACCATCTACACACGCAGTGATCAGTGTTCTGCAACCCTCAGCACACCTTGCTGCTAACCGCTACCATCTACACACGCAGTGATCAGTGTTCTGCAACTCTCAGCACACCTTGCTGCTCACCGCTACCATCTACACACGCAGTGATCAGTGTTCTGCAACTCTCAGCACACCTTGCTGCTCACCGCTACCATCTACACACGCAGTGAGGCGTGAGCTCCGCATTGGATTGGAGCATCAGTAGTCGGCAGCTAGGACGTGGCTCAGTACCGCCCAAACACATCGCTGCCGGTAACAGGAGACCGTCACAGAGACCACGGTGTCGGACGGACGTTTGCCTTACCACAGTCGCTATTCCGCCCCATGCACCAGGTGGTCATCTCACGGCTTTCTCTATTGTGGCGTGCAACGCTGTTCTACAGAGTCTCCCATCACATCCAGCGCTATTTCCATCAGTGAGCTCCGGCGCACTACAAGTGCCAGCTGGACGCCAACTTACATCAAGTATTTGCTGGACATTCGAAGCATTCTTATGCGGAAGTAAGTGGTGAGCATTTGAACTTTATTATTCACAAACTGACCCAAATCAAGACTCAATTCTTACACTGGGAATAATTTATTGGATGGATACATTCTAAATGGCGACATAAGTTGTTGCAACAACTGTATCAATGTGATATATATAGTATACTCTTATTTAAGAGCTACATTTTATGAAAGTTCACAGTGTCGTATGTTTAATAAATGTTATTATCTTTTATGATTCAGAGAGGCCAAGATGATTTTTGATTAATCAAGAACGTCATTACGTTTTTCTTATCATATAGTTGTAGATTAGCAACTGACACTAAGTTTTGCTGCGCTGTCTTGTGGAAGATATAGATCTAAATTTAGAATTTACCATTTATTTTATCTCTTTTTCATTTATTAACTTAGCTGTGTTCTTCTGAGCGCCGGGTATAAGCTGAGGACGTCTGATTTCTGACTAGCCTCGGGTTATTTAGTCTGCAGTAGGTGACTTTAGTGACTGATTTATACCAATAGAATGATTGCCCCTATGGGTTACAATGTATAACTTTAAGGCTACAATGAAAGTTATTCCACCTAACCATTCGGAGTCGCTCGTGTCAGAGTACAGCTATTAATCCATTCAGCCAATCAGACTTTTCTGCTTCTCATGACTATGATGTGACTAGAATAGGAACCAGTAACACCCGCTCCATTAGACACACAGATTCATCTTTCTAGTCATGGGGCGGTGACTACGTGGTTTGCGAGTCGCTGTGTTACTTGGCAGCTATATATTAACAACGCAGGAGATCTCCAATCACGTCACTTGGTCTCATGATCGGGATAACAAATACGCGTCTTCTAATAATACTCGTAAGTTTGTAGTAAAAACATGTTCTCATTTATTCTGCAGTCTTAGCATATGGACACATAGGAGCCGTGTAATTTGTTTTATAGGGTTTTTTTTACCTGTTTTAACCCCCTCCTATTTCATGTGGTGATTGTTGTGTTGATGACAAGGGTGGGAATTTATACTTATGTACTTGTATGGGTGATGGCTATTGCCTCTGAGGAAGCTGTCTTATGACAGGGAAACGCGTTAGGCAGAACGGGATCGGCATGAACGACCGCCAATTCCCGACGCCGGAAGACCCACAGCAGTGGAAATCCTGACAGCTTAAAAAGGTAAATGTAACTAACCCTCTCCTCCTAACACTCCCATAGGGGTGCCTAACCCTAACCTTCCCCCCCTAGTGCCTAAACCTTACCCCCCCCCCTGTCCCCGCAGCCTAAACCAGGGGGAGTGCCTAGCCCAGAGTCTCCGCCGGGAGCCCCTAACCTAAACCTCCACCATGGAGGCTGTCCACACCCGCCGCCCGGCTTACCTTCATTCGGTATGCCGGGTGTCAGCCTCCCGACGTAGGGCTAATGATAGGTGTCGGGATTTCGACACATCATTAGAGCCCTGCTGGGATTTGACTGTCTGGAAGACGGCAGTTGGCATTTTCGACCATCTGCTTCCTGACTGCATCCTGGCAGAACATCCAAACAAGTCATACTCTATAAATATCTTCATGCTACAATGGAATATTATCCACACTTTTGGTATTGTGGTGACTGTGCTACAAACACCGGTTACAACATGCCCTCCCCACTATGGGACAATGGCTTGTAGTGCGTCTACATCAAGCTGCAACTTCATCATTCCGATGCGGAGCTTCTCCTGCTAAAGGACGTCTCTCAGCTGATTTACACCAAGCTGCAGCTACATCATTCCGATGCGGAGCTTCTGCTAAGGGACAACGCCTCTCAGCCGATTTACACCAAGCTGCAGCTTCATCATTGTGATGCGGAGCTTCTCCTGCTAAGGGACAACGCTTCTCAGCCGATTTACACCAAGCTGCAGCTTCATCATTCTGATGCGGAGCTTCTCCTGCTAAGGGACATCTCTCAGCTGATTTACACCAAGCTGCAGCTACATCATTCCAATGCGGAGCTTCTCCTGCTAAGGGACAAGGTCTCAGCCAATTTACACCAAGCCGCAGCTTCATCATTCTGATGCGGAGCTTCTCCTGCTAAGGGACAACGTCTCTCAGCCGATTTACACCAAGCTGCAGCTTCATCATTCTGATGCGGAGCTTCTCCTGCTGAGGGACAATGTCTCTCAGCCGATTTACACCAAGCTGCAGCTTTATCATTCTGATGCGGAGCTTCTCCTGCTAAGGGACAACGTCTCTCAGCCGATTTACACCAAGCTGCAATTTCATCATTCTGATGCGGAGCTTCTCCTGCTAAGGGACAACGCCTCTCAGCCGATTTACACCAAGCTGCAGCTTTATCATTCTGATGCGGAGCTTCTCCTGCTAAGGGACAACGTCTCTCAGCCGATTTACACCAAGCTGCAATTTCATCATTCTGATGCGGAGCTTTTCCTGCTATGGGACAACGTCTCTCAGCCGATTTACACCAAGCTGCAGCTTCATCATTCTGATGCGGAGCTTCTCCTGCTATGGGACAACGTCTCTCAGCCGATTTTACACCAAGCTGCAGCTTTATCATTCTGATGCGGAGCTTCTCCTGCTAAGGGACAACGCCTCTCAGCCGATTTACACCAAGCTGCAGCTTCATCATTCTGATGCGGAGCTTTTCCTGCTATGGGACAACGTCTCTCAGCCGATTTACACCAAGCTGCAGCTTCATCATTCTGATGCGGAGCTTCTCCTGCTATGGGACAACGTCTCTCAGCCGATTTTACACCAAGCTGCAGCTTCATCATTCTGATGCGGAGCTTCTCCTACTATGGGACAACGCCTCTCAGCCGATTTACACCAAGCTACAACCTCATCATTCTGATGCGGAGCTTCTCCTGCTAAGGGACAAGGTCTCAGCCGATTTACACCAAGGTGCAGCTTCATCATTCTGATGCGGATCTTCTCCTGCTATGGGACAACGTCTCTCAGCCGATTTACACCAAGCTGCAGCTTCATCATTCTGATGCGGAGCTTCTCCTGCTATGGGACATTTACACCAAGCTGCAGCTTCATAATTCTGATGCGGAGCTTCTCCTGCTAAGGGAAAACGTCTCTCAGCCGATTTACACCAAGCTGCAGCTTCATCATTCTGATACGGAGCTTCTCCTGCTAAGGGACAACGCCTCTCAGCTGATTTACACCAAGCTGCAGCCTCATCATTCTGATGCGGAGCTTCTCCTGCTATGGGACAACGTCTCTCAGCGATTTACACCAAGCTGCAGCTTCATCATTCTGATGTGGAGCTTCTCCTGCTAAGGGACAATGTCTCTCAGACGATTTACACCAAGCTGCAGCTTCATCATTCTGATGCGGAGCTTCTACTGCTATGGGACAACGTCTCTCAGCCAATTTACACAAAGTTGCAACCTCATCATTCCGTTCTGAGGACTCAGCATTACATTATACATCTTGTATCGAGCTGCAATCACCACATTTATGGTTGTGGAACTTCACGCTGGATTTGGTTGTATGAATAGTGGTAATTATACCCATAGCTACATCTGTAGCCATTTAAGTACTTTGCCTAAATAGGAGCTTCTCTCTGCTAAGGCAAATTATTGGGTGCAAGATGTTATTCACTATACCAGTGTTTAGGAATCAACACATATATATTTTTTTTATGTTTCTTCAGGGTCCATAGGGCTCCACAGGGAGACCTTGGGTTGTAGGTGTTGGTTGAGGACTGGGCACCACACAGTTAAAGCTTTCAGCTCCCAGGATGCATCGGTCTATACCCCGAGCCAGGGGCACCTCAGTTTTGTTGGTGCCTGGCCAGAGTCAAGCCACCATTATGCTTAGGCAGCCCAAATAGCTTTTGTTTTACCTTTTTTTTTTTTTAATATATATATGTATATTTTACTGCTGAGCGCGCAGCAGCAGACTGTCCACAGGATGTCTGAGCTGACGCTCTGTCACTCCTCCGGGCGCTGCAATGCCAGCTTCGGCTGGGGATTTCGGCGGGCATCCCGGGATCTTCGCTAGCTGGCCCTGAGGACGGACCCAGACTGCAGCCAGGACGCAAGGGGACAGGTAAGGCGGGTGAACTCCGGATTGGCCATCATACTTCCGGTCTCAGGGGACACACTGGAGGCGCTGAGAGTGAACACAGGCTTTTTCCAAAGTGATCCACTCGACCACAGGTTCTCAAACTCTGTCCTCAGGACCCCAAAGTGCATGTTTTCCAGGTCTCCTCACAGAATTGCAGTGAAATAATTAGCTCCACCTGTGGATCTTTTAAAATGTGTCAATGAGTAATGAGTACACCTGTGCACCTGCTGAGTGACCTGGAAAATGTGACCTGGGTCGGGTCCTGAGGACCGAGTTTGAGGACCACTGCACTAGACCACCAGGGTACAGATGGAGCAGGAATCTAGCATCCTGGGGGTTAAAAATCAGCACGGGGAGGTCTGCTTTCCCCATTAAAGCGGCCCCTCAGCTCAGGGTGCCATTCTTCTGAGGTCTCGCTTCCCTGAGCTGCTCTCCTCCTCTGACCACGCCCCCTCAGAGGTCTCTGGTGGCCATTTTCTTCAGGCTCAGCCACAGCTCTTTCAGGGAAACGCAGGGTCTGGTCCCGCTACATACCTCTCCCTGGAGTCAGGTTATGTAGTGCTATGGCCTACCAGATGTTGAGTTGCAAGCATTTGCACCCATACTGCTATCATGCAACTTATGTGCTACAGGCTTAAGTGAGGAGGATTTGATACAAGATGGGTTAGGTGTTGAGTGCTATACTCCACCAGGCCCATCAAACCCCTCCTACTCATGCACAAGAGTCCCCCTGGGCTTCCTTTTCTCAGGTGCTGGCTACTATTGCAGACCGCTTAGTGGTACTGGCTGTAATTCCCCCTCTGGGGTTACCACCACAGGTTCAGGCTATACAGGTACCTCATGTGCCCTCTACATGGTTTCACCTACTCTCTAGCTCAGTACAGAGTCTGGTGGCTACCTCTGCAGCATTTCAAACTATGTTGCAGGCTGAGAAGCCCCTACCCAGTAAGCCTCCTAAGCGTCCTGTTTTACCATCACAGTCCATGCAGCTCTCAGATTCTGAAGTGTCATCTGAATAGGCAGAAGATGCTGATTGACGAGCCAGCCCTTAAATCTAAACACCCACTATTTAAACTCCTAAAAGTGGCTGCAGCAGAATTCCCTCTATCAGATCAACTAGCTGAACAAATGGCTGCAACCTGGTAAGAGGTTTCCGCCCCAATAACGTCTGACCACCTCTTATCCATTTCCTGTGGCTCATTGTTCAAAATGGGAGACTCGCCTTGTGGTAGATTCATATGTTACGCCTTTAATTAAAAGCGCCACCTTACCTATCCCTACAGTAACCTCTTTGAAGGATCCTACTGATAGAAAGGTAGAATCTTGGCTTAAATCGATATACTTTCTTTCAGGGGCTGTTGCCTGCCTGACCATGGGTGGCTAAAGCTATAGAGAGCTGGGATGGCGCACTTGAAGACTCTTTTCTCTCAGATGCTTCTAGGGATCAGATGTCTTTCGTCGCTCACATACGAGATGCAGCTTCCTATATTGGAGAAGCGACGTTGGATGCCAGTCTCCTAACCACCAGAGTCTCGGCCGCGGCAGTGTCTGCCCGCTGTACGCTCATGGGAGGCAGATGTGGATTCCAAGAAAGGCCTAGAAGTGGTACCTTACAATGGGGAGATCTTGTTTTGCCCAGACTTTTACAAGATTGAAACTACGTTGACTGCATTTCTGCCTTCAGCAACTATTGCTACAAAGCCTCGGACTACATCTTTTAAGTCCTTTTGTCATCACGGAAAGCCTAAAGGTCAGTCCTTGTCGGCTTCCAATAGGGCCGCCAAACGCCCTGCTTCAAAACCCGAGGATAAGCCCTCAGCCTGATTGGACGGGCCTCCCTCTGGGGGATCCCAGAGTGGGAGGCCAACTTCTTCAGTTTGCCCAGTGCTGGTGTCAAACCACCACGGATGCTTGGGTAAGAGAAGTGATCTCTCATGGGTACACCCTCTCATTTCTTCTATGGCCTCCCCACCAGTTTTTCTACACAGGCCCTTCTTTAGACCTGAGCAAGGCCCTACATATCCAGAAAGCCATACAGTTCTTGCTGCAGGTAGGGTTAATTGTGCCAGTCCGCTATCTCAGCGGGGGACTGGTTATTCTACTCTTTTCTTTCTGGTTCAGAAGCCGAATGGGTCTTAACCTCAAATCCCTGAACAAATTCCTCAGGATACCCAGGTTCAGGATGGAAACCCTACGCTCTATCATCCTAGCTATGGAGCCTGGGGACTTTATGGTATCTCTGGACATTCAGGACACGTGCCTATGGCCTCCCATCAGCAATATCTACGGTTTGCTATACTACAGCAACACTTCCAATTTCAGGCTCTGCCCGTTGGACTATCCACAGTTCCACGGGTGTTACCAAAATTATAGCTAACATTGTGGCCCACCTGCGTGGTCAGGGTGTCTGACTGTTACCACATGTGGATGACCTCCTGCTCTTAGGATCTCCAGAAGTGCTTCACCACCATCTACGGCTAACCATTGCTTTCCTTCACAAGCACGGATGGGTAATCAACTAGAAAAAGTCCTCCCTGAATCCCCCACAGAGAGTGATTCATCAGGGAGCCCTACTGGATTCTCAGGATAAGAGAATCCTTCTCCACAGTTGTCGGTGTCGATCCACTCAGCAATGCAGGTACTGGGATCCATGGTGTCCACTTTCAACATTGGAGTATGCTCACTTCCACACCAGGCCTTTGCAAAGGCCGATCCTCTCCAGGTGGAACGGGTTACCCCATTGGATCAAAGCTCAGACAATGGTAATCTCTCTGGAGGTGTGCCTGTCTCTCTCTTGGTGGCTACAGACATCTTATCTAACCAAGGGTCACCCCTTTTGTATCCTGGACACCAGTCTCCGGGGTTGCGGCGCAGTGGCCAGTCCACACTCCTTTCAAGGCCGCTGGACATCGGTTGAATCAACCCTGCCAATCACCATATTGGAACTTTGAGCTGTCCTACAGGGCGCTCATACTGACCCAGGACATACTGTACACATACAGTCTGACAATGTCACAACAGTGGCTTACATCAACCATCAAGGAGGCGCTCGAAGTCGGACAGCAATGACCGAAGTTTCACGCATCCTGACATGGGCCGAGGGTCACCTCCCAGCCATCTCTTCAGTGTTTATTCCGGGAGTTTTCAATTGGGAAGCCGACTTCCTCAGCCATCATGTCGTGCATCCCGGGGAATGGTTTCTTCATCAAAAGGTTTTTCAAATCCTAGTGAGCAGATGGGGCCTCCCAGAGGTGGACCTCATGGCCTTCCGCCACAATCACAAACTTCCAGTGTACGGGTCCAGAACAAGAGATGCCGAGGCAACCTTTTGTAGACTCATTATCAGTGAAGTGGACCTTCCAGTTTATGTACATATTCCCTCCAGTCTCCCGTCTTCCTCGAGTTCTTCAGAAATTCAAACAAGACGAAGGCACTGTCCTGGTGGCACCAGCTTGGCCCAGACATCATTGGTACTCAGATCTTCGGAGTCTCTCCATCGACACTCCGTTCCTGCTGCCTCAACGATTGGACCTCTTGTCTCAGGGTCCTTGCCTGTACCCGGACCTAGGTCATTTGTCTTTGACAGCGTGGCTCTTGAGACATCCCTCCTGAGGTCCAAAGATTTCTCTAGCTCTGTAGTTAAAACTATGCTCAGTGCTTAGGATTTCCAGAGTCCTGGCCTTCCTTCAAGCTGGGTTGGACCTTGGAGTCCGCCTGGCCTCACTGAAAGTGCATTTCTCTGCTCTATCCATTTGGTTCCAGCATAGACTTGCTCCACTTCTGGATGTCCACACCTTCCTCCAGGGTATCCTCCGTATACAACCTCTCTGTCTCTCCAGTGGCTCCATGGGATTTGTCAGTAGTGCTTCGTGCCCTCCAGGGTCCTCTGTTTGAATCACTGGATTCTGTGGAACTCAAGTGGCTCACAGCGAAGACTTTTTCTTCTGGTTATGGCATCCACGCCAGAAGGGTGTCAGATTTAGGGGCACTCTCCTGTCGCTCCCCATTACTGATATTCCATCATGACTGGGCTGTACTTTGGACTCGCCCTGGTTTCCTTCCAAAAGTTGTTACTAGTTTCCACATTAATGAGGAAATTGTAGTCCCGGCCTTTCAATCACCAGACCTCTTGGCAGATGAGGGCTTTTTGGATGAGGTCCGTGCCCTCAGAATATATGTGGACCGTATAAGTTCCCTTCGGAGATCAAACTCCTTTATTTGTGCTCTATGCATTTCACAAGAAGGGATGGCCAGCCAACAAACAGACGTTGGCTAGATGGCTTCACATGACTATCTCACAGGCTTACATGCAGGCAGGCCTTCCTGTACCGGCTACTAGTACGGCTCACTCTTCTTACTCTGTGGGTCCTTCGTGGGCAGCTCACCGTGGCGCCTCAGCTGAACAGCTTTGTAATGCGGCCACGTGGTCCTCTGTCCATACATTTCTAATGTTTTATGCTTTTGATACCATTGCCTCTCAGGATGCTTCATTTGGGCGCTGGATTCTCCTCTTAGCACAGGAGCGTCCCCACCCTTAAATTACTTCTTTGGGATATCCCCAAGGTCTCCCTGTGGAGCCCTATGGACCCTGAAGAAGAAAATGAGTTATGGTAAAACTTACCTTTGTTAACTCTTTCTTTGAAGTCCATATGTTCCACAGGTCACCCGCCCTGACTCACCTGACTTCATATGGGCTGTTTCTGGTCAGCAGTTTCCCATCTCCTCTGTGAGAGTGATTCTTGTGTGTACCAGTCTTCCTTCTCTCTTCTCCTCCAGCCTTTGGCTTGTCACGAACTGAGGTGCCTTGGGGGTGAGGTATAGGGGGTTGGACTGATGTATCCTGGGAGATGAAAGCTTTAATGTGTGGTGCCTGGTCCTCAACCACCACCTACACCCCACGGTCTCCCTGTGGACCCTATGGACTTAACAAAGAGAGTTTTTACCATAACTCTCATTATTTTATTCATGTGTCTGTGATTGTTTATCATGTGAAGATTAAATAGTAAGAAAATAATTATCAACAATCACATGGCTCCACTAGTGTCCTTTTATGTATATGGTATACATTTGGTTATTTTTATTGTTTGAAGATCTTGTTTTAATTAGCTAATTATGTCCAACCAGGGCACTACATTGTTTTTTAGGGACCGCTATCTACGTGTCCCTCCTTTATGCACTATTGACATTGAGTATTAAATATTGTTTGATATTCTTTATATATTCACCATTTTGGGGTACCTGTTGGAGCACCCTCTATACCTAGCTTCCTCTGACTTCTGTAAAGTGACATCAGAAACACCAGGATTGTACAGGTTACAGAACATGGGTATCTATAGCTAGAATGCGGTGCACACCAGATCGGGTGTATGCACCGCATTGTCCCATCTGCTGTTCTGCACGACAGATGGGCCGCTGCAATGCACAACATGGGGCTGTTACATGCATGTAATGATACATCACCCCTTTGCAGTGTGTACGGTTGCTTGGCACATTAGTGGGTTGCACCATCGTATAGTGTATACCCAGCTTTAGTGCTGAGCGCTGCTGATCTCTATTGTTGCAGGAGAGTTTAGAGAGACATTTGTATTTCTGTGTGTTGTTAACTGAGAATCTTATGGGCTATTCAGTTACTATCCATCTACGTCACTAATCTTCCAGCGCACCTTTATCGGAGGTGAGGAGAAACTAGCACTGCTGCTGTTCAAGATAATCGAATTTCCACCCAGGTTTGTCTAGTTAAATTCACTCTGCTATTCTGATAGCGGCCGTCTCTTTTTTTTTCCTGCAGCTTGTAGCAGTCGTCTCGTCACTCATGAGGTCAGTGTCCTGACTTGAGGATGCTGACAGTTGGCCGGTCTCATCAGCACTTCCATGCCATCTGGATGGACGTAGGCTTAAAGCTTGGAAAGCAGACTTTGGAATTCTTACCTTTTGTGGCCGGAGGCAGGCCACACGGGGTTAATGGCTGACACAGCACTGAAGTGGTTAACCCCCGTGCTGTGCCGCCATTTTTTTTTAAATGGACAAAGGGTGCTAGGTGCCATGTTTGAAATTTAATAGCGGCGATAGGCGCCAAGTGTTTTATTTAAATGTATTTCTCTGCCGCGGTCCGGCCTCGCTCTGGCGGCCGTGGCAGGGATGAGGTCACTCCCGGTATGCCACACCCCGGCGGGGGAGAACGGAGGGCAGGGAGCCGCTTTGCGCTCCATGCTGGGACCCGGGAGTGTGACTCCCGGCGTCCCAGCTCCACAGGGACGCCGCTGGTCCCTCCGTGCGGCTGCTTACTGCGGCCAGGCAGCGGAGGGTAGGGCTGGATGCCGACTGCTGGGGGCTGTGAGCGCAGCTCCCGCCGCCCCAGCTACCCGGCAAGGTGGTAGGTGCCGGGGGGGTGTGTGTGTTGTGCTACAGCCCCTGGGCCACCTCCGGAGACTGACGGGGTATGTTCGGACTGCTGGGGACCAGCACACAGGCCAGCAGAAAGCCGCTGCCGCCGGGACAAGTGTCCCGGACAGAAGGGCTAAGCGCCAGATGAAGGGGGGGACTGGGCTAGCCGGCTCCCTGTGAAGCGCTGGTTAACCCCTGGTGCATGGCACTGGGGGAACTGTGCACTGACTGACTGCTGGGGACATTTCTCCCGGCGCCCCCAGCTCCACAGCACAACGTGGCCAGCAGTTAACCCTGCGCTGAGTGGAGAACTGTGATGGCTGCACACTGGGGGTCGGGAGTTCTGGCTCCCGGTACCCCAGCATGGAGGAGAGGCCACCCACTGAGAGACTGGAGAAGCCGGCTCCCAGTGCAGCACAGCAGCGAGGCTGGCTAGGGTAGTGTGGCTGCGGGCTGGGGGGACGGGGAACATTGGCTCTCTGAATCCCCAGCGCTGAGAGGGGGCAGTATGGAGCGCTCGCATGCCAGAGTTTTGTGCTGCGGCACTCAGAATGATTAACCCTTGGTGGAGCCCCAGCAGTCCAGGACGGCAGGAATAAGGGAGCCCAGCGCTGAGCACACTATAAAAAGCACAGATGTACATGTGGTTAAAAACACATAATGTATTTTAAATGTATATATTTCATGCATGTCTTAAGTTAATGTGTATAATTTAAAAGTACATTGCACTTTCCTTGTTCCCTGTAAGTCCCAGGGGATCCAGAGTCCTCAGTTGGCTGCTGAATCCCCCAGCCCCGTCCAGATAAATAAAATGTTCTCCTATGCAGCCTCATGCCTGGAAGTGGTATGAGGGGGTGCATAGGAAGCTGGCTAATGCAGTCAGCTAACTGTGGCAGGGAGCTCCAAATGAGCTTCCCTTCCGTGGAGTCCGTGCTCGGGGACCCTGCTTGCCCACCTCTGGAGCTCAGATTCAGGCAGAGGTAACAAGCTTGGTCCCTTAGCAGATTCCTGGAAGTCCATTTTCGGAGGGAGATCCTTATCTCCCCAGGCTGTATCCAGACGGAGCGGAGCCGTGGGTGTTGCCCAGCTCCGAGGTTGAGCCCAGGCACAGGGGAGTCATCACTCCCCCCTTGCCATAAGGGACAATTTTAAAAGTGCATGAGGCCAGCACATGCACAGGTCATGCACTTAAATTGATTGGTTAGGGACCACAGGGCGGACTTACCCCCTGTGGCACTGTGCCCTGAGGGAGCATAAAAGAAGGGCTTGTGGGCTCTGAAATAGATATATTCTTTGTGGATGTCTGCTGTTGTATCAACTGTATGCTGTAAATCCCTTCACCCAGAAGGAGGAGTCTTTTTTAAGATTATTGAGTAATAAACACCTTTTGCCTCTAGGCAAAGAATTGCGCCAAATGCTATTCCTTTCTCCGGCTGTTCTGGAGTGAGCCCAAGTGTCTCCAAAGCTCAAGCCCTCGGTCAGCTACTGTGCAGAGCTTGGTCCATTGCGAGGGACAAGGGAGATACCAGTCGACACCAACCAGGAGGTGTGGCCGCACTGTGTCAAGCATACGCAGCAAAAGCGGTTCCAAGTGCCGCTGAAAGGAGCTTGGAGGTGGCAGCTTCAGTAAACGCCCACAACGCAGTGGGCGGAGTCAGTGACAAGCGGTCACTGACAGAGAGCGGGAATCCGAAAGCGCTAACGCGTGACCAGGGCCGGCCTAAACGAAAGGCGTCCGGTCACACCTTTTAGAAAGGATTGTCTTGGTAGGTCCAGAACTTTATGAATTATTAGCCAGGCTAAATGGAGGAAGAGTTCCTTCTTGCTTGCCAATGCTCCCAAATCTAGAGGTCATAAGTTTCGGTCAATTTGTTGCTTAGGTAAGTTTGCCTGCTCGGGAGGTGTAACCTCAGTGTTCTCCACAGAAAAATTTTCTAGCCGGGTGGGGGCCTTCACAATAACAAAATGTTTTAAACCCTGACCATATAATGATTTAAACTTTAGATAACATTTTATATATTAAATCTCCTCTTCTTATTAGAGGCCCAGTCGTCTGATTATGAAAAAGCTACAAAGTCTGAAGTATCTGGTCCTTTTTATACAGCTCCCAGATACTGTCCCCACTTGCAGGATCTCAAAGTGTCGGGTGGTAGGCTGTTCCTTGCTGGGTGGTGCACACGCAAAAAACAGCCTGGGGAGAACACTGGACCTGGGTAACATCTCTGCAGTGATCAATACTTCATTTACACTTCCAAAGACTAGGTGACAGTGGTCATTGATCAAGGTTACATCCTAGATCTCCTGAAGACCCCCTCCAGAGTGTATTCCCATCACTGGCTTTCTCAGAGCCAACTCAATAAGAAGTTATAAACATCCATCATCTTGTAGAGGAGATCAAGATGGGAGGCTCTGAAATTTGTCAAACTGCGTTGGGACCCACGGTTTGCGTAGTGGATAGCATTACTGCCTCACATTACTGAGTTGACGAGTTTGGAGCACGGTGATCCAGGTCCCTTTACTAGTAAACACACACACATATATTGAGATTACACTCTGATAGTTCTAGTGACCCTGTACTATCGCCATCCTGACCACTGGATATCATTACTGATACCTAGCGATATCCATTGCCTGTCAGTTTGCTTTTTAAATAGGGAGAAACACTATCTCTGGCAAAAATGGGATTTTGGTACTTACCGGTAAATCCTTTTCTCCAATTCCACAGGGGACACTGGAAGCTAGTACACGGGTATAGAGGCGTGGATAGTGCTTAGGGGACACTGGAAGCTAGTACACTGGGTTATAGAGTTGTGGGTAGTGCTTAGGGGACACTGGAAGCTAGTACACTTGGGTATAGAGACGTGGGTAGTGCTTAGGGGACACTGGAAGCTAGTACACTGGGGTATACAGGCGTGGGTAGTGCTTAGGGGACACTGGAAGCTAGTACACTGGGGTATAGAGGCATGGACAGTCCATAGGGGACACTGGAAGCTAGTACACTGGGGTATAGAGGCGTGGATAGTGCTTAGGGGACACTGGAGGCTATTACACTGGGGTATAGAGGCGTGGATAGTGCTTAGGGGACACTGGAAGCTAGTACACTGGGGTATAGGGGCGTGGATAGTGCTTAGGGGACACTGGAAGGTAGTACACTGGGGTATAGAGGCGTGGGTAGTGCTTAGGGGACACTGGAAGCTAGTACACTGGGGTATAGAGGCGTGGGTAGTGCTTAGGGGACACTGGAAGCTAGAATACTGGGGTATAGAGGCGTGGGTAGTGCTTAGGGGATACTGGAAGCTAGTACACTGGGGTATAGGGCCGTGGATAGTGCTTAGGGGACACTGGAAGCTAGTACACTGGGGTATAGAGGTGTGGATAGTGCTTAGGGGACACTGGAAGC
The DNA here is from genome assembly GCA_031769625.1 of Taudactylus pleione. Classification (NCBI taxonomy): domain Eukaryota; kingdom Metazoa; phylum Chordata; class Amphibia; order Anura; family Myobatrachidae; genus Taudactylus; species Taudactylus pleione. Next base: position 109,400 of record JAUIMM010000597.1, on the reverse strand, counting down.
TAGTACACTGGGGTATAGAGGTGTGGATAGTGCTTAGGGGACACTGGAAGCTAGTACACTGGGGTATAGAGGCGTGGGTACTGCATAGTGGACACTGGAAGCTAGTACACTGGGGTATAGGGGCGTGGATAGTGCTGAGGGGACACTGGAAGCTAGTACACTGGGGTATAGAGGCGTGGGTACTGCTTAGGGGACACTGGGAGCTAGTACACTGGGGTATAGAGGCGTGGATAGTGCATAGGGGATACTGGAGGCTAGTATACTGGGGTATAGAGACGTGGGTAGTGCATAGGGGACACTGGAAGCTAGTACACTGGGGTATAGAGGCGTGGATAGTGCTTAGGGGACACTGGAAGCTAGTACACTGGGGTATAGATGCGTGGGTAGTGCTCAGGGGACACTGGAAGCTAGTACACTGGGGTATAGAGGCATGGATAGTGCTCAGGGGACACTGGAAGCTAGTACACTGGGGTATAGAGGTGTGGACAGGGGCGCCGAGCGGGGGGGGGAGCGGGTACAGTTTACCCGGGCCTGAGCTTCCAGAGGGGCCTGGCGTGGGCCCGGGTCTGGCGCCGCCCCCCCTCACTTCCTCCCTCCCTCCCTTTGCAGCAGCCCAGCACACAGCATGTGCTGGGCTGCAGCGGGAGATTGCTTGCGGCTGCTTAGTAGCAGCCAAAGCAATCTCCTATGCCTGAAGGGGGGTGCGATCACACTGATCGCGCCCTCCACTGGCTTTGCGCCGGGCTGACGGGCTCACAGCGCCCCCTCCCCGGTGCGCGGCGCTGCAAAACACTATTTTTTTTTAAGGGGGCGTGGCCATGCCCTCTGAAAATAGGCCACGCCCACCCTCTTTACCGGGGCCCCGCGTGGCTCTCTACGCCCCTGGGTGTGGATAGTGCTTAGGGGACACTGGAAGCTAGTATACTGGGGTATAGAGACGTGGATAGTGCATAGGGGACACTGGAAGCTAGTACACTGGGGTATAGAGGCGTTGGTACTGCATAGTGGACACTGGAAGCTAGTATACTGGGGTATAGAGGCGTGGATAGTGCATAGGGGACACTGGAAGCTAGTACACTGGGGTATAGAGGCGTGGGTAGTGCTTAGGGGACACTGGAGGCTATTACACTGGGGTATAGAGGCAAGGATAGAGCTTAGGGGACACTGGAAGCTAGTACACTGGGGTATAGGGGCGTGGATAGTGCTTAGGGGACACTGGAAGGTAGTACACTGGGGCATAGAGGCGTGGGTAGTGCTTAGGGGACACTGGAAGCTAGTACACTGGGGTATAGAGGCGTGGTTAGTGCTTAGGGGACACTGGAAGCTAGTACACTGGGGTATAGAGGCGTGGGTAGTGCATAGGGGACACTGGAAGCTAGTACACTGGGGTATAGAGACGTGGGTAGTGCTTAGGGGACACTGGAAGCTAGTACACTGGGGTATAGAGGTGTGGATAGTGCATAGGGGACACTGGAAGCTAGTACACTGGGGTACAGAGGCGTGGGTAGTGCTTAGGGGACACTGGAAGCTAGTACACTGGGGTATAGGGGCGTGGATAGTGCTTAGGGGACACTGGAAGCTAGTACACTGGGGTATAGAGGCGTGGATAGTGCTTAGGGGACACTGGAAGCTAGTACACTGGGGTATAGAGGCGTGGATAGTGCTTAGGGGACACTGGAAGCTAGTACACTGGGGTATAGAGGCGTGGGTAGTGCTTAGGGGACACTGGAAGCTAGTACACTGGGGTATAGAGGCGTGGGTAGTGCATAGGGGACACTGGAAGCTAGTACACTGGGGTATAGGGACGTGGGTAGTGCTTAGGGGACACTGGAAGCTAGTACACTGGGGTATAGAGGCGTGGATAGTGCATAGGGGACACTGGAAGCTAGTACACTGGGGTACAGAGGCGTGGGTAGTGCTTAGGGGACACTGGAAGCTAGTACACTGGGGTATAGAGGCGTGGATAGTGCTTAGGGGACACTGGAAGCTTGTACACTGGGGTATAGAGGCGTGGGTACTGCTTAGAGGACACTGGAAGCTAGTACACTGGGGTATAGAGGCGTGGGTAGTGCTTAGGGGACACTGGAAGCTAGTACACTGGGGTATAGTGGCGTGGATAGTGCATAGGGGATACTGGAAGCTAGTACACTGGGTTATAGAGGTGTGGGTAGTGCTCAGGGGACACTGGAAGCTAGTACACTGTGGTATAGATGCGTGGGTAGTGCTCAGGGGACACTGGAAGCTAGTACACTGGGGTATAGAGGCATGGATAGTGCTTAGGGGACACTGGAAGCTAGTACACTGGGGTATAGAGGTGTGGACAGTGGCGCCGAGCAGGGGGGGGAGCGGGTACAGTTTACCCGGGCCCGGGCTTCCAGAGGGGCCTGGCGTGGGCCCAGGTCTGGCGCCGCCCCCCCTCACTTCCTCCCTCCCTCCCTTTGCAGCAGCCCAGCACACAGCGTGTGCTGGGCTGCAGCGGGAGATTGCTTGCGGCTGCTAAGTAGCAGCCACAGCAATCTCCTATGCCTGAAGGGGGGAGCGATCACAGTGATCGCGCCCCCCACTGGCTTTGCGCCGGGCTGACGGGCTCACAGCGCCCCCTCCCCGGCGCGCAGCGCCGCTTCGCGGTGCTGCAAAACACTATTTTTTTTCAAGGGGGGCGTGGCCACGCCCTCTGAATAATAAGCCACGCCCACCCTCTTTACCGGGGCCCCACGTGGCTCTCTACGCCCCTGGGTGTGGATAGTGCTTAGGGGACACTGGACCTGGGTAACATCTCTGCAGTGATCAATACTTCATTTACACTTCCAAAGACTAGGTGACAGTGGTCATTGATCAAGGTTACATCCTAGATCTCCTGAAGACCCCCTCCAGAGTGTATTCCCATCACTGGCTTTCTCAGAGCCAACTCAATAAGAAGTTATAAACATCCATCATCTTGTAGAGGAGATCAAGATGGGAGGCTCTGAAATTTGTCAAACTGCGTTGGGACCCACAGTTTGCGTAGTGGATAGCATTACTGCCTCACATTACTGAGTTGACGAGTTTGGAGCACGGTGATCCAGGTCCCTTTACTAGTAAACACACACACATATATTGAGATTACACTCTGATAGTTCTAGTGACCCTGTACTATCGCCATCCTGACCAATGGACATCATTACTGATACCTAGCGATATCCATTGCCTGTCAGTTTGCTTTTTAAATAGGGAGAAACACTATCTCTGGCAAAAATGGGATTTTGGTACTTACCGGTAAATCCTTTTCTCCAATTCCACAGGGGACACTGGAAGCTAGTACACGGGTATAGAGGCGTGGATAGTGCTTAGGGGACACTGGAAGCTAGTACACTGGGTTATAGAGTTGTGGGTAGTGCTTAGGGGACACTGGAAGCTAGTACACTTGGGTATAGAGACGTGGGTAGTGCTTAGGGGACACTGGAAGCTAGTACACTGGGGTATACAGGCGTGGGTAGTGCTTAGGGGACACTGGAAGCTAGTACACTGGGGTATAGAGGCATGGACAGTCCATAGGGGACACTGGAAGCTAGTACACTGGGGTATAGAGGCGTGGATAGTGCTTAGGGGACACTGGAGGCTATTACACTGGGGTACAGAGGCGTGGGTAGTGCTTAGGGGACACTGGAAGCTAGTACACTGGGGTATAGGGGCGTGGATAGTGCTTAGGGGACACTGGAAGGTAGTACACTGGGGTATAGAGGCGTGGGTAGTGCTTAGGGGAGACTGGAAGCTAGTACACTGGGGTATAGAGGCGTGGATAGTGCTTAGGGGACACTGGAAGGTAGTACACTGGGGTATAGAGGCGTGGGTAGTGCTTAGGGGACACTGGAAGCTAGTACACTGGGGTATAGGGCCGTGGATAGTGCTTAGGGGACACTGGAAGCTAGTACACTGGGGTATAGAGGCGTGGATAGTGCTTAGGGGACACTGGGAGCTAGTACACTGGAGTATAGAGGCGTGGATAGTGCTTAGGGGACACTGGAAGGTAGTACACTGGGGTATAGAGGCGTGGGTAGTGCTTAGGGGACACTGGAAGCTAGTACACTGGGGTATAGAGGCGTGGGTAGTGCTTAGGGGACACTGGAAGCTAGTACACTGGGGTATAGAGGCGTGGGTAGTGCTTAGGGGATACTGGAAGATAGTACACTGGGGTATAGAGGCGTGGATAGTGCTTAGGGGACACTGGAAGCTAGTACACTGGGGTATAGGGACATGGGTAGTGCTTAGGGGACACTGGAAGCTAGTACACTGGGGTATAGAGGCGTGGATAGTGCATAGGGGATACTGGAAGCTAGTACACTGGGGTACAGAGGCGTGGGTAGTGCTTAGGGGACACTGGAAGCTAGTACACTTGGGTATAGGGGCGTGGATAGTGCTTAGGGGACACTGGAAGCTAGTACACTGGGGTATAGAGGCGTGGGTAGTGCTTAGGGGACACTGGAAGCTAGTACACTGGGGTATAGAGGCGTGGGTAGTGCTTAGGGGACACTGGAAGCTAGTACACTGGGGTATAGAGGCGTGGATAGTGCTTAGGGGACACTGGGAGCTAGTACACTGGAGTATAGAGGCGTGGATAGTGCTTAGGGGACACTGGAAGGTAGTACACTGGGGTATAGAGGTGTGGGTAGTGCTTAGGGGACACTGGAAGCTAGTACACTGGGGTATAGAGGCGTGGGTAGTGCTTAGGGGACACTGGAAGCTAGTACACTGGGGTATAGAGGCGTGGGTAGTGCTTAGGGGATACTGGAAGATAGTACACTGGGGTATAGAGGCGTGGATAGTGCTTAGGGGACACTGCTAGCTAGTACACTGGGGTAAAGGGACGTGGGTAGTGCTTAGGGGACACTGGAAGCTAGTACACTGGGGTATAGAGGCGTGGATAGTGCATAGGGGATACTGGAAGCTAGTACACTGGGGTACAGAGGCGTGGGTAGTGCTTAGGGGACACTGGAAGCTAGTACACTTGGGTATAGGGGCGTGGATAGTGCTTAGGGGACACTGGAAGCTAGTACACTGGGGTATAGAGGTGTGGGTAGTGCTTTGGGGACACTGGAAGCTAGTACACTGGGGTATAGAGGCGTGGATAGTGCATAGGGGATACTGGAAGCTAGTACAATGGTGTATAGAGGCATGGATAGTGCTTAGGGGACACTGGAAGCTAGTACACTGGGGTATAGAGGTGTGGACAGGGGCGCCGAGCGCGGGGGGGGAGCGGGTAGTTTACCCGGGCCCGGGCTTCCAGAGGGGCCTGGCGTGGGCCCAGGTCTGGCGCCGCCCCCCCTCACTTCCTCCCTCCCTCCCTTTGCAGCAGCCCAGCACACAGCGTGTGCTGGGCTGCAGCGGGAGATTGCTTGCGGCTGCTAAGTAGCAGCCACAGCAATCTCCTATGCCTGAAGGGGGGAGCGATCACACTGATCGCGCCCCCACTGGCTTTGCACCGGGCTGACGGGCTCACAGCGCCCCCTCCCCGACGCGCAGCGCCGCTTCGCGGTGCTGCAAAACACTATTTTTTTTCAAGGGGGGCGTGGCCACGCCCTCTGAAAATAGGCCACGCCCACCCTCTTTACCAGGGCCCCGCGTGGCTCTCTACGCCCCTGGGTGTGGATAGTGCTTAGGGGACACTGGAAGCTAGTATTTTGGGGTATAGAGGTGTGGATAGTGCATAGGGGACACTGGAAGCTAGTACACTGGGGTTTTGGGCGTGGATAGTGTAGGGGACACTGGAAGCTAGTACACTGGGGTATAGAGGCGTGGATAGTGCATAGGGGATACTGGAAGCTAGTACACTGGGGTACAGAGGCGTGGGTAGTGCTTAGGGGACACTGGAAGCTAGTATACTGGGGTATAGGGGTGTGGATAGTGCTTAGGGGACACTGGAAGCTAGTACACTGGGGTATACAGGCGTGGATAGTGCATAGGGGACACTGGAAGCTAGTACACTGGGGTATAGACATGTGGGTAGTGCTTAGGGGATACTGGAAGCTAGTACACTGGGGTATAGAGGCGTGGATAGTGCATAGGGGACACTGGAAGCTAGTACACTGGGGTATAGAGGCGTGGATAGTGCATAGGGGATACTGGAAGCTAGTACACTGGGGTATAGAGGTGTGGGTAGTGCTTAGGGGACACTGGAAGCTAGTACACTGGGGTATAGAGGCGTGGGTAGTGCTTAGGGGACACTGGAAGCTAGTACACTGGGGTATAGAGGCGTGGGTAGTGCTTAGGGGATACTGGAAGATAGTACACTGGGGTATAGAGGCGTGGATAGTGCTTAGGGGACACTGCTAGCTAGTACACTGGGGTAAAGGGACGTGGGTAGTGCTTAGGGGACACTGGAAGCTAGTACACTGGGGTATAGAGGCGTGGATAGTGCATAGGGGACACTGGAAGCTAGTACACTGGGGTATAGAGGCGTGGATAGTGCATAGGGGATACTGGAAGCTAGTACACTGGGGTACAGAGGCGTGGGTAGTGCTTAGGGGACACTGGAAGCTAGTACACTGGGGTATAGAGGCGTGGATAGTGCTTAGGGGACACTGGAAGCTAGTACACTGGGGTATAGAGGCGTGGGTAGTGCTTAGGGGACACTGGAAGCTAGTACACTGGGGTATAGAGGCGTGGGTAGTGCATAGGGGACACTGGAAGCTAGTACACTGGGGTATAGGGACGTGGGTAGTGCTTAGGGGACACTGGAAGCTAGTACACTGGGGTATAGAGGCGTGGATAGTGCATAGGGGACACTGGAAGCTAGTACACTGGGGTACAGAGGCGTGGGTAGTGCTTAGGGGGACACTGGAAGCTAGTACACTGGGGTATAGAGGCGTGGATAGTGCTTAGGGGACACTGGAAGCTTGTACACTGGGGTATAGAGGCGTGGGTACTGCTTAGAGGACACTGGAAGCTAGTACACTGGGGTATAGAGGCGTGGGTAGTGCTTAGGGGACACTGGAAGCTAGTACACTGGGGTATAGTGGCGTGGATAGTGCATAGGGGATACTGGAAGCTAGTACACTGGGTTATAGAGGTGTGGGTAGTGCTCAGGGGACACTGGAAGCTAGTACACTGTGGTATAGATGCGTGGGTAGTGCTCAGGGGACACTGGAAGCTAGTACACTGGGGTATAGAGGCATGGATAGTGCTTAGGGGACACTGGAAGCTAGTACACTGGGGTATAGAGGTGTGGACAGTGGCGCCGAGCAGGGGGGGGAGCGGGTACAGTTTACCCGGGCCCGGGCTTCCAGAGGGGCCTGGCGTGGGCCCAGGTCTGGCGCCGCCCCCCCTCACTTCCTCCCTCCCTCCCTTTGCAGCAGCCCAGCACACAGCGTGTGCTGGGCTGCAGCGGGAGATTGCTTGCGGCTGCTAAGTAGCAGCCACAGCAATCTCCTATGCCTGAAGGGGGGAGCGATCACAGTGATCGCGCCCCCCACTGGCTTTGCGCCGGGCTGACGGGCTCACAGCGCCCCCTCCCCGGCGCGCAGCGCCGCTTCGCGGTGCTGCAAAACACTATTTTTTTTCAAGGGGGGCGTGGCCACGCCCTCTGAATAATAAGCCACGCCCACCCTCTTTACCGGGGCCCCACGTGGCTCTCTACGCCCCTGGGTGTGGATAGTGCTTAGGGGACACTGGACCTGGGTAACATCTCTGCAGTGATCAATACTTCATTTACACTTCCAAAGACTAGGTGACAGTGGTCATTGATCAAGGTTACATCCTAGATCTCCTGAAGACCCCCTCCAGAGTGTATTCCCATCACTGGCTTTCTCAGAGCCAACTCAATAAGAAGTTATAAACATCCATCATCTTGTAGAGGAGATCAAGATGGGAGGCTCTGAAATTTGTCAAACTGCGTTGGGACCCACAGTTTGCGTAGTGGATAGCATTACTGCCTCACATTACTGAGTTGACGAGTTTGGAGCACGGTGATCCAGGTCCCTTTACTAGTAAACACACACACATATATTGAGATTACACTCTGATAGTTCTAGTGACCCTGTACTATCGCCATCCTGACCAATGGACATCATTACTGATACCTAGCGATATCCATTGCCTGTCAGTTTGCTTTTTAAATAGGGAGAAACACTATCTCTGGCAAAAATGGGATTTTGGTACTTACCGGTAAATCCTTTTCTCCAATTCCACAGGGGACACTGGAAGCTAGTACACGGGTATAGAGGCGTGGATAGTGCTTAGGGGACACTGGAAGCTAGTACACTGGGTTATAGAGTTGTGGGTAGTGCTTAGGGGACACTGGAAGCTAGTACACTTGGGTATAGAGACGTGGGTAGTGCTTAGGGGACACTGGAAGCTAGTACACTGGGGTATACAGGCGTGGGTAGTGCTTAGGGGACACTGGAAGCTAGTACACTGGGGTATAGAGGCATGGACAGTCCATAGGGGACACTGGAAGCTAGTACACTGGGGTATAGAGGCGTGGATAGTGCTTAGGGGACACTGGAGGCTATTACACTGGGGTACAGAGGCGTGGGTAGTGCTTAGGGGACACTGGAAGCTAGTACACTGGGGTATAGGGGCGTGGATAGTGCTTAGGGGACACTGGAAGGTAGTACACTGGGGTATAGAGGCGTGGGTAGTGCTTAGGGGAGACTGGAAGCTAGTACACTGGGGTATAGAGGCGTGGATAGTGCTTAGGGGACACTGGAAGGTAGTACACTGGGGTATAGAGGCGTGGGTAGTGCTTAGGGGACACTGGAAGCTAGTACACTGGGGTATAGGGCCGTGGATAGTGCTTAGGGGACACTGGAAGCTAGTACACTGGGGTATAGAGGCGTGGATAGTGCTTAGGGGACACTGGGAGCTAGTACACTGGAGTATAGAGGCGTGGATAGTGCTTAGGGGACACTGGAAGGTAGTACACTGGGGTATAGAGGCGTGGGTAGTGCTTAGGGGACACTGGAAGCTAGTACACTGGGGTATAGAGGCGTGGGTAGTGCTTAGGGGACACTGGAAGCTAGTACACTGGGGTATAGAGGCGTGGGTAGTGCTTAGGGGATACTGGAAGATAGTACACTGGGGTATAGAGGCGTGGATAGTGCTTAGGGGACACTGGAAGCTAGTACACTGGGGTATAGGGACATGGGTAGTGCTTAGGGGACACTGGAAGCTAGTACACTGGGGTATAGAGGCGTGGATAGTGCATAGGGGATACTGGAAGCTAGTACACTGGGGTACAGAGGCGTGGGTAGTGCTTAGGGGACACTGGAAGCTAGTACACTTGGGTATAGGGGCGTGGATAGTGCTTAGGGGACACTGGAAGCTAGTACACTGGGGTATAGAGGCGTGGGTAGTGCTTAGGGGACACTGGAAGCTAGTACACTGGGGTATAGAGGCGTGGGTAGTGCTTAGGGGACACTGGAAGCTAGTACACTGGGGTATAGAGGCGTGGATAGTGCTTAGGGGACACTGGGAGCTAGTACACTGGAGTATAGAGGCGTGGATAGTGCTTAGGGGACACTGGAAGGTAGTACACTGGGGTATAGAGGTGTGGGTAGTGCTTAGGGGACACTGGAAGCTAGTACACTGGGGTATAGAGGCGTGGGTAGTGCTTAGGGGACACTGGAAGCTAGTACACTGGGGTATAGAGGCGTGGGTAGTGCTTAGGGGATACTGGAAGATAGTACACTGGGGTATAGAGGCGTGGATAGTGCTTAGGGGACACTGCTAGCTAGTACACTGGGGTAAAGGGACGTGGGTAGTGCTTAGGGGACACTGGAAGCTAGTACACTGGGGTATAGAGGCGTGGATAGTGCATAGGGGATACTGGAAGCTAGTACACTGGGGTACAGAGGCGTGGGTAGTGCTTAGGGGACACTGGAAGCTAGTACACTTGGGTATAGGGGCGTGGATAGTGCTTAGGGGACACTGGAAGCTAGTACACTGGGGTATAGAGGTGTGGGTAGTGCTTTGGGGACACTGGAAGCTAGTACACTGGGGTATAGAGGCGTGGATAGTGCATAGGGGATACTGGAAGCTAGTACAATGGTGTATAGAGGCATGGATAGTGCTTAGGGGACACTGGAAGCTAGTACACTGGGGTATAGAGGTGTGGACAGGGGCGCCGAGCGCGGGGGGGGAGCGGGTAGTTTACCCGGGCCCGGGCTTCCAGAGGGGCCTGGCGTGGGCCCAGGTCTGGCGCCGCCCCCCCTCACTTCCTCCCTCCCTCCCTTTGCAGCAGCCCAGCACACAGCGTGTGCTGGGCTGCAGCGGGAGATTGCTTGCGGCTGCTAAGTAGCAGCCACAGCAATCTCCTATGCCTGAAGGGGGGAGCGATCACACTGATCGCGCCCTCACTGGCTTTGCACCGGGCTGACGGGCTCACAGCGCCCCCTCCCCGACGCGCAGCGCCGCTTCGCGGTGCTGCAAAACACTATTTTTTTTCAAGGGGGGCGTGGCCACGCCCTCTGAAAATAGGCCACGCCCACCCTCTTTACCAGGGCCCCGCGTGGCTCTCTACGCCCCTGGGTGTGGATAGTGCTTAGGGGACACTGGAAGCTAGTATTTTGGGGTATAGAGGTGTGGATAGTGCATAGGGGACACTGGAAGCTAGTACACTGGGGTTTTGGGCGTGGATAGTGTAGGGGACACTGGAAGCTAGTACACTGGGGTATAGAGGCGTGGATAGTGCATAGGGGATACTGGAAGCTAGTACACTGGGGTACAGAGGCGTGGGTAGTGCTTAGGGGACACTGGAAGCTAGTATACTGGGGTATAGGGGTGTGGATAGTGCTTAGGGGACACTGGAAGCTAGTACACTGGGGTATACAGGCGTGGATAGTGCATAGGGGACACTGGAAGCTAGTACACTGGGGTATAGACATGTGGGTAGTGCTTAGGGGATACTGGAAGCTAGTACACTGGGGTATAGAGGCGTGGATAGTGCATAGGGGACACTGGAAGCTAGTACACTGGGGTATAGAGGCGTGGATAGTGCATAGGGGATACTGGAAGCTAGTACACTGGGGTATAGAGGTGTGGGTAGTGCTTAGGGGACACTGGAAGCTAGTACACTGGGGTATAGAGGCGTGGGTAGTGCTTAGGGGACACTGGAAGCTAGTACACTGGGGTATAGAGGCGTGGGTAGTGCTTAGGGGATACTGGAAGATAGTACACTGGGGTATAGAGGCGTGGATAGTGCTTAGGGGACACTGCTAGCTAGTACACTGGGGTAAAGGGACGTGGGTAGTGCTTAGGGGACACTGGAAGCTAGTACACTGGGGTATAGAGGCGTGGATAGTGCATAGGGGATACTGGAAGCTAGTACACTGGGGTATAGAGGCGTGGGTAGTGCTTAGGGGACACTGGAAGCTAGTACACTGGGGTATAGAGGCGTGGATAGTGCATAGGGGATACTGGAAGCTAGTACACTGGGGTACAGAGGCGTGGGTAGTGCTTAGGGGACACTGGAAGCTAGTACACTTGGGTATAGGGGCGTGGATAGTGCTTAGGGGACACTGGAAGCTAGTACACTGGGGTATAGAGGTGTGGGTAGTGCTTTGGGGACACTGGAAGCTAGTACACTGGGGTATAGAGGCGTGGATAGTGCATAGGGGATACTGGAAGCTAGTACAATGGTGTATAGAGGCATGGATAGTGCTTAGGGGACACTGGAAGCTAGTACACTGGGGTATAGAGGTGTGGACAGGGGCGCCGAGCGCGGGGGGGGAGCGGGTAGTTTACCCGGGCCCGGGCTTCCAGAGGGGCCTGGCGTGGGCCCAGGTCTGGCGCCGCCCCCCCTCACTTCCTCCCTCCCTCCCTTTGCAGCAGCCCAGCACACAGCGTGTGCTGGGCTGCAGCGGGAGATTGCTTGCGGCTGCTAAGTAGCAGCCACAGCAATCTCCTATGCCTGAAGGGGGGAGCGATCACACTGATCGCGCCCCCACTGGCTTTGCACCGGGCTGACGGGCTCACAGCGCCCCCTCCCCGACGCGCAGCGCCGCTTCGCGGTGCTGCAAAACACTATTTTTTTTCAAGGGGGGCGTGGCCACGCCCTCTGAAAATAGGCCACGCCCACCCTCTTTACCAGGGCCCCGCGTGGCTCTCTACGCCCCTGGGTGTGGATAGTGCTTAGGGGACACTGGAAGCTAGTATTTTGGGGTATAGAGGTGTGGATAGTGCATAGGGGACACTGGAAGCTAGTACACTGGGGTTTTGGGCGTGGATAGTGTAGGGGACACTGGAAGCTAGTACACTGGGGTATAGAGGCGTGGATAGTGCATAGGGGATACTGGAAGCTAGTACACTGGGGTACAGAGGCGTGGGTAGTGCTTAGGGGACACTGGAAGCTAGTATACTGGGGTATAGGGGTGTGGATAGTGCTTAGGGGACACTGGAAGCTAGTACACTGGGGTATACAGGCGTGGATAGTGCATAGGGGACACTGGAAGCTAGTACACTGGGGTATAGACATGTGGGTAGTGCTTAGGGGACACTGGAAGCTAGTACACTGGGGTATAGAGGCGTGGATAGTGCATAGGGGATACTGGAAGCTAGTACACTGGGGTATAGAGGCGTGGATAGTGCATAGGGGATACTGGAAGCTAGTACACTGGGGTACAGAGGCGTGGGTAGTGCTTAGGGGACACTGGAAGCTAGTATACTGGGGTATAGGGGTGTGGATAGTGCTTAGGGGACACTGGAAGCTAGTACACTGGGGTACAGAGGCGTGGATAGTGCTTAGGGGACACTGGAAGCTAGTATACTGGGGTATAGGGGTGTGGATAGTGCTTAGGGGACACTGGAAGCTAGTACACTGGGGTATACAGGCGTGGATAGTGCATAGGGGACACTGGAAGCTAGTACACTGGGGTATAGAGGCGTGGATAGTGCATAGGGGATACTGGAAGCTAGTACACTGGGGTACAGAGGCGTGGGTAGTGCTTAGGGGACACTGGAAGCTAGTATACTGGGGTATAGGGGTGTGGATAGGTGGAGCTGGCACTTTAAATAATTTAGAAGTGTGAAGCTCCTCCCCAAGATTGTAAGCTTGCGAGCAGGGCCTTCCTACCTATATATCTATCTGTTATTACACAGTTGAGTTCTATTAATGTTTCCAATTGTAAAGCCCAACGGACTATGCTGCGCTATATAAGAAACTGTTAATAAATAAGTAACTATTCCCCACCAGCCCTCAGTGTAGAAAGATGAAGACAGAGATGAGATGGAGAATAACAAGAGTAAAGCGAAGGGAAGATCACACAACAAACAGAACTACACAAACACACAGAACCAACCGAACAGGCAGGCGAAGAGCGCTGAGGTGGGTGTTCAGTGTCCCCTGTGGAATCAGAGGAAAGGATTTACCGGTAAGTACCAAAATCTCATTTTCTCTTTCATCCACTAGGGGACACTTCAGACTAGATGAATAGCAGGGATTGCAGCTGTTTTATTCCAGGATATGTACGAAGTGTAATCCTAATAACGGAATGAAATCATACACATTGTCACTTACCTAATGAAATATAGTAGAATCCACAACAATAGTAAAAACAATATAGAATATATACATTAATGTAAATTGAGCTGGATAAAAAGAACTTATTGGTTTGGATGAAATGGGCAGTTACTGATGGACACAATGAAGGAGTAATATAACAAATGATGGTATGTGTTCAGTAGTAACAAACTACTAAGGATACAATTAAGTGTAGCAAACTATGGTTCAGATTATTTATTTTGAAACATAATATTGACAAAATAACCGGATCTCACTGTCTACGCCAGGAGTATAAATACCACAATCATTAGCGCAGCTGGCAGAGCAATTGAGCCTATTATTAAGACATATAAAGCAGACTCATAAAATAGCAGCCATATTATTTTACTACATACCAATAAAAGTATATGTTTTAGAATTAGTGGTTCAGAGTGCACCGCAATAGATGCTTTCTTCTTAAAAACGCTCTATCAGCAAGCACCTGCAATCAAAAATACACCTCCCTCATACTTCTAGACCCCCCCAAGTCCATTTCGCTAGTTTTTAAGTTTGTACCCTAACTTTGAACTTTTTCACCCCATTTTTCAAAGTAATTTTTTGGGGTGTTCTTTATTTTTTTTAGGATTTTTTTTGATGCAGCTTACCTTTGGGGACCCGTCCTAAGGTGGCAGGGTGGTTTCCACACCTTTGCACCCCAAAACCGCAATTCTGCACTTTTTACTGACAGCTATTCATAGGCAAAACTTTTCCGCCGGGTACATTGCATTGCGTTTTCGCACCGGCGAAAAGTCGCCACAATTGAATACGGTGATAAGTTTCTGCTGGCGAAACGACTTTTCGAAACTTTTTTGACAAAAAACAGCTTTTTGCCGCTAATTGAATACGGCCCATTACTTGATATCTACCTCATCAAGCGGCTCAAACATGGAAGACTGAAGAAACATAAGTACCAAATTTAAGTCCCAGGGAGCTATAGGAGGAACAAAAGGTGGCTGCACCTGCAACACTCCCTGAAGAAAAGTCTCCACCTCAGCGATAAGGGCCAATTTGCATTGAAACAAAATAGAGAGGGCAGAAATCTGCACCTTTAAATGACCCCAAACAGAGACCAGCATCGAGCCCCGTTTGAAGAAAAAGCAAAAGCCTAGATAACCGAAAAATCCTACACAGAAAGTCCCGATTGTCACACCATGCCACATAAGACCGCCAGATGCGGTGGTAATGCGTAGCCATAACTGGTTTCCTGGTGCAAAGAATAGTATGGAAAACCAATTCTGGGATGCCTTTGCGTCTCAAGATAGTGGTCTCAACAGCCATCCCGTTAAACGCAGTTGTGCTAGGTTGGGGTATATGAAAGGACCCTGTTGCAGAAGGTCCGGACGAAGTGGCTGGGGCCACGGGTCATCTGCCAAGAGAGTCAGAATGTCCGAGAACCAACTCCTCTGAGGTCAGTCCGGTGCCACGAGAATGACCAAGGCCGACTCGTGTTTTATTCGCTTTAGTAGACTAGTAAGTAGTGGAGGAAACAGGTAAACCATGCCGTTGGTCCATGGTACTGTTAGCGCGTCCACTGCCTCTGCAGCCGGATCCCGAGTTCTGGACATGTATCTTGGTAGCTGATGGTTTAATCGAGATGCCAAGGCTTGGAATACGTCTGGGTGAAGCATGCATTCCCAGAGGTGGAGAACCCGGCGACTGAGATAATCTGCTTCGCAGTTGTCCACTCCTGGAATGAACACTGCTGACAGGATACCTGACTGACTCTCGGCCCACCGGAGAATCCGAGTAATTTCTTGCATAGCCATGCGACTTTGCGTTCCGCCCTGTCGGTTGATATAAGTGACGGCTGTCACATTGTCTGACTGTACCCTCACTGTTTGAGACCTTAGTAAGTGTGTGGCTTCGAGCAGTGTATTGTAAACACATTTATGGGTCACTGTCTTTCCTGTGGAGACCAATGGCCCTGAAACTGACAGTCTAGGACCACCACTCCCCATCCTCGGAGACAGGCGTCTGTCGTCACGATTATCCAATCCTACCCTCTGTCTTCAACCCGCCAAGAGATTGTTGGGTTGATCCAACAGAGGAGAGACACTCTGGTTGTTGGGGCCAACCGTGGTGAGACCCTGATCCTTGTGTTAGGAGGCCCAGCTGGAACACACGGGAGTGGAATCGTCTGAATTGTAGTGCCTCGAAGGCAGCTACCGTCTTTCCCAAGAGACGAAGACAAATAAGTAAAGATACCTTCTTCTGAGAACTTGCTGAACTAGTATCCGAATGTCCTGGACCTTGTCTTCTGGTAGGAACACTCGCTGTAACTTCGTATCCAGGATCATTCCCAGAAATTGGAGTCTCTGAGACGGAAATAAGTTGGATTTTTTTTAAATGATCATCCAGCCATGCTGCGTCAGAGTCTGGTATGTCAAGAAGGCGTGCTCCAAAAGAAGAGATTTCGATGGTGCCTTGATCAACAGGTTGTCTAAGTAAGGGATTATGGTCACACCTGATGTCCGAAGGTGTGCAATCATGACAGACATGACCTTCGTGAAGACACTGGGTGCTGAGGATAAACCGAATGGAAATGCCCGAAACTGATAATGACCGTGCAATATCGCAAAACGCAGGAAAGCTTGATGCGGTTCCCAAATTGGGACATGTAGGCATGCAACTTTTATATCCAGGGAAATGAGAAACTCTGCCGGTTCCAAGCTCACAATGACTGATTGAATTGACTCCATCTTGAAGCGATAAACCATCAAGTACTGATTTAAAGACTTGAGGTTCAGGATAGGCCTGAAAGACCCATCCAGCTTGGGTGCCACAAAAAAGGTTTGAGTAGAACCCCAGACCCTGCTGATGCACCGGAACCAGAACCAGCACTGCCAATTTTTAAGAGACTGAATTGCCTCTTGCAGAACCTTGGCCTTGTCTGCTGACACTGGCAGACCCATAGTGAAGAAACGATTTGGAGGTTGAAACTTCAAAATCGTTCTTGTACCCTACGGAGAGTAATCTGCAAATCTACGGATCTGAAGGTCTGGTTCCAAGCCAGTTGAAAAGTCTTTAAGCGAGCTCCTACCGTAGGAGATCCCAGGTGGGACAGGAGACCGTCATGCCACCTGTTTTTCAACTGGCTTTTGTTCCTGTCGATGTGCAATAGTCTGTGAATGACCGCTACCTCTGCCACCTCTAGCCTGTGTGGAAGCACCCCTGGCTCTACCACAAAAGGGCTGTGAAGGAATGAAACGTGGTACCAGTGTAAGTCTCCTTGGGTGTCAGGGCAGTTGAAGGGAGGAAAGTAGACTTACCCCCTGTGGCTTGGGATATCCATTTGTCCAGCTCTGGACCAAAAAGCATATCACCAGTGAACTGCAGACCTTCAACCGCCCAGTTGGATTCTGCGTCTGTCTGCCAAGTGCGCAGCCAGAGAGCTCTGCGGGCTGCAATAGCGGAAGCGGATATGTGTGCACTGATCTGGTTTATATCCTTGGAAGCCGCAGTGTACACAGATCGTAGTGTTGTTTCCAGCTTACGATCCGAAAGGTCCTTGAGTGACATAGCACCGGGGACTGGAAGTGTCGTTTTCTTTGATAGGCGAGGGAGTGGAGATCCGAACGCAGGCGTGCCTAATTATGCGAACGGCGTTTTATGGGAGTGCATAATTAACAAAGTAGTGTCATGGCACACGTGACATGGGTGGTTTGTACACTGACCTGATCGTAGTGCTTAAGAGAGGGTATGGTCAACCTTAAGCTCTACGACCAGTTCCGATGGTCTTGATTAATCCTTAAATGGGCGGAGATGACGTGTAATGCGTACGAGAAGGGGGCGTATTTTTTGTCTTATGGCCGCATCCTCCCCTTGGTCGGCCAGCTAACGATCCGATCTTAAGGACTCAACTTGCGAGTGCATCATTTGCATATCCGTCCCCTTTTCCCTTATGACTGTGCGGCCGCAACGACCGACTCTGAATGAGGTCCTATGTCCTTAGGTAAATTAAGGACCTGCCCGACCGCCAGGATTAATGGCTCCACCCCCTGAAAACCAGATTCTAAATCTTGCGGTATGGACTCATCATCTTCCAAAAGCACCTCCAATTCACCCACCTCATTTTCCTCTTGTGAGAGGTGTTCCTCTTCCGAATCATCCGACTGGCTTACCAGTGGAACCCATAATATGTAAAAGGCTTTCCACTGATTTTCCTGTCGCCCAGGGGGCTTGTGACCGACGAGACTCGGCCAACTCTGACGTTAATTCTGCCATAACTCCTGCTAGGTCAGAGGCCCATGGAGGAGTAGGTGTGGTAGCTATAGTGACAGGTGGATCTACAACTGTATAAGCACCACATAGTGTGGAGCCAGTAGCATTTGGCTGTTTGTTTGTAATTGCAATTTGAGCAAACAAACATCTTCTGAGAAGCTTTGGTGGTTGTCCTGCCTGTCATGGTGTAGCCACACAGCCCACTCACACACAATTCAGAAAATTCAAAGATCAAAAGGCTAATGGGAGACAGAAGGGGAGAATCACACCTCTCCTTTCCCTAATTACTGGGTTCCCTGCATGCACCAGGTAATTATAACACCCCAGTGTACTCACAGACAGTCTCTTGCAAGATTTCTTGGCACCCTAGGCATTCCTTCAGCCTTATGCCCCCCCCCACCCTTGATAGCTACACAAGTCCTTACATAGTGGCCCCCGTATGCAGTGCCCCCACTAGTGCCGGCAGTAATGGTCCACCCTATGCAGTGCCCCCAGTAGTGGTCCCCCAATATAGTGCCCTCAGTAGTGCCCCCAGTAGTAGTCCCCCACCTATGCAGTGCCCCTTATATAGTGCCCCCAGTAGTAACCCGCCCTATGCAGTGCCCCCAGTAGTGGTCCCCCCGATGCAGTGCTCCCAGTGGTAGTCTCCCCCCCAGTAGTAATCTCCCTAGTAGCAGCCCCCCCAGCAGTGCCCCAGCAGTAATCCCTCCCTATGCAGTGTCCCCAGTAGTAGTCCCACCAGTAGTGCCCATAGTAGTAATCCCCCTCTATGTAGTGTGCACCAGTGTGCAGTGCCCCTAGTAGTAATCCCCCTCTATGCAGTGTCCCCCAGTAGTGATCGCATCAGTCCCTCCCATCACCCACTGCGGGAGCCGGAAGATGGAGGTCATGAGTGAGCTCCAGCCCAGCTCCGGCAGTGGGCGCAGGAGCCAATGAGTCTGTCTGACTCTCATCGGTTGCTAAAACAAACACACAGCTGCCGGCGCCGGGGGCTGTGTGTTTGTTAGTAGTTAGTAGTGTAGTGCGGACGGCACTTACTGTATGTGCGGTCCACACTACACAGCAATCCAGCGGTGCCCTGCAGTGGCCGGCGCTCTTAGGCAGCTGGCTAAGTTTGCCTAGTGGTAGCGCCGGCCCTGCTCACAGCCCTCTAGAGGATCCTGTGTAGATGGGATGTCTGGTGCCAGGAGAATCAAGTGTAGCCATCTGTGAGATGGCGCCTGTAGTGAGGAGAGATGCAGGGAGAAAGTGTGTTAATGTGTCACAGCCGCCTTTGCCGCGCAGGGAGAAAGCCCACGCTGTTAAGCTCCGCCCCCTTCATCTTCCCGGTGCCAAGATGGCCCCCTTGTATACTGCTGGAACACAGTCTTTAGTGTCCAGCTCATTAGGCACATTTTACTAAACTGAGGGCTGGTGGGGAATAGAAGGGGAGGAGCTTCACACTACTAAATTATTTAAAGTGCCAGCTCCAATTATACCCCAGTGTACTAGCCTCCAGTGTCCCCTAAGCACTATCCATGCCTCTATACCCCAGTGTACTAGCTTCCAGTGTCCCCTATGCACTATCCACGCCTCTATACCCCAGTGTACTAGCTTCCACTGTCCCCTAAGCACTATCCACGCCTCTATACCCCAGTGTACTAGCTTACAGTGTCCCCTAAGCACTATCCACGCCTCTATACCCCAGTGTACTAGCTTCCAGTGTCCCCTATGCACTATCCACGTCTCTATACCCCAGTGTACTAGCTTCCAGTGTCCCCTATGCACTATCCACGTCTCTATACCCCAGTGTACTAGCTTCCAGTGTCCCCTAAGCACTATCCACGTCCCCATACCCCAGTGTACAAGCTTCCAGTGTCCCCTATGCACTATCCATGCCTCTATACCCCAGTGTACTAGCGTCCAGTGTCCCCTATGCACTATTCACGCCTCTATACCCCAGTGTAGTAGCTTCCAGTGTCCCCTATGCACTATTCACGCCTCTATACCCCAGTGTACTAGCTTACAGTGTCCCCTATGCACTACCCACGCCTCTATACCCCAGTGTACTAGCCTCCAGTGTCCCCTAAGCACTATCCATGTCCCCATACCCCAGTGTACTAGATTCCAGTGTCCCCTAAGCACTATCCACGTCTCTACCCCAGTGTACTAGCTTCCAGTGTCCCCTAAGCACTACCCATTCCTCTATACCCCAGTGTACTAGCCTCCAGTGTTCCCTAAGCACTACCGACGCCCCTATACCCCAGTGTACTAGCTTCCAGTGTCCCCTATGCACTATCCACGCCTCTATACCCCAGTGTACTAGCTTCCAGTGTCCCCTAAGCACTACCCACGTCTCTATACCCCAGTGTACTAGCTTCCAGTGTCCCCTATGCACTATCCACGCCTCTATACCCCAGTGTACTAGCTTCCAGTGTCCCCTAAGCACTACCCACGTCTCTATACCCCAGTGTACTAGCTTCCAGTGTCCCCTATGCACTATCCACGCCTCTATACCCCAGTGTACTAGCTTCCAGTGTCCCCTAAGCACTATCCACGCCTCTATACCCCAGTGTACTAGCCTCCAGTGTCCCCTAAGCAGTACCCACGCCTCTATACCCCAGTGTACTAGCTTCCAGTGTCCCCTATGCACTATCCACGTCTCTATACCCCAGTGTACTAGCTTCCAGTGTCCCCTCAGCACTATCCACGCCCCTATACCCCAGTGTACTAGCTTCCAGTGTCCACTATGCAGTACCCACGCCTCTATACCCCAGTGTACTAGCTTCCAGTGTCCCCTAAGCACTATCCACACCTCTATACCCCAGTGTACTAGCTTCCAGTGTCCCCTAAGCACTATCCACGCCCCTATACCCCAGTGTACTAGCTTCCAGTGTCCCCTAAGCACTATCCACGCCCCTATACCCCTTTGTACTAGCTTCCAGTGTCCCCTATGCACTACCCACGCGTCTATACCCTGGAGTACTAGTTTCCAGTGTCCCCTATGCACTACCCATGCCTCTATACCCCAGTGTACTAGCTTCCAGTGTCCCCTATGCACTATCCACGCCTCTATACCCCAGTGTACTAGCTTCCAGTGTCCCCTAAGCACTATCCACGCCTCTATACCCCAGTGTACTAGCCTCCAGTGTCCCCTAAGCAGTACCCACGCCTCTATACCCCAGTGTACTAGCTTCCAGTGTCCCCTATGCACTATCCACGTCTCTATACCCCAGTGTACTAGCTTCCAGTGTCCCCTCAGCACTATCCACGCCCCTATACCCCAGTGTACTAGCTCCCAGTGTCCCCTAAGCAGTACCCACGCCTCTATACCCCAGTGTACTAGCTTCCAGTGTCCCCTCAGCACTATCCACGCCCCTATACCCCAGTGTACTAGCTTCCAGTGTCCACTATGCAGTACCCACGCCTCTATACCCCAGTGTACTAGCTTCCAGTGTCCCCTAAGCACTATCCACACCTCTATACCCCAGTGTACTAGCTTCCAGTGTCCCCTAAGCACTATCCACGCCCCGATACCCCAGTGTACTAGCTTCCAGTGTCCCCTAAGCACTATCCACGCCCCTATACCCCAGTGTACTAGCTTCCAGTGTCCCCTATGCACTACCCACGCGTCTATACCCTGGAGTACTAGTTTCCAGTGTCCCCTATGCACTACCCATGCCTCTATACCCCAGTGTACTAGCTTCCAGTGTCCCCTATGCACTACCCATGCCTCTATACCCCAGTGTACTAGCTTCCAGTGTCCCCTAAGCACTATCCACACCTCTATACCCCAGTGTACTAGCTTCCAGTGTCCCCTAAGCACTATCCACGCCCCTATACCCCAGTGTACTAGCTTCCAGTGTCCCCTAAGCACTATTCACGCCTCTATACCCCAGTGTACTAGCTTCCAGTGTCCCCTAAGCACTATTCACGCCTCTATACCCCAGTGTACTAGCTTCCAGTGTCCCCTATGCACTACCCATGCCTCTATACCCCAATGTACTAGCTTCCAGTGTCCCCTAAGCACTATCCATGCCTCTATACCCCAGTGTACTAGCCTCCAGTGTCCCCTAAGCAGTACCCACGCCTCTATACCCCAGTGTACTAGCTTCCAGTGTCCCCTATGCACTATCCACGTCTCTATACCCCAGTGTACTAGCTTCCAGTGTCCCCTCAGCACTATCCACGCCCCTATACCCCAGTGTACTAGCTCCCAGTGTCCCCTAAGCAGTACCCACGCCTCTATACCCCAGTGTACTAGCTTCCAGTGTCCCCTCAGCACTATCCACACCTCTATACCCCAGTGTACTAGCTTCCAGTGTCCCCTAAGCACTATCCACGCCCCTATACCCCAGTGTACTAGCTTCCAGTGTCCCCTAAGCACTATCCATGCCCCTATACCCCAGTGTACTAGCTTCCAGTGTCCCCTATGCACTACCCACGCGTCTATACCCTGGAGTACTAGTTTCCAGTGTCCCCTATGCACTACCCATGCCTCTATACCCCAGTGTACTAGCTTCCAGTGTCCCCTATGCACTATCCACGCCTCTATACCCCACTGTACTAGCCTCCAGTGTCCCCTAAGCAGCACCCACGCCTCTATACCCCAGTGTACTAGCTTCCAGTGTCCCCTATGCACTATCCACGTCTCTATACCCCAGTGTACTAGCTTCCAGTGTCCCCTATGCACTACCCACGCGTCTATACCCTGGAGTACTAGTTTCCAGTGTCCCCTATGCACTACCCATGCCTCTATACCCCAGTGTACTAGCTTCCAGTGTCCCCTATGCACTATCCACGCCTCTATACCCCAGTGTACTAGCTTCCAGTGTCCCCTAAGCACTATCCACGCCTCTATACCCCAGTGTACTAGCCTCCAGTGTCCCCTAAGCAGCACCCACGCCTCTATACCCCAGTGTACTAGCTTCCAGTGTCCCCTAAGCACTACCCATGCCTCTATACCCCAGTGTACTAGCTTCCAGTGTCCCCTAAGCACTATCCACGCCTCTATACCCAAGTGTACTAGCCTCCAGTGTCCCCTAAGCAGCACCCACGCCTCTATACCCCAGTGTACTAGCTTCCAGTGTCCCCTATGCACTATCCACGTCTCTATACCCCAGTGTACTAGCTTCCAGTGTCCCCTCAGCACTACCCATGCCTCTATACCCCAGTGTACTAGCTTCCAGTGTCCCCTATGCACTATCCACGTCTCTATACCCCAGTGTACTAGCTTCCAGTGTCCCCTCAGCACTACCCATGCCTCTATACCCCAGTGTACTAGCTTCCAGTGTCCCCTAAGCACTATCCACGCCTCTATACCCCAGTGTACTAGCCTCCAGTGTCCCCTAAGCAGCACCCACGCCTCTATACCCCAGTGTACTAGCTTCCAGTGTCCCCTATGCACTATCCACGTCTCTATACCCCAGTGTACTAGCTTCCAGTGTCCCCTCAGCACTACCCATGCCTCTATACCCCAGTGTACTAGCTTCCAGTGTCCCCTCAGCACTATCCACGCCCCTATACCCCAGTGTACTAGCTTCCAGTGTCCCCTAAGCACTATCCACGCCTCTATACCCCAGTGTACTAGCCTCCAGTGTCCCCTAAGCAGCACCCACGCCTCTATACCCCAGTGTACTAGCTTCCAGTGTCCCCTATGCACTATCCACGTCTCTATACCCCAGTGTACTAGCTTCCAGTGTCCCCTCAGCACTACCCATGCCTCTATACCCCAGTGTACTAGCTTCCAGTGTCCCCTATGCACTATCCACGTCTCTATACCCCAGTGTACTAGCTTCCAGTGTCCCCTTAGCACTACCCATGCCTCTATACCCCAGTGTACTAGCTTCCAGTGTCCCCTAAGCACTATCCACGCCTCTATACCCCAGTGTACTAGCCTCCAGTGTCCCCTAAGCAGCACCCACGCCTCTATACCCCAGTGTACTAGCTTCCAGTGTCCCCTATGCACTATCCACGTCTCTATACCCCAGTGTACTAGCTTCCAGTGTCCCCTCAGCACTACCCATGCCTCTATACCCCAGTGTACTAGCTTCCAGTGTCCCCTCAGCACTATCCACGCCCCTATACCCCAGTGTACTAGCTTCCAGTGTCCCCTGTGCAATACAATAGAACAAATTGGCATAATCCCATTGGTTCTTCTTCCTGGTTCTCCTGTTACGATGCAGTTCATAGGTCAGTTTGTATTGTAATAGTTCAGCCCCCAACAGCTTCTTTGTGTCCATTTTACCTAATCAATAGACACTTCATACAGAGATACATTCTATCCTATAATTCATATCTTGCGAATGCCTGCTGCGATTTCCTTGCCAATGGAACCGGAAGTCTGCAAATAAATAGTGGTTTAGAATAGCACCAAACACGGTCGGCTTATCATGTACTAAACCTGAGATCTTAAATACAGTCGCTTCATTACATAATTAATAATGAATAAACCTTGAATATTAACCTTAATGCTATGGAACCTTTTTATGTAAGTGTGCAATGTATAAGTGTAAGAATATTGCGTAGTTTCGCTAATATGTGTTTTGTGCTTTGATAAACATCGCAACTGTGCGATATGTATGTTTTATTTAATGTGTGTATGCATGTAAGTCTATGTGTCTGTGTGTTATGCAATTCAGTGTATTTATGATGGATTTAATATATATATTATCCCTTTCTAACATATTTTAAAACTACAGTGCAAGGTGTTACAAGCAGTGAGGTTCACTTTCAAGAAGAGTGGAGACCCCCAGCTGACTGCCGTTGCCATTTCATCTGATAGCTAATTCAACGGTTTTCCTCTGCCTATTTAGAATACACTTGTCAGTACTTCTTAAGCAAACCTCCGACCATTGTTTCTAACTTCTCATTCAGACAAATTCAATTGTGCATATCAGTGTCTGGGTTATATTTCAATTTCCACTGCCATACTTGTCTGTATGCGGGGCTTCTCAATTTATATGTGAAACACTCACAGTATCCTGGTGTATTTTTTTTTATTACTTTTCTCAGACATGTATACAGAAGCTGTTTCTCATTACTAACTAAACCCTGCATGAATATTGTGTTTGTCAGTGTGAGAGTGTTGTATATTATTCGCTATGTAGTGTTGTGCGAATGTGTGGATACGTGCGCACACTGGGTGCGTGCGCACGCAATGGTGCGTCATGGATTGTACCAACATAAATCGGACAGCGGACGACCAAATCATCTGATTAAAGTTGAATTGCGGTCGCATGCAATTATTCGACTTCAACAATACACATACACAACTTCCAGCAGCTGAACCTCTCTCTCTACGTGTCCATTAGATTTTAAGCTTCAGAGAGCTAGAACATGCCATTATATTCATCATTAAATGCAGCAGCAATCTCTGTCGCTTTTCGCTCTACTATACAGAATACCTATGTAGTTGTTATCCTGAATTATCTGACCCTGTAGATGTCTAGATGGTCTGAGCCCGAGTACGTGGATGAACGAAGCCATAGACCAGGAAGTGAGAGCTGCCTGCTCTCCCTGGCTCTGGTTCCCAATCTGACATTCTATGGGATACAACTGCAGCTGACTAACGTTACATTTATCCTGGGCACAGTCAGCGCGTTCCCCAGTGACATAACGAGCTGCCGCTGCTTTATATTGTGTATGGTCAGATAAAAGCTGCGGGCGCTACTTGTAATAAACTGGGGAAACATTAATTTGGTCACTTTATTAGTAACTAGAACAAGTCACACAATGAGCTCAGAGGTTATACAAGACAAACAGCCTGAAATCATCGTCATTATTCAGGACATCACGTACCGTCTTCTGTAACATTTAATGAGTACTATTAGGCTGGGACCTGGTTAATTGTCTTTGTTTTATCCGATCTTGTTTATCGACAGCCAAACAATACCTGTAAACTTGAATCATGGAGCGTTCAGGGGCTTCTTACTCACCAGGCCGAGCTCTTTACTAGAGCTCATCCAATGCCGGGCAGTGTAAGCGCAGGAATCCGCGTTACCGCTGGGTATATTGTACAGACAGAGCAGCATAGTATCACCCAATCCCGAGGCAGGAATCCACGTTAACCGCGAGGTATAATTGTATAGATGGAGAAGCGGAGTGTCTGTCACCTTCCAGCATCATTGTCCCATGTACAGAGAGGCTCCCAGTTAAAAGCACGTTATCTGCTAACCACCACAGGTGTGAGGGTCGGTCGCTCACAGAGGTTGCGTGTGATCGTAGTCAGATCGGCCCATGTAGATTCTCCACAAACTTGGTGTAGTACTTCTCTGTAACACACACACACTGCGATGTAACCAGAGTCTCATTACCCATCTTTCCCTATAGCACAGGCCTCTGTCCTCCTGACTCACTTCTCTGTAACACACACACACTGCGATGTAACCGGCGTATAATTACCCATCTTTCCCTATAGCACAGGCCTCTTTCCTCCTAACTCACTTCTCTGTAACACACAAACACTGCGATGTAACCGGCGTCTCATTACCCATCTTTCCCTATAGCACAGGCCTCTCTCCTCCTGACTCACTTCTCTGTAACACACACACACTGCGATGTAACCGGCGTCTCATTACCCATCTTTCCCTATAGCACAGGTCTCTCTCCTCCTGACTCACTTCTCTGTAACACACACACACTGCGATGTAACCGGCGTCTCATTACCCATCTTTCCCTATAGCACAGGCCTCTCTCCTCCTGACTCACTTCTCTGTAACACACACACACACTGCGATGTAACCGGTGTCTCATTACCCATCTTTCCCTATAGCACAGGCCTCTCTCCTCCTGACTCACTTCTCTGTAACACACACACTGCGATGTAACCGGCGTCTCATTACCCATCTTTCCCTATAGCACAGGCCTCTCTCCTCCTGACTCACTTCTCTGTAACACACACACTGCGATGTAACCGGCGTCTCATTACCCATCTTTCCCTATAGCACAGGTCTCTCTCCTCCTGACTCACTTCTCTGTAACACACACACACTGCGATGTAACCGGCGTCTCATTACCCATCTTTCTCTATAGCACAGGCCTCTCTCCTCCTGACTCACTTCTCTGTAACACACACACACTGCGATGTAACCGGTGTCTCATTACCCATCTTTCCCTATAGCACAGGCCTCTCTCATCCTATCTCACTTCTCTGTAACACACACACACTGCGATGTAACCGGCGTCTCATTACCCATCTTTCTCTATAGCACAGGCCTCTCTCCTCCTGACTCACTTCTCTGTAACACACACACACAGCGATGTAACCGGCATCTCATTACCCATCTTTCCCTATAGCACAGGCCTCTCTCCTCCTGACTCACTTCTCTGTAACACACATACACTGCGATGTAACCGGCGTCTCATTACCCATCTTTCCCTATAGCACAGGCCTCTCTCCTCCTGACTCACTTCTCTGTAACACACACACACTGCGATGTAACCGGCGTCTCATTACCCATCTTTCCCTATAGCACAGGCCTCTCTCCTCCTGACTCACTTCTCTGTAACACACACGCACACTGCGATGTAACCGGCGTCTCATTACACATCTTTCCCTATAGCACAGGCCTCTCTCCTCCTGACTCACTTCTCTGTAACACACACACACTGCGATGTAACCGGCGTCTCATTACCCATCTTTCCCTATAGCACAGGCCTCTCTCCTCCTGACTCACTTCTCTGTAACACACATACACTGCGATGTAACCGGCATCTCATTACCCATCTTTCCCTATAGCACAGGCCTCTCTCCTCCTGACTCACTTCTATGTAACACACAAACACTGCGATGTAACCGGCGTCTCATTACCCATCTTTCCCTATAGCACAGGCCTCTCTCCTCCTGACTCACTTCTCTGTAACACACACACACTGCGATGTAACCGGCGTCTCATTACACATCTTTCCCTATAGCACAGGCCTCTCTCCTCCTGACTCACTTCTCTGTAACACACACACTGCGATGTAACCGGTGTCTCATTACCCATCTTTCCCTATAGCACAGGTCTCTCTCCTCCTGACTCACTTCTCTGTAACACACACACTGCGATGTAACCGGCGCCTCATTACCCATCTTTCCCTATAGCACAGGCCTCTCTCCTCCTGACTCACTTCTCTGTAACACACACACACTGCGATGTAACCGGCGTCTCATTACCCATCATTCCCAATAGCACAGCCTCTCTCCTCCTGACTCACTTCTCTGTAACACACACACTGCGATGTAACCGGCGTCTCATTACCCATCTTTCCCTATAGCACAGGCCTCTCTCCTCCTGACTCACTTCTCTGTAACACACACACAGCGATGTAACCGGCGTCTCATTACCCATCTTTCCCTATAGCACAGGCCTCTCTCCTCCTGACTCACTTCTCTGTAACACACACACACAGCGATGTAACCGGCGTCTCATTACCCATCTTTCCCTATAGCACAGGCCTCTCTCCTCCTGACTCACTTCTCTGTAACACACACACACTGCGATGTAACCAGCGCCTCATTACCCATCTTTCCCTATAGCACAGGCCTCTCTCCTCCTGACTCACTTCTCTGTAACACACACACACTGCGATGTAACCGGCGTCTCATTACCCATCTTTCCCTATAGCACAGGCCTCTCTCCTCCTGACTCACTTTTCTGTAACACACACACTGCGATGTAACCGGCGTCTCATTACCCATCTTTCCCTATAGCACAGGCCTCTCTCCTCCTGACTCACTTCTCTGTAACACACACACACAGCGATGTAACCGGCGTCTCATTACCCATCTTTCCCTATAGCACAGGCCTCTCTCCTCCTGACTCACTTCTCTGTAACACACACACACTGCGATGTAACCAGCGCCTCATTACCCATCTTTCCCTATAGCACAGGCCTCTCTCCTCCTGACTCACTTTTCTGTAACACACACACTGCGATGTAACCGGTGTCTCATTACCCATCTTTCCCTATAGCACAGGCCTCTCTCCTACTGACTCACTTCTCTGTAACACACACACACTGCGATGTAACCGGCGTCTCATTACCCATCTTTCCCTATAGCACAGGCCTCTCTCCTCCTGACTCACTTCTCTGTAACACACACACACTGCGATGTAACCGGCGTCTCATTACCCTTCTTTCCCTATAGCACAGGCCTCTCTCCTCCTGAATCACTTCTCTGTAACACACACACACTGCGATGTAACCGGCGTCTCATTACCCATCTTTCCCTATAGCACAGGCCTCTCTCCTCCTGACTCACTTCTCTGTAACACACACACACTGCGATGTAACCGGCGTCTCATTACCCATCTCTCCCTATAGCACAGGTCTCTCTCCTCCTGACTCACTTCTCTGTAACACACACACACTGCGATGTAACCGGCGTCTCATTACCCATCTCTCCCTATAGCACAGGCCTCTCTCCTCCTGACTCACTTCTCTGTAACACACATACACTGCGATGTAACCGGCGTCTCATTACCCATCTTTCCCTATAGCACAGGCCTCTCTCCTCCTGACTCACTTCTCTGTAACACACACACACTGCGATGTAACCGGCGTCTCATTACCCATCTTTCCCTATAGCACAGGCCTCTCTCCTCCTGACTCACTTCTCTGTAACACACACGCACACTGCGATGTAACCGGCGTCTCATTACACATCTTTCCCTATAGCACAGGCCTCTCTCCTCCTGACTCACTTCTCTGTAACACACACACACTGCGATGTAACCGGGGTCTCATTACCCATCTCTCCCTATAGCACAGGCCTCTCTCCTCCTGACTCACTTCTCTGTAACACACATACACTGCGATGTAACCGGCATCTCATTACCCATCTTTCCCTATAGCACAGGTCTCTCTCCTCCTGACTCACTTCTCTGTAACACACACACACTGCGATGTAACCGGCGTCTCATTACCCATCTTTCCCTATAGCACAGGTCTCTCCTCCAGACTCACTTCTCCAGTAAGGCTGTGGTCCCCCAAACTATTCATCTATGTACCGTCCCCTAATGGTAGGTACAGTTCCCCCAATAGAACTGCGCCAGCTACCATGTTCTTATGGAACAGTGACCCAGGATTGCATACTGTGGACGATGTATGTCTATGTACTAAGCATGCCCCATTTTATCTATGAGCAGCTAATTCTTCTGTCCACCAAATTCTGTTTGAAACCCAGGAATAATGGTCCTTTGGCAGAAGATATGGCCTGACGGTCTTTATGCAGAGATGTAACATAAAGCAGTCACCTTACCCGTACACAGGGACCACACTACACCTACCTGAGTCCGGCTGAATGTGTCCCGTCCTCAGGAGAAAGTCCAGAACCACCAGAGCGCAGTTGGGTTTAAACTCCTCTGTAGCGATGGCCGCTCTCACCTGTGTATTAGAGTAATTGTCAGTATACGAGTGAGGGGTCTGCCCATAGCTGCAGGATGGGTCCGATTACCTACCTTGTCCAGGGGCCACAGATAAAACTCCTGCACCTCTCCGTCTCCTACAACTGGCTGGAAGGATTCCGGGACCTCTAGATCATACACAAACTGGCATTCCGGGTACACCCCATCGTCCTGCTTATACGCATAGCTACAATGGCGGGATAACAACAATATGTAATATGAGGGAGTGACACTCCGGGTATAGCCCATTGTCCTGCTTATAAGCATAGCTACAATGGCGGGATAATAACAATATGTAATACAGGGGAGTAAAACTCCGGGTACAGCCCATCGTCCTGCTTATACGCATAGCTACAATGGCGGAATAATAACAATATGTAATATGGGGGAGTGACACTCCGGGTACAGCCCATCGTCCTGCTTATACGTATAGCTACAATGGCGGGATAATAACAATATGTAATATGGGGGAGTGACACTCCGGGTACAGCCCATCGTCCTGCTAATAAGCATAGCTACAATGGCGGGATAATAACAATATGTAATATAGGGGAGTGACACTCCGGGTACAGCCCATCGTTCTGCTTATACGCATAGCTACAATGGCGGGATAATAACAATATGTAATATAGGGGAGTGACACTCCGGGTACAGCCCATCGTCCTGTTTATACACGTAGCTACAATGGCGGGATAACAACAATATGTAATACGGGGGAGTGATACTCCGGGTACAGCCCATCGTCCTGCTTAGACGCGTAGCTACAATGGCGGGATAACAACAATATGTAATATATGGGAGTGACACTCCGGGTACGGCCCATCGTCCTGCTTATACGCATAGCTACAATGGCGGGATAACAACAATATGTAATATGGGGGAGTGACACTCCGGGTACAGCCCATCGTCCTGCTTATACACGTAGCTACAATGACGGGATAATAACAATAAGTAATATAGGGGAGTGACACTCCGGGTACAGCCCATCGTCCTGCTTATACGCGTAGCTACAATGGCGGGATAATAACACTATGTAATCTGTGGGAGTGACACTCCGGGTACAGCCCATCGTCCTGCTTATACGCGTAGCTACAATGGCGGGATAATAACACTATGTAATCTGTGGGAGTGACACTCCGGGTACAGCCCATCGTCCTGCTTATACGTGTAGCTACAATGGCGGCATAACAACAATATGTAATATGGGGGAGCGACACCCAGGCTACAGCCCATCGTCTTGCTTATACGCATAGCTACAATGGCGGGATAATAACAATATGTAATATGTAGGAGTGACACTCCGGGTGCAGTCAATCGTCCTGCTTATACACGTAGCTACAATGGTGGGATAATAACAATAAGTAATATGGGGGAGTGGCACTCCGGGTACAGCCCATCGTCCTGCTTATACGCGTAGCTACAATGGTGGGATAACAACAATATGTAATACGGGGGAGTGATACTCCGGGTACAGCCCATCGTCCAGCTTATACGCGTAGCTACAATGGCGGGATAATAACAATATGTAATATGTGGCTAATGACACTCCGGGTACAGCCCATCGTCCTGCATATACGCGTAGCTACAATGGCGGGATAACAACAATATGTAATATGGGGGAGTGATACTCCGGGTACAGCCCATCGTCCTGCTTATACGTGTAGCTACAATGGCGGGATAACAACAATATGTAATATGGGGGAGTGACACTCCGGGTACAGCCCATCGTCCTGCTTATACGTATAGCTACAATGGCGGGATAACAACAATATGTAATATGTGGGAGTGACACTCCGGGTACAGCCCATCGTCCTCCTTATACGCATAGCTACAATGGCGGGATAATAACAATATGTAATATGGGGCAGTCACACTCCAGGTACAGCCCATCGTCCTGCTTATACGCATAGCTACAATGGCGGGATAATAACAATATGCAATATGGGGGAGTGACACTCCGGGTACAACCCATCGTCCTGCTTATACGCGTAGCTACAATGGCGGGATATTAACAATATGTAATATGGGGGAGTGACACTCCAGGTACAGCCCATCGTCCTGCTTATACGCATAGCTACAATGGCGGGATAATAACAATATGTAATATAGGGGAGTGAAATTCCGGGTACGGCCCATCGTCCTGCTTATACGCGTAGCTGCAATGGCGGGATAATAACAATATGTAATATGGGGGAGTGACACTCTGGGTACAGTCCATCGCCCTGCTTACAGGCGTAGCTACAATGGCGGGATAACAACAATATGTAATATGGGGGAGTGACACTTCATGTACAGCCCAACGTCCTGCTTATACACGTAGCTACAATGGCGGGATAATAACAATATGTAATATGGGGGAGTGACACTCCGGGTACAGACCATCGTCCTGCTTATACGCGTAGCTACAATGGCGGGATAACAACAATATGTAATATGGGAGAGTGACACTCCGGGTACAGCCCATCTTCCTGCTAATACACGTAGCTACAATGGCGGGATAATAACACTATGTAATATGGGGGAGTGACACTCTGGGTACAGCTCAGCGTCCTGTTTATACGAGTAGCTATAATGGCGGGATAATAACAATATGTAATATGGGGGAGTGACACTCCGGGTACAGCCCATCGTCCTGCTTATAAGCATAGCTACAATGGCGGGATAACAACAATATGTAATATGGGGGAGTAATACTCCGGGTACAGCCCATCGTCCTGCTTATACGAGTAGCTACAATGGCGGGATAACAATAATATGTAATATGGGGGAGTGGCACTCCGGGTACAGCCCATCATCCTGCTTATACGCGTAGCTACAATGGCGGGATAACAACACTATGTAATATGGGGGAGTGACACTCCGGGTACAGCCCATCATCCTGCTTATACGCGTAGTTACAATGGCGAGATAATAACACTATGTAATATGGGGGAGTGGCACTCCGGGTACAGCCCATCGCCCTGCTAATATGTGTAGCTACAATGGCGGGATAATAACACTATGTAATATGGGGGAGTGACACTCCAGGTACAGCCCATCGTCCTGCTTATACACATAGCTACAATGGCGGGATAACAATATGTAATATGGGGGAGTGACACTCCGGGTACAGCCCATCGTCCTGCTTATACGCATAGCTACAATGGCGGGATAATAACAATATATAATATGGGGGAGTGACACTCCGGGTACAGCCAATCGTCCTGCTTATACGCATAGCTACAATGGCGGGATAACAACAATATGTAATATGGGGGAGTGATACACCGGGCACAGCCCATCGTCCTGCTTATACGTGTAGCTACAATGGCGGGATAACAACAATATATAATATGGGGGAGTGACACTCCGGGTACAGCCAATCGTCCTGCTTATACGCATAGATATAATGGCGGGATAACAACAAAATGTAATATGGGTGAGTGACACTCCTGGTACAGCCCATCGTCCTGCTTATACGTGTAGCTACAATGGCGGGATAACAATATGTAATATGGGGGAGTGACACTCCGGGTACAGCCCATCGTCTTGCTTATACGCGTAGCTACAATGGCGAGATAATAACACTATGTAATATGGGGGAGTGGCACTCCGGGTACAGCCCATCGACCTGCTAATATGTGTAGCTACAATGGCGGGATAATAACACTATGTAATATCGGGGAGTGACACTCCGGGTACAGCCCATCGTCTTGCTTATATGCATAGCTACAATGGCGGGATAATAACAATATGTAATATGGGGGAGTGACACTCCGGGTACAGCCCATCGTGTTGCTTATACGCGTAGATACAATGGCCGCATAATAACAATATGTAATATGGGGGAGTGACACTCCGGGTACAGCCCATCGTCCTGCTTATACGCATAGCTACAATGGCGGGATAATAACAATATGTAATATAGGGGAGTGACACTCCGGGTACAGCCCATCGTCTTGCTTATACTCGTAGCTAGAATGGTGAGATAATAACACTATGTAAAATGGGGGAGTGGCACTCCGGGTACAGCCCATCGCCCTGCTAATTTGTGTAGCTACAATGGCGGGATAATAACACTATGTAATATGGGGGAGTGACACTCCAGGTACAGCCCATCGTCCTGCTTATACACATAGCAACAATGGCGGGATAACAATATGTAATATGGGGGAGTGATACACCGGGCTCAGCCCATCGTCCTGCTTATACGTGTAGCTACAATGGCGGGATAACAACAATATATAATATGGGGGAGTGACACTCCGGGTACAGCCAATCGTCCTGCTTATACGCATAGATATAATGGCGGGATAACAACAAAATGTAATATGGGTGAGTGACACTCCTGGTACAGCCCATCGTCCTGCTTATACGTGTAGCTACAATGGCGGGATAACAATATGTAATATGGGGGAGTGACACTCCGGGTACAGCCCATCGTCTTGCTTATACGCGTAGCTACAATGGCGAGATAATAACACTATGTAATATGGGGGAGTGGCACTCCGGGTACAGCCCATCGACCTGCTAATATGTGTAGCTACAATGGCGGGATAATAACACTATGTAATATCGGGGAGTGACACTCCGGGTACAGCCCATCGTCTTGCTTATATGCATAGCTACAATGGCGGGATAATAACAATATGTAATATGGGGGAGTGACACTCCGGGTACAGCCCATCGTGTTGCTTATACGCGTAGATACAATGGCCGCATAATAACAATATGTAATATGGGGGAGTGACACTCCGGGTACAGCCCATCGTCCTGCTTATACGCATAGCTACAATGGCGGGATAATAACAATATGTAATATAGGGGAGTGACACTCCGGGTACAGCCCATCGTCTTGCTTATACTCGTAGCTAGAATGGTGAGATAATAACACTATGTAAAATGGGGGAGTGGCACTCCGGGTACAGCCCATCGCCCTGCTAATATGTGTAGCTACAATGGCGGGATAATAACACTATGTAATATGGGGGAGTGACACTCCAGGTACAGCCCATCGTCCTGCTTATACACATAGCAACAATGGCGGGATAACAATATGTAATATGGGGGAGTGACACTCCGGGTACAGCCCATCGTCCTGCTTATACGCATAACTACAATGGCGGGATAATAACAATATATAATATGGGGGAGTGAAACTCCAGGTACAGCCAATCGTCCTGCCTATACGCATAGCTACAATGGCGGGATAACAACAATATGTAATATGGGGGAGTGGCACTCCGGGTACAGCCCATCGCCCTGCTTATACGTGTAGCTACAATGGCGGGATAACAACAATATGTAATATGGGGGAGTGGCACTCCAGGTACAGCCCATCGTCCTGCTTATACGTGTAGCTACAATGGCGGGATAACAATATGTAATATGGTGGAGTGACACTCCGGGTACAGCCCATCGTCCTGCTTATATGCGTAGCTACAATGGCGGGATAACAATATGTAATAAGGGGGAGTGACACTCCGGGTACAGCCCATCGTCCTGCTTATACGCGTAGCTACAATGGCGGGATAATAACAATATGTAATATAGGGGAGTGACACTCCGGGTACAGCCCATCGTCTTGCTTATACGCGTAGCTACAATGGCGGGATAATAACAATATGTAATATGGGGGAGTGACACTCCGGGTACAGCCCATCGTCCTGCTTTTAAGCGTAGATACAATGGCAGCATAATAACAATATGTAATATGGGGGAGTGACACTCCGGGTACAGCCCATCGTCCTGCTTATACGCGTAGCTACAATGGCGGGATAATAACAATATGTAATATAGGGGAGTGACACTCCGGGTACAGCCCATCATCTTGCTTATACGCGTAGCTACAATGGCGAGATAATAACACTATGTAATATGGGGGAGTGGCACTCCGGGTACAGCCCATCGCCCTGCTAATATGTGTAGCTACAATAGCGGGATAATAACACTATGTAATATGGGGGAGTGACACTCCGGGTACAGCCCATCGTCTTGCTTATACGCGTAGCTACAATGGCGGGATAATAACAATATGTAATATGGGGGAGTGACACTCCGGGTACAGCCCATCGTCTTGCTTATACGCGTAGATACAATGGCGGCATAATAACAATATGTAATATGGGGGAGTGACACTCCGGGTACAGCCCATCGTCCTGCTTATACGCGTAGCTACAATGGCGGGATAACAACAATATGTAATATGGGGGAGTGATACACCGGGCACAGCCCATCGTCCTGCTTATACGTGTAGCTACAATGGTGGGATAACAACAATATATAATATGGGGGAGTGACACTCCAGGTACAGCCCATCGTCCTGCTTATACGTGTAGCTACAATGGCGGGATAACAATATGTAATATGGGGGAGTGACACTCCGGGTACAGCCCATCGTCCTGCTTATACTTGTATTTACAATGGCGGGATAATAAGAATATGTAATATTGGGGAGTGACACTCCGGGTACAGCCCATCATCCTGCTTATACGCGTAGCTACAATGGCGGGATAGTAACACTATGTAATATGGGGGAGTGACACTCCGGGTACAGCCCATCGCCATGCTTATACGCATAGCTACAATGGCGGGATACTAACAATATGTAATATGGGGGAGTGGCACTCCGGGTACAGCCCATCGCCCTGCTTATACGTGTAGCTACAATGGCGGGATAACAACAATATGTAATATGGGGGAGTGACACTCCAGGTACAGCCCATCGTCCTGCTTATACGTGTAGCTACAATGGCGGGATAACAATATGTAATATGGTGGAGTGACACTCCGGGTACAGCCCATCGTCTTGCTTATACGCGTAGCTACAATGGCGAGATAATAACACTATGTAATATGGGGGAGTGGCACTCCGGGTACAGCCCATCGACCTGCTAATATGTGTAGCTACAATGGCGGGATAATAACACTATGTAATATCGGGGAGTGACACTCCGGGTACAGCCCATCGTCTTGCTTATATGCATAGCTACAATGGCGGGATAATAACAATATGTAATATGGGGGAGTGACACTCCGGGTACAGCCCATCGTCTTGCTTATACGCGTAGATACAATGGCGGCATAATAACAATATGTAATATGGGGGAGTGACACTCCGGGTACAGCCCATCGTCCTGCTTATACGCATAGCTACAATGGCGGGATAATAACAATATGTAATATAGGGGAGTGACACTCCGGGTACAGCCCATCGTCTTGCTTATACTCGTAGCTAGAATGGCGAGATAATAACACTATGTAATATGGGGGAGTGGAACTCCGGGTACAGCCCATCGCCCTTCTAATATGTGTAGCTACAATGGCGGGATAATAACACTATCTAATATGGGGGAGTGACACTCCAGGTACAGCCCATCGTCCTGCTTATACACATAGCAACAACGGCGGGATAACAATATGTAATATGGGGGAGTGACACTCCAGGTACAGCCCATCGTCCTGCTTATACGTGTAGCTACAATGGCGGGATAACAATATGTAATATGGTGGAGTGACACTCCGGGTACAGCCCATCGTCTTGCTTATACGCGTAGCTACAATGGCGAGATAATAACACTATGTAATATGGGGGAGTGGCACTCCGGGTACAGCGCATCGACCTGCTAATATGTGTAGCTACAATGGCGGGATAATAACACTATGTAATATCGGGGAGTGACACTCCGGGTACAGCCCATCGTCTTGCTTATATGCATAGCTACAATGGCGGGATAATAACAATATGTAATATGGGGGAGTGACACTCCGGGTACAGCCCATCGTCTTGCTTATACGCGTAGATACAATGGCGGCATAATAACAATATGTAATATGGGGGAGTGACACTCCGGGTACAGCCCATCGTCCTGCTTATACGCATAGCTACAATGGCGGGATAATAACAATATGTAATATAGGGGAGTGACACTCCGGGTACAGCCCATCGTCTTGCTTATACTCGTAGCTAGAATGGCGAGATAATAACACTATGTAATATGGGGGAGTGGAACTCCGGGTACAGCCCATCGCCCTTCTAATATGTGTAGCTACAATGGCGGGATAATAACACTATCTAATATGGGGGAGTGACACTCCAGGTACAGCCCATCGTCCTGCTTATACGCATAGCTACAATGGCGGGATAATAACAATATATAATATGGGGGAGTGACACTCCGGGTACAGCCAATCGTCCTGCTTATATGCATAGCTACAATGGCGGGATAACAATATGTAATAAGGGGGAGTGACACTCCGGGTACAGCCCATCGTCCTGCTTATACGCGTAGCTACAATGGCGGGATAATAACAATATGTAATATAGGGGAGTGACACTCCGGGTACAGCCCATCGTCTTGCTTATACGCGTAGCTACAATGGCGGGATAATAACAATATGTAATATGGGGGAGTGACACTCCGGGTACAGCCCATCGTCCTGCTTTTAAGCGTAGATACAATGGCAGCATAATAACAATATGTAATATGGGGGAGTGACACTCCGGGTACAGCCCATCGTCCTGCTTATATGCGTAGCTACAATGGCGGGATAATAACAATATGTAATATAGGGGAGTGACACTCCGGGTACAGCCCATCGTCCAGCTTATACGCGTAGCTACAATGGCGGGATAATAACAATATGTAATATGTGGCTAATGACACTCCGGGTACAGCCCATCGTCCTGCATATACGCGTAGCTACAATGGCGGGATAACAACAATATGTAATATGGGGGAGTGATACTCCGGGTACAGCCCATCGTCCTGCTTATACGTGTAGCTACAATGGCGGGATAACAACAATATGTAATATGGGGGAGTGACACTCCGGGTACAGCCCATCGTCCTGCTTATACGCGTAGCTACAATGGCGGGATAACAACAATATGTAATATGTGGGAGTGACACTCCGGGTACAGCCCATCGTCCTCCTTATACGCATAGCTACAATGGCGGGATAATAACAATATGTAATATGGGGCAGTCACACTCCAGGTACAGCCCATCGTCCTGCTTATACGCATAGCTACAATGGCGGGATAATAACAATATGCAATATGGGGGAGTGACACTCCGGGTACAGCCCATCGTCCTGCTTATACGCGTAGCTACAATGGCGGGATATTAACAATATGTAATATGGGAGAGTGACACTCCAGGTACAGCCCATCGTCCTGCTTATACGCATAGCTACAATGGCGGGATAATAACAATATGTAATATAGGGGAGTGAAATTCCGGGTACGGCCCATCGTCCTGCTTATACGCGTAGCTGCAATGGCGGGATAATAACAATATGTAATATGGGGGAGTGACACTCCGGGTACAGTCCATCGCCCTGCTTATAGGCGTAGCTACAATGGCGGGATAACAACAATATGTAATATGGGGGAGTGACACTTCATGTACAGCCCAACGTCCTGCTTATACACGTAGCTACAATGGAGGGATAATAACAATATGTAATATGGGGGAGTGACACTCCGGGTACAGACCATCGTCCTGCTTATACGCGTAGCTACAATGGCGGGATAACAACAATATGTAATATGGGAGAGTGACACTCCGGGTACAGCCCATCTTCCTGCTAATACACGTAGCTACAATGGCGGGATAATAACACTATGTAATATGGGGGAGTGACACTCCGGGTACAGCTCAGCGTCCTGTTTATACGAGTAGCTATAATGGCGGGATAATAACAATATGTAATATGGGGGAGTGACACTCCGGGTACAGCCCATCGTCCTGCTTATAAGCATAGCTACAATGGCGGGATAACAACAATATGTAATATGGGGGAGTAATACTCCGGGTACAGCCCATCGTCCTGCTTATACGAGTAGCTACAATGGCGGGATAACAATAATATGTAATATGGGGGAGTGGCACTCCGGGTACAGCCCATCATCCTGCTTATACGCGTAGCTACAATGGCGGGATAACAACACTATGTAATATGGGGGAGTGACACTCCGGGTACAGCCCATCGTCCTGCTTATACACGTAGCTACAATGGCGGGATAACAACAATATGTAATATGGGGGAGTGACACTCCGGGTACAGCCCATCATCCTGCTTATACGCGTAGTTACAATGGCGAGATAATAACACTATGTAATATGGGGGAGTGGCACTCCGGGTACAGCCCATCGCCCTGCTAATATGTGTAGCTACAATGGCGGGATAATAACACTATGTAATATGGGGGAGTGACACTCCAGGTACAGCCCATCGTCCTGCTTATACACATAGCTACAATGGCGGGATAACAATATGTAATATGGGGGAGTGACACTCCAGGTACAGCCCATCGTCCTGCTTATACACATAGCTACAATGGCGGGATAATAACAATATATAATATGGGGGAGTGACACTCCGGGTACAGCCAATCGTCCTGCTTATACGCATAGCTACAATGGCGGGATAACAACAATATGTAATATGGGGGAGTGATACACCGGGCACAGCCCATCGTCTTGCTTATACGTGTAGCTACAATGGCGGGATAACAACAATATATAATATGGGGGAGTGACACTCCGGGTACAGCCAATCGTCCTGCTTATACGCATAGATATAATGGCGGGATAACAACAAAATGTAATATGGGGGAGTGACACTCCTGGTACAGCCCATCGTCCTGCTTATACGTGTAGCTACAATGGCGGGATAACAATATGTAATATGGGGGAGTGACACTCCGGGTACAGCCCATCGTCTTGCTTATACGCGTAGCTACAATGGCGAGATAATAACACTATGTAATATGGGGGAGTGGCACTCCGGGTACAGCCCATCGACCTGCTAATATGTGTAGCTACAATGGCGGGATAATAACACTATGTAATATCGGGGAGTGACACTCCGGGTACAGCCCATCGTCTTGCTTATATGCATAGCTACAATGGCGGGATAATAACAATATGTAATATGGGGGAGTGACACTCCGGGTACAGCCCATCGTGTTGCTTATACGCGTAGATACAATGGCGGCATAATAACAATATGTAATATGGGGGAGTGACACTCCGGGTACAGCCCATCGTCCTGCTTATACGCATAGCTACAATGGCGGGATAATAACAATATGTAATATAGGGGAGTGACACTCCGGGTACAGCCCATCGTCTTGCTTATACTCGTAGCTAGAATGGCGAGATAATAACACTATGTAAAATGGGGGAGTGGCACTCCGGGTACAGCCCATCGCCCTGCTAATTTGTGTAGCTACAATGGCGGGATAATAACACTATGTAATATGGGGGAGTGACACTCCAGGTACAGCCCATCGTCCTGCTTATACACATAGCAACAATGGCGGGATAACAATATGTAATATGGGGGAGTGACACTCCGGGTACAGCCCATCGTCCTGCTTATACGCATAGCTACAATGGCGGGATAATAACAATATATAATATGGGGGAGTGAAACTCCGGGTACAGCCAATCGTCCTGCTTATACGCATAGCTACAATGGCGGGATAACAACAATATGTAATATGGGGGAGTGGCACTCCGGGTACAGCCCATCGCCCTGCTTATACGTGTAGCTACAATGGCGGGATAACAACAATATGTAATATGGGGGAGTGGCACTCCAGGTACAGCCCATCGTCCTGCTTATACGTGTAGCTACAATGGCGGGATAACAATATGTAATATGGTGGAGTGACACTCCGGGTACAGCCCATCGTCCTGCTTATATGCGTAGCTACAATGGCGGGATAACAATATGTAATAAGGGGGAGTGACACTCCGGGTACAGCCCATCGTCCTGCTTATACGCGTAGCTACAATGGCGGGATAATAACAATATGTAATATAGGGGAGTGACACTCCGGGTACAGCCCATCGTCTTGCTTATACGCGTAGCTACAATGGCGGGATAATAACAATATGTAATATGGGGGAGTGACACTCCGGGTACAGCCCATCGTCCTGCTTTTAAGCGTAGATACAATGGCAGCATAATAACAATATGTAATATGGGGGAGTGACACTCCGGGTACAGCCCATCGTCCTGCTTATACGCGTAGCTACAATGGCGGGATAATAACAATATGTAATATAGGGGAGTGACACTCCGGGTACAGCCCATCATCTTGCTTATACGCGTAGCTACAATGGCGAGATAATAACACTATGTAATATGGGGGAGTGGCACTCCGGGTACAGCCCATCGCCCTGCTAATATGTGTAGCTACAATAGCGGGATAATAACAATATGTAATATGGGGGAGTGACACTCCGGGTACAGCCCATCGTCTTGCTTATACGCGTAGCTACAATGGCGGGATAATAACAATATGTAATATGGGGAGTGACACTCCGGGTACAGCCCATCGTCTTGCTTATACGCGTAGATACAATGGCGGCATAATAACAATATGTAATATGGGGGAGTGACACTCCGGGTACAGCCCATCGTCCTGCTTATACGCGTAGCTACAATGGCGGGATAACAACAATATGTAATATGGGGGAGTGATACACCGGGCACAGCCCATCGTCCTGCTTATACGTGTAGCTACAATGGCGGGATAACAACAATATATAATATGGGGGAGTGACACTCCAGGTAAAGCCCATCGTCCTGCTTATACGTGTAGCTACAATGGCGGGATAACAATATGTAATATGGGGGAGTGACACTCCGGGTACAGCCCATCGTCCTGCTTATACTTGTATTTACAATGGCGGGATAATAAGAATATGTAATATGGGGGAGTGACACTCCGGGTACAGCCCATCATCCTGCTTATACGCGTAGCTACAATGGCGGGATAGTAACACTATGTAATATGGGGGAGTGACACTCCGGGTACAGCCCATCGCCATGCTTATACGCATAGCTACAATGGCGGGATAATAACAATATGTAATATGGGGGAGTGGCACTCCGTGTACAGCCCATCGCCCTGCTTATACGTGTAGCTACAATGGCGGGATAACAACAACAATATGTAATATGGGGGAGTGACACTCCAGGTACAGCCCATCGTCCTGCTTATACGTGTAGCTACAATGGCGGGATAACAATATGTAATATGGTGGAGTGACACTCCGGGTACAGCCCATCGTCTTGCTTATACGCGTAGCTACAATGGCGAGATAATAACACTATGTAATATGGGGGAGTGGCACTCCGGGTACAGCCCAACGACCTGCTAATATGTGTAGCTACAATGGCGGGATAATAACACTATGTAATATCGGGGAGTGACACAACGGGGAAAGCCCATCGTCTTGCTTATATGCATAGCTACAATGGCGGGATAATAACAATATGTAATATGGGGGAGTGACACTCCGGGTACAGCCCATCGTCCTGCTTATACGCATAGCTACAATGGCGGGATAATAACAATATGTAATATAGGGGAGTGACACTCCGGGTACAGCCCATCGTCTTGCTTATACGTGTAGCTACAATGGCGGGATAACAATATGTAATATGGTGGAGTGACACTCCGGGTACAGCCCATCATCTTGCTTATACGCGTAGCTACAATGGCGAGATAATAACACTATGTAATATGGGGGAGTGGCACTCCGGGTACAGCCCATCGCCCTGCTAATATGTGTAGCTACAATAGCGGGATAATAACAATATGTAATATGGGGGAGTGACACTCCGGGTACAGCCCATCGTCTTGCTTATACGCGTAGCTACAATGGCGGGATAATAACAATATGTAATATGGGGGAGTGACACTCCGGGTAGAGCCCATCGTCTTGCTTATACGCGTAGATACAATGGCGGCATAATAACAATATGTAATATGGGGGAGTGACACTCCGGGTACAGCCCATCGTCCTGC
Organism: Taudactylus pleione; assembly: GCA_031769625.1. Taxonomy (NCBI): domain Eukaryota; kingdom Metazoa; phylum Chordata; class Amphibia; order Anura; family Myobatrachidae; genus Taudactylus; species Taudactylus pleione. The sequence continues at coordinate 65,482 of JAUIMM010000597.1, read as the reverse complement.
TTATACGCGTAGCTACAATGGCGGGATAACAACAATATGTAATATGGGGGAGTGATACACCGGGCACAGCCCATCGTCCTGCTTATACGTGTAGCTACAATGGCGGGATAACAACAATATATAATATGGGGGAGTGACACTCCAGGTACAGCCCATCGTCCTGCTTATACGTGTAGCTACAATGGCGGGATAACAATATGTAATATGGGGGAGTGACACTCCGGGTACAGCCCATCGTCCTGCTTATACTTGTATTTACAATGGCGGGATAATAAGAATATGTAATATGGGGGAGTGACACTCCGGGTACAGCCCATCATCCTGCTTATACGCGTAGCTACAATGGCGGGATAGTAACACTATGTAATATGGGGGAGTGACACTCCGGGTACAGCCCATCGCCATGCTTATACGCATAGCTACAATGGCGGGATAATAACAATATGTAATATGGGGGAGTGGCACTCCGTGTACAGCCCATCGCCCTGCTTATACGTGTAGCTACAATGGCGGGATAACAACAACAATATGTAATATGGGGGAGTGACACTCCAGGTACAGCCCATCGTCCTGCTTATACGTGTAGCTACAATGGCGGGATAACAATATGTAATATGGTGGAGTGACACTCCGGGTACAGCCCATCGTCTTGCTTATACGCGTAGCTACAATGGCGAGATAATAACACTATGTAATATGGGGGAGTGGCACTCCGGGTACAGCCCATCGACCTGCTAATATGTGTAGCTACAATGGCGGGATAATAACACTATGTAATATTGGGGAGTGACACTCCGGGTACAGCCCATCGTCTTGCTTATACGCATAGCTACAATGGCGGGATAATAACAATATGTAATATAGGGGAGTGACACTCCGGGTACAGCCCATCGTCTTGCTTATACTCGTAGCTACAATGGCGAGATAATAACACTATGTAATATGGGGGAGTGGCACTCCGGGTACAGCCCATCGCCCTGCTAATATGTGTAGCTACAATGGCGGGATAATAACACTATGTAATATGGGGGAGTGACACTCCAGGTACAGCCCATCGTCCTGCTTATACACAAAGCTACAATGGCGGGATAACAATATGTAATATGGGGGAGTGACACTCCGGGTACAGCCCATCGTCCTGCTTATACGCATAGCTACAATGGCGGGATAACAACAATATGTAATATGGGGGAGTGGCACTCCGGGTACAGCCCATCGCCCTGCTTATACGTGTAGCTACAATGGCGGGATAACAACAATAAGTAATATGGGGGAGTGACACTCCAGGTACAGCCCATCGTCCTGCTTATACGTGTAGCTACAATGGCGGGATAACAATATGTATTATGGTGGAGTGACACTCCGGGTACAGCCCATCGTCCTGCTTATATGCGTAGCTACAATGGCGGGATAACAATATGTAATATGGGGGAGTGACACTCCGGGTACAGCCCATCGTCCTGCTTATACGCGTAGCTACAATGGCGGGATAATAACAATATGTAATATAGGGGAGTGACACTCCGGGTACAGCCCATCGTCTTGCTTATACGCGTAGCTACAATGGCGGGATAATAACAATATGTAATATGGGGGAGTGACACTCCGGGTACAGCCCATCGTCCTGCTTTTAAGCGTAGATACAATGGCAGCATAATAACAATATGTAATATGGGGGAGTGACACTCCGGGTACAGCCCATCGTCCTGCTTATACGCGTAGCTACAATGGCGGGATAATAACAATATGTAATATAGGGGAGTGACACTCCGGGTACAGCCCATCGTCTTGCTTATACGCGTAGCTACAATGGCGAGATAATAACACTATATAATATGGGGGAGTGGCACTCCGGGTACAGCCCATCGCCCTGCTAATATGTGTAGCTATAATGGCGGGATAATAACACTATGTAATATGGGGGAGTGACACTCCGGGTACAGCCCATCGTCTTGCTTATACGCGTAGCTACAATGGCGGGATAATAACAATATGTAATATGGGGGAGTGACACTCCGGGTACAGACCATCGTCCTGCTTATACGCGTAGCTACAATGGCGGCATAACAACAATATGTAATATGGGAGAGTGACACTCCGGGTACAGCCCATCTTCCTGCTAATACACGTAGCTACAATGGCGGGATAATAACACTATGTAATATGGGGGAGTGACACTCCGGGTACAGCTCAGCGTCCTGTTTATACGAGTAGCTACAATGGCGGGATAATAACAATATGTAATATGGGGGAGTGACACTCCGGGTACAGCCCATCGTCCTGCTTATACGCATAGCTACAATGGCGGGATAACAACAATATGTAATATGGGGGAGTGATACTCCGGGTACAGCCCATCGTCCTGCTTATACGAGTAGCTACAATGGCGGGATAACAATAATATGTAATATGGGGGAGTGGCACTCCGTGTACAGCCCATCATCCTGCTTACACGCGTAGCTACAATGGCGGATAACAACACTATGTAATATGGGGGAGTGACACTCCGGGTACAGCCCATCGTCCTGCTTATACACGTAGCTACAATGGCGGGATAACAACAATATGTAATATGGGGGAGTGACACTCCGGGTACAGCCCATCATCCTGCTTATACGCGTAGCTACAATGGCGAGATAATAACACTATGTAATATGGGGGAGTGGCACTCCGGGTACAGCCCATCGCCCTGCTAATATGTGTAGCTACAATGGCGGGATAATAACACTATGTAATATGGGGGAGTGACACTCCAGGTACAGCCCATCGTCCTGCTTATACACATAGCTACAATGGCGGGATAACAATATGTAATATGGGGGAGTGACACTCCGGGTACAGCCCATCGTCTTGCTTATACGCGTAGCTACAATGGCGGGATAATAACAATATGTAATATGGGGGAGTGACACTCCGGGTACAGACCATCGTCCTGCTTATACGCGTAGCTACAATGGCGGCATAACAACAATATGTAATATGGGAGAGTGACACTCCGGGTACAGCCCATCTTCCTGCTAATACACGTAGCTACAATGGCGGGATAATAACACTATGTAATATGGGGGAGTGACACTCCGGGTACAGCTCAGCGTCCTGTTTATACGAGTAGCTACAATGGCGGGATAATAACAATATGTAATATGGGGGAGTGACACTCCGGGTACAGCCCATCGTCCTGCTTATACGCATAGCTACAATGGCGGGATAACAACAATATGTAATATGGGGGAGTGATACTCCGGGTACAGCCCATCGTCCTGCTTATACGAGTAGCTACAATGGCGGGATAACAATAATATGTAATATGGGGGAGTGGCACTCCGTGTACAGCCCATCATCCTGCTTACACGCGTAGCTACAATGGCGGATAACAACACTATGTAATATGGGGGAGTGACACTCCGGGTACAGCCCATCGTCCTGCTTATACACGTAGCTACAATGGCGGGATAACAACAATATGTAATATGGGGGAGTGACACTCCGGGTACAGCCCATCATCCTGCTTATACGCGTAGCTACAATGGCGAGATAATAACACTATGTAATATGGGGGAGTGGCACTCCGGGTACAGCCCATCGCCCTGCTAATATGTGTAGCTACAATGGCGGGATAATAACACTATGTAATATGGGGGAGTGACACTCCAGGTACAGCCCATCGTCCTGCTTATACACATAGCTACAATGGCGGGATAACAATATGTAATATGGGGGAGTGACACTCCGGGTACAGCCCATCGTCTTGCTTATACGCGTAGCTACAATGGCGGGATAATAACAATATGTAATATGGGGGAGTGACACTCCGGGTACAGACCATCGTCCTGCTTATACGCGTAGCTACAATGGCGGCATAACAACAATATGTAATATGGGAGAGTGACACTCCGGGTACAGCCCATCTTCCTGCTAATACACGTAGCTACAATGGCGGGATAATAACACTATGTAATATGGGGGAGTGACACTCCGGGTACAGCTCAGCGTCCTGTTTATACGAGTAGCTACAATGGCGGGATAATAACAATATGTAATATGGGGGAGTGACACTCCGGGTACAGCCCATCATCCTGCTTATACGCGTAGCTACAATGGCGGGATAATAACAATATATAATATGGGGGAGTGGCACTCCGGTTACAGCCCATCGTCCTGCTTATACACGTAGCTACAATGGCGGGATAATAACAATATGTAATAAGGGGGATTGACACTCCGGGTACAGCCCATCGTCCTGCTTATAAGCATAGCTACAATGGCGGGATAATAACAATATGTAATATGGGGGAGTGACACTCCGGGTTCAGCCCATCGTCCTGCTTATAAGCATAGCTACAATGGCGGGATAATAACAATATCTTATATAGCGGAGTGACACTCCGGGTACAGCCCATCGTCCTGATTATACGCATAGCTACTATGGCGGGATAACAACAATATGTAATATGAGGGAGTGACACTCCGGGTACAGCCCATCGTCCAGCTTATACGCGTAGCTACAATGGCGGGATAATAACACTAAGTAATATGTGGGAGTGACACTCCGGGTACAGCACATCGTCCTGCTTATACACATAGCTACAATGGCGGGATAATAACAATATATAATATGGGGGAGTGACACTCCGGGTACAGCCAATCGTCCTGCTTATACGCATAGCTACAATGGCGGGATAACAACAATATGTAATATGGGGGAGTGATACTCCGGGCACAGCCCATCGTCCTGCTTATACGTGTAGCTACAATGGCGGGATAACAACAATATATAATATGGGGGAGTGACACTCCGGGTACAGCCAATCGTCCTGCTTATACGCATAGCTATAATGGCGGGATAACAACAAAATGTAATATGGGGGAGTGACACTCCAGGTACAGCCCATCGTCCTGCTTATACGTGTAGCTACAATGGCGGGATAACAATATGTAATATGGGGGAGTGACACTCCGGGTACAGCCCATCGTCCTGCTTATACGCGTAGCTACAATGGCGAGATAATAAGAATATGTAATATGGGGGAGTGGCACTCCGGGTACAGCCCATCGCCCTGCTTATACGTGTAGCTACAATGGCAGGATAACAACAATATGTAATATGGGGGAGTGACACTCCAGGTACAGCCCATCGTCCTGCTTCTACGTGTAGCTACAATGGCGGGATAACAATATGTAATATGGTGGAGTGACACTCCGGGTACAGCCCATCGTCTTGCTTATACGCGTAGCTACAATGGCGAGATAATAACAATATGTAATATGGGGGAGTGGCACTCCGGGTACAGCCCATCGACCTGCTAATATGTGTAGCTTCAATGGCGGGATAATAACACTATGTAATATTGGGGAGTGACACTCCGGGTACAGCCCATCGTCTTGCTTATACGCATAGCTACAATGGCGGGATAATAACAATATGTAATATGGGGGAGTGACACTCCGGGTACAGCCCATCGTCTTGCTTATACGCGTAGATACAATGGCGGCATAATAACAATATGTAATATGGGGGAGTGACACTCCGGGTACAGCCCATCGTCCTGCTTATACGCGTAGCTACAATGGCGGGATAATAACAATATGTAATATAGGGGAGTGACACTCCGGGTACAGCCCATCGTCTTGCTTATACTCGTAGCTACAATGGCGAGATAATAACACTATGTAATATGGGGGAGTGGCACTCCGGGTACAGCCCATCGCCCTGCTAATATGTGTAGCTACAATGGCGGGATAATAACACTATGTAATATGGGGGAGTGACACTCCAGGTACAGCCCATCGTCCTGCTTATACACATAGCTACAATGGCGGGATAACAATATGTAATATGGGGGAGTGACACTCCGGGTACAGCCCATCGTCCTGCTTATACGCATAGCTACAATGGCGGGATAACAACAATATGTAATATGGGGGAGTGGCACTCCGGGTACAGCCGATCGCCCTGCTTATACGTGTAGCTACAATGGCGGGATAACAACCATACGTAATATGGGGGAGTGACACTCCAGGTACAGCCCATCGTCCTGCTTATACGTGTAGCTTCAATGGCGGGATAACAATATGTAATATGGTGGAGTGACACTCCGGGTACAGCCCATCGTCCTGCTTATATGCGTAGCTACAATGGCGGGATAACAATATGTAATATGGGGGAGTGACACTCCGGGTACAGCCCATCGTCCTGCTTATACGCGTAGCTACAATGGCGGGATAATAACAATATGTAATATAGGGGAGTGACTCTCCGGGTACAGCCCATCGTCTTGCTTATACGCGTAGCTACAATGGCGGGATAATAACAATATGTAATATGGGGGAGTGACACTCCGGGTACAGCCCATCGTCCTGCTTTTAAGCGTAGATACAATGGCAGCATAATAACAATATGTAATATGGGGGAGTGACACTCCGGGTACAGCCCATCGTCCTGCTTATACGCGTAGCTACAATGGCGGGATAATAACAATATGTAAAATAGGGGAGTGACACTCCGGGTACAGCCCATCGTCTTGCTTATACGCGTAGCTACAATGGCGGGATAATAACAATATGTAATATGGGGGAGTGACACTCCGGGTACAGCCCATCGCCCTGCTAATATGTGTAGCTACAATGGCGGGATAATAACACTATGTAATATGGGGGAGTGACACTCCGGGTACAGCCCATCGTCTTGCTTATACGCGTAGCTACAATGGCGGGATAATAACAATATGTAATATGGGGGAGTGACACTCCGGGTACAGACCATCGTCCTGCTTATACGCGTAGCTACAATGGCGGCATAACAACAATATGTAATATGGGAGAGTGACACTCCGGGTACAGCCCATCTTCCAGCTAATACACGTAGCTACAATGGCGGGATAATAACTCTATGTAATATGGGGGAGTGACACTCCGTGTACAGCTCAGCGTCCTGTTTATACGAGTAGTTACAATGGCGGGATAATAACAATATGTAATATGGGGGAGTGACACTCCGGGTACAGCCCATCGTCCTCCTTATACGCATAGCTACAATGGCGGGATAACAACAATATGTAATATGGGGGAGTGATACTCCGGGTACAGCCCATCGTCCTGCTTATACGAGTAGCTACAATGGCGGGATAACAATAATATGTAATATGGGGGAGTGGCACTCCGTGTACAGCCCATCATCCTGCTTACACGCGTAGCTACAATGGCGGATAACAACACTATGTAATATGGGGGAGTGACACTCCGGGTACAGCCCATCGTCCTGCTTATACACGTAGCTACAATGGCGGGATAACAACAATATGTAATATGGGGGAGTGACACTCCGGGTACAGCCCATCATCCTGCTTATACGCGTAGCTACAATGGCGAGATAATAACACTATGTAATATGGGGGAGTGGCACTCCGGGTACAGCCCATCGCCGTGCTAATATGTGTAGCTACAATGGCGGGATAATAACACTATGTAATATGGGGGAGTGACACTCCAGGTACAGCCCATCGTCCTGCTTATACACATAGCTACAATGGCGTGATAACACTATGTAATATGGGGGAGTGAAACTCCGGGTACAGCCCATCGTCCTGCTTATACGCATAGCTACAATGGCGGGATAATAACAATATATAATATGGGGGAGTGGCACTCCGGTTACAGCCCATCGTCCTGCTTATACACGTAGCTACAATGGCGGGATAATAACAATATGTAATATGGGGGATTGACACTCCGGGTACAGCCCATCGTCCTGCATATAAGCATAGCTACAATGGCGGGATAATAACAATATGTAATATGGGGGAGTGACACTCCGGGTACAGCCCATCGTCCTGCTTATAAGCATAGCTACAATGGCGGGATAATAACAATATCTAATATAGCGGAGTGACACTCCGGGTACAGCCCATCGTCCTGATTATACGCATAGCTACAATGGCGGGATAACAACAATATGTAATATGAGGGAGTGACACTCCAGGTACAGCCCATCGTCCTCCTTATATGTGTAGCTACAATGGCGGGATAATAACAATATGTAATATAGGGGAGTGACACTCCGGGTACAGCCCATCGTCCTCCTTATATGTGTAGCTACAATGGCGGGATAACAATATGTAATATGGGGGAGTGACACTCCAGGTACAGCCCATCATCCAGCTTATACACGTAGCTACAATGGCGGGATAACAACAATATGTAAGATGGGGGAATGACACTCCAGGTACAGCCCATCGTCCTGCTTATACGCGTAGCTACAATGGCGGGATAATAACAATATGTAAAATGGGGGGTGACACTCCGGGTACAGCCCATCGTCCTGCTTATAAGCATAGCTACAATGGCGGCATAACAACAATATATAATATGGAGGAGAGACACTCCGGGTACAGCCCATCGTCTTGCTTATACGCATAGCTACAATGGCGGGATAATAACAATATGTAATATGAGAGAGGGGCACTCCGGGTACAGCCCATCGTCCTGCTTATACGCGTAGCTACAATGGCGGGATAATAACACTATGTAATATGGGGGAGTGACACTCCGGGTACAGCCCATCGTCCTCCTTATATGTGTAGCTACAATGGCGGGATAATAACAATATGTAATATAGGGGAGTGACACTCCGGGTACAGCCCATCGTCCTCCTTATATGTGTAGCTACAATGGCGGGATAATAACACTATGTAATATGGGGGAGTGACACTCCGGGTACAGCCCATCGTCCTCCTTATATGTGTAGCTACAATGGCGGGATAATAACAATATGTAATATAGGGGAGTGACACTCCGGGTACAGCCCATCGTCCTCCTTATATGTGTAGCTACAATGGCGGGATAACAATATGTAATATGGGGGAGTGAAACTCCAGGTACAGCCCATCGTCCTGCTTATACGCGTAGCTACAATGGCGGGATAACAACAATATGTAATATGGGGGAATGACACTCCAGGTACAGCCCATCGTCCTGCTTATACGCGTAGCTACAATGGCGGGATAATAACAATATGTAATATGGGGGAGTCACACTGCAGGTACAGCCCATCGTCCTGCTTATACACGTAGCTACAATGGCGGGATAATAACAATATGTAATATGGGGGAGTGACACTCCAGGTACAGCCCATCGTCCTATGGCGGGATAACAATATGTAATATGGTGGAGTGACACTCCGGGTACAGCCCATCGTCTTGCTTATACGCGTAGCTACAATGGCGAGATAATACCAATATGTAATATGGGGGAGTGGCACTCCGGGAACAGCCCATCGACCTGCTAATATGTGTAGCTACAATGGCGGGATAATAACACTATGTAATATGGGGGAGTGACACTCCGGGTACAGCCCATCGTCCTGCTTATACGCGTAGCTACAATGGCGGGATAATAACAATATGTAATATAGGGGAGTGACACTCCGCGTACAGCCCATCGTCTTGCTTATACGCGTAGCTACAATGGCGAGATAATAACACTATGTAATATGGGGGAGTGGCACTCCGGGTACAGCCCATCGCCCTGTTAATATGTGTAGCTACAATGGCGGGATAATAACACTATGTAATATGGGGGAGTGACACGCCGGGTACAGCCCATCGTCTTGCTTATACGCGTAGATACAATGGCGGGATAATAACAATATGTAATATGGGGGAGTGACACTCCGGGTACAGCCCATCGTCTTGCTTATACGCGTAGATACAATGGCGGCATAATAACAATATGTAATATGGGGGAGTGACACTCCGGGTACAGCCCATCGTCCTGCTTATACGCGTAGCTACAATGGCGGGATAATAACAATATGTAATATAGGGTAGTGACACTCTGGGTACAGCCCATCGTCTTGCTTATACGCGTAGCTACAATGGCGAGATAATAACACTATGTAATATGGGGGAGTGGCACTCCGGGTACAGCCCATCGCCCTGCTTATACGCGTAGCTACAATGGCGAGATAATAACACTATGTAATATGGGGGAGTGGCACTCCGGGGACAGCCCATCGCCCTGCTAATATGTGTAGCTACAATGGCGGGATAATAACACTATGTAATATGGGGGAGTGACACTCTGGGTACAGCCCATCGTCTTGCTTATACGTGTAGCTACAATGGCGGGATAATAACAATATGTAATATGGGGGAGTGACACTCCGGGTACAGCCCATCGTCTTGCTTATACGCGTAGATACAATGGCGGCATAATAACAATATGTAATATGGGAGAGTGACACTCCGGGTACAGTCCATCGTCCTGCTTATAGGCGTAGCTACAATGGCGGGATAACAACAATATGTAATATGGTGGAGTGACACTTCCTGTACAGCCCAACGTCCTGCATATACACGTAGCTACAATGGCGGGATAATAACAATATGTAATATGGGGGAGTGACACTCTGGGTACAGCCCATCGTCCTGCTTATACGCGTAGCTACAATGACGGGATAACAACAATATGTAATATGGGAGAGTGACACTCCGGGTACAGCCCATCTTCCTGCTAATACACGTAGCTACAATGGCGGGATAATAACACTATGTAATATGGGGGAGCGACACTCCGGGTACAGCTCAGCGTCCTGTTTATACGATTAGCTACAATGGCGGGATAATAACAATATGTAATATGGGGGAGTGACACTCTGGGTACAGCCCATCGTCCTGCTTATACACATAGCTACTATGGCGGAAAAACAACAATATGTAATATAGGGGAGTGACACTCCAGGTACAGCCCATCGTCCTGCTTATACGCGTAGCTACAATGGCGGGATAACAACAATATGTAATATGGGGGAGTGACACTCCGGGTACAGCCCATCGTCCTGCTTATACGCGTAGCTACAATGGCGGGATAACAACAATATGTAATATGGGGGAGTGGCACTCCGGGTACAGCCCATCGCCCTGCTTATACGTGTAGCTACAATGGCGGGATAACAACAATAAGTAATATGGGGGAGTGACACTCCAGGTACAGCCCATCGTCCTGCTTATACGTGTAGCTACAATGGCGGGATAACAATATGTAATATGGTGGAGTGACACTCCGGGTACAGCCCATCGTCCTGCTTATATGCGTAGCTACAATGGCGGGATAACAATATGTAATATGGGGGAGTGACACTCCGGGTACAGCCCATCGTCCTGCTTATACGCGTAGCTACAATGGCGGGATAATAACAATATGTAATATAGGGGAGTGACACTCCGGGTACAGCCCATCGTCCTGCTTTTAAGCGTAGATACAATGGCAGCATAATAACAATATGTAATATGGGGGAGTGACACTCCGGGTACAGCCCATCGTCCTGCTTATACGCGTAGCTACAATGGCGGGATAATAACAATATGTAATATAGGGGAGTGACACTCCGGGTACAGCCCATCGTCTTGCTTATACGCGTAGCTACAATGGCGAGATAATAACACTATGTAATATGGGGGAGTGGCACTCCGGGTACAGCCCATCGCCCTGCTAATATGTGTAGCTACAATGGCGGGATAATAACAATATGTAATATGGGGTATTGACACTCCGGGTACAGCCCATCGTCCTGCTTATAAGCATAGCTACAATGGCAGGATAATAACAATATGTAATATGGGGGAGTGACACTCCGGGTAATGCCCATCGTCCTGCTTATAAGCATAGCTACAATGGCGGGATAATAACAATATGTAATATAGCGGAGTGACACTCCGGGTACAGCCCATCGTCCTGATTATACGCATAGCTACAATGGCGGGATAACAACAATATGTAATATGGGGGAGTGGCACTCCGGGTACAGCCCATCGACCTGCTAATACGAGTAGCTACAATGGCGGGATAATAACACTATGTAATATTGGGGAGTGACACTCCGGGTACAGCCCATCGTCCTGCTTATACGCATAGCTACAATGGCGGGATAACAACAATATGTAATATGGGGGAGTGATACTCCGGGTACAGCCCATCGTCCTGCTTATACGAGTAGCTACAATGGCGGGATAACAATAATATGTAATATGGGGGAGTGGCACTCCGTGTACAGCCCATCATCCTGCTTACACGCGTAGCTACAATGGCGGATAACAACACTATGTAATATGGGGGAGTGACACTCCGGGTACAGCCCATCGTCCTGCTTATACACGTAGCTACAATGGCGGGATAACAACAATATGTAATATGGGGGAGTGACACTCCGGGTACAGCCCATCATCCTGCTTATACGCGTAGCTACAATGGCGAGATAATAACACTATGTAATATGGGGGAGTGGCACTCCGGGTACAGCCCATCGCCCTGCTAATATGTGTAGCTACAATGGCGGGATAATAACACTATGTAATATGGGGGAGTGACACTCCAGGTACAGCCCATCGTCCTGCTTATACACATAGCTACAATGGCGGGATAACAATATGTAATATGGGGGAGTGAAACTCCGGGTACAGCCCATCGTCCTGCTTATACGCATAGCTACAATGGCGGGATAATAACAATATATAATATGGGGGAGTGGCACTCCGGTTACAGCCCATCGTCCTGCTTATACACGTAGCTACAATGGCGGGATAATAACAATATGTAATATGGGGGATTGACACTCCGGGTACAGCCCATCGTCCTGCTTATAAGCATAGCTACAATGGCGGGATAATAACAATATGTAATATGGGGGAGTGACACTCCGGGTACAGCCCATCGTCCTGCTTATAAGCATAGCTACAATGGCGGGATAATAACAATATCTAATATAGCGGAGTGACACTCCGGGTACAGCCCATCGTCCTGATTATACGCATAGCTACAATGGCGGGATAACAACAATATGTAATATGAGGGAGTGACACTCCGGGTACAGCCCATCGTCCAGCTTATACGCGTAGCTACAATGGCGGGATAATAACACTAAGTAATATGTGGGAGTGACACTCCGGGTACAGCCCATCGTCCTGCTTATACGCGTAGCTACAATGGCGGGATAATAACACTATGTAATATGTGGGAGTGACACTCCGGGTACAGCCCATCGTCCAGCTTATACGCGTAGCTACAATGGCGGGATAAAAACAATATGTAATATGGAGGAGAGACACTCCGGGTACAGCCCATCGTCTTGCTTATACGCATAGCTACAATGGCGGGATAATAACAATATGTAATATGAGAGAGGGGCACTCCGGGTACAGCCCATCGTCCTGCTTATACGCGTAGCTACAATGGCGGGATAATAACACTATGTAATATGGGGGAGTGACACTCCGGGTACAGCCCATCGTCCTCCTTATATGTGTAGCTACAATGGCGGGATAATAACAATATGTAATATAGGGGAGTGACACTCCGGGTACAGGCCATCGTCCTCCTTATATGTGTAGCTACAATGGCGGGATAAAAACACTATGTAATATGGGGGAGTGACACTCCGGGTACAGCCCATCATCCTCCATATATGTGTAGCTACAATGGCGGGATAATAACAATATGTAATATAGGGGAGTGACACTCCGGGTACAGCCCATCGTCCTCCTTATATGTGTAGCTACAATGGCGGGATAACAATATGTAATATGGGGGAGTGACACTCCGGGTACAACCCATCGTCCTGCTTATACGCGTAGCTACAATGGCGGGATAACAACAATATGTAATATGGGGGAGTGACACTCCGGGTACAGCCCATCGTCCTGCTTATACGCGTAGCTTCAATGGCGGGATAATAACACTATGTAATATGGGGGAGTGACACTCCGGGTACAGCCCATCGTCCTCCTTATATGTGTAGCTACAATGGCGGGATAATAACAATATGTAATATAGGGGAGTGACACTCCGGGTACAGGCCATCGTCCTCCTTATATGTGTAGCTACAATGGCGGGATAAAAACACTATGTAATATGGGGGAGTGACACTCCGGGTACAGCCCATCATCCTCCATATATGTGTAGCTACAATGGCGGGATAATAACAATATGTAATATAGGGGAGTGACACTCCGGGTACAGCCCATCGTCCTCCTTATATGTGTAGCTACAATGGCGGGATAACAATATGTAATATGGGGGAGTGACACTCCGGGTACAACCCATCGTCCTGCTTATACGCGTAGCTACAATGGCGGGATAACAACAATATGTAATATGGGGGAGTGACACTCCGGGTACAGCCCATCGTCCTGCTTATACGCGTAGCTTCAATGGCGGGATAATAACACTATGTAATATGGGGGAGTGACACTCCGGGTACAGCCCATCGTCCTCCTTATATGTGTAGCTACAATGGCGGGATAATAACAATATGTAATATAGGGGAGTGACACTCCGGGTACAGCCCATCGTCCTTCTTATATGTGTAGCTACAATGGCGGGATAATAACACCATGTAATATGGGGGAGTGACACTCCGGGTACAGCCCATCGTCCTCCTTATATGTGTAGCTACAATGGCGGGATAATAACAATATGTAATATAGGGGAGTGACACTCCGGGTACAGCCCATCGTCCTCCTTATATGTGTAGCTACAATGGCGGGATAACAATATGTAATATGGGGGAGTGACACTCCAGGTACAGCCCATCGTCCTGCTTATACGCGTAGCTACAATGGCGGGAAAACAACAATATGTAATATGGGGGAATGACACTCCATGTACAGCCCATCGTCCTGCTTATACGCCTAGCTACAATGGCGGGATAATAACAATATGTAATATGGGGGAGTCACACTGCAGGTACAGCCCATCGTCCTGCTTATACACGTAGCTACAATGGCGGGATAATAACAATATGTAATATGGGGGAGTGACACTCCAGGTACAGCCCATCGTCCTGCTTATACGCATAGCTACAATGGCGGGATAATAACAATATGTAATATGAGAGAGGGGCACTCCGGGTACAGCCCATCGTCCTGCTTATACGCGTAGCTACAATGGCGGGATAATAACACTATGTAATATGGTGGAGTGACACTCCGGGTACAGCCCATCGTCCTCCTTATATGTGTAGCTACAATGGCGGGATAATAACAATATGTAATATAGGGGAGTGACACTCCGGGTACAGCCCATCGTCCTCCTTATATATGTAGCTACAATGGCGGGATAATAACACTATGTAATATGGGGGAGTGACACTCCGGGTACAGCCCATCGTCCTCCTTATATGTGTAGCTACAATGGCGGGATAATAACAATATGTAATATAGGGGAGTGACACTCCGGGTACAGCCCATCGTCCTCCTTATATGTGTAGCTACAATGGCGGGATAACAATATGTAATATGGGGGAGTGACACTCCAGGTACAGCCCATCGTCCAGCTTATACACGTAGCTACAATGGCGGGATAACAACAATATGTAATATGGGGGAATGACACTCCAGGTACAGCCCATCGTCCTGCTTATACGCGTAGCTACAATGGCGGGATAATAACAATATGTAAAATGGGGGGTGACACTCCGGGTACAGCCCATCGTCCTGCTTATAAGCATAGCTACAATGGCGGCATAACAACAATATGTAATATGGAGGAGAGACACTCCGGGTACAGCCCATCGTCTTGCTTATACGCATAGCTACAATGGCGGGATAATAACAATATGTAATATGAGAGAGGGGCACTCCGGGTACAGCCCATCGTCCTGCTTATACGCGTAGCTACAATGGCGGGATAATAACACTATGTAATATGGGGGAGTGACACTCCGGGTACAGCCCATCGTCCTCCTTATATGTGTAGCTACAATGGCGGGATAATAACAATATGTAATATAGGGGAGTGACACTCCGGGTACAGCCCATCGTCCTCCTTATATGTGTAGCTACAATGGCGGGATAATAACACTATGTAATATGGGGGAGTGACACTCCGGGTACAGCCCATCGTCCTCCTTATATGTGTAGCTACAATGGCGGGATAATAACAATATGTAATATAGGGGAGTGACACTCCGGGTACAGCCCATCGTCCTCCTTATATGTGTAGCTACAAAGGCGGGATAACAATATGTAATATGGGGGAGTGAAACTCCAGGTACAGCCCATCGTCCTGCTTATACGCGTAGCTACAATGGCGGGATAACAACAATATGTAATATGGGGGAATGACACTCCAGGTACAGCCCATCGTCCTGCTTATACGCGTAGCTACAATGGCGGGATAATAACAATATGTAATATGGGGGAGTCACACTGCAGGTACAGCCCATCGTCCTGCTTATACACGTAGCTACAATGGCGGGATAATAACAATATGTAATATGGGGGAGTGACACTCCAGGTACAGCCCATCGTCCTGCTTATACGTGTAGCTACAATGGCGGGATAACAATATGTAATATGGTGGAGTGACACTCCGGGTACAGCCCATCGTCTTGCTTATACGCGTAGCTACAATGGCGAGATAATACCAATATGTAATATGGGGGAGTGGCACTCCGGGTACAGCCCATCGACCTGCTAATATGTGTAGCTACAATGGCGGGATAATAACACTATGTAATATGGGGGAGTGACACTCCGGGTACAGCCCATCGTCCTGCTTATACGCGTAGCTACAATGGCGGGATAATAACAATATGTAATATAGGGGAGTGACACTCCGCGTACAGCCCATCGTCTTGCTTATACGCGTAGCTACAATGGCGAGATAATAACACTATGTAATATGGGGGAGTGGCACTCCGGGTACAGCCCATCGCCCTGTTAATATGTGTAGCTACAATGGCGGGATAATAACACTATGTAATATGGGGGAGTGACACGCCGGGTACAGCCCATCGTCTTGCTTATACGCGTAGCTACAATGGCGGGATAATAACAATATGTAATATGGGGGAGTGACACTCCGGGTACAGCCCATCGTCTTGCTTATACGCGTAGATACAATGGCGGCATAATAACAATATGTAATATGGGGGAGTGACACTCCGGGTACAGCCCATCGTCCTGCTTATACGCGTAGCTACAATGGCGGGATAATAACAATATGTAATATAGGGTAGTGACACTCTGGGTACAGCCCATCGTCTTGCTTATACGCGTAGCTACAATGGCGAGATAATAACACTATGTAATATGGGGGAGTGGCACTCCGGGTACAGCCCATCGCCCTGCTTATACGCGTAGCTACAATGGCGAGATAATAACACTATGTAATATGGGGGAGTGGCACTCCGGGGACAGCCCATCGCCCTGCTAATATGTGTAGCTACAATGGCGGGATAATAACACTATGTAATATGGGGGAGTGACACTCTGGGTACAGCCCATCGTCTTGCTTATACGTGTAGCTACAATGGCGGGATAATAACAATATGTAATATGGGGGAGTGACACTCCGGGTACAGCCCATCGTCTTGCTTATACGCGTAGATACAATGGCGGCATAATAACAATATGTAATATGGGAGAGTGACACTCCGGGTACAGTCCATCGTCCTGCTTATAGGCGTAGCTACAATGGCGGGATAACAACAATATGTAATATGGTGGAGTGACACTTCCTGTACAGCCCAACGTCCTGCTTATACACGTAGCTACAATGGCGGGATAATAACAATATGTAATATGGGAGAGTGACACTCTGGGTACAGCCCATCGTCCTGCTTATACGCGTAGCTACAATGGCGGGATAACAACAATATGTAATATGGGAGAGTGACACTCCGGGTACAGCCCATCTTCCTGCTAATACACGTAGCTACAATGGCGGGATAATAACACTATGTAATATGGGGGAGCGACACTCCGGGTACAGCTCAGCGTCCTGTTTATACGATTAGCTACAATGGCGGGATAATAACAATATGTAATATGGGGGAGTGACACTCTGGGTACAGCCCATCGTCCTGCTTATACGCATAGCTACTATGGCGGAAAAACAACAATATGTAATATAGGGGAGTGATACTCCAGGTACAGCCCATCGTCCTGCTTATACGCGTAGCTACAATGGCGGGATAACAACAATATGTAATATGGGGGAGTGATACTCCGGGTACAGCCCATCGTCCTGCTTATACGAGTAGCTACAATGGCGGGATAACAATAATATGTAATATGGGGGAGTGGCACTCCGGGTACAGCCCATCGTCCTGCTTATACACGTAGCTACAATGGCGGGATAATAACAATATGTAATATGGGGTATTGACACTCCGGGTACAGCCCATCGTCCTGCTTATAAGCATAGCTACAATGGCGGGATAATAACAATATGTAATATGGGGGAGTGACACTCCGGGTACAGCCCATCGTCCTGCTTATAAGCATAGCTACAATGGCGGGATAATAACAATATGTAATATAGCGGAGTGACACTCCGGGTACAGCCCATCGTCCTGATTATACGCATAGCTACAATGGCGGGATAACAACAATATGTAATATGAGGGAGTGACACTCAGGGTACAGCCCATCGTCCAGCTTATATGCGTAGCTACAATGGCGGGATAATAACACTATGTAATATGTGGGAGTGACACTCCGGGTACAGCCCATCGTCCTGCTCATATGCATAGCTACAATGGCGGGATAATAACAATATGTAATAATGGGGAGTGACACTCCGGGTACAGCCCATCGTCCTGCTTATAAGCATAGCTACAATGGCGGGATAAAAACAATATGTAATATGGAGGAGAGACACTCCGGGTACAGCCCATCGTCTTGCTTATACGCATAGCTACAATGGCGGGATAATAACAATATGTAATATGAGAGAGGGGCACTCCGGGTACAGCCCATCGTCCTGCTTATACGCGTAGCTACAATGGCGGGATAATAACACTATGTAATATGGGGGAGTGACACTCCGGGTACAGCCCATCGTCCTCCTTATATGTGTAGCTACAATGGCGGGATAATAACAATATGTAATATAGGGGAGTGACACTCCGGGTACAGCCCATCGTCCTCCTTATATGTGTAGCTACAATGGCGGGATAATAACACTATGTAATATGGGGGAGTGACACTCCGGGTACAGCCCATCGTCCTCCTTATATGTGTAGCTACAATGGCGGGATAATAACAATATGTAATATAGGGGAGTGACACTCCGGGTACAGCCCATCGTCCTCCTTATATGTGTAGCTACAATGGCGGGATTACAATATGTAATATGGGGGAGTGACACTCCAGGTACAGCCCATCGTCCTGCTTATACGCGTAGCTACAATGGCGGGATAACAACAATATGTAATATGGGGGAATGACACTCCAGGTACAGCCCATCGTCCTGCTTATACGCGTAGCTACAATGCGGGATAATAACAATATGTAATATGGGGGAGTCACACTGCAGGTACAGCCCATTGTCCTGCTTATACACGTAGCTACAATGGCGGGATAATAACAATATGTAATATGGGGGAGTGACACTCCAGGTACAGCCCATCGTCCTGCTTATACGTGTAGCTACAATGACGGGATAACAATATGTAATATGGTGGAGTGACACTCCGGGTACAGCCCATCGTCTTGCTTATACGCGTAGCTACAATGGCGAGATAATAACAATATGTAATATGGGGGAGTGGCAATCCGGGTACAGCCCATCGACCTGCTAATATGTGTAGCTACAATGGCGGGATAATAACACTATGTAATATCGGGGAGTGACACTCCGGGTACAGCCCATCGTCTTGCTTATACGCATAGCTACAATGGCGGGATAATAACAATATGTAATATGGGGGAGTGACACTCCGGGTACAGCCCATCGTCCTGCTTATACGCATAGCTACAATGGCGGGATAATAACAATATGTAATTTAGGGGAGAGACGCTCCGGGTACAGCCCATCGTCTTGCTTATACTGGTAGCTACAATGGCGAGATAATAACACTATGTAATATGGGGGAGTGGCACTCCGGGTACAGCCCATCGCCCTGCTAATATGTGTAGCTACAATGGCGGGATAATAACACTATGTAATATGGGGGAGTGACACTCCAGGTACAGCACATCGTCCTGCTTATACACATAGCTACAATGGCGGGATAACAATATGTAATATGGGGGAGAGACACTCCGGGTACAGCCCATCGTCCTGCTTATACGCATAGCTACAATGGCGGGATAATAACAATATATAATATGGGGGAGTGACACTCCGGGTACAGCCAATCGTCCTGCTTATACGCATAGCTACAATGGCGGGATAACAACAATATGTAATATGGGGGAGTGGCACTCCGGGTACAGCCCATCGCCCTGCTTATACGTGTAGCTACAATGGCGGGATAACAACAATATGTAATATGGGGGAGTGACACTCCAGGTACAGCCCATCGTCCTGCTTATACGTGTAGCTACAATGGCGGGATAACAATATGTAATATGGTGGAGTGACACTCCGGGTACAGCCCATCGTCCTGCTTATATGCGTAGCTACAATGGCGGGATAACAATATGTAATATGAGGGAGTGACACTCCGGGTACAGCCCATCGTCCTGCTTATACGCGTAGCTACAATGGCGGGATAATAACAATATGTAATATAGGGGAGTGACACTCCGGGTACAGCCCATCGTCTTGCTTATACGCGTACCTACAATGGCGGGATAATAACAATATGTAATATGGGGGAGTGACACTCCGGGGACAGCCCATCGTCCTGCTTTTAAGCGCAGATACAATGGCAGCATAATAACAATATGTAATATGGGGGAGTGACACTCCGGGTACAGCCCATCGTCCTGCTTATACGCGTAGCTACAATGGCGGGATAATAACAATATGTAATATAGGGGAGTGACACTCCGGGTACAGCCCATCGTCTTGTTTATACGCGTAGCTACAATGGCGGGATAACAACAATATGTAATATGGTGGAGTGACACTTCCTGTACAGCCCAACGTCCTGCTTATACGCGTAGCTACAATGGCGGGATAACAACAATATGTAATATGGGAGAGTGACACTCCGGGTACAGCCCATCTTCCTGCTAATACACGTAGCTACAATGGCGGGATAATAACACTATGTAATATGGGGGAGTGACACTCCGGGTACAGCTCAGCGTCCTGTTTATACGATTAGCTACAATGGCGGGATAATAACAATATGTAATATGGGGGAGTGACACTATGGGTACAGCCCATCGTCCTGCTTATACGCATAGCTACAATGGCGGAAAAACAACAATATGTAATATAGGGGAGTGACACTCCAGGTACAGCCCATCGTCCTGCTTATACGTGTAGCTACAATGGCGGGATAACAACAATATGTAATATGGGGGAGTGATACTCCGGGTACAGCCCATCGTCCTGCTTATATGTGTAGCTACAATGGCGGGATAATAACAATATGTAATATAGGGGAGTGACACTCCGGGTACAGCCCATCGTCCTCCTTATATGTGTAGCTACAAAGGCGGGATAACAATATGTAATATGGGGGAGTGAAACTCCAGGTACAGCCCATCGTCCTGCTTATACGCGTAGCTACAATGGCGGGATAACAACAATATGTAATATGGGGGAATGACACTCCAGGTACAGCCCATCGTCCTGCTTATACGCGTAGCTACAATGGCGGGATAATAACAATATGTAATATGGGGGAGTCACACTGCAGGTACAGCCCATCGTCCTGCTTATACACGTAGCTACAATGGCGGGATAATAACAATATGTAATATGGGGGAGTGACACTCCAGGTACAGCCCATCGTCCTGCTTATACGTGTAGCTACAATGGCGGGATAACAATATGTAATATGGTGGAGTGACACTCCGGGTACAGCCCATCGTCTTGCTTATACGCTTAGCTACAATGGCGAGATAATACCAATATGTAATATGGGGGAGTGGCACTCCGGGTACAGCCCATCGACCTGCTAATATGTGTAGCTACAATGGCGGGATAATAACACTATGTAATATGGGGGAGTGACACTCCGGGTACAGCCCATCGTCCTGCTTATACGCGTAGCTACAATGGCGGGATAATAACAATATGTAATATAGGGGAGTGACACTCCGCGTACAGCCCATCGTCTTGCTTATACGCGTAGCTACAATGGCGAGATAATAACACTATGTAATATGGGGGAGTGGCACTCCGGGTACAGCCCATCGCCCTGTTAATATGTGTAGCTACAATGGCGGGATAATAACACTATGTAATATGGGGGAGTGACACGCCGGGTACAGCCCATCGTCTTGCTTATACGCGTAGCTACAATGGCGGGATAATAACAATATGTAATATGGGGGAGTGACACTCCGGGTACAGCCCATCGTCTTGCTTATACGCGTAGATACAATGGCGGCATAATAACAATATGTAATATGGGGGAGTGACACTCCGGGTACAGCCCATCGTCCTGCTTATACGCGTAGCTACAATGGCGGGATAATAACAATATGTAATATAGGGTAGTGACACTCTGGGTACAGCCCATCGTCTTGCTTATACGCGTAGCTACAATGGCGAGATAATAACACTATGTAATATGGGGGAGTGGCACTCCGGGTACAGCCCATCGCCCTGCTTATACGCGTAGCTACAATGGCGAGATAATAACACTATGTAATATGGGGGAGTGGCACTCCGGGGACAGCCCATCGCCCTGCTAATATGTGTAGCTACAATGGCGGGATAATAACACTATGTAATATGGGGGAGTGACACTCTGGGTACAGCCCATCGTCTTGCTTATACGTGTAGCTACAATGGCGGGATAATAACAATATGTAATATGGGGGAGTGACACTCCGGGTACAGCCCATCGTCTTGCTTATACGCGTAGATACAATGGCGGCATAATAACAATATGTAATATGGGAGAGTGACACTCCGGGTACAGTCCATCGTCCTGCTTATAGGCGTAGCTACAATGGCGGGATAACAACAATATGTAATATGGTGGAGTGACACTTCCTGTACAGCCCAACGTCCTGCTTATACACGTAGCTACAATGGCGGGATAATAACAATATGTAATATGGGAGAGTGACACTCTGGGTACAGCCCATCGTCCTGCTTATACGCGTAGCTACAATGGCGGGATAACAACAATATGTAATATGGGAGAGTGACACTCCGGGTACAGCCCATCTTCCTGCTAATACACGTAGCTACAATGGCGGGATAATAACACTATGTAATATGGGGGAGCGACACTCCGGGTACAGCTCAGCGTCCTGTTTATACGATTAGCTACAATGGCGGGATAATAACAATATGTAATATGGGGGAGTGACACTCTGGGTACAGCCCATCGTCCTGCTTATACGCATAGCTACTATGGCGGAAAAACAACAATATGTAATATAGGGGAGTGATACTCCAGGTACAGCCCATCGTCCTGCTTATACGCGTAGCTACAATGGCGGGATAACAACAATATGTAATATGGGGGAGTGATACTCCGGGTACAGCCCATCGTCCTGCTTATACGAGTAGCTACAATGGCGGGATAACAATAATATGTAATATGGGGGAGTGGCACTCCGGGTACAGCCCATCGTCCTGCTTATACACGTAGCTACAATGGCGGGATAATAACAATATGTAATATGGGGTATTGACACTCCGGGTACAGCCCATCGTCCTGCTTATAAGCATAGCTACAATGGCGGGATAATAACAATATGTAATATGGGGGAGTGACACTCCGGGTACAGCCCATCGTCCTGCTTATAAGCATAGCTACAATGGCGGGATAATAACAATATGTAATATAGCGGAGTGACACTCCGGGTACAGCCCATCGTCCTGATTATACGCATAGCTACAATGGCGGGATAACAACAATATGTAATATGAGGGAGTGACACTCAGGGTACAGCCCATCGTCCAGCTTATATGCGTAGCTACAATGGCGGGATAATAACACTATGTAATATGTGGGAGTGACACTCCGGGTACAGCCCATCGTCCTGCTCATATGCATAGCTACAATGGCGGGATAATAACAATATGTAATAATGGGGAGTGACACTCCGGGTACAGCCCATCGTCCTGCTTATAAGCATAGCTACAATGGCGGGATAAAAACAATATGTAATATGGAGGAGAGACACTCCGGGTACAGCCCATCGTCTTGCTTATACGCATAGCTACAATGGCGGGATAATAACAATATGTAATATGAGAGAGGGGCACTCCGGGTACAGCCCATCGTCCTGCTTATACGCGTAGCTACAATGGCGGGATAATAACACTATGTAATATGGGGGAGTGACACTCCGGGTACAGCCCATCGTCCTCCTTATATGTGTAGCTACAATGGCGGGATAATAACAATATGTAATATAGGGGAGTGACACTCCGGGTACAGCCCATCGTCCTCCTTATATGTGTAGCTACAATGGCGGGATAATAACACTATGTAATATGGGGGAGTGACACTCCGGGTACAGCCCATCGTCCTCCTTATATGTGTAGCTACAATGGCGGGATAATAACAATATGTAATATAGGGGAGTGACACTCCGGGTACAGCCCATCGTCCTCCTTATATGTGTAGCTACAATGGCGGGATTACAATATGTAATATGGGGGAGTGACACTCCAGGTACAGCCCATCGTCCTGCTTATACGCGTAGCTACAATGGCGGGATAACAACAATATGTAATATGGGGGAATGACACTCCAGGTACAGCCCATCGTCCTGCTTATACGCGTAGCTACAATGCGGGATAATAACAATATGTAATATGGGGGAGTCACACTGCAGGTACAGCCCATTGTCCTGCTTATACACGTAGCTACAATGGCGGGATAATAACAATATGTAATATGGGGGAGTGACACTCCAGGTACAGCCCATCGTCCTGCTTATACGTGTAGCTACAATGACGGGATAACAATATGTAATATGGTGGAGTGACACTCCGGGTACAGCCCATCGTCTTGCTTATACGCGTAGCTACAATGGCGAGATAATAACAATATGTAATATGGGGGAGTGGCAATCCGGGTACAGCCCATCGACCTGCTAATATGTGTAGCTACAATGGCGGGATAATAACACTATGTAATATCGGGGAGTGACACTCCGGGTACAGCCCATCGTCTTGCTTATACGCATAGCTACAATGGCGGGATAATAACAATATGTAATATGGGGGAGTGACACTCCGGGTACAGCCCATCGTCCTGCTTATACGCATAGCTACAATGGCGGGATAATAACAATATGTAATTTAGGGGAGAGACGCTCCGGGTACAGCCCATCGTCTTGCTTATACTGGTAGCTACAATGGCGAGATAATAACACTATGTAATATGGGGGAGTGGCACTCCGGGTACAGCCCATCGCCCTGCTAATATGTGTAGCTACAATGGCGGGATAATAACACTATGTAATATGGGGGAGTGACACTCCAGGTACAGCACATCGTCCTGCTTATACACATAGCTACAATGGCGGGATAACAATATGTAATATGGGGGAGAGACACTCCGGGTACAGCCCATCGTCCTGCTTATACGCATAGCTACAATGGCGGGATAATAACAATATATAATATGGGGGAGTGACACTCCGGGTACAGCCAATCGTCCTGCTTATACGCATAGCTACAATGGCGGGATAACAACAATATGTAATATGGGGGAGTGGCACTCCGGGTACAGCCCATCGCCCTGCTTATACGTGTAGCTACAATGGCGGGATAACAACAATATGTAATATGGGGGAGTGACACTCCAGGTACAGCCCATCGTCCTGCTTATACGTGTAGCTACAATGGCGGGATAACAATATGTAATATGGTGGAGTGACACTCCGGGTACAGCCCATCGTCCTGCTTATATGCGTAGCTACAATGGCGGGATAACAATATGTAATATGAGGGAGTGACACTCCGGGTACAGCCCATCGTCCTGCTTATACGCGTAGCTACAATGGCGGGATAATAACAATATGTAATATAGGGGAGTGACACTCCGGGTACAGCCCATCGTCTTGCTTATACGCGTACCTACAATGGCGGGATAATAACAATATGTAATATGGGGGAGTGACACTCCGGGGACAGCCCATCGTCCTGCTTTTAAGCGCAGATACAATGGCAGCATAATAACAATATGTAATATGGGGGAGTGACACTCCGGGTACAGCCCATCGTCCTGCTTATACGCGTAGCTACAATGGCGGGATAATAACAATATGTAATATAGGGGAGTGACACTCCGGGTACAGCCCATCGTCTTGTTTATACGCGTAGCTACAATGGCGGGATAACAACAATATGTAATATGGTGGAGTGACACTTCCTGTACAGCCCAACGTCCTGCTTATACGCGTAGCTACAATGGCGGGATAACAACAATATGTAATATGGGAGAGTGACACTCCGGGTACAGCCCATCTTCCTGCTAATACACGTAGCTACAATGGCGGGATAATAACACTATGTAATATGGGGGAGTGACACTCCGGGTACAGCTCAGCGTCCTGTTTATACGATTAGCTACAATGGCGGGATAATAACAATATGTAATATGGGGGAGTGACACTATGGGTACAGCCCATCGTCCTGCTTATACGCATAGCTACAATGGCGGAAAAACAACAATATGTAATATAGGGGAGTGACACTCCAGGTACAGCCCATCGTCCTGCTTATACGTGTAGCTACAATGGCGGGATAACAACAATATGTAATATGGGGGAGTGATACTCCGGGTACAGCCCATCGTCCTGCTTATACGAGTAGCTACAATGGCGGGATAACAATAATATGTAATATGGGGGAGTGGCACTCCGGGTACAGCCCATCGTCCTGCTTATACACGTAGCTACAATGGCGGGATAATAACAATATGTAATATGGGGTATTGACACTCCGGGTACAGCCCATCGTCCTGCTTATAAGCATAGCTACAATGGCGGGATAATAACAATATGTAATATGGGGGAGTGACACTCCGGGTACAGCCCATCGTCCTGCTTATAAGCATAGCTACAATGGCGGGATAATAACAATATGTAATATAGCGGAGTGACACTCCGGGTACAGCTCATCGTCCTGATTATACGCATAGCTACAATGGCGGGATAACAACAATATGTAATATGAGGGAGTGACACTCAGGGTACAGCCCATCGTCCAGCTTATATGCGTAGCTACAATGGCGGGATAATAACACTATGTAATATGTGGGAGTGACACTCCGGGTACAGCCCATCGTCCTGCTTATACGCGTAGCTACAATGGCGGGATAATAACACTATGTAATATGTGGGAGTGACACTCCGGGTACAGCCCATCGTCCAGCTTATACGCGTAGCTACAATGGCGGGATAAAAACAATATGTAATATGGAGGAAAGACACTCCGGGTACAGCCCATCGTCTTGCTTATACGCATAGCTACAATGGCGGGATAATAACAATATGTAATATGAGAGAGGGGCACTCCGGGTACAGCCCATCGTCCTGCTTATACGCGTAGCTACAATGGCGGGATAATAACAATATGTAATATAGGGGAGTGACACTCCGGGTATAGCCCATCGTCCTCCTTATATGTGTAGCTACAATGGCGGGATAATAACACTATGTAATATGGGGGAGTGACACTCCGGGTACAGCCCATCGTCCTCCTTATATGTGTAGCTACAATGGCGGGATAATAACAATATGTAATATAGGGGAGTGACACTCCGGGTACAGCCCATCGTCCTCCTTATATGTGTAGCTACAATGGCGGGATAACAATATGTAATATGGGGGAGTGACACTCCGGGTACAACCCATCGTCCTGATTATACGCGTAGCTACAATGGCGGGATAACAACAATATGTAATATGGGGGAGTGACACTCCGGGTACAGCCCATCGTCCTGCTCATATGCATAGCTACAATGGCGGGATAATAACAATATGTAATAATGGGGAGTGACACTCCGGGTACAGCCCATCGTCTTGCTTATACGCATAGCTACAATGGCGGGATAATAACAATATGTAATATGAGAGAGGGGCACTCTGGGTACAGCCCATCGTCCTGCTTATACGCGTAGCTACAATGGCAGGATAATAACACTATGTAATATGGGGGAGTGACACTCCGGGTAAAGCCCATCGTCCTCCTTATATGTGTAGCTACAATGGCGGGATAATAACAATATGTAATATAGGGGAGTGACACTCCGGGTACAGCCCATCGTCCTCCTTATATGTGTAGCTACAATGGTGGGATAATAACACTATGTAATATGGGGGAGTGACACTCCGGGTACAGCCCATCGTCCTCCTTAAATGTGTAGCTGCAATGGCGGGATAATAACAATATGTAATATAGGGGAGTGACACTCCGGGTACAGCCCATCGTCCTCCTTATATGTGTAGCTACAATGGCGGGATAACAATATGTAATATGGGGGAGTGACACTCCAGGTACAGCCCATCGTCCTGCTTATACGCGTAGCTACAATGGCGGGATAACAACAATATGTAATATGGGGGAATGACACTCCAGGTACAGCCCATCGTCCTGCTTATACGCGTAGCTACAATGCGGGATAATAACAATATGTAATATGGGGGAGTCACACTGCAGGTACAGCCCATCGTCCTGCTTATACACGTAGCTACAATGGCGGGATAATAACAATATGTAATATGGGGGAGTGACACTCCAGGTACAGCCCAATGTCCTGCTTATACGTGTAGCTACAATGGCGGGATAACAATATGTAATATGGTGGAGTGACACTCCGGGTACAGCCCATCGTCTTGCTTATACGCGTAGCTACAATGGCGAGATAATAACAATATGTAATATGGGGGAGTGGCACTCCGGGTACAGCCCATCGACCTGCTAATATGTGTAGCTACAATGGCGGGATAATAACACTATGTAATATCGGGGAGTGACACTCCGGGTACAGCCCATCGTCTTGCTTATACGCATAGCTACAATGGCGGGATAATAACAATATGTAATATGGGGGAGTGACACTCCGGGTACAGCCCATCGTCTTGCTTATACGCGTAGATACAATGGCGGCATAATAACAATATGTAATATGGGGGAGTGACACTCCGGGTATAGCCCATCGTCCTGCTTATACGCATAGCTACAATGGCGGGATAATAACAATATGTAATTTAGGGGAGAGACGCTCCGGGTACAGCCCATCGTCTTGCTTATACTCGTAGCTACAATGGCGAGATAATAACACTATGTAATATGGGGGAGTGGCACTCCGGGTACAGCCCATCGCCCTGCTAATATGTGTAGCTACAATGGCGGGATAATAACACTATGTAATATGAGGGAGTGACACTCCAGGTACAGCCCATCGTCCTGCTTATACACATAGCTACAATGGCGGGATAACAATATGTAATATGGGGGAGTGACACTCCGGGTACAGCCCATCGTCCTGCTTATACGCATAGCTACAATGGCGGGATAATAACAATATATAATATGGGGGAGTGACACTCCGGGTACAGCCAATCGTCCTGCTTATACGCATAGCTACAATGGCGGGATAACAACAATATGTAATATGGGGGAGTGGCACTCCGGGTACAGCCCATCGCCCTGCTTATACGTGTAGCTACAATGGCGGGATAACAACAATATGTAATATGGGGGAGTGACACTCCAGGTACAGCCCATCGTCCTGCTTATACGTGTAGCTACAATGGCGGGATAACAATATGTAATATGGTGGAGTGACACTCCGGGTACAGCCCATCGTCCTGCTAATATGCGTAGCTACAATGGCGGGATAACAATATGTAATATGGGGGAGTGACACTCCGGGTACAGCCCATCGTCCTGCTTATACGCGTAGCTACAATGGCGGGATAATAACAATATGTAATATAGGGGAGTGACACGCCGGGTACAGCCCATCGTCTTGCTTATACGCGTAGCTACAATGGCGGGATAATAACAATATGTAATATGGGGGAGTGACACTCCGGGTACAGCCCATCGTCCTGCTTTTAAGCGTAGATACAATGGCAGCATAATAACAATATGTAATATGGGGGAGTGACACTCCGGGTACAGCCCATCGTCCTGCTTATACGCGTAGCTACAATGGCGGGATAATAACAATATGTAATATAGGGGAGTGACACTCCGGGTACAGCCCATCGTCTTGCTTATACGCGTAGCTACAATGGCGAGATAATAACACTATGTAATATGGGGGAGTGGCACTCCGGGTACAGCCCATCGCCCTGCTAATATGTGTAGCTACAATGGCGGGATAATAACACTATGTAATATGGGGGAGTGACACTCCGGGTACAGCCCATCGTCTTGCTTATACGCGTAGCTACAATGGCGGGATAATAACACTATGTAATATGGGGGAGTGGCACTCCGGGTACAGCCCATCGCCCTGCTAATATGTGTAGCTACAATGGCGGGATAATAACACTATGTAATATGGGGGAGTGACACTCCGGGTACAGCCCATCGTCTTGCTTATACGCGTAGCTACAATGGCGGGATAATAACAATATGTAATATGAGAGAGGGGCACTCCGGGTACAGCCCATCGTCCTGCTTATACGCGTAGCTACAATGGCGGGATAATAACAATATGTAATATAGGGGAGTGACACTCCGGGTACAGCCCATCGTCCTCCTTATATGTGTAGCTACAATGGCGGGATAATAACACTATGTAATATGGGGGAGTGACACTCCGGGTACAGCCCATCGTCCTCCTTATATGTGTAGCTACAATGGCGGGATAATAACAATATGTAATATAGGGGAGTGACACTCCGGGTACAGCCCATCGTCCTCCTTATATGTGTAGCTACAATGGCGGGATAACAATATGTAATATGGGGGAGTGACACTCCGGGTACAACCCATCGTCCTGATTATACGCGTAGCTACAATGGCGGGATAACAACAATATGTAATATGGGGGAGTGACACTCCGGGTACAGCCCATCGTCCTGCTCATATGCATAGCTACAATGGCGGGATAATAACAATATGTAATAATGGGGAGTGACACTCCGGGTACAGCCCATCGTCTTGCTTATACGCATAGCTACAATGGCGGGATAATAACAATATGTAATATGAGAGAGGGGCACTCTGGGTACAGCCCATCGTCCTGCTTATACGCGTAGCTACAATGGCAGGATAATAACACTATGTAATATGGGGGAGTGACACTCCGGGTAAAGCCCATCGTCCTCCTTATATGTGTAGCTACAATGGCGGGATAATAACAATATGTAATATAGGGGAGTGACACTCCGGGTACAGCCCATCGTCCTCCTTATATGTGTAGCTACAATGGCGGGATAATAACACTATGTAATATGGGGGAGTGACACTCCGGGTACAGCCCATCGTCCTCCTTAAATGTGTAGCTGCAATGGCGGGATAATAACAATATGTAATATAGGGGAGTGACACTCCGGGTACAGCCCATCGTCCTCCTTATATGTGTAGCTACAATGGCGGGATAACAATATGTAATATGGGGGAGTGACACTCCAGGTACAGCCCATCGTCCTGCTTATACGCGTAGCTACAATGGCGGGATAACAACAATATGTAATATGGGGGAATGACACTCCAGGTACAGCCCATCGTCCTGCTTATACGCGTAGCTACAATGCGGGATAATAACAATATGTAATATGGGGGAGTCACACTGCAGGTACAGCCCATCGTCCTGCTTATACACGTAGCTACAATGGCGGGATAATAACAATATGTAATATGGGGGAGTGACACTCCAGGTACAGCCCAATGTCCTGCTTATACGTGTAGCTACAATGGCGGGATAACAATATGTAATATGGTGGAGTGACACTCCGGGTACAGCCCATCGTCTTGCTTATACGCGTAGCTACAATGGCGAGATAATAACAATATGTAATATGGGGGAGTGGCACTCCGGGTACAGCCCATCGACCTGCTAATATGTGTAGCTACAATGGCGGGATAATAACACTATGTAATATCGGGGAGTGACACTCCGGGTACAGCCCATCGTCTTGCTTATACGCATAGCTACAATGGCGGGATAATAACAATATGTAATATGGGGGAGTGACACTCCGGGTACAGCCCATCGTCTTGCTTATACGCGTAGATACAATGGCGGCATAATAACAATATGTAATATGGGGGAGTGACACTCCGGGTATAGCCCATCGTCCTGCTTATACGCATAGCTACAATGGCGGGATAATAACAATATGTAATTTAGGGGAGAGACGCTCCGGGTACAGCCCATCGTCTTGCTTATACTCGTAGCTACAATGGCGAGATAATAACACTATGTAATATGGGGGAGTGGCACTCCGGGTACAGCCCATCGCCCTGCTAATATGTGTAGCTACAATGGCGGGATAATAACACTATGTAATATGAGGGAGTGACACTCCAGGTACAGCCCATCGTCCTGCTTATACACATAGCTACAATGGCGGGATAACAATATGTAATATGGGGGAGTGACACTCCGGGTACAGCCCATCGTCCTGCTTATACGCATAGCTACAATGGCGGGATAATAACAATATATAATATGGGGGAGTGACACTCCGGGTACAGCCAATCGTCCTGCTTATACGCATAGCTACAATGGCGGGATAACAACAATATGTAATATGGGGGAGTGGCACTCCGGGTACAGCCCATCGCCCTGCTTATACGTGTAGCTACAATGGCGGGATAACAACAATATGTAATATGGGGGAGTGACACTCCAGGTACAGCCCATCGTCCTGCTTATACGTGTAGCTACAATGGCGGGATAACAATATGTAATATGGTGGAGTGACACTCCGGGTACAGCCCATCGTCCTGCTAATATGCGTAGCTACAATGGCGGGATAACAATATGTAATATGGGGGAGTGACACTCCGGGTACAGCCCATCGTCCTGCTTATACGCGTAGCTACAATGGCGGGATAATAACAATATGTAATATAGGGGAGTGACACGCCGGGTACAGCCCATCGTCTTGCTTATACGCGTAGCTACAATGGCGGGATAATAACAATATGTAATATGGGGGAGTGACACTCCGGGTACAGCCCATCGTCCTGCTTTTAAGCGTAGATACAATGGCAGCATAATAACAATATGTAATATGGGGGAGTGACACTCCGGGTACAGCCCATCGTCCTGCTTATACGCGTAGCTACAATGGCGGGATAATAACAATATGTAATATAGGGGAGTGACACTCCGGGTACAGCCCATCGTCTTGCTTATACGCGTAGCTACAATGGCGAGATAATAACACTATGTAATATGGGGGAGTGGCACTCCGGGTACAGCCCATCGCCCTGCTAATATGTGTAGCTACAATGGCGGGATAATAACACTATGTAATATGGGGGAGTGACACTCCGGGTACAGCCCATCGTCTTGCTTATACGCGTAGCTACAATGGCGGGATAATAACACTATGTAATATGGGGGAGTGGCACTCCGGGTACAGCCCATCGCCCTGCTAATATGTGTAGCTACAATGGCGGGATAATAACACTATGTAATATGGGGGAGTGACACTCCGGGTACAGCCCATCGTCTTGCTTATACGCGTAGCTACAATGGCGGGATAATAACAATATGTAATATGGGGGAGTGACACTCCGGGTACAGCCCATCGTCTTGCTTATACGCGTAGATACAATGGCGGCATAATAACAATATGTAATATGGGGGAGTGATACTCCGGGTACAGCCCATCGTCCTGCTTATACGCGTAGCTACAATGGCGGGATAATAACAATACGTAATATAGGGGAGTGACACTCCGGGTACAGCCCATCGTCTTGCTTATACGCGTAGCTACAATGGCGAGATAATAACACTATGTAATATGGGGGAGTGGCACTCCGGGTACAGCCCATCGCCCTGCTTATACGCGTAGCTACAATGGCGAGATAATAACACTATGTAATATGGGGGAGTGGCACTCCGGGGACAGCCCATCGCCCTGCTAATATGTGTAGCTACAATGGCGGGATAATAACACTATGTAATATGGGGGAGTGACACTCTGGGTACAGCCCATCGTCCTGCTTATACGCATAGCTACAATGGCGGAAAAACAACAATATGTAATATAGGGGAGTGACACTCCAGGTACAGCCCATCGTCCTGCTTATACGCGTAGCTACAATGGCGGGATAACAACAATATGTAATATGGGGGAGTGATACTCCGGGTACAGCCCATCGTCCTGCTTATACGAGTAGCTACAATGGCGGGATAACAATAATATGTAATATGGGGGAGTGGCACTCCGGGTACAGCCCATCGTCCTGCTTATACACGTAGCTACAATGGCGGGATAATAACAATATGTAATATGGGGGATTGACACTCCGGGTACAGCCCATCGTCCTGCTTATAAGCATAGCTACAATGGCGGGATGATAACAATTAGGGGTGAGCGGGTTCGGATTTCTGAAATCCGAACCCCCCCGAGCCCCCCCGATCCGAGTCCGATCCGAATCAGGCTAGACTTTTCCTGCCTGACTCGGATCTGAAATCGAGGCAAAACGTCATCATCCCGCCTTCCGAGTCTCACGGGTTTTGGATCCTATATAAGGTACCCGCGTCGGCGCCATTTTCTCACTCGGCTGTGGACAGTGAAGAGGGAGGGTGGGAGTTAGGGCTGTGTAGTGTAGTGTAGTGTAGTGTAGTGCTGCTGTTGTCCACTACTTCAAAGTCCATAGGGGCTGGCTGTGTTGTGCTGTGCTGCTGTTGTTAATAGGGGCTGTGTCCACTACTTCAAAGTCCATAGGGGCTGGCTGGACTGTGTTGTGCAGTCAGTTCTCCATAGGGGCTGTGTCCACTCCAAAGTCCTGTGCAGTGTCCCAGTCCTAAAGGAGTGCTGTAGTGTTGTCCAGGGGGTGCTCTGTCCATCAGGGGTGCTCCCCCCAAGTGCTAAAAAAATAATATATTTTCTGTGTTTGTGAATTGTGTGCGCAGTAGCCGCACGTGCATCAACAAAGTAGTGCCAAGCGTGCGCCTGTGTCATAAGTAAAGGGCCGGCTGGCTTGACCGTTAAGGGTGCTGTAACCCCCGAAAGTACACTCCAGTCCAAACCTAAAAAAAAATTATTTTCTGTGTTTGTGAATTGTGTGCGCAGTAGCCGCACGTGCATCAACAAAGTAGTGCCAAGCGTGCGCCTGTGTCATAAGTAAAGGGCCGGCTGGCTTGACCGTTAAGGGTGCTGTAACCCCCGAAAGTACACTCCAGTCCAAACCAAAAAAAAAATTATTTTCTGTGTTTGTGAATTGTGTGCGCAGTAGCCGCACGTGCATCAACAAAGTAGTGCCAAGCGTGCGCCTGTGTCATAAGTAAAGGGCCGGCTGGCTTGACCGTTAAAGGGTGCTGTAACCCCCGAAAGTACACTCCAGTCCAAACCAAAAAAAAATTATTTTCTGTGTTTGTGAATTGTGTGCGCAGTAGCCGCACGTGCATCAACAAAGTAGTGCCAAGCGTGCGCCTGTGTCATAAGTAAAGGGCCGGCTGGCTTGACCGTTAAGGGTGCTGTAACCCCCGAAAGTACACTCCAGTCCAAACCTAAAAAAAAATTATTTTCTGTGTTTGTGAATTGTGTGCGCAGTAGCCGCACGTGCATCAACAAAGTAGTGCCAAGCGTGCGCCTGTGTCATAAGT
Source organism: Taudactylus pleione (assembly GCA_031769625.1). Classification (NCBI taxonomy): domain Eukaryota; kingdom Metazoa; phylum Chordata; class Amphibia; order Anura; family Myobatrachidae; genus Taudactylus; species Taudactylus pleione. The sequence goes on along the minus strand of JAUIMM010000597.1, from coordinate 29,853 downwards.
AAAGGGCCGGCTGGCTTGACCGTTAAAGGGTGCTGTAACCCCCGAAAGTACACTCCAGTCCAAACCAAAAAAAAATTATTTTCTGTGTTTGTGAATTGTGTGCGCAGTAGCCGCACGTGCATCAACAAAGTAGTGCCAAGCGTGCGCCTGTGTCATAAGTAAAGGGCCGGCTGGCTTGACCGTTAAGGGTGCTGTAACCCCCGAAAGTACACTCCAGTCCAAACCAAAAAAAAAATTATTTTCTGTGTTTGTGAATTGTGTGCGCAGTAGCCGCACGTGCATCAACAAAGTAGTGCCAAGCGTGCGCCTGTGTCATAAGTAAAGGGCCGGCTGGCTTGACCGTTAAGGGTGCTGTAACCCCCGAAAGTACACTCCAGTCCAAACCAAAAAAAAAATTATTTTCTGTGTTTGTGAATTGTGTGCACTGTGGCTGCACGTGCATCAACAAAGGAGCAGCGCCAAGCGTGCGCCTGTGTCCCATAAGTAAAGAGCCGGCTGGCTCATTTCTTAAAGGGTGGTGTAACCCACAAAGTGCACTACTCTCCAGCAAAAATAAAATAATATTTTCTGTGTTTGTGTGCGCTTTAGCCGCACGTATATATATCAATATAACATAAATGGAGGACCAAACTTTCTCCGATAAAAATAAAATAGGGAAAGATCAAGAACCTCTTCCTCCTAGTGCTGTTGCTGCTGCTGGGAGTTGTTCATCATCCCAGAGAGGAAGTAGGAACATCACTACTTTTACTAAACAATTGACCCTCCAACAGTCCCTAGCGATGAGGATGAAGTACGACAGCAGTCATCCTGAAGCAAAACGTATAACTGAGGCCTTGACTGCTATGTTGGTGTTAGACGTGCGTCCGGTATCCGACATTAGTGCAGTGGGATTTAGACAATTGATGGAGGTAGTGTGTCCTCGGTTCCAAATCCCGTCTAGATTCCACCTGCATCCTCAAAGCAGCAGCGACAAGCGTGCGTCTGTCTGTTAAAGGGTGGTGACACCCTCAAAGTGTTCTACACAAACAATTAAAATATTGTTCTTTTTTTTTCGGTCTTTGTGAAATGTGTGGGCTGTAGCCTCACCTGCATCCTTAAAGCAGCAGCGACAAGCGTGCGTCTGTCTGTTAAAGGGTGGTGACACCCTCAAAGTGTGCTACACAAACAATTAAAATATTGTTCTTTTTTCTGTCTTTGTGAATTGTGTGGGCTGTAGCCTCACCTGCATCCTTAAAGCAGCAGCGACAAGCGTGCGTCTGTCTGTTAAAGGGTGGTGACACCCTCAAAGTGTGCTACACAAACAATTAAAATATTGTTCTTTTTTTTTTGGTCTTTGTGAAATGTGTGGGCTGTAGCCGCACCTGCATCCTTAAAGCAGCAGCGACAAGCGTGCGTCTGTCTGTTAAAGGGTGGTGACACCCTCAAAGTGTTCTACACAAACAATTAAAATATTGTTCTTTTTTTTTCGGTCTTTGTGAAATGTGTGGGCTGTAGCCGCACCTGCATCCTTAAAGCAGCAGCGACAAGCGTGCGTCTGTCTGTTAAAGGGTGGTGTAGCTCTCAAAGTGTTCCAAAAAATAAAAAACTATTTTTTTAATGTGTTTGTGACTTGTGTGCGATGTAGCCACACTTGCATCCTCAAAGCAGCAGCGACAAGCGTGCGTCTGTCTGTTAAAGGGTGGTGACACCCTCAAAGTGTGCTACAGAAACAATTAAAATATTGTTCTTTTTTTTTCTGTCTATGTGAATTGTGTGGGCTGTAGCCGCACCTGCATCCTTAAAGCAGCAGCGACAAGCGTGCGTCTGTCTGTTAAAGGGTGATGACACCTCAAAGTGTTCTACACAAACAATTAAAATATTGTTCTTTTTTTTTTCGGTCTTTGTGAAATGTGTGGGCTGTAGCCGCACCTGCATCCTTAAAGCAGCAGCGACAAGCGTGCATCTGTCTGTTAAAGGGTGGTGACACCTCAAAGTGTTCTACACAAACAATTAAAATATTCTTCTTCTTTTTTCTGTCTTTGTGAATTGTGTGGGCTGTAGCCGCACTTGCATCCTCAAAGCAGCAGCGACAAGCGTGCGTCTGTCTGTTAAAGGGTGGTGTAACCCTCAAAGTGTGCTCCACAAACAATAAAAATATTCTTTTTTTTTTTCTGTCTTTGTGAAGTGTGTGGGCTGTAGCCGCACTTGAATCCTCAAAGCAGCAGCGACAAGCGTGCGTCTGTCTGTTAAAGGATTACATCGGTGACAGCATCCAAGTAGGCATGTCAGACAGTCCGTACCTGTACTGGCAGGAAAAAGAAGCAATTTGGAGGTCCCTGTACAAACTGGCTCTATTTTACCTGAGTTGCCCCCCCTCCAGTGTGTACTCCGAAAGAGTGTTTAGTGCAGCCGGGAACCTTGTCAGCGAAAGGCGTAGGAGGTTGCTTCCACAAAATGTGGAGAAGATGATGTTCATAAAATGAATTATCAACTCTTCCAGGGAGACCAGCCTCCAGAACGTACAGAGGGACCTGTGGTTCCAGCAGGGACGAATTAATACTCTGTGAGGATGAGGATGTACAGACTGAAGAGGGTGAGGAATCGGTGGATGAGGAGGATGAGGATGACATCTTGCCTCCGTAGAGCCAGTTTGTGCAGGGACACATTAATTGCCAGCTTGTTTTGTGGGGGCCCAAACGAACCAATCATTTCAGCCACAGTTGTGTGGCAGACCCTGGCGCTGAAATGATTGATTTGTTAAAGTGTGCATGTCCTGTTTATACAACATAAGGGTGGGTGGGAGGGCCCAAGGACAATTCCATCTTGCACTTCTTTTTTTTCTTTGCATTATGTACAGTTTGGGGCCTAGTTTTTCTAACTGCCATCCTGTCTGCCACTGCAGTGTCACTCCTAGATGGGTCACGTGTTTGTGCCGCCACTCGTGTCGCTTAGCATAGTCATCCAGCTACCTCGGTGCAACCTTTTGGACATGAAAACACTATTGTGAGGTGTGAGGTGTTCAGAATAGACTGGAAATGAGTGGAAATTAAGGTTATTGAGGTTAATAATAGCATAGGAGCAGAGAAACCAACAAATTCTGTGATTGTAGCTGTTTTTATGCTTTTTTTTAAAAAAATACAGATCCAAAACACAAAACCCAGAACCCAAAACACGGAAGGGTGGTTTTGGCAAAACCAATCCAGATCCAAAACACGAAGAAAGATCCAGATCCAAAACCAAAACACAAAACACGAAAAGTGGCCGGTGCACACCCCTAATAACAATATGTAATATGGGGGAGTGACACTCCGGGTACAGCCCATCGTCCTGCTTATAAGCATAGCTACAATGGCGGGATAATAACAATATGTAATATAGCGGAGTGACACTCCGTGTACAGCCCATCGTCCTGATTATACGCATAGCTACAATGGCGGGATAACGACAATATGTAATATGAGGGAGTGACACTCCGGGTACAGCCCATCGTCCAGCTTACACGCGTAGCTACAATGGCGGGATAATAACAATATGTAATATGGGGAAGTGACACTCCGGGTACAGCCCATTGTCCTGCTTATACGCGTAGCTACAATGGCGGGATAATAACAATATGTAATATGGGGGAGTGACACTCCGGGTACAACCCATCGTCCTGCTTATACGCGTAGCTACAATGGCGGGATAACAACAATATGTAATATGAGGGAGTGACACTCCGGGTACAGCCCATCGTCCAGCTTATACGCGTAGCTACAATGGCGGGATAATAACACTATGTAATATATGGGAGTGACACTCCGGGTACAGCCCATCGTCCTGCTTATACGCGTAGCTACAATGGCGGGATAATAACACTATGTAATATGTGGGAGTGACACTCCGGGTACAGCCCATCGTCCAGCTTATACGCATAGCTACAATGGCGGGATAATAACAATATGTAATATGGGGGAGTGACACTCCGGGTACAGCCCATCGTCCTGTATATACGCGTAGATACAATGGCGGGATAATAACAATATGTAATATGGGGGAGTGACACTCCGGGTACAACCCATCGTCCTGCTTATACGCGTAGCTACAATGGCGGGATAACAACAATATGTAATATGGGGGAGTGACACTCCGGGTACAGCCCATCGTCCTGCTTATACGCATAGCTACAATGGCGGGATAATAACAATATGTAATAATGGGGAGTGACACTCCGGGTACAGCCCATCGTCCTGCTTATAAGCATAGCTACAATGGCGGGATAAAAACAATATGTAATATGGAGGAGAGACACTCCGGGTACAGCCCATCGTCTTGCTTATACGCATAGCTACAATGGCGGGATAATAACAATATGTAATATGAGAGAGGGGCACTCCGGGTACAGCCCATCGTCCTGCTTATACGCGTAGCTACAATGGCGGGATAATAACACTATGTAATATGGGGGAGTGACACTCCGGGTACAGCCCATCGTCCTCCTTATATGTGTAGCTACAATGGCGGGATAATAACAATATGTAATATAGGGGAGTGACACTCCGGGTACAGCCCATCGTCCTCCTTATATGTGTAGCTACAATGGCGGGATAATAACACTATGTAATATGGGGGAGTGACACTCCGGGTACAGCCCATCGTCCTCCTTATATGTGTAGCTACAATTGCGGGATAATAACAATATGTAATATAGGGGAGTGACACTCCGGGTACAGCCCATCGTCCTCCTTATATGTGTAGCTACAATGGCGGGATAACAATATGTAATATGGGGGAGTGACACTCCAGGTACAGCCCATTGTCCTGCTTATACGCGTAGCTACAATGGCGGGATAACAACAATATGTAATATGGGGGAATGACACTCCAGGTACAGCCCATCGTCCTGCTTATACGCGTAGCTACAATGGCGGGATAATAATAATATGTAATAGGGGGAGTCACACTGCAGGTACAGCCCATCGTCCTGCTTATACACGTAGCTACATAGGCGGGATAATAACAATATATAATATAGAGAAGTGACACTCCAGGTACAGCCCATGGTCCTGATTATACGCGTAGCTACAATTGCGGGATAACAACAATATGTAATATGGGGGAGGGATACTCCAGGTACAGCCCATCGTCCTGCTTATACGCGTAGCTACAATGGCGGGATAATAACAATATGTAATATGGGGGAGTGACACTCCGGGTACAGCCCATCACCCTGCTTATACTCGTAGCTACAATGGCGGGATAACAACAATATGTAATATAGGGGAGTGACACTCCGGGTACAGCCCATCGTCCTGCTTATACGCATAGCTACAATGGCGGGATAACAACAATATGTAATATGGGGGAGTGACACTCCAGGTACAGCCCATCGTCCTTCTTATACACGTAGCTACAATGGCGGGATAATAACAATATGTAATATAGGGGAGTGACACTCCGGGTACAGACCATCGTCCTGCTGATACGCGTAGCTACAATGGCGGGATAATAACACTATGTAATATGTGGGAGTGACACTCCGGGTACAGCCCATCGTCCTGCTTATACGCGTAGCTACAATGGCGGGATAATAACAATATGTAATTTGGGGGAGTGACACTCCGGGTACAGCCCATCGTCCTCTTTATTCGCATAGCTACAATGGCGGGATAATAACAATATGTAATATAGGGGAGTTACACTCCGGGTACAGCCCATCGTCCTGCTTATACGCGTAGCTACAATGGCGGGATAACAACAATATGTAATACAGGGGAGTGATACTCCGGGTACAGCCCATCGTCCAGCTTATACACGTAGCTACAATGGCGGGATAATAACAATATGTAATATCTGGCTAATGACACTCCGGGTACAGCCCATCGTCCTGCTTATACGCGTAGCTGCAATGGCGGGATAACAACAATATGTAATATAGGGGAGTGACACTCCGGGTACAGCCCATCGTCCTGCTTATACGCATAGCTACAATGGCGGGATAACAACAACATGTAATATGGGGGAGTGACACTCCGGGTACAGCCCATCGTCTTGCTTATACGCATAGCTGCAATGGCGGGATAATAACAATATGTAATATAGGGGAGTGATACTCCGGGTGCAGCCCATCGTCCTGCTTATACGCGTAGCTACAATGGCGGGATAATAACACTATGTAATATGTGGGAGTGACACTCCGGGTACAGCCCATCGTCCTGCTTATACGCGTAGCTACAATGGCGGGATAATAACAATATGTAATATGGGGGAGTGACACTCTGGGTACAGCCCATCGTCCTGCTTATACGTGTAGCTACAATGGCGGCATAACAACAATATGTAATATGGGGGAGCGACACCCAGACTACAGCCCATCGTCCTGCTTATACGCATAGCTACAATGGCGGGATAATAACAATATGTAATATGTAGGAGTGACACTCCGGGTACAGTCCATCGTCCTGCTAATACGCGTAGCTACAATGGCGGGATAATAACAATATGTAATATGGGGGAGTGACACTCCGGGTACAGCCCATCGTCCTCCTTATACGCATAGCTACAATGGCGGGATAATAACAATAAGTAATATAGGGGAGTGACACTCCGGGTACAGCCCATCGTCCTGCTTATACGCGTAGCTACAATGGTGGGATAACAACAATATGTAATACGGGGGAGTGATACTCCGGGTATAGCCCATCGTCCAGCTTACACGCGTAGCTACAATGGCGGGATAATAACAATATGTAATATGTGGCTAATGACACTCCGGGTACAGCCCATCGTCCTGCTTTTACGCGTAGCTACAATGGCGGGATAACAACAATATGTAATATGGGGGAGTGATACTCCGGGTACAGCCCATCGTCCTGCTTATACGTGTAGCTACAATGGCGGGAAAACAACAATATGTAATATGGGGGAGTGACACTCCGGGTACAGCCCATCATCCTGCTTATACGCGTAGCTACAATGGCGGGATAACAACAATATGTAATATGTGGGAGTGACACTCCGGGTACAGCCCATCGTCCTCCTTATACGCATAGCTACAATGGCGGGATAATAACAATATGTAATATGGGGGAGTCACACTCCAGGTACAGCCCATCGTCCTGCTTATACGCATAGCTACAATGGCGGGATATTAACAATATGTAATATAGGGGAGTTACACTCCGGGTACAGCCCATCGTCCTGCTTATACGCGTAGCTACAATGGTGGGATAATAACAATATGTAATATGGGGGAGTGACACTCCGGGTACAGTCCATCGTCCTGCTTATACACGTAGCTACAATGGCGGGATAATAACAATATGTAATATGGGGGAGTGACACTCCGGGTACAGACCATCGTCCTGCTTATACGCGTAGCTACAATGGCGGGATAACAACAATATGTAATATGGGAGAGTGACACTCCAGGTACAGCCCATCTTCCTGCTAATACACGTAGCTACAATGGCGGGTTAATAACACTATGTAATATGGGGGAGTGACACTCCGGGTACAGCTCAGCGTCCTGTTTATACGAGTAGCTACAATGGCGGGATAATAACAATATGTAATATGGGGGAGTGACACTCCGGGTACAGCCCATCGTCCTGCTTATACGCATATCTACAATGGCGGGATAACAACAATATGTAATATGGGGGAGTGATACTCCGGGTACAGCCCATCGTCCTGCTTATACGAGTAGCTACAATGGCGGGATAACAATAATATGTAATATGGGGGAGTGGCACTCCGGGTACAGCCCATCGCCCTGCTAATATGTGTAGCTACAATGGCGGGATAATAACACTATGTAATATGGGGGAGTGACACTCCAGGTACAGCCCATCGTCCTGCTTATACACATAGCTACAATGGCGGGATAACAATATGTAATATGGGGGAGTGACACTCCGGGTACAGCCCATCGTCCTGCTTATACGCATAGCTACAATGGCAGGATAATAACAATATATAATATGGGGGAGTGACACTCCGGGTACAGAAAATCGACCTGCTTATACGCATAGCTACAATGGCGGGATAACAACAATATGTAATATGGGGAAGTGATACTCCGGGTACAGCCCATCGTCCTGCTTATACGTGTAACTACAATGGCGGGATAACAACAATATATAATATTGGGGAGTGACACTCCGGGTACAGCCAATCATCCTGCTTATACGCATAGCTACAATGGCGGGATAACAACAAAATGTAATATGGGGGAGTGACACTCCAGGTACAGCCCATCGTTCTGCTTATACGTGTAGCTACAATGGCGGGATAACAATATGTAATATGGGGGAGTGACACTCCGGGTACAGCCCATCGTCCTGCTTATACGCGTAGCTACAATGGCGGGATAATAACAGTATGTAATATGGGGGAGTGACACTCCGGTTACAGCCCATCGTCCTGCTTATACGTGTAGCTACAATGGCGGGATAATAACAATATGTAATATGGGGGAATGACACTCCGGGTACAGCCCATCGTCCTGCTTATACGCATAGCTACAATGGCGGGATAATAACAATATGTAATATGGGGGAATGACACTCCGGGTACAGCCCATCGTCCTGTTTATACGTGTAGCTACAATGGCGGGATAATAACACTATGTAAAATGGGGGAGTGACACTCCAGGTACAGCCCATCGTCCTGCTTATACGCGTAGCTACAATGGCGGGATAATAACAATATGTAATATAGGGGAATGACACTCCGCGTACAGCCCATCGTCCTGCTTATACATGTAGCTACAATGGCGGGATAATAACACTATGTAATATGGGGGAGTGACACTCCAGGTACAGCCCATCGTCCTGCTTATACACATAGCTACAATGGCGGGATAACAATATGTAATATGGGGGAGTGACACTCCGGGTACAGCCCATCGTCCTGCTTATACGCATAGCTACAATGGCGGGATAATAACAATATGTAATATGGGGGAATGACACTCCGGGTAGAGCCCATCGTCTTGCTTATACGCATAGCTACAATGGTGGGATAATAACAATATGTAATATGGGGGAGTAACACTCCGGGTACAGCCCATCTTCCTGCTAATACGTGTAGCTACAATGGCGGGATAACAACAATATGTAATATGGGGGAGTGACACTCCAGGTACAGCCCATCGTCCGGCTTATACGTGTGGCTACAATGGCTGGATAATAACAATATGTAATATGGGGGAGTGACACTCCGGGTACAGCCCATCGTCCTGCTTATACGCGTAGCTACAATGGCGGGATAATAACAATATGTAATATGGGGGAGTCACACTCCGGGTACAGCCCATCGTCCTGTTTATATGTGTAGCTACAATGGCGGGATAACAACAATATGTAATATAGGGGAGTGATACTCCGGGTACAGCCCATCGTCCTGCTTATACGTGTAGCTACAATGGCGGGATAATAACAATATGTAATATAGGGGAGTGATACTCCGGGTACAGCCCATCGTCCTGCTTATACGTGTAGCTACAAAGGCGGGATAATAACAATATATAATATGGGGGAGTGACACTCCAGGTACAGCCCATCGTCTTGCTTATACGCGTAGCTACAATGGCGGGATAATAACAACATATAATATGAGGGAGTGACACTCCGGGTACAGCCCATCGTCCTGCTTATACGCATAGCTACAATGGCGGGATAATAACACTATGTAATATGGGGGAGTGACACTCCGGGTATAGCCGATCGTCCTGCTTATATGTGTAGCTACAATGGCGGGATAATAACAATATGTAATATGTAGGAGTGACACTCCAGGTACAGCCCATCGTCCTGCTTATACTCGTAGCTACAATGGCGGGATAATAACAATATGTAATATGGGGGAGTGACACTCCGGGTACAGCCCATCGTCCTGCTTATACGCGTAGCTACAATGGCGGGATAATAACACTATGTAATATGGGGGAGTGACACTCCGGGTACAGCCCATCGTCCTGCTTATACGCGTAGCTACAATGGCGGGATAACAACAATATGTAATATGGGGGAGTGACACTCCGGGTACAGCCCATCGTCCTGCTTATACGAGTAGCTACAATGGCGGGATAACAACAATATGTAATATGGGGGAGTGACACTCCGGGTACAGCCCATCGTCCTGCTTATACGAGTAGCTACAATGGCGGGATAACAATAATATGTAATATGGGGAGTGACACTCCGGGTACAGCCCATCGTCCTGCTTATATGCGTAGCTACAATGGTGGGATAACAACAATATGTAATATGAGGGAGTGACACTCTGGGTACAGCCCATCGTCCTGCTTATACGCGTAGCTACAATGGCGGGATAACAACAATATGTAATATGGGGGAGTGACACTCCGGGTACAGCCCATCGTCCTGCGTATACGAGTAGCTACAATGGCGGGATAATAAAAATATGTAATATGGGGGAATGACACTCCGGGTACAGCCCATCGTCCATCTTATACGCATAGCTACAATGTCGGGATAATAACAATATGTAATATGGGGGAATGACACTCCGGGTACAGCCCATCGTCCTGCTTATATGTGTAGCTACAATGGCGGGATAACAACAATATGTAATAAGGGGGAGTGACACTCCGGGTACAGCCCATCGTCCTGCTTATACGCATAGCTACAATGGCGGGATAATAACAATATGTAATATGGGGGAATGACACTTCGGGTACAGCCCATCGTCCTGCTTATACGCGTAGCTACAATGGGGGGTAATAACAATATGTAATATGGGGGAGTGACACTCCGGGTATAGCCGATCGTCCTGCTTATATTTGTAGCTACAATGGCGGGATAACAACAATATGTAATATGGGGGAGTGACACTCCGGGTACAGCCCATCGTCCTGCTTATAAGCATAGCTACAATGGCGGGATAACAACAATATATAATATGGGGGAATAACCACCAGTGACTCTATATGTAATATGAGGGAATAACCACCAGTGCCTCCATATGTAATATATGGAAATAACCCCCAGTGATTTTATGGGGTAAATTTACTAAGCTGAGAGTTTGGGAGAGTTTGGCCATTTTTTCCCACTCTCAAATTTACTATTGTCAAACTCGGGAGAGAGATCTCCTTTACTACGGGAAAATACTGGAGAGTTAGCAAACTCTCTTCAATTCACCACCAGTGACTCTATATGTAATATATGGGAAGAACCACCAGTTCCTCTATATGTAATAAGAGGGAATAACCAGCAGTGCCTCTATATGTAATATATGGAAAGAACCACCAGTTCCTCTATATGTAATAAGAGGGAATAACCACCAGTACCTCTATATGTAATATGGGGGAAAATCCACCAGTGACTCTGTATGTAATATATGGGAATAACCACCAGTTCCTCTATATGTAATAAAGAGAGAATAACAATGCTGTCGTCTGTGACTTTGAGGTTGGTCAGTGTTCTAAGTTTACTTCTATATTATGCGCCCGACGGGGTGACACCTTGACTTTTACTATTCACCAACCACCTCTCTACATTCTAAACCACAGACAGCGTATTACTGTGGACACTTAAAAAGGATACTCTTATTGCAGGCTTGCGGTTACAGTGCGCAACAATAAGTTATCAACAAACAAGTGGTTAAACACCTTTTTCTGATACTACTGAACTTTTTGCACACAATGGTTGTTGCTCCATAACTTCCAATATAACAATATTTGCATCATTTATTATTAGTGAATCTATTCAGTATAGATACACTCATTATGCAATACGTGTTTTTATTGTTCAACATATGTCATTTTCATATGTGTTTTGTAATACTGTTGTTATTTATTCATATAATTCTTAGATACTCTTGTGGTTAATTTTAGTGGTTCACCAAGTCCATCCACCATCCATTTGCATATAGGTACAATATTTTTTGACAACTATATATTCATCCTTGGTGTTTTTTTATTTCTTCATTGTTTATTCTTATATTTTTTTATATATTATTTAATAAACTAAACTAATTATTCATTATGTCTGTATATTAGCGCAGTTTTTCTTATTTGTTCATGGTGTTTTGTGGGGTTGCAATTTCCCCTTTTATTTTAAACTGCTGCAGCTACAGATATTACAAGTGTTATTCAAGCGCCTTGATACTTTTTTTGTCCTCAAATTTACTATTGTCAAACTCGGGAGAGAGATCTCCTTTACTACGGGAAAATACTGGAGAGTTAGCAAACTCTCTTCAATTCACCACCAGTGACTCTATATGTAATATATAGGAAGAACCACCAGTTCCTCTATATGTAATAAGAGGGAATAACCACCAGTGCCTCTATATGTAATATGGGGGAAAATCCACCAGTGACTCTGTATGTAATATATGGGAATAACCACCAGTTCATCTATATGTAATAAAGAAGGAATAACCAACAGTGCCTCTATATGTAATATGGGGGAAAAACCACCAGTGACTCTATATGAAATATATGGGAATAACCACCAGTGACTTTATATGTAATATGAGGGAATAACCACCAGTGCCTCTATATGTAATATGGGGGAAAATCCACCAGTGCCTCTATATGTAATATGGGGGAAAATCCACCAGTGACTCTGTATGTAATATATGGGAATAACCACCAGTTCCTCTATATGTAATAAAGAGGGAATAACCACCAGTGCCTCTATATGTAATATGGGGGAAAAACCACCAGTGACTCTATATGAAATATATGGGAATAACCACCAGTGACTATATGTAATATTTGGGAATAACCACCAGTGACTCTATATGTAATATGAGAGAATAACCACCAGTGCCTCTATATGTAATATGGGGGAATAACCACCAGTGACTCTATATGTAATATATGGGAATAACCACCAGTGACTCTATATGTAGTATATGGGAATAACCACCAGTGACTCTATATGTAATATGAGGTAATAACCACCAGTGCCTCTATATGTAATATGAGGGAATAACCACCAGTGACTCTATATGTAATATATGGGAATAACCATCAGTTCCTCTATATGTAATATATGGGAATAACCACCAGTGACTCTATATGTAGTATATGGGAATAACCACCAGTGACTCTATATGTAATATGAGGGAATAACCACCAGTGCCTCTATATGTAATATGGGGGAAAATCCACCAGTGACTCTGTATGTAATATATGGGAATAACCACCAGTTCATCTATATGTAATATGAGGGAATAACCACCAGTGCCTCTATATGTAATATGGGGGAAAATCCACCAGTGACTCTGTATGTAATATATGGGAATAACCACCAGTTCATCTATATGTAATAAAGAAGGAATAACCAACAGTGCCTCTATATGTAATATGGGGGAAAAACCACCAGTGACTCTATATGAAATATATGGGAATAACCACCAGTGACTTTATATGTAATATGAGGGAATAACCACCAGTGCCTCTATATGTAATATGGGGGAAAATCCACCAGTGCCTCTATATGTAATATGGGGGAAAATCCACCAGTGACTCTGTATGTAATATATGGGAATAACCACCAGTTCCTCTATATGTAATAAAGAGGGAATAATCACCAGTGCCTCTATATGTAATATGGGGGAAAAACCACCAGTGACTCTATATGAAATATATGGGAATAACCACCAGTGACTATATGTAATATTTGGGAATAACCACCAGTGACTCTATATGTAATATGAGAGAATAACCACCAGTGCCTCTATATGTAATATGGGGGAATAACCACCAGTGACTCTATATGTAATATATGGGAATAACCACCAGTGACTCTATATGTAGTATATGGGAATAACCACCAGTGACTCTATATGTAATATGAGGTAATAACCACCAGTGCCTCTATATGTAATATGAGGGAATAACCACCAGTGACTCTATATGTAATATATGGGAATAACCATCAGTTCCTCTATATGTAATATATGTGAATAACCACCAGTGACTCTATATGTAGTATATGGGAATAACCACCAGTGACTCTATATGTAATATGAGGGAATAACCACCAGTGCCTCTATATGTAATATATGGGAATAACCATCAGTTCCTCTATATGTAATATGAGGGAATAACCACCAGTGCCTCTATATGTAATATGGAGGAATAACCACCAGGGCCTCTATATGTAATATGGGGGAAAATCCACCAGTGACTCTGTATGTAATATATGGGAATAACCACCAGTTCATCTATATGTAATATGAGGGAATAACCACCAGTGCCTCTATATGTAATATGGGGGAAAATCCACCAGTGACTCTGTATGTAATATATGGGAATAACCACCAGTTCATCTATATGTAATAAAGAAGGAATAACCAACAGTGCCTCTATATGTAATATGGGGGAAAAACCACCAGTGACTCTATATGAAATATATGGGAATAACCACCAGTGACTTTATATGTAATATGAGGGAATAACCACCAGTGCCTCTATATGTAATATGGGGGAAAATCCACCAGTGCCTCTATATGTAATATGGGGGGAAATCCACCAGTGACTCTGTATGTAATATATGGGAATAACCACCAGTTCCTCTATATGTAATAAAGAGGGAATAACCACCAGTGCCTCTATATGTAATATGGGGGAAAAACCACCAGTGACTCTATATGAAATATATGGGAATAACCACCAGTGACTATATGTAATATTTGGGAATAACCACCAGTGACTCTATATGTAATATGAGAGAATAACCACCAGTGCCTCTATATGTAATATGGGGGAATAACCACCAGTGACTCTATATGTAATATATGGGAATAACCACCAGTGACTCTATATGTAGTATATGGGAATAACCACCAGTGACTCTATATGTAATATGAGGTAATAACCACCAGTGCCTCTATATGTAATATGAGGGAATAACCACCAGTGACTCTATATGTAATATATGGGAATAACCATCAGTTCCTCTATATGTAATATATGGGAATAACCACCAGTGACTCTATATGTAGTATATGGGAATAACCACCAGTGACTCTATATGTAATATGAGGGAATAACCACCAGTGCCTCTATATGTAATATATGGGAATAACCATCAGTTCCTCTATATGTAATATGAGGGAATAACCACCAGTGCCTCTATATGTAATATGGAGGAATAACCACCAGTGCCTCTATATGTAATATGGGGGGAAAACACACCAGTGCCTCTATATGTAATATGGACGAAAAACCATCAGTGCCTCTATATGTAATATGGGGAAAACCACCAGTGACTCTATATGTGATATGAGGGAATAACCACCAGTTACTCTATATGTAATATGAGGGAATAACCAACAGTGACTCTATATGTAATATGAGGG
Organism: Taudactylus pleione; assembly: GCA_031769625.1. Lineage (NCBI taxonomy): Eukaryota > Metazoa > Chordata > Amphibia > Anura > Myobatrachidae > Taudactylus > Taudactylus pleione. The sequence continues at coordinate 14,556 of JAUIMM010000597.1, read as the reverse complement.
AATAACCACCAGTGCCTCTATATGTAATATGGGGCAATAACCACCAGTGACTCTATATGTAATATAGGGGTAGCCACCAGTGCCTCTCTATGTAATATTGGAGAATAACCACCAGTCACTGTATATGAAACATATGGGATTAACCACCAGTGACTCTATATCTAATATGAGGGAATAACCACCAGTGCCTCTATATGTAATATGGGGGAATAACCACCAGTGACTCTATATGTAATATGGGGGAATAACCACCAGTGACTCTATATGTAATATGAGAGAATAACCACCAGTGACTCTATGTGTAATATATGGGAATAACCACCGGTTCCTCTATGTGTAATATATGGAAATAACCACCAGTGATTTTATGGGGTAAATTTACTAAGCTGAGAGTTTGGGAGAGTTTGGCCATTTTTTCCCACTCTCAAATTTACTATTGTCAAACTCGGGAGAGAGATCTCCTTTACTACGGGAAAATACTGGAGAGTTAGCAAACTCTCTTCAATTCACCACCAGTGACTCTATATGTAATATATTATTATTATTATTATCCTTTATTTATATGGCGCCACAAGTGTTCCGCAGCGCCTTACATAGTACATAGAACTAATAAGTGAACAAGAAACAAGTAACTTACAGTACATTACAGTGCAGGACAGGGACACAACTTATATACATTGCTGAAATAGTGATTAAAGCACTCACAATAAGCTGCCGGGAGTTGGCGGTCCCGTGTTAGGTGCCCTAATGGGGAGTAGAGAGTAGAAGAAAATGTAAAGAGAAGCACATGAGGGAAGAGGTCCCTGCTCATGAGAGCTTACATTCTAAGGGGAGGGGCAGACAGACAGGCGTGACACAGAAGGGGAAGATAGGAAGGAAAGAGCATGAGGTGGGTTAGGAGGAGTGCTGGAAGGCCTTGATGAAGTAGTGGGTCTTGAGAGCCCGTTTGAAGATTTGTAGAGAGGTGGAGAGTCTGATAGGGAGAGGGAGAGCATTCCAAAGGTAGGGAGCAGCACGGGCAAAATCTCGGATGCGGGAGTGGGAGGAAGTAATCAGTTGGCAAGAGAGGCGGCATGCATTAGTTGAGCGAAGTGGGCGGGTGGGAGTGTGAAGGGAGAGAAGGTCAGAAATGTATGCGGGAGAGGATTTGGTGAGGGCTTTGTAGGTGAATGTAAGAACCTTGAATTGGCATCTGAAGGGGAAGGGGAGCCAGTGTAGGGCTTGAAGGAGAGGGGAAGCAGATATAGAACGTCTGGAGAGGAAGATGAGCCGAGCAGCAGCATTGAGAACAGATTGTAGTGGAGAGAGGTGAGAGACTGGGAGGCCAGCTAGGAGAAGGTTACAGTAGTCCAATCTGGATATGACCAGTGAGTGGATGAGGGTTTTAGTGGCATCCTGGGTGAGGAAGGGTCTAATCCTGGAGATATTTTTTAGGTGAAAACGGCAGGACTGCGAGATGTGCTGAATGTGCGGTTTAAAGGAGAGGGAGGAGTCTAGGATAACTCCAAGACAGCGCACTTTGGGGCTAGAGGAGATAGTTGTGCCATCAATAGATAACGAAATTGTGGAAAGTGATGTAGTGGAAGAGGGTGGGAAGATGATCAGCTCAGTCTTAGACATGTTAAGTTTAAGAAAGCGCTGGGACATCCACGAAGAGACAGCAGAGAGACAGTTGGAGATACGGGTAAGGAGCTCAGGGGTGAGCTCAGGGGTGGAAAGGTAAATTTGAGTATCATCTGCATAGAGATGATATTGGAGGTCAAAGGAGTTAATGAGTTCACCTAAAGAGGATGTATATAGGGAGAAAAGGAGAGGTCCAAGAACAGAACCTTGGGGAACTCCTACCTTTAGTGGAAGTGGAGGGGAAGAGGAGTCATGAGAGGACACAGCGAAGGAACGATCAGAGAGGTAGGAGGAAAGCCAGGAGAGGGCAGTTTCACGTAAACCGAGAGAGTAAAGGATTTGCAGGAGGAGAGGGTGGTCTACAGTGTCAAATGCAGCAGAGAGGTCAAGGAGAATGAGCAGAGAGTAGTGACCCTTGGATTTGGCAGCAAGGAGGTCATTGCTGACTTTCGTGAGGGCAGTTTCCGTGGAGTGGAGAGATCGGAAGCCAGATTGAAATGAGTCAAGGAGGGAGTGGGAGGAAAGAAAGGTGGTAAGGCGGTTGTAGACAATACGCTCAAGGAGTTTGGAAGCAAAAGGGAGAAGAGAGATGGGTCGATAGTTTGAAAGTATGTTAGGATCAAGGGTAGGTTTTTTAAGAATGGGGGAGACAAGAGCATGTTTGAATGCAGAAGGGAGAGTGCCAGATGATAGGGAAAGATTAAGGAGGTGAGCCAGATGGGAACAGGCAGAAGGAGACAAGTGGGAGAGGAGACGGGAAGGGATAGGGTCAAGAGGGGAGGTGGAAGGAGGGGAGGACCGGATGAGGGCCAAGACTTCCTCTCCAGAAGCAGGGGAGAAGGATGTCAGAGTTGGTGAGACAGAAGGGGAGGGGTGGTAAGGGCAAGGAGGGAGAGGAGTGCTAAGGGTCTGATGGGATATGATGTCCTCACGTATGGAGTCAATTTTAGATGTAAAGTAGGTGGCAAAGTCGAGGGCAGAGAGCGAGGAGGGAAGGCAAGGAGGGGAAGGGCAGAGTAGGGAGTTGAAAGTGGCAAAGAGACGCCGGGGGTTTGAGGACTGGGAGGAGATGAGGTTCTTGAAATATGTTTGTTTGGAGAGAGACAGGGAAGCACTGTAGGAGGAGAGAATAAATTTGAAATGGAGGAAGTCAGCCTTAGAGCGTGACTTTCTCCACTGACGCTCCGCAATTCTTGAACACTTTTGTAGGTATCTGGTGCATTTGGAATGCCAGGGTTGTGGTGTGGATCTGCGAGGGTGAGTGGTTATTGCTGGAGCAACAGAATCAAGAGCAGAAGCAAGGGAGGAATTGTACAGGGAAGTAGCTTGTTCAGGACAGGAGAGAGAAATGATAGGGGAGAGAAGAGAGTCCAGCAGGGAGGAAAAAGCAACAGTGTCAATAGCCTCAATATTACGCTTAGTAATGGTAGCCTTAGGAGTTAGAGGAGGGCAAGGAGAGAGGGATAGGTTAAAAGAGAGAAGGTGATGGTCAGAGAGGGGGAATGGGCAATTGGAGTAATCAGAAATATCACAACGGTGCGTAAAGACCAGGTCAAGTGAGTGCCCACTCACATGGGAGGGTGAGGAGGTCCATTGGGCGAGACCAAATGAAGAGGTGAGGGTAAGGAGTTTAGCTGCAGAGGATTCTGTGGGAATGTCAATAGGAATATTAAAATCACCTAGGATAATGGAGGGAAGATCTGAGGAGAGAAAGTGAGGGAGCCAGGAAGCGAAGTTGTCAAGGAATTTGGAGGGAGAGCCAGGGGGACGGTAAATGACAGCTACTCTGAGGTTTACTGGTTGGAAGAGTCGTATAGCATGAACCTCAAATGTGGGGAATGTAAGGGATGGTTCAGAGGGTATTAGCTGGTATGAGTAACTGGTGGATAGAAGGACCCCAACTCCACCACCATGGCGACCCCCAGGCCGGGGGGTGTGGGAGAAGGCAAAGCCCCCAGAGGATAGAGCAGCAGGAGAAGTGGTGTCAGAGGGTGAGATCCAAGTTTCAGTGATGGCTAGGAGATTCAGAGAGTTGGAGATAAAAAGGTCATGGGTGGGGACCAGTTTATTACAGACTGACCTGGCGTTCCAGAGGGCACAGGATAGAGAGATAGCATTTGTGGGGGAGATGTGAATGAGATTGTCCGGGTTGCTGTAACGTGGAGGTGAGATTAATTTGGGGGACCGATATGAATAGAGTTTAGTGATGGTGCGGGCACCTGAGCTGGAAAGGGAACCAATAGGAGGTGGGCAGGGAGGGAGATGTGGATGGCAGTGGGGTGAAGTGACAGGGAGAGGAGTGTAGGAGGAGGGTTTGGTGGTGGGGTAGTAGGACAGAGGGGGGGTAGAACAGGAAGAAAGTGGAGTAATGGGTGAGGAGTGAAGAGTAGGCAGACAGAGGAGGGGGGAGAAGGGGAGGAGGAGGTGGAAGAGATAAGGGGGAAAGGATAAAGGTGGAAGCAGGGGGCAGAACAGAGGATTAGGTAGAGACAGAGGGAAGGAGGGAGTTGACGAAAACCTTGTCATGGTGTTTATAAGTAAACAAGAGGAAAGAAATTTGGAAATGTAAATGAGATATGAGTGCAAGAGATTTGTAGGAATGCAAGTAAGAAAACAGTGACGTATCAAAGAACAGTGTATCAATATGTATGCAGATTAACAAGATTGTTATAGGGAGAAATAAAAGTGGGGTTCTAAAGTGTGCAGAATGTGAAAAATAACGCAGATTGTAAGCAGACAGAGGATGTGAGGCTAGGCAAGAGAGCTGAGATAAAGGACAGTGTTTCAAAGTTGATAGATATAAACTGACATGGTGAAAAGTACGATAAGCATTGAATTGTATGCTAGAATCAGTAGGCCAGCATTATTAATAGCATTAGAAGTGTTCTTGCCGTGATTGTACAGGGAGTCCAGTTGTAGTCTGAGTCTTTAGATTGTTGGGGTTTGTTGCGTGATGGACCTTTTTTCTCCTTCTGTTTTTCCTCGGTTTAACGCAGGTCTAACGCTAGTTATGCACTTAAAAAACTGCACTTAGAAAAAAAGCTGCACCCAGCCAAGGCTTCCCCAGCCAAACTACTGACACTTATACAGGGAAGCAGGCAAGTGTGGACACTAATTAATGAAAACCCCCAATTGGCCAGCCAGAGAAAGCTAGCAATAAAAATGGCTTAAGTCAACAATGACCACATACCATACATCTAAGGCTACAAATAAATCAAGCATTCACTTTAGTCAATAAACTGAGAGAATCCTTAAAACAATGTAACTATTACAAATCATTAGGCATTAGAAACAAAAGCATAAGGATTCAGTAAAGAATAAGCTAGTTACCTATGATTATAATTAATAAAGGAGGCACAGGAGGTGAAACACTTTGCAGTCACAGTCAACTTCAGTTACCTATGATTATAATTAATAAAGGAGGCACAGGAGGTGAAACACTTTGCAGTCACAGTCAACTTCAGTTACCTATGATTATAATTAATAAAGGAGGCACAGGAGGTGAAACACTTTGCAGTCACAGTCAACTTCAGTTACCTGTAGATTGGGAGAGAGGCGGTGTCAATTCATTCAGGATCAGCAGAAGAATTAACTAATAAAAATAACGCAGGTCTAACGCTAGTTATGCACTTAAAAAACTGCACTTAGAAAAAAAGCTGCACCCAGCCAAGGCTTCCCCAGCCAAACTACTGACACTTATACAGGGAAGCAGGCAAGTGTGGACACTAATTAATGAAAACCCCCAATTGGCCAGCCAGAGAAAGCTAGCAATAAAAATGGCTTAAGTCAACAATGACCACATACCATACATCTAAGGCTACAAATAAATCAAGCATTCACTTTAGTCAATAAACTGAGAGAATCCTTAAAACAATGTAACTATTACAAATCATTAGGCATTAGAAACAAAAGCATAAGGATTCAGTAAAGAATAAGCTAGTTACCTATGATTATAATTAATAAAGGAGGCACAGGAGGTGAAACACTTTGCAGTCACAGTCAACTTCAGTTACCTATGATTATAATTAATAAAGGAGGCACAGGAGGTGAAACACTTTGCAGTCACAGTCAACTTCAGTTACCTATGATTATAATTAATAAAGGAGGCACAGGAGGTGAAACACTTTGCAGTCACAGTCAACTTCAGTTACCTGTAGATTGGGAGAGAGGCGGTGTCAATTCATTCAGGATCAGCAGAAGAATTAACTAATAAAAATAACGCAGGTCTAACGCTAGTTATGCACTTAAAAAACTGCACTTAGAAAAAAAGCTGCACCCAGCCAAGGCTTCCCCAGCCAAACTACTGACACTTATACAGGGAAGCAGGCAAGTGTGGACACTAATTAATGAAAACCCCCAATTGGCCAGCCAGAGAAAGCTAGCAATAAAAATGGCTTAAGTCAACAATGACCACATACCATACATCTAAGGCTACAAATAAATCAAGCATTCACTTTAGTCAATAAACTGAGAGAATCCTTAAAACAATGTAACTATTACAAATCATTAGGCATTAGAAACAAAAGCATAAGGATTCAGTAAAGAATAAGCTAGTTACCTATGATTATAATTAATAAAGGAGGCACAGGAGGTGAAACACTTTGCAGTCACAGTCAACTTCAGTTACCTATGATTATAATTAATAAAGGAGGCACAGGAGGTGAAACACTTTGCAGTCACAGTCAACTTCAGTTACCTATGATTATAATTAATAAAGGAGGCACAGGAGGTGAAACACTTTGCAGTCACAGTCAACTTCAGTTACCTGTAGATTGGGAGAGAGGCGGTGTCAATTCATTCAGGATCAGCAGAAGAATTAACTAATAAAAATAACGCAGGTCTAACGCTAGTTATGCACTTAAAAAACTGCACTTAGAAAAAAAGCTGCACCCAGCCAAGGCTTCCCCAGCCAAACTACTGACACTTATACAGGGAAGCAGGCAAGTGTGGACACTAATTAATGAAAACCCCCAATTGGCCAGCCAGAGAAAGCTAGCAATAAAAATGGCTTAAGTCAACAATGACCACATACCATACATCTAAGGCTACAAATAAATCAAGCATTCACTTTAGTCAATAAACTGAGAGAATCCTTAAAACAATGTAACTATTACAAATCATTAGGCATTAGAAACAAAAGCATAAGGATTCAGTAAAGAATAAGCTAGTTACCTATGATTATAATTAATAAAGGAGGCACAGGAGGTGAAACACTTTGCAGTCACAGTCAACTTCAGTTACCTATGATTATAATTAATAAAGGAGGCACAGGAGGTGAAACACTTTGCAGTCACAGTCAACTTCAGTTACCTATGATTATAATTAATAAAGGAGGCACAGGAGGTGAAACACTTTGCAGTCACAGTCAACTTCAGTTACCTGTAGATTGGGAGAGAGGCGGTGTCAATTCATTCAGGATCAGCAGAAGAATTAACTAATAAAAATAACGCAGGTCTAACGCTAGTTATGCACTTAAAAAACTGCACTTAGAAAAAAAGCTGCACCCAGCCAAGGCTTCCCCAGCCAAACTACTGACACTTATACAGGGAAGCAGGCAAGTGTGGACACTAATTAATGAAAACCCCCAATTGGCCAGCCAGAGAAAGCTAGCAATAAAAATGGCTTAAGTCAACAATGACCACATACCATACATCTAAGGCTACAAATAAATCAAGCATTCACTTTAGTCAATAAACTGAGAGAATCCTTAAAACAATGTAACTATTACAAATCATTAGGCATTAGAAACAAAAGCATAAGGATTCAGTAAAGAATAAGCTAGTTACCTATGATTATAATTAATAAAGGAGGCACAGGAGGTGAAACACTTTGCAGTCACAGTCAACTTCAGTTACCTATGATTATAATTAATAAAGGAGGCACAGGAGGTGAAACACTTTGCAGTCACAGTCAACTTCAGTTACCTATGATTATAATTAATAAAGGAGGCACAGGAGGTGAAACACTTTGCAGTCACAGTCAACTTCAGTTACCTGTAGATTGGGAGAGAGGCGGTGTCAATTCATTCAGGATCAGCAGAAGAATTAACTAATAAAAATAACGCAGGTCTAACGCTAGTTATGCACTTAAAAAACTGCACTTAGAAAAAAAGCTGCACCCAGCCAAGGCTTCCCCAGCCAAACTACTGACACTTATACAGGGAAGCAGGCAAGTGTGGACACTAATTAATGAAAACCCCCAATTGGCCAGCCAGAGAAAGCTAGCAATAAAAATGGCTTAAGTCAACAATGACCACATACCATACATCTAAGGCTACAAATAAATCAAGCATTCACTTTAGTCAATAAACTGAGAGAATCCTTAAAACAATGTAACTATTACAAATCATTAGGCATTAGAAACAAAAGCATAAGGATTCAGTAAAGAATAAGCTAGTTACCTATGATTATAATTAATAAAGGAGGCACAGGAGGTGAAACACTTTGCAGTCACAGTCAACTTCAGTTACCTATGATTATAATTAATAAAGGAGGCACAGGAGGTGAAACACTTTGCAGTCACAGTCAACTTCAGTTACCTATGATTATAATTAATAAAGGAGGCACAGGAGGTGAAACACTTTGCAGTCACAGTCAACTTCAGTTACCTGTAGATTGGGAGAGAGGCGGTGTCAATTCATTCAGGATCAGCAGAAGAATTAACTAATAAAAATAACGCAGGTCTAACGCTAGTTATGCACTTAAAAAACTGCACTTAGAAAAAAAGCTGCACCCAGCCAAGGCTTCCCCAGCCAAACTACTGACACTTATACAGGGAAGCAGGCAAGTGTGGACACTAATTAATGAAAACCCCCAATTGGCCAGCCAGAGAAAGCTAGCAATAAAAATGGCTTAAGTCAACAATGACCACATACCATACATCTAAGGCTACAAATAAATCAAGCATTCACTTTAGTCAATAAACTGAGAGAATCCTTAAAACAATGTAACTATTACAAATCATTAGGCATTAGAAACAAAAGCATAAGGATTCAGTAAAGAATAAGCTAGTTACCTATGATTATAATTAATAAAGGAGGCACAGGAGGTGAAACACTTTGCAGTCACAGTCAACTTCAGTTACCTATGATTATAATTAATAAAGGAGGCACAGGAGGTGAAACACTTTGCAGTCACAGTCAACTTCAGTTACCTATGATTATAATTAATAAAGGAGGCACAGGAGGTGAAACACTTTGCAGTCACAGTCAACTTCAGTTACCTGTAGATTGGGAGAGAGGCGGTGTCAATTCATTCAGGATCAGCAGAAGAATTAACTAATAAAAATAACGCAGGTCTAACGCTAGTTATGCACTTAAAAAACTGCACTTAGAAAAAAAGCTGCACCCAGCCAAGGCTTCCCCAGCCAAACTACTGACACTTATACAGGGAAGCAGGCAAGTGTGGACACTAATTAATGAAAACCCCCAATTGGCCAGCCAGAGAAAGCTAGCAATAAAAATGGCTTAAGTCAACAATGACCACATACCATACATCTAAGGCTACAAATAAATCAAGCATTCACTTTAGTCAATAAACTGAGAGAATCCTTAAAACAATGTAACTATTACAAATCATTAGGCATTAGAAACAAAAGCATAAGGATTCAGTAAAGAATAAGCTAGTTACCTATGATTATAATTAATAAAGGAGGCACAGGAGGTGAAACACTTTGCAGTCACAGTCAACTTCAGTTACCTATGATTATAATTAATAAAGGAGGCACAGGAGGTGAAACACTTTGCAGTCACAGTCAACTTCAGTTACCTATGATTATAATTAATAAAGGAGGCACAGGAGGTGAAACACTTTGCAGTCACAGTCAACTTCAGTTACCTGTAGATTGGGAGAGAGGCGGTGTCAATTCATTCAGGATCAGCAGAAGAATTAACTAATAAAAATAACGCAGGTCTAACGCTAGTTATGCACTTAAAAAACTGCACTTAGAAAAAAAGCTGCACCCAGCCAAGGCTTCCCCAGCCAAACTACTGACACTTATACAGGGAAGCAGGCAAGTGTGGACACTAATTAATGAAAACCCCCAATTGGCCAGCCAGAGAAAGCTAGCAATAAAAATGGCTTAAGTCAACAATGACCACATACCATACATCTAAGGCTACAAATAAATCAAGCATTCACTTTAGTCAATAAACTGAGAGAATCCTTAAAACAATGTAACTATTACAAATCATTAGGCATTAGAAACAAAAGCATAAGGATTCAGTAAAGAATAAGCTAGTTACCTATGATTATAATTAATAAAGGAGGCACAGGAGGTGAAACACTTTGCAGTCACAGTCAACTTCAGTTACCTATGATTATAATTAATAAAGGAGGCACAGGAGGTGAAACACTTTGCAGTCACAGTCAACTTCAGTTACCTATGATTATAATTAATAAAGGAGGCACAGGAGGTGAAACACTTTGCAGTCACAGTCAACTTCAGTTACCTGTAGATTGGGAGAGAGGCGGTGTCAATTCATTCAGGATCAGCAGAAGAATTAACTAATAAAAATAACGCAGGTCTAACGCTAGTTATGCACTTAAAAAACTGCACTTAGAAAAAAAGCTGCACCCAGCCAAGGCTTCCCCAGCCAAACTACTGACACTTATACAGGGAAGCAGGCAAGTGTGGACACTAATTAATGAAAACCCCCAATTGGCCAGCCAGAGAAAGCTAGCAATAAAAATGGCTTAAGTCAACAATGACCACATACCATACATCTAAGGCTACAAATAAATCAAGCATTCACTTTAGTCAATAAACTGAGAGAATCCTTAAAACAATGTAACTATTACAAATCATTAGGCATTAGAAACAAAAGCATAAGGATTCAGTAAAGAATAAGCTAGTTACCTATGATTATAATTAATAAAGGAGGCACAGGAGGTGAAACACTTTGCAGTCACAGTCAACTTCAGTTACCTATGATTATAATTAATAAAGGAGGCACAGGAGGTGAAACACTTTGCAGTCACAGTCAACTTCAGTTACCTATGATTATAATTAATAAAGGAGGCACAGGAGGTGAAACACTTTGCAGTCACAGTCAACTTCAGTTACCTGTAGATTGGGAGAGAGGCGGTGTCAATTCATTCAGGATCAGCAGAAGAATTAACTAATAAAAATAACGCAGGTCTAACGCTAGTTATGCACTTAAAAAACTGCACTTAGAAAAAAAGCTGCACCCAGCCAAGGCTTCCCCAGCCAAACTACTGACACTTATACAGGGAAGCAGGCAAGTGTGGACACTAATTAATGAAAACCCCCAATTGGCCAGCCAGAGAAAGCTAGCAATAAAAATGGCTTAAGTCAACAATGACCACATACCATACATCTAAGGCTACAAATAAATCAAGCATTCACTTTAGTCAATAAACTGAGAGAATCCTTAAAACAATGTAACTATTACAAATCATTAGGCATTAGAAACAAAAGCATAAGGATTCAGTAAAGAATAAGCTAGTTACCTATGATTATAATTAATAAAGGAGGCACAGGAGGTGAAACACTTTGCAGTCACAGTCAACTTCAGTTACCTATGATTATAATTAATAAAGGAGGCACAGGAGGTGAAACACTTTGCAGTCACAGTCAACTTCAGTTACCTATGATTATAATTAATAAAGGAGGCACAGGAGGTGAAACACTTTGCAGTCACAGTCAACTTCAGTTACCTGTAGATTGGGAGAGAGGCGGTGTCAATTCATTCAGGATCAGCAGAAGAATTAACTAATAAAAATAACGCAGGTCTAACGCTAGTTATGCACTTAAAAAACTGCACTTAGAAAAAAAGCTGCACCCAGCCAAGGCTTCCCCAGCCAAACTACTGACACTTATACAGGGAAGCAGGCAAGTGTGGACACTAATTAATGAAAACCCCCAATTGGCCAGCCAGAGAAAGCTAGCAATAAAAATGGCTTAAGTCAACAATGACCACATACCATACATCTAAGGCTACAAATAAATCAAGCATTCACTTTAGTCAATAAACTGAGAGAATCCTTAAAACAATGTAACTATTACAAATCATTAGGCATTAGAAACAAAAGCATAAGGATTCAGTAAAGAATAAGCTAGTTACCTATGATTATAATTAATAAAGGAGGCACAGGAGGTGAAACACTTTGCAGTCACAGTCAACTTCAGTTACCTATGATTATAATTAATAAAGGAGGCACAGGAGGTGAAACACTTTGCAGTCACAGTCAACTTCAGTTACCTATGATTATAATTAATAAAGGAGGCACAGGAGGTGAAACACTTTGCAGTCACAGTCAACTTCAGTTACCTGTAGATTGGGAGAGAGGCGGTGTCAATTCATTCAGGATCAGCAGAAGAATTAACTAATAAAAATAACGCAGGTCTAACGCTAGTTATGCACTTAAAAAACTGCACTTAGAAAAAAAGCTGCACCCAGCCAAGGCTTCCCCAGCCAAACTACTGACACTTATACAGGGAAGCAGGCAAGTGTGGACACTAATTAATGAAAACCCCCAATTGGCCAGCCAGAGAAAGCTAGCAATAAAAATGGCTTAAGTCAACAATGACCACATACCATACATCTAAGGCTACAAATAAATCAAGCATTCACTTTAGTCAATAAACTGAGAGAATCCTTAAAACAATGTAACTATTACAAATCATTAGGCATTAGAAACAAAAGCATAAGGATTCAGTAAAGAATAAGCTAGTTACCTATGATTATAATTAATAAAGGAGGCACAGGAGGTGAAACACTTTGCAGTCACAGTCAACTTCAGTTACCTATGATTATAATTAATAAAGGAGGCACAGGAGGTGAAACACTTTGCAGTCACAGTCAACTTCAGTTACCTATGATTATAATTAATAAAGGAGGCACAGGAGGTGAAACACTTTGCAGTCACAGTCAACTTCAGTTACCTGTAGATTGGGAGAGAGGCGGTGTCAATTCATTCAGGATCAGCAGAAGAATTAACTAATAAAAATAACGCAGGTCTAACGCTAGTTATGCACTTAAAAAACTGCACTTAGAAAAAAAGCTGCACCCAGCCAAGGCTTCCCCAGCCAAACTACTGACACTTATACAGGGAAGCAGGCAAGTGTGGACACTAATTAATGAAAACCCCCAATTGGCCAGCCAGAGAAAGCTAGCAATAAAAATGGCTTAAGTCAACAATGACCACATACCATACATCTAAGGCTACAAATAAATCAAGCATTCACTTTAGTCAATAAACTGAGAGAATCCTTAAAACAATGTAACTATTACAAATCATTAGGCATTAGAAACAAAAGCATAAGGATTCAGTAAAGAATAAGCTAGTTACCTATGATTATAATTAATAAAGGAGGCACAGGAGGTGAAACACTTTGCAGTCACAGTCAACTTCAGTTACCTATGATTATAATTAATAAAGGAGGCACAGGAGGTGAAACACTTTGCAGTCACAGTCAACTTCAGTTACCTATGATTATAATTAATAAAGGAGGCACAGGAGGTGAAACACTTTGCAGTCACAGTCAACTTCAGTTACCTGTAGATTGGGAGAGAGGCGGTGTCAATTCATTCAGGATCAGCAGAAGAATTAACTAATAAAAATAACGCAGGTCTAACGCTAGTTATGCACTTAAAAAACTGCACTTAGAAAAAAAGCTGCACCCAGCCAAGGCTTCCCCAGCCAAACTACTGACACTTATACAGGGAAGCAGGCAAGTGTGGACACTAATTAATGAAAACCCCCAATTGGCCAGCCAGAGAAAGCTAGCAATAAAAATGGCTTAAGTCAACAATGACCACATACCATACATCTAAGGCTACAAATAAATCAAGCATTCACTTTAGTCAATAAACTGAGAGAATCCTTAAAACAATGTAACTATTACAAATCATTAGGCATTAGAAACAAAAGCATAAGGATTCAGTAAAGAATAAGCTAGTTACCTATGATTATAATTAATAAAGGAGGCACAGGAGGTGAAACACTTTGCAGTCACAGTCAACTTCAGTTACCTATGATTATAATTAATAAAGGAGGCACAGGAGGTGAAACACTTTGCAGTCACAGTCAACTTCAGTTACCTATGATTATAATTAATAAAGGAGGCACAGGAGGTGAAACACTTTGCAGTCACAGTCAACTTCAGTTACCTGTAGATTGGGAGAGAGGCGGGTGTCAATTCATTCAGGATCAGCAGAAGAATTAACTAATAAAAATAACGCAGGTCTAACGCTAGTTATGCACTTAAAAAACTGCACTTAGAAAAAAAGCTGCACCCAGCCAAGGCTTCCCCAGCCAAACTACTGACACTTATACAGGGAAGCAGGCAAGTGTGGACACTAATTAATGAAAACCCCCAATTGGCCAGCCAGAGAAAGCTAGCAATAAAAATGGCTTAAGTCAACAATGACCACATACCATACATCTAAGGCTACAAATAAATCAAGCATTCACTTTAGTCAATAAACTGAGAGAATCCTTAAAACAATGTAACTATTACAAATCATTAGGCATTAGAAACAAAAGCATAAGGATTCAGTAAAGAATAAGCTAGTTACCTATGATTATAATTAATAAAGGAGGCACAGGAGGTGAAACACTTTGCAGTCACAGTCAACTTCAGTTACCTATGATTATAATTAATAAAGGAGGCACAGGAGGTGAAACACTTTGCAGTCACAGTCAACTTCAGTTACCTATGATTATAATTAATAAAGGAGGCACAGGAGGTGAAACACTTTGCAGTCACAGTCAACTTCAGTTACCTGTAGATTGGGAGAGAGGCGGTGTCAATTCATTCAGGATCAGCAGAAGAATTAACTAATAAAAATAACGCAGGTCTAACGCTAGTTATGCACTTAAAAAACTGCACTTAGAAAAAAAGCTGCACCCAGCCAAGGCTTCCCCAGCCAAACTACTGACACTTATACAGGGAAGCAGGCAAGTGTGG